>CM060323.1:9005663-9075663 GCA_030674155.1 Stramonita haemastoma
GTCAGCGAGATCACACATGGTATATGAAAATGAAAGCTGGGTAGACAGATAAATACCAAGATATTTATAAGTATTGATAATTTTCAGTTTCATGTCACCGTAATGCCAGTTTTCACTGGTAGCAAGATAACCTACATTACGAAAGACAAAAACGTTTGATTTCTCTAAGTTTACTATTAAATCAAGTCGCTTGGATGTATCATGCAATATATTCAACTGATTTTGGAGACCAATCACACTGTCAGAGAATAGCACAACATCATCAGGAAATAATATCAGCCATTCAATAAAATCTGGTGACAATTGAATACCATGTTTCCCTTTTTCAATAATATCTTTGGTAAGTTTATTGATAAATAATGAAAACAAAACAGGGGAACATATTTCTTTTTGCTTTAAACCAGTAGGGCACATGAATACATTCGTCAAGTCACTGCCAGAATGAACACAAGCTTTAACACATACATACTTTTCAGAGCAAAAAATATTTTTCCATTTAAACCATTATTACTCAGGACGTTCCATAATTTTTCCCTACATACAGAGTCAAAAGCTTTACGAAAATCGATGAAAGCAACATAAAGTTTGCGATGACGAATTGACTGTTTCTGAGTGAGAGCAAAAAGAGTAAATATATGATCAGTTGTGCTGTGTTTTTCCCTAAACCCTGCCTGCTCCTCCCCGATTAGCTCACTGTCTCCAATCCACTTGGTGATGCGCTTGTTCAGTATAAAACTGTACAGTTTACTGCAAATGTTGAGTAGGGAAATACCTCTATAGTTGTCTGTTACATTAGGATCGCCTTTCTTCAGAAGTGGCTGAATAATTGCTAAGCTCCATTCATCAGGATACAATCCATGATCAAATAGATAGTTGAAACTTAGATAAATAAGGCAAAATCACATCAGCACTGTGTTAAAAAAATTCACGAGTTAATCCATCAGCACCAGCAGCCTTTCTGTCTTTCAACACTCTAATTGCCTGGGCTTTTTCACATCCTGTGATAGGTTGGTTCTGATGCTCACAGTTGGTGCTGATTCTGTCATCAGTATCAATCTCATTGGTATTGTTACCAAACATGCAACCCTCATCATCATCATCATCATTCAATGCAGTTTCATTGACAGAAACATTAAATACATCTCTGATGTGAGAACACCATTCATCTGTCGTTATATTACACCCTGTGGAGCGCTCTTTAACTCGGACACCTCTAACCGTGTCCCAGAATTTCTTAGGATCGTGCAAGTTATTTTCAAGAGACTGAATGATTTTACTTTTGTGTTCTGCTTTCTTAAATCTTAGTTGTTTGTATTCTTTTCTTTTTTGTGAATAGCTTTCACTGTCTTCTTCAAAATATCTACGTTTGTGTTCATAACCATATCTCTCCAAATCCAATGTTACATTAAAAATTTTGCATAAGGCTTTTCTGACAGATTTTCTTTGCTCGCAACATTCCCTGTCAAACCAAGCATTTCTTTTGTCTATAGTTACAGCTACATCTTTTAACATACATTGTCCAGCATATTTCAAACATTCATTAAATTCAGTTAATGAAGCACTGATATCTCTGTCGACCTCTGAGACAGCATTATCTAGTTTATTCAATATAAACTCTGAATGGATCTTATATACAAAATCCTGAGACATCTCTTCCTTCCAAATGTATTTCTGGATATGAAATGTCTGGCGTTTTTGTTTTTGTTTAATAATCTCATTATTAGTGATTTTAAATGACAACATCAAAGTTTGGACTCAATCATAGGAAGGAGCTTTAAGTTATCACACTTTGACAACAAATCACGTGAAACAATAAAGTAGTCTATAACACTACAACCATTGGGTGAAATATAAGTAAAACTGCCAGGGAAACGTAAAGCGTTCATGCCATTCAATATTGTCAATTTAAATTCTTCACAGACACTTAACAAAAACTTGCCAAAAGAGTTAAGGACAGAATCACTTGATTGTCTAGCAGTCTTCTCAGAATATTCAAACTCGTTTTCACAATCAACATTTTCAGACATGCTAACTAAATCATCGACGGTATTAATGTCTCTAGCATTCTGGTTAGCTGTCCTAGAGTTAAGGTCATCAAATATGATAAACGGAAGGTCAGCACATTCATTGATTGCTTCTAGCAAACTATCTTCTAATAGTGATACGCCATTATATATGTCTGTCTCTTCATAGTAGGTCGAGTTTTCAGGTGGTAGATATGCATCTACAAGAAGGCAATCAGAAAAGGTTCCAAGAAATGCCTCGAAATTTTAAGAATAACGATATCAATTTCAGTGTCAATGCGTTCAACATATTTACACAATTCTTTCCTGACTAAAAGTGCAACAACCACCCGAAAGATGCCCATGAGAGCTGTCAGATAGTTTAACTCCAGGAGCTACAAATGGCGTATGACATGGAAAAAAAGACTCAGGAACAGACGCCATAAAGGTTTCAACAAGAAGTACAAAATCGTAGTCATGTATAAAAGAAGCAAGATTTATTGTTTCAGCAAAACTAAATAGTCCTTCAACATTGAAGGTTAACAAAGAAATGTGATCAACAAAAGTGTGTGAAGAGAAAACCTCTGACTGTGCATGCATTGACATTTAGACTTCTTGTTACCTTTAATGACTGACTAGGGCGCTGGCCTAACCCCTGTCTGTTACTGCTCTTGGCATGTGACTTTTTTGTGGCTGCGCGATCTGCAGAGCTGACTTTTCTGGACACATGTAGGTCCAGAGTGCCCTGCTGGGAATAGGAGGTGGTGGAACTTTGCAGACGGTTCCTTGTCCTTACTGGGAACAGTTGGAATGCCCAACCCTTGTCAGTTTTGGCTGGTTATTGGCACCAACGTGGTTGGTTCTGCCCCTCCCTCCACTGTCTTCACGTCCACTTCTATAGCCCAATTCACGAAGAGAGCGTTCAGAAGTTCCCCTTCCAAACCCACGGGACTACGGCAAATTGGTTTCTGTTGCTGGTAAACAAGGGAGTGGTTCACTCTCAGTCATCACAGTATCCAGACACTGTGAGTCGGCCGTAGTCTTTCTTCATCCTCCTCTGTGTCATCTCCTGCCGACTGTGCCTTCTCCAGTTGATCACACCACGCCAGGTGTTCTGAAGAGTCCTGCGAACGTCTTCCTCTGGGGGTGGCAGCTGCTGCTTCTGCGTATGACTGATGACGTGCTGGTGGGGCGCTGTCCTTCACACGGTCTGTGCTTGATGAGTGAGAGTGAGGGTTCCCTCTGAAATCCTGGACAATGAGCTTTCCATTGACGTAGTAGGCGTGTCTGTTTTGAGCCTTGTAGTCTCTGATGGTGTCCCTCTGTTGTAGGGTCAGGTCTGCTCCCACTCTCAGGCCCCCATCATTTTTTATTGCATTCTTCCCCTCCCTATCTCGCATGATGACCATGGCGTCACGCCACTTCTGAAACCGGGGCGAGGACGATCATCAGTTGTCGACTTCTTTCCCAAGCGATGGGATCGCTCTGTTATTTTCACTCCAGCTTCTTTGAGGGAAATGACGCTGAAGAATTCTGACTGCCTTTTCCGTGCAAGCGTCATAAGATTCTGATTCTTCAGGATCCTCTTTGACACCGTACAGCAGCACGTTGGACCGCCGTGAGTAGCGTTGTTGTCTTTCCACCTCTGCCTCCAGCTGACTAATCCTTGACGATGTGCAGATTTGTTCTTCTTTCGCCTGTTCTATGTCTTGCGTGTGCTGACTGACTGTCTGGCCAAGATACAGGACTGAGTTCTCAAGACACATAAACTTGGATTTAATCTTTTCATTGATCCCTGTTATAGTTTCTTCCACGTTTTGCAATCAGCCACCAAGTTCTGCACACTGTTGCTGGGATGTTTGCATGAGTTCCAGTATTTTATTAAGTTTTTCTTCGAAACGTTCACCATGACTGTCAACTTTACTTTCTAACCTCTGGACAGTCTCATCAACAGAAGGGCTGGGATTAGATTCAATATCCCCGTAAAGGAGGAGCATGAATCTCAAGTTTTGGAGGTGGGTGCATAGTACTTTTCTCAGGTGACTCAGGAGATACAAAGTTCGAGCTGTGAAACATAAGGGGGTAGGCACGGAAATTATCGTACAGCCTGACACACCCATCAGTGTCAGCGTGCAAGGGGAAAGAGTCAAACAAACAGCGTTTCAAAGTGTGAATATCCCGACAGAAAACAGCGTAAAGGCAAAAGGGAAAGTTGTAGAGCAAGATAGCTGCAAGAGCCGTGCACACTGTAAACAGTGCTATTTCAATGCCACTGTATATCTTGCCTGTCGCCTCTTCGCTCTCACCTTTTCTCGCCGATTTTCTCATCTTTTTCAGGAGAAAGCCTGGAATTGATGATGCAAATCGACCCACACATGATCGATATACTTGTATGCCAATCATCATTATGCTGATGACTGTACGACTAATTCATAATTAATTAAACGTCTAATCTAGTTGCACTGAAATTTTTTTGCAGCTGCACAGTTCGTAAACACCTGTTCATCCCAGAGAGAGAGAGAGAGAGAGAGGAGGAGAGAGAGAGAGAGAGAGAGAGAGAAGAGAGAGAGAGAGAGAGAGAGAGAGAGAGAGATGATTTGATTTGATTTGATTTGATTTGATTTTTTTATATCGAGGATAATGGAATAAGCACTCTTGTGCTTTTTTACGTCCAGTCCCCGTGTGTATCCATCATCATCCATCCAAAGACTTTTTATGCCTTCTTGGCATGTAGGGCAGCAAACAAAGGTCATCCACTCCTGCCTGTCTTGGGCCAGTTTCTGAATGGTTCCCCAGGAGTGTTGGGGGGTCTTCAGCTCTGTTTCTATTGTCCGACGCCAGGTGTTCTTGGGTCGTCCTCACTTGCATTTTCCCTCTGGTGTCCAGTGGAGGGCTGTACGGGCGATGTCCCCTTGTTCCCATCGGCTGATGTGTCCTATCCATCTCCATCGTCTTTGCATAATGATAGTTTCTATATTTTTTTGCTTGCAGCGGGCCAGGAGTTCTTGGTTGGAGATGATCTCAGGCCAGAAGATGCGCAGTATTCTCCTGAGATTCTTTGTGTGGAATGTAGACAGTTTGTTAATGTCACTCTCAGTCATCCTCCAGCATTCCGAGCCATACAGGAGGGTGGAAAGTACACAGCTCTGATACAGTCTTAGTTTGGTCTTTGTGCTGTATTGGGATGACTTCCACACATTGTTCAGATTTCTGTAAGCAGTTCTTGCTTTGCTGATGCGGTTTTTGATGTCACTGCTTGTTCCGCCATCATGCCTGACAGTACTCCCGAAGTATGTGAACTCTTCAGTTGTTGGCAGATCTTCTCCGTTCACTGTGACAGGAGAGGGATTCTGAACATTTAGCATCATCACCTCTGTCTGGGAAAGGAAGGGTGTGGCACCATTTCAATCCCCGTGTGTATGCAGTTTTATAAATGTCATCTGTTCCCACCGGCACACGATTGCCTACTCTTACGAAAAGCGGAACAGGATTTAACATGTGCACAAGATGTTCTGCGTGCGTTCGCACACGGGGCCTCGGTTTAAAGTCTCATCCGAAGGACTTTTGGCGAGAGAGGAGTCAGGACTGATGTTAACTCCAGGAGAAAAATCTCCTCGACTGAACTCGAACCCGGATCGTAAAATTGCCAGCGCAATGTTCTGACCACTAGGCTATCCCAGAGAGAGAGAGAGAGAATACGAATACGAATACGAATACGAATGGTTTATTCAAAAGGCCTTGGCCACATTTGAAGGGGGGAGACACACACAAAAACAATATAATGCAAGTAACAAAATGTTATACAATGAATTAAATCACAACAAATATTTGCAACATGACAAGGTATTAAGAATTAATCAAAGTGTCCCGCAATTTAAATGCTTTATACAGAAAAATGGCTAACTCTTTCACAGTAACTTCATTTCCAGACGTAATAAGCATGTTTAACCGATGTAGACATGGTTGACGTAAAAACTTTTGGGGTATAAACTGTTTTCTCAATTCGGAAAGTTGTGAACAACCAAACAGGAAATGGATTTCATCTTCAACAGAAATGTTACAAAGAGGACAAACCAAATCGCTCTCATTTGCTTGTCTATAGTAAAAATGATGCGTTTTTAATTCTGAGATACCAAATCTGAATTTTGTTAATATTCTTTTCAAATGCCTATCCATTTTCATTGTTAGATATAAAGGAATGCAATGTGATGGATTGATCAGACTATACATTTCATATCGGTTGCTGTTTTCAATGTGTGAATGCCAGTCCTGCCACTGACATGCAATCAGTCTTTCACGCAAAAGTCGTAAGAACAAGGAGTGATTTTCAACACCCTGGTTAAGCCATACATAACCAAAACCGTTTTCATATAACTTTCTTTTTACTTTAGTAACCCAGTTTGATTTACCTTTTTCATCTAACAAATATAACATTCTATAAGCTTTACGGGGAAGTCTATACTGTTCCATTTGAGTCAGTTTCAACCAATAGTGAATGCGCCTATGAGCTGCAACAATGTGTAATGGGTAACGGTTTGTTTCTCCATAGACAAGACTATTAGGTGTTTTTCCAGATACACCAAGAAATTTCTTAAGGGCAAATAAATGGACTTTCTCACTATGAATAGATGCTGCATCAAGTCCCCATATCTCAGCACCATACAAAGCAACTGGCTGTACTTGTGCATCAAATAGTTTCATGAATAAGCAAAAAGAAGAATTGTTCAGCTTAGTTAAATTCTGCATTATCAAAATTAAAGCCCTTTTTGCCCGACATGCAAGATCTTTACAAGCAAACATAAAACTCAAACGTGTCGAAAAATAGAGTCCTAAATATTTATATGCATTAACCACAGGCATCATTACACCATCAAAAGTCCATCTTTCTCTCGCAGCAAGATAACCACCTTTTCTGAAAACAATTATATTACTTTTAGACATATTGACTATCAGTTGAGTATTCGACGCTGATCTTTGTAAACAGTTAAGCTGATTTTGAAGACCTACAATAGTTTCAGATATCAATGCAACATCATCAGCGAAAAGCAAAATGAACAATTCTAAGGCATCATCCTGAAAAGAAACACCATGTCTTCCAAATTCAAGAACTTCTCTAGTTATTTCATTGATAAATAAAGAAAACAAAACAGGGCTGCACACATCCCCTTGCTTAACACCAGTAGTACAGTTGATACAATCAGTTAAAGCACCACCACATCTAATCCTAGCTTTCACACTGTTATACATGCTCATAATACAAACAAGTAATTTACCAGAAATTCAATTTTTTACCAAAATAGGCCACAGGATACTTCTATTGACAGAATCAAACGCCTTCTGAAAATCAATAAAGGCAACATACAACTTACGGTTTAAACTAAATTGTTTCTGTACACATGCAAACAATGTAAATATATGATCTATTGTTGAATAGTTGCGCTTAAAACCAGCCTGAAATTCGTCTGTTATGTTATTTGCTTCTACCCATTCCTGGAGTCTATGATTAATAATTGAACTATAAAGTTTACTTGCAATATTACAGATCGATATACCTCTATAGTTGTTCGGATCAGCAGCATCACCTTTCTTATACAAGGGAATTACAATAGATTCAGACCAAGCTGTTGGAAAAATACCTTTATCAAATAAAGCATTAAACAAAGTTACAAAGAAACTGATAACTTGACCACATCGAACAGAATTCTTTAAAAATTCTCCAATGATACCATCAATACCTGCTGCTTTTTTATCTTTTATTTTCCTTATGGCTAAAAGAACCTCATCTTCAGCAATCGGACGATTAAATTCACAGGCTTCATCTCTTATTTCCTTTTCAGCTATTTCATCAGCATGCATGCCTGCAGAATCTTTTTCAAGTAAGTCTCGAAAATACCGATACCAAGTATCAGTATCTATTGTGTTATGGGGCTGCTTTTCTTAGAAGAAATGTTGTGCATATTGTTCCAAAATGTTTTCTGATCATTCATTGAAAGAGTCAATTTATCAATCATAGCCTCGCTATATTCTCGTTTCTTTCTCTCTAAAAGATGCTTATACTCACGTCTAGTATGACAATAGCTATCTCTATCTTCTTTTGTTAGAGTACGTCTATATTTCTGCAACAAATTGCGGACAGACTTCTTAAGATTACTGCATTCCTTATCGAACCAACTACATACGTTACTGATTTCACTGTTTTTAAAAGTCTTTTTCATACATTCAGCCGCATCTTTAAGACAACCATTGAACAGACTAAGTGCAGTGTCGACATCTGAATCAAGGTAAATAATCGCCTCATCCAATCTACTCTGTATGTTTTCTGAGCACAACTTATCGAAAAAATCTTCAGAACATATATCTTTCCATACATATTTTTCCACAGTATATGATTGCTTACTTTTGGTTGACTTGTTAGGGTTATCTTGAGGGAACTCTATATAAAGCTCTACAGGCATATGGTCTGATTCTAATCGTTCACTTACCATGAGCTGACAATGATCAATAAACATCAAAAATAAATCACAAGAAACAAGAAAATAATCATTCACACATACTACCAGCATCAGAAATAAAAGTATAACGACCAACAGAATCACCCGAACAAACGCCATTTAAAATATGTAGATCTAGAACCGTGCACATGTTGAGTAACAATTTCCCATAATTATTTAATTTCTCATCCTCCGAATTTCGATCCATTCTAATAGGATGATTGACACATGAAAATTCAACATTGGAACCAAAATTCCCACAAACATGAGGTGTATTAGACGTTCTACTATTTAAGTCTCCACATAACAGCATATACACCTCATCTGAATCAATCAAATAATCACATAAAAAATTTTCCAGTGACGATATACCATTATCGATATCGTAATGCACATAATATGGTGCACCCTCTGGAGGAATGTAAGTACATACAAACAAAACATCTTTCAGAGTACCAAATAAAGACTTGTTGATCCGAAACACACATGTGTTATGAAGGGTGGTTTTAATTTGTTTTACATATTTACCGAGACTCTTTTTAACAAGACAGATAACCCCCCCAGATCATCTCCCCTGATTTGACAATTTCAAAGCAGGTATACAGAACAACTCGTACTCTACAAAACAAATGTTTTCAAAGCATTCAACAAACGTTTCAAGTAAACAGACAAAATCAAAGGAACGTACATATGAAACAAATTCATTATCAGACATTTTGCTCAACAGACCATGAACATTCCAACTCAAAAAAGAAAACGGAAGATTGTCATTTTTATCATTTTTGTTTACAAAGCTATCTGTTGCCCCCTCTGTGCCACCAGCACGTGCATCACCCTGCCATTCCCTGTCACCTGGCAGGGAAGGACCAGCGCTATTTGCCACTGTCTCCGCCATGGCAGAGCTAGCATCACGCTCGGCACGTGAGGGGAGCAAGTCACAGAACTGGTCAAACGGGGTCTGGGTTTCCCTGTCACAACCCGGTGCTTTATCAAAATTACCACCCTCAGCAAAATCAACCACTGGCCGGCCAAACCCCTATTTCAAAGCACAGAGCTCCCCACTATCATTCACCCCATACTTTACACCATCAACAAACAAATGATCAAAAACTAATTTTGCTTGTTTGCCGTCAGCACGTGCCTTTTTGAAGTGTGGTGCCAATTGCTTCCTGATATTTCTGACACGTGCAGTAAAGTCCTCGTTGATGAACACATTCGTTCCTCTCAACTTCTGTCGGGCCCTCAGGATGGCTTGCTTCTGTTTGAAAAAGGTGCAGCACGCTATGATGGGGGAATCTGGCCTGGAGTTCAGACGGTGAACACGGTCAAACTGAATGTCTTCTGTCAGTTCCAGCTGGTCAGTAACCATGTCTTTCAGTCTCCCCTCACAGTCTGTACTGGTTTCACCTGAGAGTTTCGGCAATCCGTGGACGATGATGTTGTTCCTCCTCGATCTTCCCTCAAGGTCGTCCACTTTCTTCGTCAGGTCCTGGTTCTCCTTCCGCAGACTCTTCACCTCTCCCCTCAGCTGCTCCACCTCTCCCCTCAGCTCCTCATGCAGCTGACTCATTTCTCCTTTCAAACTATCCATTTTTTCATTCAGCGCTGTGTTCATGGAGTGCAGCGTACTGAGGACATCTGCTACAGACTGCTCCAGGTTCGAGGCTCGTTGACTGGGAGAGGAGGTGGCATCACTGGTGTGGTCGGCACTGGGCAGTTTGCTCTGGCGGTAGCTGTCACGCTTGGGTGGTCCGGGATTCAGCTCAACGTCTCCACACCGCTGCAAAAAATCGCCGCAGAAAAGTTGAACTAGGAGCAATCCTACCACGACACCGGCCTGCAGGTTGCGCATCTTTAATGTCCGGGTGAAAATCTTCCTTTTCAGTCGGCGGTACATAAAGTTCAGAAAGACGAACATAAAACAGCCACATTTTGACCTAAAAGACAATGGTTCTGCTGGCATGACTCTTCGTACAGGTCCTTGCAGAAAACTGGTACAGGTGATGATCCAGAACTACAGTAACCAGTCACCAAAAGACAGAGCGCTGTGACACAGCCTGTCACTGAAGGCGTGCAAGATGAACCCCCGAGAGAGAGAGAGAGAGAGAGAGAGAGACAGAGACAGAGACAGAGACAGAGACAGAGAGACACAGAGAGACAATGACAATGACAATTATTTTAATGTGTAAGCTTTACAGCCCATTTACATAGGGAAGGAAATCAAATAAAACAATCAAAATCGAACCATAAACAATTCACATCAAATCATCGCGATTGGAAACCATATCTGGAAATGTTCAATAGTTGTATTATCATCGTCCCACCCACACGGAAACAGTACTGAACACTGTCATTGTGATCACTCCCGATCTATTATTATCTGTGTGGCAGAGATGTGTGCTGTGCCATGGATTTGTCAACATTATTTTTGCTCTCAACTGTTTTGCCGAAATGTCCATCTTTTTTCTTCACTCTTGAACTGTCACTGACTCTGCCTATGTTCCGATTTAACTGTTCCAAACGTTCCTGGAATTTCCTGAAATATTCATCTGACGGAAGGGCGGCTTGGGATCGTTCGGTAGATGAAGTTAGGCTGTCTTCTTTTTCAGTGCTCCAGTCCTCTGTCCCGTCTGCCTCTCTGTTGTCATACGTCAGTGTTACACACGATGTGGCAGGTTTGTCATCGTATTCCTCAGAACCGCTGTCATCCCTTTCACCACCATTGCTGTGTTCGTAACACTCCGAAGTCTGTCCATCCAGCACAGTCTGTTCATCCAGCGTCAATTCACTGTAGGGCACTGTCACAGACTGGGGGTTGACGTCAGCCAGTGTTGTCAGAAATGGGTGGGTAGAACGCACTGCACGTGCAGTCTGGCCTTCACAACAAGGACTGTCAACAGGCTTGGCCAACATGTCGGGGCTAGTGGCATTTTCTTGTTTATAAATTATACTGGGAGGGGTAGGGAGAAACAGGCCAGATGGCAATGAAACATTTACCTCTTGTCTTTGTACTCGAGAGGCATTGTAAGTCTCTGTTCTTCTTTTGTCCCTGGCCACATGTGCTGCACTTTTCTTCCTGTACACAACACTGTCGTTTTGAACAGGCTGACTGTGTGTTAATGGCGGTTGACATGTTGTTGTTGACAGGCGCAGAACTACCACCGTTTGTCTCTCCCTACCGTCAATTTTAAATGATGACAGGCACATATCTTGCAGGAGGGCATTCAGAATATGTTCCAGACGAGAAGGCAAACCTACCACTGGCATACTGTCCACTGTTTTGTACAAACTCCGTAAGTTAATGAACGCAGTGTTGAAATTCCGTCCTGCTGGTAGCCAAGCAAGGGAAGTCACTCCAGACAGACAGACAGACAGACAGAGAGAGAGAGAGAGAGAGAGAGAGAGAGAGAGAGAGAGAGAGAGAGAGAGAGAGAGAGAGACACTGACACTGACACTGACACTGACACTGAACTGTTTAATGATTAGGCCTATGGCCCATATCACTGGGGTGTACATATAAGCACAAAATTACAAAATACACAACAAGTAATACAAAATAAATACATGAACCACATAATTATTTAAACTTGCTCTGCTAATACCATGCTACGCTTATTGAATGCTTTCATAATGAAGTTGGCAAGATGACTGATGGTTATCTTATTTTCAGATGCAAGTAACACATATAGTTTAAACAATGATGGACAATTGTAATATTTTTTAGCAATAAACTGTATGTCGGTGTATGCTGGGCACACTAATACAAAGTGGATTTCTGTTTCTGTCCCACATTGACAAATCGGACACATAAGGTCTGTTTCTGATAAATTATTCATGAAACGAAGTTTATGTACACGTAGTTGAGAGACACCTAGGCGTAATCTTATCAGGGCATTCCTTGCTTTTATATGTTTAACATTTTGTAGAAAAAGTGGCATGGAAAAATTAGATTTGATTGTCGAGTACATGGTATATCTTTCGTGACTGTGGATACTTTCAGTCCATTCTTGAACATACACAGTAGTTAACCATTCCTTTAACATTTTGATAAACATTTTCTCATCACCAACTCTCTGGTTTTCCCAAGCATCACTAAAGCCATACTGGTACAGGAAAAAACATACTGATGAAGCCCATGATCTCTTGTTCCTTTCATGCAAAAGAAGTGACATTTTATATGCTTTATAAGGTAGCCGCTCATCTCTCATATGAAAATTTTTTAACCAAAATGTAACTGTCTTAGTGTATATGTTAACAAAAAGTGGGTATCTACCTGATTCTCCATAAACAAGGATCTACCTGATTCTCCATAAACAAGGTCATTGGGAGTTCTAATGCTAACATTTAGAAAGCGCTTGATAGCAAAAAGGTGTACACGTTCAACAATTGTAAGGTCAGTATTCAATCCCCAGACCTCAGCACCATAGGACAACATAGGCTGTATTTGTGTGTCGAATAATTTGAAAAATATCATGGGATTTTTCACCAAGTGAATTAAGTAATCTCAAAATGCTAATGATACCTTTTCTTGCACGGTTTGCCATATCAGTCAGAGCATGTGAAAATGACAATCTAGTGGATAGAATTATTCCAAGATATTTATATGCATTTACAGTCTTCATACAATCAGCACCATAGAACCATTTCTCATTCAAGGCTAAATAACCGCCATTTCTAAACACAACCACATTCGATTTTGCCAAATTAACTTTTAAACCTAGTTTTTGTGCTGTCTCTTGAAGAACATTTAGTTGCATTTGTAAACCACACACAGAATCTGACAAAAGAATAACATCATCAGCAAACATTAATACAAATATTTCAATAAAATCAGGAAATAACTGAATGCCATGTCTCCCACGTTGGGCAAGTTCTCTTGCTACTTCATCAATAAGCAGTAAAATAATACAGGGCTACATATTTCTCCTTGTTTAACCCCCAATGGAGATGTAAAAGAATCTGTCAGCTCCCCCCTAACTCTGACTTTAGCCTTCACAATGTTATACATACTAACTATTGCTTTATACATTTTACTATTGCCCTTAAGTCCTTTCTTTTCCAGAACATTCCACAGTTTAGTCCTATCTATAGAATCGAACGCTTTTCTAAAATCAATGAAGGCTGCATATAACTTTTTATGATAAAGTAGTTGTTTTTGTATTGTTGAAAATATTGTAAATATGTGGTCAATTGTACTGTACTTTTTACGGAAGCCTGCTTGGTACTCTCCGATCAACTTATTTGCTTCAATCCACTCATTCAAACGACTGTTAAGTATATGGCTGTATAACTTGCTTTAAATATTTAAAAGAGATATTCCCCGGTAGTTATCTGGGTTGTTTGTATCACCCTTTTTATGTAATGGCTGTATCACAGATTCTGTCCAAGACAAAGGATAAGTTCCTGTAGAAAATAGTTTATTGAACAATTTTGTTAGATACGGCACAAGAGATGAAGCACAGTTTTTAAAGAATTCTCCTATGACACCATCTGGTCCTGCAGATTTACCATTCTTCAATGCTCTTATAGCTGCATAAACTTCACTTTCAGCAATGTCTTGCTCTAATTTTTCAGTGTTGGAAGTTATATCTCCAGTCATTTCATCTTTTTCAGTATTCCTCATCTCTGTCTGTCCTTGATCATTAAACAAGTCATTAAAATGTTCAAACCATTGTTTTTTGCTTATAGTGTTAGGTGTTGAATTCTTTGCATTAAAATACTTTTTAATTTTTGCCCAAAACTCTGTAGGGTTGTTAGTGTTTTCTTGTAATGAGCTAAGCAAATCACCATGGTGCTTTGCCTTTTTCTGTCTTAATAGTTCCTTATACTGTCTACGATTTTCCTGGTACAATGTGTTGTCATCTGGATTGTTAGTATTATTAAATTTTCTTAGTTTTTGTCGTACCAATTTTCTACTCTCTCTACATTCTTTGTCAAACCATTTGTTACATTTTTTCTGTCCTATGTAAATTACTGTCTTCATACATGAGCCTGCTTTAAGAAGACCTTCATTAAATTTGGTAATGGACTCATTAATATTCGTATTTATCAAGCATTCTGCTTCATCAAAAATCTGCATTACTTCAACTGAACTAATCTTTTCTAAGAACTCCTCTGCTTTTTCTTGCTTCCATATAAATTTATCTAATTTGAAAGTACAAGGGTTTGATTCAGATTTGTTGTTTTGTTCACCACAATTGAAGGAGAGTTCAACAGGCATATGTTTTGATTCGACTCTTTGGCCGACATTCATTTTCAGAGGAAGCTGTAATAATGACTTTGACACAATGAAATAGTCTACAACGCTACATCCAGTAGGAGAAATGTAAGTAAAACCGGCAGAATCTACATCACCCAATAAACCATTCATAATACATAAATCAAATTCGTCACAAACATTCAAAAGATATTTACCAAAATCATTCAACGTATGGTCTCTAGATGCCCGAATGGTCTGTTCATCTGAATACTCACACTGGCAAAAACTGTCAATAATAACATCCAAAGCATCACACTCACTAGAATTTTCATTGCCAGTTCGAGCATTGAAATCACCAAGTAAAATAAACAGAACATCACCCAATCTCTCAATCACATCAAGCATACAGTGTTCTAACATAGCAACACCATTATATAAATCTGTTTCTTTATAATAATCAGAGGAACTAGGAGGCAAATAGGCACCTACTAAGACTACAGGCATTTCAGTTTCAAAAAGCTCTTTGGAAAGTTGCAAAACAATCATATTATCATATTCTAAAGTTATACTTTCAACATAAGAAGCCAATTCTTTTTTTAACCAACACAATTAAACCACCAGACAGTCGTGCAGTGGTAGCACCTGATAAACTTACTGCAAGTGATAGAAACATATCATGATCAGGAAATAATTGTTGTGCCTGTGGAAATTTTGCAACAAAAGTTTCAACTAAAAGACAAAAATCAAAGCTTGCTAAATACATCTGCACATCTGGATCATACAAGCTAGCTACTCCTTCAATATTGTATGAAACAAAACGCAAGTTGCTTTTAAGTGTACAAGAGTCACTGTCCAGTGTGTTATGGACCAGGCCTTTATCCTATTTGTTGTTACTTTGTTTATTGATGATTTTGTTACTTTTGTTCGACATGCTTTCTGATAAAGTTAACTGTCTTCTTTCACCAGCTGTTGTTACTACAGACTTGCTTCTTAAACGTCTTTCGGTATCGGATACACGTTTGTTTATGATAGGGCCATCAGAGCTGCCCGGGACATTTGGTTGGGCTGCACTGCCTTTCTTAGAGCGTGTGGCAACATTCGGCTTCAGCTTCATGCTGTCACTGGACAGCCCTGGTTGGTTTGACACAGTGTCCCTAGGCATGGCATGGGCCATGGATTCTGCATCAGCGGTCTCAGGATCTGCACCCACCACACCAACAGCACCCTCCTCATTCTGCCCATCAGTTTGAAGTCCTGGTGAAGCAGGCAGATGGCTGACATCAGCCTGGACATTGTCACCATCAGCCGTGTCCCCACAGGATGACGTGAAGCTGACCCCAGGGAGGAGAGTACAGCTGTCTGGTTCCCCCTCAGTACCATCAGGCTGTCTGGGCACATCTCCATGGCGTGATTCACTGGATGCAGAGCTGCCCCTGGAAGCTGAGTAGAACTGCCCCCTGGAAGCTGAGTAGAGCTGCCCCCTGGAAGCTGAGTAGAACTGCCCCTAGAAGCTGAGTAGAACTGCCCCCTGGAAGCTGAGTAGAGCTGCCCCCTGGAAGCTGAGTAGAACTGCCCCCTGGAAGCTGAGTAGAGCTGCCCCCTGGAAGCTGAGTAGAACTGCCCCCTGGAAGCTGAGTAGAACTGCCCCCTGGAAGCTGAGTAGAGCTGCCCCCTGGAAGCTGAGTAGAGCTGCCCCCTGGAAGCTGAGTAGAACTGCCTGCTTCCACCTCGGTATCCCCGTACTGCGTGGACAAGGCCCCCCGGTGAGGTGGGTCACTGGACACTGTAAGGCTGACCCTTGGAGGTGGAGTGAAGCTGTCGGGTTCCCCTTGAGGAGCACTGTGTTGCGTGGGCACAGTCCCTTGTGGTATGTGCGGTGTCTCTGGTGAGAGAACAGGAGGTGCACTGGTGCCAGAATTGTCTCCAGAATCATTGGCCCTGGTTGCTGTAGTCATTCCCTCCTCTGCTGCTGGCACTGTTGTGACCACCTGGGCAGCCATGTCCCGTGAAGACTGTGTGCTGTTCAGCTGATGGTCAGGTGCTGGAGTAGACTGTCCTGGTGTTGACCCACAGGGATGACTGGAGTTCTTTGCCGGTGTTCTTTTCTCCTTGTTGTTCAGGACAGCATCAGGTACAGAAGCCAGGTTCCCCAGATTGCATGGCTGGTTGACATAATGGGAACCATCATGGAAATCCTGGTGGCCAGTATAGTACTGCCAGTTGTATGGGCTGTACCTGTAGTCCCATTCACCACCGTCACCCCAGTAGTTTTCATAGAAGCCAGGTGTCACATGCCAAGTAGAAGAACCCTGATGGTGTTGGTGACTGGTATTCACTGTGCGGTCACAGGGGTACGGATGGTAATCCCTGGTAGGCTGGTCTTCCTGAGTGGTTCTTTCCTGCCAACGATCAGTGTTGTCCTTTCCTCTCCTGTTGCCGGAGACATCACGTCCAACAACCTCTGCAAAAGTTCCACGACTCAAGGGCCGATAGTGAAGGGGTCCTGCCACCACAAGCTGGTTGCCCTTGTAGTAGGCACGCATGCCTCTTTCTCTGTGTTCTCTCACAGTGTTCTGCTGCCTTGTGGTCAGATCTCCTGCAACCTGAATCCCCTTGTTCAGCAGTCTTTCACGCCCCTTTGTCAAGATGTCCATTTTGTCCCTCCACCTGCAGAACTGCACAAGGACTGGGCGTGGCTGTCTTCTGTGTCCATTCCTTTTCTTACCCAGACGATGTGCAGACATGATGTCCTCCTGGTTCCATCGTCTTCCTGGCACTGTGCTTCCTATGGCATCAAGCACGTTCATGGTGCAGGCATGGTCATCTTCATCATCAGTCTCCGGAATACTGAAAAACCGAAGATTGTTTCGTCGAGTCTGAGCCTCAAGTTTGTCGATTTTTTCTTCAAACTCTGCTGCTCTTGTAACTAGCTGATCCTCCACATTGCTGATTGCAGACTGAGATGTTGATTGTTCTTGCACCATGCCAACAAAATCTTCCTCCAGCTTTGTTGTTCTTGTATGCAGAGCTTGGACTTGTTCTTGGATAGAAGAACATATTTTTTCCAGCTTGTTTAGAAGTCCATCACTAAATGACTGTAAACGTTCATTCAGTTTCTGGTCAAACAGAGTTAGCAGTTTATCATACTGCTGGTTAAACATGGTCTGGAGCTGTGTTTCTGTTTCATGATCAGGACCAGGATTCTGTTCTATGTCCCCCGCACACAGCAGAAGTTGGAAAACAACAACAGTCAGTAGAACACACTGTATCTGAGCTTTCTTTGCCTTTTGTGAGTACACTTGCCTAGCAGTTGGCAGCTTTGCACGTTTCCACATAAAGAAAATATAAATTGCGGAAAAACCACCGCATGTACACAGTACCTCTACAAGTACCAGTACAAGCCAGTACCTCTGCAGGCATTGTACCTACAAGTATCTGCCAGTCAAATATTATACTTGAATGGTAAGTATTTGTTGAATAATTAACAAAAATAAAGAAAATTAATGAAGAGCAGCCCAAAACACAACTTGTCTCCACTAGTGAAAACTGCTCACCCCCAGAGAGAGAGAGAGAGAGAACACTGAACACTGAACACTGAAACTGTTTAATGTACATCGGCCTTAGACCACAATACACTTTGAGGGGCAAAAATGGGAAGATGCAAAAAAAGACATAATTATAACTTTTTCGTAAACTTTGATAGTGCTTTGCCATCATACCTTGGCGTGTACTCAACACATTACACCCTTGAATATATATTTTCCGAAATCATGACTAAATAAACAAATAATCAAAGGCTAACATTTATAACATACAAAATACAAACATCAGGCACATCGTACAACATGACAACAATGGCAATCATTTTACTCACTGACTGTCATTTTCAAAATAGTTACAATATTCATACACAATTGTGTTCTCAAAACAATCACCACACCAGAGAAGTGTGCCGACAATATATAACCATTTCAGCCCCAGGCTACTTCAATGTAGCCACAATGTTGTATGCAAAAATCTTGTATTTCACAGTACTTAATCACAACATGTAACATCCATGTCATGAAAACAACAAAAAACTAGATTGTAGACAAACCCTGCAACAAGGCATCCCGTCAGAAACAATATTCACTCATACCCTGTCCTACACGCACATTTTCATACGATTTCATACACACACACGCGCGCGCGAGCGCGCACACGCGCGCACGCACACACATATGTATGAGTTTGCGCACCCACCCACACCTACACTCACCTCCTCCCGTCTCCCCTCCTTCACTCACAGAAACATAAATACACTTGCCCACACATGTTTGCATGTACACACATACACCCACGCCCTCCCCCCCACACGCATGCACACACGCACACACACACACACACACACACACACACACACACACACACACACACACACACACACACACACACACACACACACGTCCACATACTCAAACACATACGCACAGATACGTATGCACACACTCACGCACGCACGCACGCACACACACACACACACACACACACGCACACACACACACACACACACACACACACACACACACACACACACACCACACACACACACACACACACACACACCAGAAATAATTGCTCATGGTCATTCTCATATATCATAGCCACACAATGTTTAGATAAATGTTTCCAAAATGAAGTTTTTCCTTCTGTTTATGGCATGGAACACGAACCTGGATAAATTGTGCCTGTGGGTTGGATTTGAGGCCTTTAGTAATGCATGCAAAGGAAGGTTGGCTGATTCTTTAAGAAATTTAGCACGCAGATCCTCACAGGCAATGCATTTAAATATGAAATGATATTCATTTTCGATTTTTTCTTTACAACATGGACACGTTTTATTTTGTGCAATTTCACTGTAACGATGCACATTATTGTTTAGAGGAAGTACATTAAATCTTAATTGTGTTAAGGCAACTCGAAAACAATATGAATTCATATCTAAAATATAACTTTCTTTGCCAAAATCAGTTTTGAATGTCCTATACATTATGTACCTTTCACGATCTCTAACAGCCCCCTCCCATTCTTGCCTGAACATGTCAATAAGCCTCTGTTTGAATATACATAAAAATGCTTTTATATCCCCAACCCCTTGTTGCAACAAACAATATTAAAGCCAGTGACACACAATATCTCTCTAACTTTTGAAACCCAACAGTGTTTACCAGAGTTGTCAAGTTCAAGAAGCATTTCATACGCTTTAAATGGTAACCTTTCTCTACTCATTTGCAATAGTTTAAACCAAAATCTTACACATGATATATATGTATTCACATACAACGGATATCTTCCCAGTTCCCCATATATCATTTTATTTGGAGTTCTAACTGGACCACCAAGGAACCTTTTACAAGCAGCCATATGTACCTTTTCTAAATGTTCTAATCTATTTAGTCCCCATACCTCAGCTGAGTATGTCAAAATTGGTTGGATCTTTGTGTCAAAGATTTTAAAGAAAGTACCCGCTGTCATTTCCTTACATTTTTGGAAAACCCGTTTAACCTGTACAACTGCCTTTTTCCCTTTAGTAACTAAGTGCAATGTGCCTCTTTTGGCACTAACCATTGTTGTAAAATTAAATCCTAGGTAGCAGTAACTGTTTACCACTTCTAATCTGTTACCATCAAAGAACCATTTTTCACTTTTACCTAGATACCCTCCCTTCCTAAACACCATCACCTTAGTTTTATCAATATTGACACATATATTCATATTACAACAACTCTTTAAAACATTTAACTGGTTTTGAAGTCCACTTGGAGTAACTGACATTAATGCTACATCATCTGCAAAGAGTAATATGAATAATTCCATAGCATCGTGCATCATTCGAACCCATGTTTACCTTTATCATGCATTTTATTTGCTAATTGATTTATGAAAACAGAAAATAAGGTAGGGCTCAAAACACATCCCTGTCTAACTCCTACTGGTGTTTCAAACATGTCTGTCAATTCAGAATTTATACGGACACATGACAACAATGACATATACATAGCTCTAAGCGAAGCAAAAAATCTACCTTGCACACCTTGATCTTTAAGACATTGCAAAAGTTTATCATGTTGAACAGAATCAAAAGCCTTCCTAAAGTCTACGAAGGCAACATAAAGCTTTCTACCTTTCTTACTCATACAATTTTGAATTACAGCATACAGAGTAAATATTTGATCAACCTAGAATACTTATTACGAAAACCCGCTTGGCACTCTGAAATGATATGTTATTTAACAGTGTACAGCCGTGTATTCAAAACTGTGTATAACATTTAGAAATTATGCTTAAAGATTACTCCTCTATAATTGTCTACATTTTCAAAATCTCCCTTTTTATGTAATGGGATGATGATAGTGCTTTCAAAAATTTGATTAAATAGTTTTGTAAGAAATGCCTGTACTTTTTTACCCCCATTTTCAACATTTCGGCAGATATATCATCAATGCCACATGCTTTGCCATTTTAAAGTTTTCTGATGGCCTGAATAACTTCATCCTCTGATATGTTTTTATTAAGAATATGGCCTGCTTCATCAGACAAATCAAATTGAACATCACAATATGCTATCTACGTTATCTGTTTGGAAAATGTTCTTAAAGTGTTTAAACCAGCTATCTGTGGATATATTATTAGTGACCCTTTCTTTGTTTGTGCAACCCATAGCTCTTAACTCCTTCCAGAAATGTGAAGGACTGAGAATTTCCCTTGCTAGCATGTCAGCTTTTTGCTTTCTAAAAGCTTGCCTTTTCTTCTTTAGTAGTAGTTTATACCTTTTCCTAACTTCAACATATGCAATTCTATCTTCTTCTTTCCTTGTTTTTCTAAAATGGTTTAATTTTGTCCTTGCTTCCTTTTTTGTTTTGTTACATTCACCATCGAACCACTCTGATTTTTTCTTTCTTTTAGGGTAAAACTGCTTAAACATACATTTACTTGAATCTTTTAGGCAGTGAACCAAAATTTCCAATGCATTATCAACATCATATCTATGCTTGCTGTAGCGAGCATCATTCTGTTTTGGATATCTCTACTCTCCCAGGTTTTGACAAAATCATTCTCATATGCCTCATTCCATATAACTTTTCTTGACATCACATTTTCATTTTGTTCTGTTCCAGTAAAGCAAATAGCATTCATTCACTTAGATTGTAAATGCATAGTGACTGGTAAGTGGTCTGAATCTACATTGTTCAAAATAGACACGCTAGGTGTACATGGACTAATAACCTGTAACACAATTTGAGGAAAAAAGTTCAACTGACACAATAAAATAATCCAACATACTGTCACCAGAAAGTCCAATATATGTGCACCCATCATCAAAGACTGGTTCACACAAACCATTTAATATAAGACAATCAAATATATTACAAAGCTCTATCAACTGCTCACCAAAACTGTTTATTGAACTGTCCTGCGATTGTCTTGGATACTGATTATTATCTGGGAGTACTGTTTGCTCATAAACATCATCATCCCCATTATAATAGCAGTTTTTCTGTGCAGTGCGTGCATTCAGATCACCACATAACAGAATGAGGTTATCTCCATATGAATCATGCAGATCTGTTAAACATTGCTCCAAAAGTTCAATGCCATAGACCCGTGCAGAGTCTTCCAAAATCCAGAGTCACAAGGTGGGATATATGAACAAATAAACATAATATTTTTCATTGTACAAAATAGATCTTTACTAATATTTAAAACAACTGTTCTATCTTTATGCAAGTAATAAAATCGGCAAAACGTTTCCTGACCATTACAATGACACCACCTGAGTATCTCCCTTGGTATGAAAGTTTTTTGGCTTTTGAAGTAAATATTTCAAAATCTTTGAACAAAACTGATTCAAAATCAAAGGCAACAAAAGTTTCAGTTAAAAAAATAAAATCATAAGATGTCACAAAATTTATGAAGTCATTATTTTCTAGCTTTTGTAACAATCCATTCACATTATAGTTAAAAAATTTCACTTCTTTTATATTTACACTATTTACAGTTTGTTGTGCATGCATCCCAGATGGTAACATGTCCTGTTTGCTACTGTAATGACTCCCCTTTTCTTTGTTTGGGGGTTTAGTACCATGTACTGTGGCCTGGCCGGATTCCTATTTATTAGCCCCTGTTGTACTGCCTTTTCTGGTCAGAGGTTCGTTTGGCTGTGCATGTCTTTTGTAATTACTGAGCCTTCCAGAGTCAACCCTTTTGAAAGAGTCAATGATGTTGCTCTGGCTGCTTGATCTTATAGCTTTAGAGCGGTTGTTGCTCTGGGCACGCGAACCAGACACAGCGCGTCTTGGACACAGGCTGTGAGATGATGACTGGTTCTGTACAGTCTGACTTATTTCTCCATCCAGTGACTGTTTCATGTCCTGTTCCCATCTGTCAGTCTGTCTGCTGGCATCTCTTGCCTAGATGTACTTTGTAGAAGTAAATTTTCATTTTCAGGTCTGTCCGTCATGTCATCTTTGTCAGTGTTCAACTCCATGTCAAGCTGCTCAGTACTTTGTGAGGTGTGATCTGCTACGTCGTGTCGGGCAAAGCTTTGTTCTTTCTCAAGCTGTTCTGAACCCTGTGAAAGATGTGTTTCAGTACTATCTTCTCTCTGTGTTGAGGTCATAGTACATTCACCCACAGTATCACGGTCTGCACACACAAAATCATGCTGTGGAGTTAAATTATCACCTTCTAACCTGCTACCATTCTCAACAACAGTCTTGAGTCTTGTTTCTTCCTGGCTGTCAGTATTTAAGTTTTCTTCTTTGTCAGAGTCAATGTCAGTAGTGTCACTGTTTTCTGTGTGAGGCAAACTGGTCTTTGCCTTGTTTTGTCCACCATGGTGTACATTGTCCTCCCTGTAAAACGAACCCTTTGTGACCCCCCTGTATTTCTGTTATTTCCTCTCTTTGTTTTTGGCCCTGCTGCATGTGATTGTCTGTCAAAGTCTTTTAACATTACCTGCCTTCTATGATCCCCACTTCTTTGTCCATGATCTGAGGACCTCTGCTTTCCCGTGGTTCACCATGCTTCAGCGCATCCCTGTATGACCATGAACCAGGTACAACAGGTACAGGTTCATTCCTGTCACATTCCAGGGAGTCTGACCCACGTCTGGTTTTACCTTCCACCCTGGGTCTGAAGGTTGCCTGGTGGTACCTCATGTAGCCAAGCTCTCGCGTCCAGCTCCTTCTGCCATTTTCGTAATGGCTGCGAGGGTCACCACTGCCCTCGGCACCTCTGGAGTGGTGGCTTCCTGGCTGGAAAGTGCGCTGCGGCTTCCTTCTCCATTCAGCTTGCTGGCTGCCAATGTGTCGGGCCCTCCCCTCCAGGCGTTCCTCACTCCACCAGGAGTGAGAAGACTGACAGCCTTCAGTGCCGCTGCCCCTGTAGGAAAAAGGCTGCTGCTTGTCCGGACATGCAGCTTCCCATAGGCAATTTTTCCTTGTCCCCTATGAAAGTCCAGCATAGACCTCTGATGTGTAGTCAGGTCAGTGGCCACACGGATGTCATCAGCTCTTAAACTGTCTCTTAGTTCTTTATCACCTAGAACAGTCATTTTGTCTGCCCATCGACAAAACTGCACTAGTATTGGTCGAAGGGCCTTCCCTCCTTGAGCGTGGTCTTCCAAGGCGAAATGCTCTGGCAATGTCTTCACTTTGCCAACTGGGTGATTTAGAGTGCTGATTCAAAATGTCCACAACAAGTTAACAGTACTGTACTCGTCTTCCCAGTCAAGCTCATGTAGATTTATGAATCTGAGATTTAGAGCTTTTGCATCCTGTTCATTTGTCTCTAGTTTGTTCTCCAGAGAATCGAATCTCTCTATAATGGTGGTCCTGTCCTCTTTCAGCTCTATTATGTCTTCACTATTTGATCGGACTGTTTCTTTAAGTTGACTTCAGCAAAGAACAGAGATATTTTGTCCTCTAAAGTACCAAATTTTTCATCAATGTCATTCTTTATTCCATTTAGATGGGACTGTAGTCCTTGCTGCATATGTATAAAATGCCACTCCAAAAAGTGGAAAAAGTTACCTTGAGGCACTGAAGTCATGATTGATGAAACTTATCAAGCGCCTATGCTTGCTGTCCTCTACACAGGTCAAAGGTCAATGACGGCAGAGGTAATGTTGACAGGTCAGAGGGGAAACCCCCCATACACAGCAACAACACAGGTACCACACTGCCAGCCCACATAATTCACGTGCCGAAAGGGGGAGAAAAAAAGTGTATGTTGCAAAACAGGGCTGAACTATTTTCACTAGACTGTCAATATTTATTTTCTTCTTTTCATCATGTAGTTTTTAAAGTACATAAATCGGGTATATTCACTGACCTTATCAGCAGACTCTTGACACGATTGAATGGTCACAGTCACTATGTACACACATTCAAAAAAATTTGTAATGTTGCAAAAAAAAATGTCACAAATTGACATATTTCACAGAGAGAAGGCAAGCACGTCCACCACTCAGCTTCCCTATTTCGACCCGAGAGAGAATGAATGAATAATCTTTATTTTTCAAGGGTAACAGAGTAAGTAAGCATTACATACTTTTTTTCATCCGCCCTTAAGAGAGAGAGAGAGAGAGAGGAGAGAGAGAGAGAGAGAGAGAGAGAGAGAGAGAGAGAGAGAGAGAGAGAGAGGATATGGGGGTATTGCTTTTACAATGCTCAAACGGAGAGAGAACATTTGTGATGCTCCACCACGGAATGAGTCGCTTAGTGCATTACCCAATTTTGCGCTAGGTGCCATTAAAGGCAGGTGGGGGTCAAGTTGTCAATTTTGAGATTTTGATCGATTATTAAACTATATCCGTTATTCTACCTTGTAATGAAACATCAAGACATAATTAAAAAAAAATTCTTTTGCTTTTAAATGTTTTGAAAATACCAAGCCCTCATCCTGACAACCTGTTAGGAAAATAAACTTGCCCGTTTCTCATTTTGTCACGTCCTACAGTGCATCACTTCAATTTGTAATAACTTTGCACAGAATTGTCCGATTTTCAATCTGTTTTTTTGTATTGAATAGCCTTTTTATTGCAAATTAATACCTTGTCAATAACTAAAAACTTTCCTCTGGTGCAATGCGACTCCTTATGTGGTGGAGCGTCACATTTGGTTTTTCATGAATGTAGAAATATCTTGAAATAATTTTATGGGCGTGTGTATTTGTAGGACTTAAAAAAATTGTTTTGCATGTGCTTGTATTCGTTGTGCAAGAATAGAAAGCTAAAAAAAAGTTACATGTCAACTTTTTAATTCTTTGATGAGCAATTAACCCGGTTATTCAGGAAATGTTGTAGCCGCCGCTGTAGTCTAGTGGTTAGGGCGTTGGACTCGTAATCTAAAGGTTGCGGGTTCGATCCCAGCATTCGGCTATGGCGTTGTGCCCTTGGAAAAGGCACTTTACAGCTATTTTCTCACCCCACCCAGGTGTAAAAGGGGTACCAACCTTGTGTTGGGGGTTAACCCTGCGATAGACTGGCGTCCTATCCAGGGGGGAGTCTATGACTCTCAGTCGCTTAACGCCACAGAAACCGGGATAAGCACCGGCCTGATGAGCCTTAGGCTCGGGACAGACTTTAACTAACTCAGGAAATGTTGTACAAAGTCCCCCCCCAAAACCCAAGAGACTTAATCACTGACTTAGATCAAGACCATGAAATAACAAGCCTTTCTCCATTGGGATGCCGGTGTAACACGCTGAGAACACTAACGTGCAATAAAGACTACTGTGGTGGTTTTGGCGTAAAGCTTTCATGCTATAACCACTACTGTAATGACTTTTGCACATGCTGTAAACACTACCTTAGTGACTTTGGCGCACGATCAATGATCATGATAACATGAAAACAAATATTTATTACAATAAATGGCGTACTGTAAGACATTATCGACTTCTACAGCAGAAATACTTACCCAATTAGCTATATATGCAATTTTTTTAGCTTCACATTTTTTTGTGTTATGGCAAAATATTCAATAGGAATATCACAATAATTATAATGATAATGCTTTATCATAAGTAATGGTCAACAGTGCAAACGACACCACAGCACAGATCTACATGAATGGCACAGCCTGGAAGAAGTAGAGGCTTTCAAATATCTTGGCGCTACCCTCACGAAAGATGGACGCTCCACCACAGAGATCAAGACCATGGCAACATCAGCTATGGCAAAACTGAACAAGATATGGAGAAGCGACAACATCAGCTTCAAAACATAGGTCAAATTGTTCAGATACCTGGTCATCTCCATCTTGCTCTACGGCTGCGAAAGTTGGACAATGACCGCTGAAACCACAAGCGGATAGAGACGTTTGAGACAAAATGCTTCAGGCGACTGCTTGGAATTTCCTGGAAGGATAGGAAAACAAACACCTATGTGCGAAGTCAAGTCGCACTGATGGCTGGCCCTCAGGAACCCCTACTAGCCACTGTCAAGAAAAGGAAGCTGGCATGTTCGGCCATGTCACACGCCACAACACCCTCCCCAAGACAGTCCTACAAGGAAGCTAGAAGGTGGCAGACGCCGAGGCAGACAAACCAAAAGCTGGATGGATAACATCAAGGAGTGGACCCACCTGGACAGTCCAACTTTCATTCGGAAGGTGGAGGACAGGGCTGGATGGCGACGGCTGGCTGCAGAATCATCTCTCATGTCTCCTCCACGACTGTTCCGGTCATGAGAAAGAAGAAGAAGAAGAAGCTTTTTGTGGGTTGATATAGAATTCCATAAAGGAACGAGGTGAAAGTAGCACTTTTGACGTCATGATAGTACTTTATTTAGGAGATCATTGATCGGGATAGTGTTTTTAGCATACTTGAAGAGTAATTTTTGCTTGAGGATACTATCATTGGCTAGCCAGAAATAGTGTTTTTTGCGTGTAGGTCTGTGCTATAAACACTACTGGTAGTGCTTTCAGCGTTGCCCAAATGACTATGGTAGTGTTTCTTGCATAGAGTGATTTTGGCTTATTACACCAAGACTAATTGAGTACAATCAAATTAAAACTGGAAATAATTTGCTAGACATTTCCACTTTTCTCTCTCTTTGTTACTGTACTTTTCTTTACGCTTTTCTCATGTTTCTTATTTGTTTTCTGCCTTCCCAGTCCATTCTCCTGCCTTTATCACGAGCAAATCTTACAAACATTTTCTGTTTATATCGTAAATGACAAGTTGTCTATATTGCCTTGATCTGGTGACCAGGTAATCACTGGATAGGCTCAAGATCTCCATTCTGCAGTGTTATCTATCCTTATGGCATTATGTTGATGTGGATTTGTTGTATGTGAACAAGTTGTCTTTTTTTGTTACGCTTTCTTTTGTAACCTAAAGATCATAGATTAAGCGAAATGGCTGTCGTCCTCAGCACGACCTGGTGTTATTGGCCTTAAGGAATGAAATAATGAAAATACGTTGTTATTTAGCGTTGTTGTCGTTTTTTTCAGGCTGATGGTATTAGACATTTGAATGGATTGGGTGGTGTTGATTTTGAAGTGGAGGTGAATGTTACTAGAGTGGCTGAAGCTGAATAAGGTGACAGCCCTTGATACGGCAAAAGTAATTAAGGATTGTTTTACCAGTTTGTCAGAACATACCTTGATAAAGGCTATGGTTCAGAATCTCTGGGTCAGCTTCAAGTGCAGACTTGCCTGTGTCTTAACTTCCTTCAGGCTTAGACAGCTTGCACGCAAAGGATCAGGTATGCTGGTTTAGAGAGCCTGCAGTTCGTTTCAGCATTTGATGGGTAACAGAAGCAGAAACCTATCCAGCATGCACCCCGTGCCTGGAGGGGCTCCGCAAGATTCAACTTGCCCAAGAGACACGGCCTGAAATATTCAGTGCACTGCCGCTTCCACACCCTTAACGGGAGAAGAGAAGAGAAAGGGAGAAAAGGGAATTGTCCTGTCAACTTCTTAAGTTGGGCTTAACTTTTTTTGTTTTATTTTATTTTTTTAATTTTTATTTTACTGATGATGTTGTTAGTCATGAACATAATTATGGTGTTGTCTCATATGGAGAAATGTGTAGTCCTGGTGAATTATTTCTCTCTCTCTCTCTCTCTCTCTCTCTCTCTCTCTCTCTCTCTCTCTCTCTCTCTCTCTCTCTCTCTCTCTCTCTCTCTCTGGCATGGGATAGCTTAATGGTCAGAACATTGCACTCGCAATTTGATGACCCGGGTTCGAATCCCTCGAGTTAACAGCTGTGCTGACTCCACTCTCCTCCAAAGTCCTTCGGATGTGTGTGAACGTACGCATTGGTGGTAAAATAGTGCAGGCATTTCTTACAAAACTATTTAATCGAATTTTTGAAAGACGAGTCTATCCCCATGATTGTTCAAAAGCTATAATCATTCCATTACATAAAAAGGGAGATTTTGAAAGTGTAGACATGTATAGAGGGGTGTCACCGTTCGCATATTTTAAATAGATCGTTTTACATGTGTAGTGGCTAGTTGTCCAGTGCGTGCATTTTTGCACTTACTTCTGTGTGTATAGCTGTCTATGTTCATTTCCTTTTCTCTTCGTATAGATCTAGGCTTAGGCGAGATCTCTCCAGAAGTTCCGCAGCGAGAGTAGATCTAACGGGTAGATCAGCAGAGCGGCTGCAGGCTTAGGCTAAGCAGGGGGACGTGGTCGCCGTTCCAGTTTTTACTGTTGGGCGCCATGTAGATTTAGTTTTGCCTCCGAGAAGCAGGAGAGGCCTATGCCTCGTAGGAGGTTTCACTCTCCAGGTCCTGCCTTCGTTCTTCGTTCTTCGTCACTGTTTGTCGCTTGTTCGTCTAGTCACGTCGGTTGGGGTGCAGGAGTGCGCCATACCAGTTCCAGTGACAGGTGAGAGTTTGTACTTGTTGTAGTTATGTCTGGTTCTGCGTGGTTTTGGTGTGTTGTTGTTTTGGTTCTGATAATGGGCATTGGTTCTTGTTGTTAATTAAACATTTGGACTGAAGAAACATAAGCATATCATGAGCGTTTTGTTCTGAATTATATATATATTTTCGGGAAGTAACACTAGTATTGGTGTATAGTGAACGTAGGGGTATTTATCCTTAGTTATGTGTTGTTTTTTTAAAATATCAAGGGTTTGTGTGGAAAGGGTTTTCATTGTGTTTTGCAATACTCGGCATTTTTTTAATGTTGGAATTGATATGGAAATTTTTTTAGTTATGTGCGATATAGTGCAATTGAGTGTGTTTGATGGTAAGTATGAATTGATATTGTTTTGTTTATAAATGTGCTTTATGACAGAGTCTTTCGAATGTTTTTGAATTAAACCCATTTGGATGTTGATAGTTATTATGAAGTGTTGAATGTGAATAAGATTAAGGTATATAGATATATATATATTTTCCCCAAGTACTGGGTGGAAACTTTGCGTGTGAAGAGACAGGTATTTTTCCAACCTAAAAGAATCGAAAAATAATTTTAGTTACCAGTGTATGTGGAGGATTAGTAAGTATCGCCTTTTACTGGTTTCCGTCTACCACCAGTTTCCGTTTACCACCAGTTCCTGTTCGCCACCAGTTCCTGTTTACCTCCAGTCATCAAGTCAAGTCCTACCTCGTACCTCGTCTCCAGCACGTCTTCTTCGTCTGCTTTGTCTTCTCCATCATATTGTCAGGAAAGTGATTCTTTTGGTGTGTGGTTTTTGTGTGTGTGTGTGTTTTTTTTTATTCATTTTTTTGACTTCAAAAACTGTGTTAGAGAAAAAGGAAAAGAGTGAGAAATACAGGACCTTAAATTAGAGTTAATATATAATATTTAGATTAGAGTGCGGTGGTATGTGGGTGTGAAAACTTGTACATTTTTTGCGTGTGATTTTTGCATTGTTATTATTTTTGTTGTTGTTGTCTACTATATAAGATTTTTGTGAGCATGAGGAAGTGTATTTTGGTGCGTTGGTTTTGCCTTGTTATTTTTTTGATTGTTGATTTTCATTATCATCGAAATTGAATAGTAAAGATTGGAAATTTCTCCTCTGTGTTCTGCGTTTGTTGTTGTCGGGAAGTTAGATAGAGTGGGTATGGGTGGGGTTTTCTTCACACTCCCTTAAGGAGCGTGACAATGGTGGAGATGCGGGGTAAATGTTAGGATAGTTAGGTTGGTTGTGGGGTGGGTGTTTTGTCTCGTGCGTCTTGGTTTGTTCTAAACCCAAAGCCATTGGTTTATTTATTTATTTATTTTTTTTTCTGATGGGGTGTAGTCAGTCTCAGTGGTTAATCTTTTAAAAATCAGTGCCTTTGAGATTTAAACCCTGTGATGTAAAACCTTTTTTGGTTACTACTTCCTTCTATGATTTTTAGCCTAGCAAGTTATAAGCCAGCTAATCCCAACTGAGTGATTGTGTGTGTCTTCCCCTCAAGTTCTAAAAATGTTGACCCGCAGAAATGCAAGTATGCCAGCCACTCCAGGGCCAAAGACCCAAGGCTTGAAAAGGGACGAGATGCCTCCTTCTCCTGGAGCTTTTGAGAAAGAAAGGCTGTCAGGTTGGGTAAAGGAACAACTGGAGGGTGATTTCTCTGACTCCCCTGCGAGTGAGGCTAAAGGTGAGTTTTTTTCTCCTGAGGATCCTTATGCCAAGTTCCGCAGGTTGGGTTCGGAGTTAGGTTTGTCGGGGGAAGTGCTCGCTCGTTTCATTGTGGATTCGGTAGACAAAGAAGAGGCTAGACGCTTGAGAGAAGAAGAAAGAGAAGAGGCTAGGCGGTTAGAGGAGAGGAAGGAAGCCAGGTGTCTAGAAGAAAGAGAGGAAGCTAGACGCTTAGAAGAAAAGAGGGAGGAAGAAGCCAGACGTAGGTGGATTGAGGATAGGGAGGAGGCGAGGTGCATAAGAGAGGAAGAGAGGAGTTACAGAGAGGCAGACAAAGAGGAGGAAAGACAAAGATTTGAAAGAAAGCTGGAGCTTAAACAAGAAGAAATTTCAGTCCGCAACGCCCAGCAATTTAATATCCAACCTTTCGATGGGAAGGATGACCTTGATTCATTTCTGACCCATTTCGAAAGAATTGCAGGACTAAATAAGTGGAAGCAGGACACTTGGGCAGTCCATCTGCTTACATTACTGCAGGGTCGAGCTAGAGATGTGTGTCTGAGTCTCTCTCCCCAAGATGTGCAGATGTATGATGTCAGGACATCATACAAGGCTACTCTCTTGCGGGTGTTTCGCCTAGATGCGGATACGTATCGGAAAAAGTTCTGATCCATGCGCAAGACTAGTGAAGAGACATTCGAACAATTTCTATCCCGTTTGAAGACATGTCTCTCTCGCTGGTGTCTGGCGAGTAGCCGAGATGAAGACAGTGTCCACGACATTAAAGATCTATTCCTGCAAGAACAGCTCATATCAACTCTGACACCTGAGCTAGTTGTTGAGGTCCAGAAGGAGGAACCTCGTAGAGCTGAAGATGTTGCTCGCATTGCAACGAAAGTTGCCAACGCAAAAAGAGCAGGCAGGTTAGCTGAGGCAGAGCTCAAGGCCTCAAGAGGTTCAGACAGGAGAATTGAGCAGGGTCAGTTCGATTCAGTGATTGGCGAGAGGGTACCTACTCAGGATAGTTCCGAGTTGAGGCCAGGCGAGACTAAGTCACAGCCAACTTCTGGGGCTGCAGGTAGTTCTACCTGAGAGGGTAATTCCAAAGTGCGATCAAGCAGAGGTGAGGGCCGTCAGCCACTTTTTTGTTATGGATGTGGGAAGACAGGCCATGTTGCTAAGGAGTGCAGGCACTTGAAGGTAGTCTCTGCAGTGATTAGGCCAGAGTATTCTGAGGAACAACCTTTGAGGCTTCCCCCTACCTTGTGCGTTCCATGCGCAGCCAAAGCTTACACTCCTCGTTGCAAAGCAAAGGTGAATGGTCAGGTTGTGCAAGGACTGCGAGACACTGGAGCTCACATGATTGTGGTTGCTCGACATTTGGTCTCCCCTCACTCATTCACCAGAGCTAGGGTACGGGTTGTGTTGGCTGAGTCCAAGTGCTCGTCTGTGCTACCCATTGCCAGGGTCGACTTCCAGTTCCCATTCATCTGTGGCCAATTTGATGTAGCCGTAATGGAGGCACCGGTCATGGATGTCCTCATTGGCAATTCAGCATGGGGAGTTGATGGCACGATCAAAAGCGTACCCGTGTACGCAAATCCCCAGATTGTTGGAGCAGTAGAAACTAGGGCCCAGACTACTCAGAAATCCAAACCTCATTCGCCTTTGGCTGTCCCAGGCTCATGAGGTGTTGGCAAGCAAACAAAGCCAGGATCCACGCTTGCAGAAGGCAAGGGAGTTGGCCGGAAAAGGAATAACTCAAAGTACAGGCTCTGGCGAGGTAGAGTACCGGTATGAGCAAGGGGTATTGGTTCGAGCCTTCAAAAATCACTGTGGCTCTTCCACCCAGATCTGCGTACCAAAGGACCTTCGCTCTTCAGTACTGCAGCTTGGGCATGATGCTCCTATGTCGGGTCATCTGGGGGTCAGCCAGACGCGTGAAAGAATTTTTCACCATTTTTATTGGCCGGGGATGTGCGCTGATATAAGAAAATTTGTGTGATCTTGTGAAATGTGCCAGAAGATGAAGGGAAGAGTCATTGGGGTTCCCTCTGGGCTTTGATTCCATCATTCAAAGGAATCTTGCAATTCTCCACCCTCCCAGGAGCAGCGAGTCCAGCAGTGGAGAACTGACAGGAATGGCACTGCAAGTGCGACTGTTCAAAGACACAACGCAAGCCATTCCTGGTGGAGGAAGTGTTGGGGCAGATGTCCTTGGCCATTTTCCCAGGGTAGTGGTAGAATGTGTTGGTGACATAGATGTTTTAGAAAAGTGTACTTAGATGTTGTTTTTGTTTGGGAATTTAAGTATTTTTGTAAGTGAACCAGATTTTTAAGTGGCTCCCTTGTGTGTGAGTGTGGATATATCTGTGTTACTAAATTATTACCATTGTTTTTCTTGAGGTAGTTGAACCCATTTATTTTTGGTAGGTTGGTATTGTGAATGGTTTATTCTCATAGGGACTTTGTTTAACTTGGAGGCCAGAGGTAGGTTGAGGAACCTGTCACTGGAATCAATATTCATTGGGTCTGGTTGACAACAAGTCACTTGTCACCAGTGTTAAAACTTTGTTGCTGTGGCATTTGCCACCAGATTGTTGGTGTTGTACATGGTGGTGCGTTGTTTCTTGTTTCTTATGCGCACCGTGTCTTGGTTACAGTTCAAACCGGGTGGTTTGAATTTAAGGGGGGGTATTGTCACGGTTCGCATATTTTAAATAGATCGTTTTACATGTGTAGTGGCTAGTTGTCCAGTGCATGCATTTTTGCACTTACTTCTGTGTGTATAGCTGTCTATGTTCATTTCCTTTTCTCTTCGTATAGATCTAGGCTTAGGCAAGATCTCTCCAGAAGTTCTGCAGCGAGAGTAGATCTAACGGTTAGATCAGCGGAGCGGCTGCAGGCTTAGGCTAAGCAGGGGGACGTGGTCGCCGTTCCAGTTTTTACTGTTGGGCGCCATGTAGATTTAGTTTTGCCTCCGAGAAGCAGGAGAGAGCCTATGCCTCGTAGGAGGTTTCACTCTCCAGGTCCTGCCTTCGTTCTTCGTTCTTCGTCACTGTTTGTCGCTTGTTCGTCTAGTCACGTCGGTTGGGGTGCAGGAGTGCGCCATACCAGTTCCAGTGACAGGTGAGAGTTTGTACTTGTTGTAGTTATGTCTGGTTCCGCGTGGTTTTGGTGTGTTGTTGTTTTGGTTCTGATAATGGGCATTGGTTCTTGTTGTTAATTAAACATTTGGACTGAAGAAACATAAGCATATCATGAGCGTTTTGTTCTGAATTATATATATATTTTTCGGGAAGTAACACTAGTATTGGTGTATAGCGAACGTAGGGGTATTTATCCTTAGTTATGTGTTGTTTTGTTTTTTTTAAATATTAAGGGTTCGTGTGGAAAGGGTTTTCATTGTGTTTTGGAATACTCGGCATTTTTTTAATGTTGGAATTGATATGGAAATTTTTTTAGTTATGTGCGATATAGTGCAATTGAGTGTGTTTGATGGTAAGTATGAATTGATATTGTTTTGTTATAAATGTGCTTTATGACAGAGTCTTTCGAATGTTTTTGAATTAAACCCATTTGGATGTTGATAGTTATTATGAAGTGTTGAATGTGAATAAGATTAAGGTATATAGATATATATATATTTTCCCCAAGTACTGGGTGGAAACTTTGCGTGTGAAGAGACAGGTATTTTTCCAACCTAAAAGAATCGAAAAATAATTTTAGTTACCAGTGTATGTGGAGGATTAGTAAGTATCGCCTTTTACTGGTTTCCGTCTACCACCAGTTTCCGTCTACCACCAGTTTCCGTTTACCACCAGTTCCTGTTCGCCACCAGTTCCTGTTTACCTCCAGTCATCAAGTCATGTCCTACCTCGTACCTCGTCTCCAGCACGTCTTCTTCGTCTGCTTTGTCTTCTCCATCATATTGTCAGGAAAGTGATTCTTTTGGTGTGTGGTTTTTGTGTGTGTGTGTGTTTTTTTTATTCATTTTTTTTACTTCAAAAACTGTGTTAGAGAAAAAGGAAAAGAGTGAGAAATACAGGACCTTAAATTAGAGTTAATATATAATATTTAGATTAGAGTGCGGTGGTATGTGGGTGTGAAAACTTGTACATTTTTTGCGTGTGATTTTTGCATTGTTATTATTTTTGTTGTTGTTGTCTACTATATAAGATTTTTGTGAGCGTGAGGAAGTGTATTTTGGTGCGTTGGTTTTGCCTTGTTATTTTTTTGATTGTTGATTTTCATTATCATCGAAATTGAATAGTAAAGATTGGAAATTTCTCCTCTGTGTTCTGCGTTTGTTGTTGTCGCGAAGTTAGATAGAGTGGGTATGGGTGGGGTTTTCTTCACACACCCCCTTAAGGAGCGTGACAAGGGGGTATCTCTTTTTAACATAATTTCCAAATGTTATACAATAGTTTAAAATACACGGCTGTAGATTTGGTTGGAAAATAACAATATTATTTCAGAGTGCCAAGCGGGTTTTCGAAAAAAAGTATTCTATGATTGATTAAATATTAACTCTGTATGCTGTAATTCAAAATGGCATGAGTAAGAAAGGTACGAAGCTTTATGTTGCTTTTGTAGACTTTAGGAAGGCTTTTGATTCTGTTCAACATGATAAACTTTTACAATGTCTTAAGGTGTGCAAGGTAAAATTGTTGCTTCGCTTAGAGCTATGTACGTGTCATTGTTGTCATCTGTCCGTATAGATTCTGAATTGACAGACATGTTCGAAACACCAATAAGAGTTTAGACAGGGATGTGTTTTGAGCCCTACCATATTTTCTGTTTTCATAAATCAATTAGCAAATAAAATGCATGATTAAGGTAAACATGGGGTTCGAATGATGCATGATGCTATGGAATTATTCATTTTACTCTTTGCAGATGATGTAGCATTGATGACGGTTACTCCAAGTGGACTTCAAAACCAGTTAAATGTTTTAAAGAGTTGTTGTTGCAATATGATATATATGTGTCAATATTGATAAAACTAAGATGATAGTGTTTAGAAAGGGAGGATCTCTAGGTAAAGTAAGAAAATGGTTCTTTGATTGTTGCAGATTAGAAGTGGTAAATAGCTACTGTTACATAGGATTTAATTTCACAAAAATGGTTAGTGCCAAAAGAGGCACATTGCACTTAGCTACTAAAGGGAAAAAGGCAGTTGTACAGGTTAAACGGGTTTTCCAAAAATGTAAGGAAATGACAGCGGGTACTTTCTTTAAAATCTTTGACACAAAGATCCAACCAATTTTTACATACTCAGCCGAGGTATGGGGACTAAATAGATTAGAACATTTAGAAAAGGTACATATGGCTGCTTGTAAAAGGTTTCTTGGTGTTCCAATTAGAACTCCAAATAAATTGATATATGGGGAACTGGGAAGATATACACATATAGCATGCTAAGATTTTGGTTTAGACTATTGCAAATAGAAAGGTAAAATGATTTCAATTGCATGATATGTGACGCTCCACCACAAAATGAGTCGCTTAAGCACATAACCCACTTTTCCGCTAAAAGCCATTTAAGTCAGGTGGGGTCAAGTTTGCAGTTTTCAGATTTTGATAGATTATAAAACTATAGCCATTATTATACCTTGTCAATAACAAGTCACAGTTTTATATCTTTCTGCTTTTAAACGTTCTTTAAAAATGCCCAAGCCCTCACTCTGACCATTTATTATGATGCTTAACTTGCCCATTTTCTCGATTTGTCATTTCCTGCAGTCTATCATTTCAACTTTTAATAAGTTTTCATAGAATTGTCTGATTTTCAATCTGTTTTATCTATTGTATAGCTATTTCATTGCAGATTAATGAAATGTCAATAACTAAAAATTAACCTCTGGTGCAATGCGACTCATGTGATGGAGCGTCACATATACGATGTGCCTGATGTTTGCATATTTGTATGTTATAAAATGTCAGCCTTTGTTGATTTAGTCATGATTTCGGAAGATATATATTCAAGAGTGTAATGTCAACACATTACACGCCAAGGTGATCATGGCAAGGCATTATCAAAGTTTACGAAAAAGTTATATGTTATTTTTGCATCTTTCCATTTTTGCCCTTGAAAATGTATTGTGGTCTAAGGCGGATGAAATTAAACAATTTCAGTGTTCAATGTTCAATGTTCAATGTTCAATGCTCTCTCTCTCTCTCTCTCTCTCTCTCTCTCTCTCTCTCTCTCTCTCTCTCTCTCTCTCTCTCTCTCTCTCTCTCTCTCTCTCTCTCACAGGGGGTACAGATAGCTTAGTGGTCAGAACATTGCGCCGGCATTTTGAAGAGCCGGGTTCGAGTCTGGTCGAGGAGGTTTTCTCCTGGAGTTAACATCAGTGCTGACTCCACTCTCCCCAAAAGTCCTTCGGATGAGACTTTAAACCGAGGCCCCGTGTGCGAACGCACGCAGAACATCTTGCGCACACATTAAATCCTGTTCCGCTTTTCGTAAGAGTAGGCCATCGTGTGCCGGTGGGAACAGATGACATTTACAAAACTGCGTACACACGGGGACTGGATGTAAAAAAAACACAAGAGTGCTTATTGCATTACCCTCGAAATAAAAGAATAAATCAAATCAAATCAATCTCTGTGTCTGTCTGGTAATTTGACGACCGGGAGATTTTTCTCCTGAAGTAACATCAGTGCTGACTCCACTCTCCCCAAAAGTCCTTCGGATGAGACTTTAAACCTCAGAACATCTTGCGCACACGTTAAATCCTGTTCTGCTTTTCGTGAGTAGGCCATCGTGTGCCGGTGGGAACAGATGATATTTACAAAGCTGTATACACATGGGGAGCCACCGCTGTAGTCTAGTGGTTAGGGCGTTGGACTCGTAATCTAAAGGTTGCGGGTTCGATCCCAGCTTTCGGCTATGGCGTTGTGCCCTTGGAAGAGGCACTTTACGGCTATTTTCTCACCCCACCCAGGTGTAAAAGGGGTACCAACCTTGTGTTGGGGGTTAACCCTGCGATAGACTGGCGCGTCCTATCCAGGGGGGAGTCTATGACTCTCAGTCGCTTAACGCCACTGAAACCGGGATAAGCACCGGCCTGATGAGCCTTAGCCTCGAGACAGACTTTAACTTTATACACACGGGGATTAGATGTAAAAAAAATAGCACAAGAGTGCTTACTCCAGTATCCTCGATGTAAAAAAATAAATCAAATAAATCAATCTCTCTCTCTCTTTTCTACACACACACACACACACACACACACACACACACACACACACACACACACACCACACACATGCACGCACGCACATACACACACACGCACGCACACACACGCACACACGCACACACACACACACACACACACACACACACACACACACACACACACACACACACCACGCACGCACGCACGCACGCACACAGGCATAAGCTATCCAACTCCAACTTGTCGATAGGCTTTTCTTTATTGTAATAGATGTAAATCATTATAGGAACAGAGACGCACAGACGCAGAGAGAAAGAGGCGGGACACTGAGAAAAAAGTGAACATCCGGAAAGAGAGAGAGATTAGATAATAAGAAATCATTGCACGTAGGATCCAGTAAATCATATTGCACGGAGGGCAGCGCAACAAAGAGCCCACAAAAAACTCAATTAAACGATAAAACGAGGAATTCCAAAATGTTTTGTCCAGTATTCATTCAGTCTCTGTGGCGTAAAACTGCAAAACTGCTGGGACTTAAAAGATATACAACTCTTTTGCTTACCAAATAACAAAATAAAACCGAAGGCAATGACAACAAAAAATAGGGTGTCAAACCCGACTTAACCCCGCTCCCAATACCACTCCTCTCCCTGAAAACCAAAAACTTGGACTAAAAGGGGGGAAACCCTACCCCCAAACCTCTCTCCGAAGTCAGAATGCAGCTACGTAAACGAAGGGCTGGGGAGGGGGGGGGGGGGGGGTCCCATACGCATAAATCTCGCCATTGGTGATCCTCGAAGCTCTAGTTGAGTAACGGGGAAAAACAACCCCAAACAACAAACACACTCCTTCCCCAATCACACAAAAATAACCCCCGAACACAAAAACGCTCCCCCCCCCCCCCCCGAAAAAAAATCTGAGACAAGAAACCGTACAGTACAAATGAACACCCTTCCTTAAATCTTCCTTTGGTGATGTCATACTCAAACCTCTTTCAACCCCCCTCCCCTCTCTTCACCGTGATGTAAATTGTCACAGTCTTGTGAATATCGAAGTTGCTTAAATTCAAGCGTTCGAGAGTCGTCGCTATGTGTCAAAGTCAGCAGGAGTACGGTTGTAATACATGTTGCCGGCAATAACTGTTTCAAAATACTGTATCCCTGTAAGTTTCTTTTGACTTTGTTAAAAAAAAAGACCCCCCAAAAAAACAACAACCAAACACCCACCCCCACCCCACCCCCACCCCAAAGGACCCCGATTATGGCATTGCTGATGACTAGATTAGAAGCACATTATTTTGTATTTGACATTGTGTGGAGTTTGCCCCCTGAAGGTAAACTAAAAGTCATCATTGACTTGAAGTGGCAGACGTGATGTGAATCGTGTGGACCCAGGTTTCTGTCCTTTCCTTCTTGTTGCTTAATCAAAGTGGATACGTTTGTTTGGATCACGGGTCAGTCAGTTACCCCCTTCGGTTCCTGTGCTTATAGGCATTAGGATTGGTTTCAGAGACAGTAGCCTGTTATGATTCGTCTCTGAAACACAACAGCATTAACGGTTGGCATATATAAAAGTTCGGTTGCTGTTACAACAACAATGATGATGATGTTGATGATGGTAATAATAATAAATAATAGCAATACCAATAATAACAATAAGAAGAATTAGAATAGCATGAATAATGATGATAATGATAAGAACTATACTGACAATAAACGTGATGATGATGGTAGCAGTAGCGATAGTTTTAGTGGTAGTAGTAGAGTAACAGGAGAAGGAGTATGCCGTTCGTAAACATTTGAGCAGTGTGGTAGTATCTTATTTTCTTTCAATGCGGCTGTTAAGCAGAAAAAAGAGACTTAGCTCAGTAAGTTTAAAGAGATGTTGAATACAACAATCATATAAACACATCTTTGTTGACGCATGAAGTCACGAAAAGAATCATTCACTTCAATCATACCACCAAGTTTGAAAGGCAGAGCAAAACATGATGATAAACTACACCAACGAAACTTTGCGCCATGACCCCTACCCCTGCGTAGGGGTTGATATGGTGTACATAGTATAGTATATATCCCCCTTCATTAAACCCTCTGCCTGTAAGGCATTTTTCTTTTTCTTCCCTATCTCGTTCAGTCCAACAATTTTATTAAAAAAATTTGACTAGTTATATGTATCGAACCATCATGAAATATCATGCCCCACGTTAGGTTTACCAGTTCAGTTGTTTCTTGACTGGTTTGTTCCCCTCTCGGCCCATGCTGGATAGGCACACGTCCAGTCATCAAAATATTGGACACAGTTCAACATTCACATTTCAACCAGACAATCACTGTTCATTTATTCGCCTACTTTTTTTTTTTTAAACACTACAACCTCTGATTGCATTATATGAGTCTATCATATATGAGTACAGCGACAATTAAAACTAATGGACAGAGCAAACTGTGTGACTTCATGCAAAAATCAAAAGGTGGGGAACAAAAGATAAGGGGTGGGGGCAGGGGTGGGGGTGGGGGGGAGTCTGTAAACAAATTGAAACGCAACATCCCCGAAGTCGGAATGCGGCTACCAAAAAAGTGGGCAAAAATCGGCCGCATACGCAAAAATCTTACCATTGGTGAACCTCGGAGCTCTAGCCGAGGAATAAAATAAATTCACTGGAAGAAAACTACATACTGTTGATAAGATAAGCCGCGGTGGATTAAGATACAAAGAAGAAAAGAAGGTAGGTGGCATAAATCAGATGATCAGCGTCTGGGTAAATTGAACAGAATTCATCCCCGAAGACGGAATGTGTCTACCATCATGGTGGGCATAAACGTTCGGTTACACAAAAGCACACCATTTGTGATCCTCAGAGCTCTAGTCGAGAAACGTAAAAATCTAAAGAAATAAGAATTGCAGAGAAGCGTCAGTAGGGTGACATATGATATGCATAACGGTGATCAACAACTTGTGTCCAACAGCAGGCGTGCTGCCGTCCACTTCTTTTGCCCTTTGATGCAAGCAAAGTCTCTTTACAGGCTCCGAAAAGGAGGGGAAGTGAGTGAAAAAAGAGAGAGAGAGAGAGAGAGAGAGAGAGAGGAGAGAGAGAGAGAGAGAGGAGAGGAGAGAGAGGAGAGAGAGAGAGAGAGAGAGAGAGAAGAGCAGGCCAATACAACATGTCAATTTTATTTAATATTCAGTACCGTAAAGTCGTATTAAACATATAAAACAAGTCCAATCTGTTACAATAGTAATATAGCATAAGGCCAACAGCCATTACAGCAATTGTAGCTGACGGTAGACAATGGGCGAAAGGCCTAAATTTCACAGCAAAAATGATTTCAATCTATAAAAAAAAACCTCCAAAAAAGACCTTTTCGGCGACACGTACAAAATGGAACAGTGATAAGGACTCTCAAATCCAGAACATTCTTTCAGATACAGCAAAAAAAAAAAAAAAGCAAGAAACGACGAAAGGGGAGAAAGTGAGCAAAAAAGAGGGGGGGGGGGGGGGGGGGGGGGGGAGAAATTCACATCCAATGAAGACACACTTCGGGGCGGCTTTTTTTTCTTTTTCTTTTTAGTAACAAATAACACACAAAAAATTCATGTTAGGTGACAGTACCATCCTGTTCACAACAAGTAATACATAAGGCAGAAATACGCAAGGAATGTCAGGCTCACATGGGAAACTCGTAGCAGAAACATCAATTAATCTTGAAGCTGCTCCAGCAAAGCAAATTTCACACTTCTGATGCAATATAACATCTTTATGAGTACACATCAACTTCGATACAAAGCTGCTGGCGTTTTTGTGTGCATTGAATGTAAAACAAACAAACAACAACAAAAAACAACAACAAAAAGACCCCAAAACATTTCCAGTCCAAACAATTGATACACTTTTTTTTATTTTTTATTCTGTGTTTATAAAACAGCTGATAATAATTTCTCAGACCATGTTTTCAAGGTTATGATAAGTTCTGATTCAAACGCTGTTGGAGTGCAATACCATTGTCCATTAAAATCCGTTCATTTTGTAAAGTAAAAACAAACAAAAAATACAGAAAAAACAAAGAAAACAAAAACCTGTCAACTTGTATAATCTACAAGTCAGAAACAGCAGGCGGAGTACGTGGATTACCAATACTTGGATGTATCAAAATATTTGGGTCTGTAGGGCTATATTGACCTGGGGGGGGTATTAAGGAACGAGGGCGAGAGAGAAGAGAGAGAGAGAGAGAGAGAGAGAGAGAGAGAGAGAGAGAGAGAGGAGAGAGAGGAGAGAGAGAGAGAGAGAGAGAGAGAGAGAGAGAGGAGAGTTTTTTTCACAAAGAAAGCAGCTAAATGGTTCTTACGTCAAAGATCAGAGTAATATATATTAGGGAGACAGACAGACAGACAGACAGAGACATGTCTAAAGTTCTGGTCATATTGTAGTCAGATATTCTCTACCTTGCCTTCACCCATTCCCACATACGTGACGCGACGGCGTACTTTTACGATAATTAAAAACGGTTTGATTTCTCATAAGTGCTTCGTAAATAAACAACAACAACTACAACAACAAAACAAATATGCAGAGGCTGAAAAATGAGCGTTATCACTCCCATCTCCCATATTACTTTATGCAGATACGACAGGATGAAGATGATTACTGTGACTTGACCATTTATAATGTAATTATCTTTACGCATAATTATCTTAAACAAAGATGCCAAAGAATGTGAAACGTCGAAAAACAGTTATTGCAAATAATCTTCATTGCATTTAAAAAAAGTGGGTTGATGCTTTAAAAAGCTTGCAATACCTAGTGATGCAGTGTTGAATGCCTATACATGTGAAACCACGACCATGTTATCTTCTTTTTTGTCTTCTATGTCTGATGAACGTGTGCTGAGAATCGATATCTGTGTTGTAGAGTTTTGTTAGTGTTTGTTCTGAATGATTTATTGTCTTATCTGCAGCACCTGCCAAAATTTCTCTGTATGGGATAATAAAGTTATGTTGAATTGGATTCAATTAGTCAGACTACATTGGGTATGTTTGTAAGGACTGGATGCACATAAGTGAAATACTATGAGTTCTGACAGCATCTGTGATTGACCATATTCGGTTTTCACTTTTTACAGCCTGACAAATTAGATACGTAACAAAGACGTAGTCATCTTTTGTGTGAAGTTTTTCCATCGTGATAATCATTAGTTAGGAGATTTTCAAAAGAATTCCATTCTTCAAAGATATTAACCCTCACAAAGTTTGATATTTTTCTCCGTATAACACACATCCCTATCTGTTCAATACACCTTTATCTGTTCAATAAGACGAGTTTTTGGATATGGGAAGCAGTGGCCTGTTCGCTTTGGGAATGAGCACAGTCCTTTAAACACATGACTCAAGAATACATATATCTGACTTTATCACTGCACACGGTAATGAATAGTCTGATTCATGTTGCTGGTGTTGTCATGATGATGATGATATTGATGATACTAACAATATTAAAAGCAAGGAATTAATAAATTGATTTTCAAAATCTGGCAAAGTACAGATAACAAAAACTGACAAATTACATATACTGTTTGTACAGGGTTAATCGGTGGTACAATGTGTCCCCCCAAAAAAAAAAGAAAAAAAAGAAAAGGATTTGCCTTCCAAAAAGTCAGACATTTGGTCAAAAAGTCATGAAAGCAAGTTTACTGTGTAGCTCAATCGTGACAAGAGTAGTACGTCATTATCTGTGCCCCCCCTCCCCCATCCCGCAGACACACGTTTACAATATACCGTCCAAAAAGGGTTAAAGTAAATGTTCTTTAATATCCCTGATATTGTCATCTGCTTGTTGTACGCTATCAATGAGCATTGCCTGCAGTACCCACGCAAACTCACAACTTCGTTTCTAAGCTGTCAAAGTAAAATACAAAGTCAATAGTTGGGAGAAAAGAGACAGGGAGTTGGGAAAGGAAGAACAATGGCTTGTAGCAGTTAAACGTTTGAAACAAAGTTATGCTTTTCGAATATAGCAGTTCCCATTTCTGGCGCCTTTTCGCTATACTATTTTGTTTAAATAGTATAGCGAAAAGGCGCCAGAAATGGGAACTGTACAAACTGACCGACATTCATATGCACGTATTGTATACATCGAGGGAAACACGTGAAACAATCCACAAAGCAACATCAGAGATCAGCGAGCACACACTGAACATCGTCTGGGGCATGCAGAATCTCAACAGGGCCACACACAAGACAACAGGGACAATGGAAGGGCCAACATGTGTCCACCTGAACAGCAGTAGAGACAGACCCACAAGAAAGGCAATCTACGCTGACACAGTGAGGGAATCAATACACCTCACGTCACCCAAACAAGACAGGCCACAATTAAGGACACACCAGACGTCCCTCAGTAGGGTCATACTGGAACTCAACAAGAATATGTGGGACATTAACACAGATCGTTCAATTGAGTATAGGTGGATTGGGAGGGTTGGCGGACAAACTAGATTTTAACAGTGACAAAAGACGTAGTAGTACAATGGGTTGAACTTAAGGGGCATTACAGAACAGAAATATAGAGGGCATTAACAGGGAGACAGTGGACATTAGCAGGTAACACAGCATTAACAGGGAACAGTGGGCATTAGCGGTGATACAACTGGACACAGTGAATAAGTGGGGATACAAATGGACGTCAGTAAGAAAAGTGGGCATCAAGGAGCTAAGACGTCAGTAGGGGTAAGTGGGAGCTAAGACGTCTAGGTAGGGTGTATAGTGGGAGCTAAGACGTCAGTAGGGTAAGTGGGAGCTAAGACGTCAGTAGAGATAAACGGGCCACAAGAAGACGTCTTACAAAGACGTCAGTAGTACAAGAGGAAAGAGGTAAGTGGAATTGATGTAGACACACAACAGGTGGATGAGAAAGTGTTAGTATCAACTGAGACACCAACACACAAACACATCAACACACAAATCGTCAGTAGGGGAGGGCCAAGACTACAGAGATGCAAAAGATGTCGACAGGGACACAGCATTCCAGACAGACACAGAGGGACACAGCATTCCAGACAGACACAGAGGGACACACATTCCAGACAGACACAGAGGGACACACCATTCCAGACAGACACAGAGGGACACACCATTCCAGACAGACACAGAGGGACACACCATTCCAGACAGACACAGGGACACACCATTCCAGACAGACACACAGGGACACAGCATTACCATAGGTGAACAAGACGTCAACGGGAAAGCATTCAACAGGACACTCAAGACGGCCAACACCAGGTCAGAAAGCATCAACAGGGACACCTCAAGACGATCAACAGGGACGAAGACATCAAAGGGACACTCAAGACGTCAACGGGAAAGCATCAACGGGGACACTCAAGACGTCAACGGGAAAGCATCAACAGGGACACTCAAGACGTTAACGGGGAAAGCATCAACAGGGACACTCAAGACGTTAACGGGGAAAGCATCAACAGGGACACTCAAGACGTTAACGGGGAAAGCTCAACAGGGACACTCAAGACGTAACGGGGAAAGCATCAACAGGACACTCAAGACGTTAACGGGGAAAGCATCAACAGGGACACTCAAGACGTTAACGGGGAAAGCATCAACAGGGACACTCAAGACGTTAACGGGGAAAGCATCAACAGGACACTCAAGACGTTAACGGGGAAAGCATCAACAGGGACACTCAAGACGTTAACGGGGAAAGCATCAACAGGGACACTCAAGACGTTAACGGGGACACAAAAGGCCTCAGCATGGACACATCATCTACAGAGGTAGAAAAGACATAAGTACACACGTTACAATTCTGTTTGGTTGTGTTTTTTTGTTTGTTTGTTGTTGTTGTACAAGGAACTCCAAGACCTTACCAACAGACTGGTAGACAGAGCACATATATGCAAAGTCAAGTCGCACTGATAGCTGGTCCTCAGGAACCCCTACATGGCCGAACCATGCCAGTTTCCTTTTCTTGACAGTGGCTAACTGTCACAGCACCCTCCCCAAGACAATCCTACAAGGAACGCTAGAAGGTGGCAGACAAACCAAAAGCTGGATGGATAACATCAAGGAGTGGACCCTCCTGGACAGTCCAACACTCATTCGGAAGGCGGATGACAGGGCTGGATGGCGACGGCTGGCTGCAGAATCGTCTCTCATGTCTCCTCCACGACCGTTCCGGTCATGAGAAAGAAGAAGAAGAAGAAGTTGCTGTTGTTGTGTTTTTTTTTTGGGGGGGGACAACATGAGCATCAACAGGAAAACGTCACAAGGGACACACAGTGGGCATCTGCAGGAGCACGTAACACCGCTCCACAGTGAACGTCTCAAATCATTGTTAGGGGGCACAAGACCAGCTTAGATCTTGTTCAGAAAGTAAAACTAAGATAATTTGATAATACGAAGCCTGGATAGTGTAATCTAATACGGCAAAGATGCCAAAAGTTAAAGCTGAACAAAATTCAATGATGATATTCTCAACACAAAATAAGAAACAGGGTCAGAATCTTGTCCATGTTTTACAGCATTTCAAATTACATTAACTAAGAATGAAACACTGGTTTCACCAGTAGCAGGGCGCGTAAGTTTTACAAAGTTATGCAGAAAGAGATAGAACATTTGAACTGGAAAATATCTATTCTACCACTCCACGGTGAAAGAGACGGGGCATGATATTTCATTTCTTGAAAGAGACCGAGAAAAAAGTCGATATGTTTTGCTGTTTCTGCAAATCAGACCTAAGTAAAAGGGTCTCTTTTTGACGCGACCTCAGCTGAACAAAGAGTAGGAAAAATAATAGTCTCTGTTTCTTGAAGAAGAAAAAGGAATTGTATCCCGTCACCCGTACATGCTGCATGACAGCTAGCAATAATTATCACGACAAGCAGTTGATCAAATGGAAACAAACAGAATACGCTGTCTTCTTCCTCTTCTGGTAGTTGTACAAATAGGAAAAGATGTACATTCTTACTAGAGGTGTCCGTCATGTCGTCTCGTGTCGTGTCGTGTCGCGTGTCGTATCGCGTCGCGTTGCGTCGCGTCGCGTCGCGTCGCGTCGCGTCATTCCTTCCTTTCTTCATTCATTCATTGTGTAATGAGCACTCGTGGTTTTGTTTTTTGCTTACATTTGCATGCAGTTTTGTGAATGTTGTCATTCAATCCCACCAGCATTCTGAGCCTGTCAACACCACTGTCAGAAATCAGACTCAAACAACAGAGAGCACTGCGGAAAAAAAGACGCCATTAATTCAAGAGTTGATTCAGTATGTACCGTGAACAATCCGTTTTACCGTTGGAACTTTCAGCAGTGCAAATTGCTAGTCTGTTTTTGGCTATTGTTGATGAGGGACTCATATTGGTTATCAGGATAAGAACAAAAATAAGATTGGCAGAAAATAAGATAAAAGCTACCTGAACCGTACTTTGGTGTTCAACCATAACACATTTACGTAGAATCATAATCGAATTACTTGAACAGCACTGGGGTGTTGGGGTGTAATGCTATCTCATCTGACGGTGTAATAACAATACAACTCATGTTCGTGTTGATCGTGCAATGTCGTAATGACGTCAGTGCTAAAAGCTGATGTCACCATCAGTATTGACCAGGTAACGACTGTATCTTAAATGACCTTAGTACTACAACTGCATTAGTCTAAAATACTGAGAACGTATTTACAATACTTTACTGTCACTGTTAAGAATGCAATTATACTGCAATATCATTTTAAAGAATCCAAACACTGTACTGCAATTCTACTGCAATGTCATTGTTAAGAATGCAATAATTCTACTGCAATCTCATTGTTAAGAACGCAATAATTCTACTTCAATGTCATTGTTAAGAATAACACCTCCATACGGCAATGCCAGTGTTGACAAGGCAATAACAGTACCAACGGCTTTAAAGCATGAAACGACAGCGGTAACACCGTGATGATGATCTTTACCTAAAGTCAGCTATGAGGATATAACGAAGATGGCAGGATGATTAGTAGTGACAAGGTTCTGTTGTCCCTTGATGACTGAAAACGCTGCCATGACGTTGGGTTTCGATAAGGTCTGTTGCTGGAATCGTGAGGAAGAATGGCCTCTGCGTGCTGCTGACACCCCAATTAGGCAGGCCTCTGCAATGTAGCACCTGAATGACCAGTGACTGTGGTTATGACCTTGACCACTTTGATGTTAAGAGTATATGAAAAAAAGAACCACAACAACAAACAAATGTATGCCTTGATGGTCAGTAGTTGATCTGACGTGTAAACACCACACAAAGAAAAGGTGAACCGATGCCAACGTCAACCACACCTCAGCAAGTTTCTAATTGATGCTACCGAGTGACTCATTTATTAAACATATCCCAGGAACAAAGCCTTTTTTCTTACTTAATTGCTTCAAAAAGCTCAAAATGATTAATTTAAAAAGAAGACAAAACACCAACAAAGCTTTGGTACGGTTAAAAAAGTTTCAAAAGGGGTGGCAAAATCTTTTTTATTCGTTTTGATTCAGCATATGTTTGGTAACAACCGTTAGATGTGAAAAGTATCTTTCCAAGACACTTGGCTTTTAGTGTCAAAGAAAGCCCTGCCGATAACTTTACGTGACTCGATGCAGCTGTTCATATGGCTAAAAATAATCCATACGTGTTTGGAGTAAAAATTGAAAAGAACCTTATGGGCTTTAACGAGAAACAATAGTCGTTTAAGTAGCTTAATTAATGCTATGTGCAACCTTTGAGTGATCGCTAGATCACCTGCAGCAAACACACGACTCATTTTATCAGCCCTAAAATGATGGACATCTTGGTAAAATGAATGGGAAGCTTATGAAAATGATACATACAAGATAACCATACCTCTTGAAAACAAAACCATGTTGCCCCGTGACTTTTTGTGGTGGTTTTACAGGTTGAAAGTCTGAGGTTCAAAGAGTGATCTGTTTGGTTTTGAGTGAAAGTGATGAAGAGTCTTTGGTGAGAGTGGCACCAAGGCGTCCACTTCTTCCAATTGCTCTCCATTCATGAAGATTTGAGCATGGATGTTATTTGTGCTGTTGACCAGGACTTTACTCTTTTCAGTGCTCACTTCCATGCCGTATGCCGTATGCTCTTGCTTTGTCTGTCTGTTAGGCGCCTTCAAATACCTTGGTGTCACTCTCACCAAAGATGGCCACTCTGCAACAGAGATCAAGACCAGACCATCGGCAATGGCAAAACTCAGCAAGATCTGGAAGAGCAAAGACAGTTTCCACACCAAGATGAATTCTTCAAGTCCCTGGTCCATACTGCTCTGTTTGGGCACGTCACCCGACACAACACGCTGCCCAAGACGGTTCTGCAGGGAACCTTGGAAGGGGAAAGATGCAGAGGAAGGCAACCCAAGAACTGGATGGACAACATCAAGGAGTGGACCGGGATGGACAGTGCAACGCTGATCCGCAGGGCAGAGGACCGGCCTGGATGGAGGAGAACAACGTTATTGACATCCTCATGTCACCTCTACGACCATTCGGTCAGGAGAATGAGGTGAGGTGAGGTGATGAATAGTCTGCTTTGACCTTTGTTTGGTTAGGTTAACAACATCATCTCCCCTCGCCCTCCCCTAAAACAAAACAACATGTTACATTTTTATTCCTTCAGGATGTAAAGAAGCGATTTTGTGGGCCCGTCTTGATAGCAGAGAATGCATGAAATTTAAAGGAGAATGTCACTTTCGGCAAAAAAAGTGTGTGTGTGTGTGTGTGTGTGTGTGTGTGTGTGGTGTGTGTGTGTGTGTGTGTGTGTGTGTGTGTGTGTGTGTGTGTGTGTGTGTGTGCGTGGCGCGCGCGCGCGTGTGTGTATGTATATGTGTATGGGGTGATGGCGTCATTGTAAGCTCTATACTAGTCATTTATTGACAGCTTTATTGTGAGCAAAAAACACACAGACATACCGATAAACATTAGTTCGAGGCATTAGAATTATGGTAGCTTCTTCTGCCTAAAGCATACCACCCCACTTCTATAAATGTATGCCATAAATTTCTCTTCCAACGGTCTGCAAAAACACTGTCCGGAATTAAATACCAAATCTACAACTATCTATTACAACTATATATTGGGAGTTTTGATGATAGACAAAGTCTCTCTCTCTCTCTCTCTGTCTCTCTCTGTCTCTGTCTGTCTGTCGTCTGTCTGTCTGTCTGTCTGTCTGTCTGTCTGTCTGTCTGTCTCTCTCTTCTCTCTCTCTCTCTCTCTCTCTCTCTCTCTCTCTCTCTCTCTCCCCTAGGATAGCCTAGTGGTCAGAACATTGCGCTGGCAATTTGACGACCCGGGTTCAAGTCCAGTCGAGGAGGTTTTCTCCTGGAGTTAACACCAGTGCTGACTCCACTCTCCCAAAAATCTTTTGGATGAGACTTTAAACCCCGTGTGCGAACGCACGCAGAACATCTTGCGCACACGTTAAATCCTGTTCCACTTTTCGTAAGAGTAGGCCATCGTGTGCCGGTGGGAACAGATGGCATATACAAAACTGCATACACACGGGGACTGGATGTAAAAAAGCACAAGAGTGCTTATCCCATTATCTTTGATATAAAAGAATAAACCAAATCAATCAAATCAAATCAAATCAAACAATCATATCTCTCTCTCTCTCTCTCTCTCTCTCTCTCTCTCTCTCTCTCTCTCTCTCTCTCTCTCTCTCTCTCTCTCCTCCTCCCTCTCTCCTCTCCCCTCCTCTCTCTACTCCCTTGCCCCCCCTCTCTGTTCTCCCCTTCCCCCTCTCTGTTTCTCTCTGGGTTTAAGGGGATGGGCATTACAAATCGGACTTGATCCTAGGAACAGGTCAGACAAGGTGTCCACATAAAAACACAGTCACGCGTGTCGGGTCTTTATAGAAAGCTGGCAAGTGTGTAGCACAAAACAACTGCAGGAGTTCGCGTTCAGCTTGCTGCTGCACTCCCTTCCAACAGTTGCTGGACATCTCAAATTCTCTGGGGTTGGTAGAATTCACGGTTTTTTCCCATTTCAAGTCGATATTGACTTTTAAAAACCCTCCCTCCGCCTGTCATTGGCTTTGTTTTTACGTGAGGTAGATCAGGTATTGGCGTAAACAAATATATCCCAAAGCAATAAACAAAACTTCGTAAAAAAAAGTTAAAGGAAAGATAAATGACAAACTATGGTATATAAGGTTAAGAAATGCAAGTAAATCTTCAAAGAAAATAAATATGGGTCGAACTTAAACCCCTAATTTTCCAGCCTAAAATCCTTGAAAACGTTGGAAGTCAAACAAGTCAGTTGTTTAAACAGAAACTCCATCAAATAAGACGGACATCATATCGATACTTTCAATACAATATCTATAAAAGCATGTTTCAGTATGTAATGTATATCACAACAGTCAAGCTGTATCCAGACAAATATACTCATAATTTCGAAGCGAGAAAAGGAAGTTACAATAAATTGTACAAAATATGGGGGGAGGTGGGGGGGGGGGGGGGCTCAATTTGCCTGTGAGAAAAATAAAAGTTCATACCTGAATGTTATTTATGGTTGAAAATTACATCTGGAGACATGTAAAAATATTTTGGTCATAGTGGCTCTATCTCTAGACATTTTATTTGCATACAAAGTTCTATTGTGCATGATGGTCGACTTTGATTTCAGCTCTTTCTTTGCCTTTTACCACCGTAAAAAAACTGATAAAAAGTAGCTTTTAATTTGTTCAAGATTTTAAATATGAAGTCTGCATTAACGTATCACCAAGGCATTCGTCTTTTAATTCATCTAACAAAGAGAGTAACTGAATTCGTTAAACTCCTTGTGACGTGGCATTATAAAATGAAAAAGGTCAGACAACTGGGGAAAAACTGCTCTTGTTGTAGTAAGCCTGTATCTACTTTGTACACACTGCTCTTGTTGTAGTAAGCCTGTATTCTACTTTTGTAAAAAACTGCTCTTGTTGTAGTAAGCCTGTATCTACTTTGTACACTGATGCTCATTTTGCCAGACCAGGGTAATGGCGTTCTTGTACTTTTCAACATCCCTAAGGATGATGGTAGTAACTCATCTTGTAATGTGAATCGCATATTTATTTTTTATTAATTCATTTATGACTCTCAGTCGCTTACGCCACAGAAACCGGGATAAACACCGGCCTGATGAGCCTTAGGTATGCCTATCCCGATTTAAAGTTAGGGACTACTACATCAATGTACTACATTCGTATATTGAAGTCTATAAAGTTCATAAGCCTGCACAGGTTTCTACAGACTGAACCATACCTTACTTGTTACAGGGGTTTTTGTGTGGCTCAAGCTATTGCGTTTTTAGTGTGTTGAATGAAAATAGTTCAGAGGCGCTAAGCAGCTTTGATCCCCTCAATGAATTGTCCTTGTAAACACACTCATGCCTGCCTAACTAGGTAATTAAAATTCTCAGAGCATATGACACATAAGCTATAAAATATTTTGCACACATCTTTTAAAAAAAATCACCCAAACCCTCAAGGCAATGTTTGTGAAAAGGACACACATGATGTCAAGCTCGACATTAATTTTTTTCCCTTGAGAAGGAACAACCGCCCCCCTCCCCCAAACAAACAAACAAAACCTCTAGCACCTCAGAAGCTAAATAAAATAATATGTTCGTTACTGGTCTAATCAAGTTGCTTGTAATCTAATTCCTAACAGAATCGACGTAAACACTTTTTATCATCTCCTGTTTGCTTTCTAGGGAACAATGACATTTAGTACCTTTTTTTTTTCTTTCAAGCGATGTCGTCAGCCCTCATCAAATACCAAAAGGCACAAGACTGCAGTTCAATACGCGTTTTCCGTTCAGTTTCCCTCCATATACATCTACCCTCCCCCCTCCTCTCCCTTCCCCTCTTCCATCACCAACTCTTCTCGACCTATCCAGGAACGGTATCAAATGATTCCTGGTATATGGTATACATCACATTGAAAACTTTTCTTCCTAGATCATGCCGCCAAGTTTGCAGGCTGGTGGTGTACAGTGTTTTTCAATGTTGTTTTTCAATGTCGTATGATATTGGATGTTATTGTTAATGGATGTTAATTCAACGTGTAAATTATGCAAGTAAATGCAAGCACTTTTCAGAATTATTGTTATGCATTAAAACAGACACCAACCAAGACACACACAGCCACACATGCGCGCGCAAGTCTGCAAACACACACACACACACACACACACACACACACACACACACACACACACACACACACACACACACACACACATGCGCGCGCGCGCGCGCGCATGCCTAATAGTCAGAACATTGCGCTGGCAATTAGTCGACCTGGGTTCGATTCCGTTCGAGGAGATTTTTCTCTAGATTTTTTCTAGTGCTGACTCCACTCTCCCCAAAAGTCCTTCGGATGAGACTTTAAACCGAGGCCCCATGTGCAAACGCACGAAGAACATCTTGCTCACACGTTAAATCCTGTTCAGAGTAGGCCATCGTGTACCGGTGGGGACAGATGACATATACAAAACTGCATACACACGGGGACTGGATGTAAAAACGCACAAGAGTGCTTATTAAATTATCCTCGATATAAAAGAAAGAAAGAAAAAAAAAACGCACGCACGCACGTATATACGCACGCACACACGTACATACACACGCACGAACACACGTACGCACGCACACAAGCACACACACAGACGTGTTTGTGCGCGTTGCAAATGCACAAGAGCGGAGAGCACAATCATGAGAAAAAAAACACACAAAAAACCCTGTTGCAAGCTAGCAGACAAGTTCACAAACAACACTAGGTAGAAGGGAACTAAAAATCTATAGTACATTTTACTGTTCGTGCTTCAGACAAACAAGAGGAAAAATCCATATACACTTTGCCAGTTTTTCTGTCTTTTTTTTTTGCCTTTGATAATCTTGTGACAATACTGTGCAGGTTTCCTCTACATGCACCGAATTCGTGTGTTTAAAAGTATCGCAGAAATATTGCTACCATGAAATGCTATATATATATATATATATATATATATATATATATATATATATATATATATATATATATATATATTGTGTGTGTGTGTGTTATGTATGTGTGTGTGTGTGCGTGATTGAGTGAGAGAGAGACAGAGAGAGTGGAGAAAGGGTGGTGATGAGAGAGAGAAGAGAGAGAGAAGAGGAGAGAGAGAGAGAGAAGAGAGAGTGAGAGAGAGAGAGAGGAAGAGAGGAGAGAGAGAGAGAGAGAGAGACAGACAGACAGACAGACAGACAGACAGACAGACAGACAGCAGAGAGATGAGAGACAGAGACAGAGACAGAGACAGAGAGACAGAAAGAAAGAGAGTGAGAGAGAGAGAGACAGAGAGAGAGAGAGAGAGAGAGAGAGAGAGAGAGAGAGACAGACAGACAGACAGACAGACAGACAGACAGACAGACAGAGAGAGAGAGTGAGAGACAGAGACAGAGACAGAGAGACAGAAAGAAAGAGAGTGAGAGAGAGAGAGACAGAGAGAGAGAGAGAGAGAGAGAGAGAGAGAGGAGAGAGAGAGAGAGAGGAGAGAGAGAGAGAGAGAGAGAAGACAGACAGACAGACAGACAGACAGACAGACAGACAGACAGACAGACAGACAGACAGACAGACAGAGTACAATTTGGTGCTTGTAGGATTTTGTAGTAAGAATTTCACTGCAACTAGACATACACCTGATTCCCATCTTTTATTTCACAAGAATATTTTAGCCATTTACAATTTTCCAAGGAAAAGCATATTCTCTATTGGAGAATTTGTTTAGCAAGAATGTCACAGCAATGCTTTAGCAATATCTAAGTGATACTGTTTTGGGCAATAAGCAGTTTTTCAGTGTGTATGCTGGTTTGTATTTGTTTCATCTTTCACAGCGCACAAACCAATTTTTTTCTTGAGAATCAAGAAGCAACACAACATGTAAATGTAATCTGGGCCACTTTAGAACTTCCAAGCGACGAACCAGCAAAAACTCAAGCCATTTTATACGTTTCAAGCAAGACTGGTTTTGCCTATAAAAATTGCAGCAAAGTATCTTCTGAATGTTATGATTTTCTAACCAAAAAAGAAAAATCGGATGGTTGTGCAATTTCACAATTACCACTTCTCGTCCAGATCTGATACTTTCAGTCAAGATCCAGATATATGAATGTGTGTTGGTGTGAGTGTGAGTGTGTGTGTGTGTGTGTGTGTGTGTGTGTGTGTGTGTGCGTGCGTGCGTGTGTGTGCGCGCGTGTGTGTGGGGTGGCGTGTGCGTGCGTGCATGCGTGTGTGTGTGTGTTTGTGTGTGTGTGTGTGCGTGCGTGTGCATGTGTGTGTGTGTGTGTGTGTGTGTGTGTGTGTGTGTGTGTGTGTGTGTGTGTGTGTGTGTGTGTGTGTGTGTGTGTGTGTGTGTGTGTGTGTGGATATGTTTTGGTTATCAGTATCATTAATGTTGCGAGAATGTAACAACAAGGTAATAATTGTCGGGAATTTTTTTTATTTATTTAAAAGCCAAAACTAAAAACCAAACTCGCACTGAAAGTAGCTTTGTTGACAGCAGCGCTTAAACTCTAGCAGCCGAGGCTTGTATTGTAATACACCCACCCCTACTAATTAGCGTGCAGCCGGAGATATCTCTTGCCACGCCCAGATCTGCACGAAGTGGAATGGCAGATGGTGGTAGGGAGGCAGGAGCCGGACAAAAGCAGGAGAAATGTTAAAACACTCATAAAGATTTCGGGGCGAAAACAGGCTGCAGAGGTTGGCTTTTTTTAATGGTGACACTAATTCTTCATTGTTAAGTGTTTCGGATTCTTTCACTTACGCACGCATACACATACACAGGGGGCAGAGAGAGAGAGAGAGAGAGAGAGAGAGAGAGAGAGAGAGAGAGAGAGGAGAGAGAGATGGAGGAGTGAGATGGGAGAGAGAGAGAGAGGAGAGACAGGGGGCACACACCACACACACACACACACACACACACACACACACACACACACACACATATACATCACACATACACACACACAAACACACATTAATATATATATATATTTATATATTATAATTTATATAAACATTGCAATACTCCAATATGAGAGAGAGGAGAGAGAGAGAGAATGTGTGTGTGTGCGTGCGTGTGTGTGTGTGTGCGCGCGCGCGCGCGCGCGCGCGCGCGTGTGTGTGTATGTGTGTTCAAGCGTTCGATGCAAAATTCAGAAAAATCAAGCTATATACATTACAAGTTACTGTGTTGTTGTTTTTTTCATCAGAAGATAAACATTGCAATACTCCAATAACAGCAGACTGCTTGTTTTTCTTCGGAACTGGTTTCATAAAACAACTGAATCCGGCTGCAATCAAAAAAGTACTGGCGCTTGTATGAGGTGCTCTTAAGTATATATCATCGTTTTAAGTTTATCTGAAAACATAATCAGATGGTAAAAAATATGAAGGAGTAAATGAAAACAAACGGAGAAAAGCGACGTTAATAGTCCGGTAACAGTAGAAAGCATTTGAAAAACTGCGTGAACGTTTTTGATTAGTAACATTCAGGTGGCGGGCAACACCGCGAGTTTCTGAGTTGAGTGGCTGTGGAGAGAGAGGGAGGAAAAGAATGTTGGTCAAATCTTTCACTCACAGACAAGACAAAACTTTTGCCAATGTTTTCTGCCTTAAAGTGTAGCCATCTCTGGTTGTTGTTTTTTTTAAAAAAGTATTTTGTGTGAAAGTGTTATCCTATCGTTAGAAGTGGAACCCAGTGGCCGGGACAGGAGTCATTTTAAAATAATGATAAAGACGATAATAAATAGAACATCAATTTAATTTTATTCATATACATATTTATAAAATCTTGCCACAGAACAGTTTTACTGAACGGAATTGTGCACAGAATATATAAACACACACAACACACACACACACACACACACACACACACACACACACACACACACACACACACACACACACACACACACACTTCTGCGTAAATGTTTTCCAGAATAAAGCGGCTGGTCGGGACGTGACAGGTTACATTCTAAAACCACAAGGTGGTTCCAGCTTATAGAAATGCCACAATATGATAAAAAGCTCGTGAAATGAACTGAAAGAAAGGCTTTGGCTAGTCTCTTCCCTAAACCTCGCCCGAGCCAATCCAATGGCGTTTTTCAGCTTACAAATTCTGTGGCTGGTCTTGTTGGTACTTGTCTAGTCGAAAACTATCAAAAGCCATCTTGGCTTTGAAAGAGATCACCACCAAACATACATAGATGCAGAGGCATCAAAACTAGCCATTCTCTCTTTTTTTTCCCTTTATAATGGAATAAGCACTCTTGTACATCCAGTCCCCGTGTGTATTCCCACCGGCACACGATGGCCTACTCTTACGAAAAGCGGAACAGGATTCTGCGTGCGTTCGCACACGGGGCGTCGGTTTAAAGTCTCATCCGAAGGACTTTTGGGGAGAGTGGAGTCAGCACTGATGATGTTAACTCCAGGAGAAAAATCTCCTCGACCGGACTCGAACCTGGGTCGTCAAATTGCCAGCGCAATGTTCTGACCACTCTGTTAAGCTAGCGCAGATGCCTCAGCAGACGTGTTTAATTAATGTACCCTCCCAAACCTCCTTAAGATTTGTGTGGAGAGGGTAGGCTGGACGAGGAAGGGAAGAGGATGAGATTCATGTTCTGGTACAGCCTTCCACACAGCCAGAAGACTACACTGCCTTCATAATGTCGCAAGTCACCTAGACTTCTTATGTGACGTACCGCATCTTGCTCCTATGTTCAGAGTTATGAAAAGCACTGACTGAGAAAGGCAGACACTTGATGTGATCAGAAACTTGAAATGCTCGATAAACTCTTGGTAGATGTTGTGAAGTTGTAAGAACATCTTCCCGTCCCACCTTCCCCCTCCTTTAATCACTTCTTCCACCAATCTGTTTCAAGTGTGTTCTGTGTGCATACAATTTATAGCGATCATTGGATATGTTTGTAGAGTATTTTTAGCAGTATGCAATCAAGAATGTCGCCCTCAAGAGTAAAAATAAAAAGCCAAATCAAAATATACGAATCTCTTACTATTAATTAAATTAATAATCAAATTATAATTAATTAATGATTTAATACGAGTTCTCTCTCTTACAAGTTAAAACATGCATTGCATTTCGCCTCAGCTGCATACATTGAATGACCATTGTAGTCTTTTGGGCGGTATAAAGTCCGAAGCAGAAAGGCGGAACAATAATGTTATCTTCTGAGATATGGAAGTCATGGATGTCCCCATCATTCTTCTTCTGACAGCAGAATGTTCTTTCTGATCTCTAGCTGTGGAAGGGGCTTCTCAGCTAACTCACAATGTTAGGATCTGATTTGATGAGGCGTTCATAGTTTAGTACTCAGTTCTAGATTAGTCAAACTAATCAGGAAGGGAGGGGGTGGTATCCCCAGCATTTTGCAACTGTAGTCACAGGCAGCACATGATACATTGAACGCCATGACTGTTTTTCTGAACTTTTTTTTGTTTGTTTGTTAAGGAAGCGCGCATAAAATGATAAAAATGTCAGTGCCCCCCACTCTTTCTCTCTCTCCCCTTCCTCCTCCTCCTCCTCCTCCACACACACACACACACACACACACACACACACACACACACACACACACACACACACACCACACACACACACACACACACACACACAATCATGTCCCTCACATATATCGAATTGAAAGTTTGTAATCCGATAAGAAAATGTTTCAAGTTGCTAAAAGGCATGACTATTCTACTATCACCATCACCAGTGTCTTTGAATCTCCAGTTCAAACTTAAAAAAAGAGCAGGAACAAAAAAAAAACAAAGAAAAACTAAACCCCAATCTCTGTTGATGGTCAAATGCCACCGGCCAGATTGCAAACAGTGTGCACTAATCCTTCAATGCCAAAAGACCCCATCAGAAGGTCATTGTGTCTGACGAAAATAATTCTCTTAGCAGTTAGTAGTATACTCATCGCTTCACTCTCTCAGCCTCTGTCTGTCTGTCTGTCTGTCTGTCTCTTTTCCATTGTGTCACCTGTTATGTGCCCTGGCACTTAAAACAACACACACGCGCGCGCGCGCGCGCGCACGCACCACACACACACACACACAATGACAACAATAATCCCCCAAAACATGTGCCTAATAGAAAAGTACTATTCTGGCTTGGAGGTACAAAAATCATAATGAAAAAAGTCTTAGATGGCTCACTTTATGATTAAAAAGTAGTAAAAATGAAAAAAAACCCTTTAAACAAGCCTTTGAAATGATGAAGATAGTGCGCGACGACACACACACACACACACACACACACACACACACACACACACACACACACACACACACACACACAACACACAAAAGAAAAAAAAATGTTAAAGGGACACAAGCCTTAGGGTAGAATACCAATGCCTCATTAAAAGGAACAACCCCCTGTTCCATGGTTTTCTTTATCTTCATCAGCAAAATTGGTATAATCTTTAAACACTTGACCCTTTTTAAAAAAGCAATCTTGTTACACAGAATTATATGCGGTTACCCTTATCATGAAACAGCTCTGGATTTTATTTTTGGCAATGCTTTTACCCACAGCATACATTTGATTTGAAATAATGTTTTCATTTAAAAAAAATGATTGTACTAGTAAATAATTAGCATGCAACAATATACGTCAGCAAGAGGTGAATCGGCACTTTAGTTTCCTTTTCACAGAAAAATGTAATATTTCAAAAGAACATGACACTGGCACATATCTCATTTAAAAAAAAAACCCAGTGCATAAAAACCCCAAGCAAACCTTTGAGTCCCCTCCCCCCCTACACCAAAAAAAGTAAAGACAAATAAATAAAGCTAAAAGGACTAGAAAAAAAATCTCCCCCTCCCTCCTTATGTAAAAAGATACATCGTACATGAACGTGATCTTTGCCAGACCTAGGTGGCAGACCTTGTAGATTCCACTGTAGAAGGAGAGACAGAGAGGGAGACAGGGAGGGGAGGGAGAGACAGAGAGAGAGACAGAGAGATATGTTACAACCCTATTGGCAAAATGTAGGCCAAAAGCATCAGAAAACAAAACAAAAACATATAGTGAACATGTACGCCATGATCTGACCAGAAGATACTAGTATATAGTGAACATGTATGCCATGAGGCAACAGAAGATACTAGCATATAGTGAACATGTGCGCCATGAGGCAACAGAAGATACTAGCATATAGTGAACATGTACGCCATATACGTGTACTAAAAATGTACGTCACGTGGCGACAGAAGAATGTATAACATGATGTTGTTGTAGTTTCCATGGAGGCCTTTGGTGTAGGTTCTGTTTTGATTTTGGATGCCTTGGTCAAGTCACCTTGAATGTGTGTCTGCTCCATCCATCCATCCATTCATCATCTATATCTATCTATCTATCTATCTATCTATCTATATCTATCTATCTATCTATCTATCTATCTATCTATCTATCTATCTATCTATCTATCTATCTATCTATCTATCTTTATTGTGTGTGTGTGTGTGTGTGTGTGTGTGTGTGTGTGTGTGTGTGTGTGTGTGTGTGTGTGTGTGTGTGTGTGTGTATTTGTGTGTGTGTGTGTGATGTGAGTGAGTGAGTGAGTGAGTGAGTGAGTGAGTGAGTGAGTGAGTGAGTGTGGTGTGAGTGTGTGTGTGTGTGTGTGTGTGTGTGTGTGTGTGTGTGTGTGTGTGTGTGTAGCCTGTCTCCTACTCAAACAGCAAAGTCCTTGTAACAGGAGGAAACAGGTGTATACTAAATGTAAGCTAAAGTACACACTTCTCTAAACTATGAGTGATGTATGTGTGTGTGGCGCGTGCGTGTGGCGGGCACATGTGTGTATAGCTGTTTTGAACAAATTTACATAAAAAAATTATCATATAAGCCTACAAACAAGTTCCAAACCAATTCTTTGATAAAAATCAATTTGCACCTTAAAACCTGAAAGTAAATGTCTGAACAAAATTGCAGTTGGTTTTGAGTCCGGATAGTTAAAAACCATAGTGAACATGAGAAAGGCCTTAATAGTTTCCTTCAGACCATGCCCAGGGAACTGTTGTGCTAAATTCTCAAATACCTTTTCATAATTATACATCTACCGATGTAACAATCATCACATATAATCTGGCTAATTTAAATCTTTACATTAGCTATTACTTTATGAATTTACACAAAAACACAGAAATGTTAAGTCGATTGTTAAGGTTAGAGGTCAAGATGTTACAATTAAGGGAATGACTACACACCTATATTTATCTCACATGGTGTCCTAACTTTTTTCTTAGGTGGACAAAATCAGATTGATAGAATATCTAGGAAGACGATTGGTGGTGATGGGGAGTGAGGGGGAGTTGTGCAATAAAGTTTATAGATTGGGCATTGTTGTGTGGCATTGTCCGCCTTTAGTTAAAAGCATGGTTTTATTCACAGTCTTTTTACAACTTCAAAAGAGAAAAGAAAGAAAGAGACAGCGTGCTTCAAGACTGATCAAAACTACTTAAAAATCAGGTTAGTACATCATCTCATTTATAGTTAATCAAAATATTTGGGTAAAGTTCACAAGTTCAAGGCTTTGGTCCTGTCTGCCTATTGTGGGACAGATGTAAAACTGGGGTTTTATATGGGGCAAACTATAAACATTATTTATAGAAATGGCTGCTAAGAAAATGATGAGCAAAACGAGGTGTGTGGCCGTTGAAATTTTTTCCATGCGTCCAAAAGGAACACCAATTTTTTCACCCACAGGCTCATAGATTATGTTATTTTGTGGGATTTGGGATTTTCGTTTTTATTTGATTTATTTTCTTTCCTTAAATTTTTTTCTTTGGCAAATTCTTTGACAGGGATGTCTACTATTGGGGATTGGTGGGTACAGTTTTGATAAATTGGCAGAGTTGTTTGTTGCAAGGCTTTCGTAAGGATAATAAATTGACTAGCAAGATTCCAAAACCGTTTGATAAAAACTGAAAAACATATCTTAAATTCATCGACAACATCATACGCATTAATCATTAACATTGTAAATGATGTGTGGGTTATGTTAATCAGATCTAGACTTGAGCTGTTGTGGATTCAAGGGCAAAAAAGCAGCATATGAAATTATATGCTGCTCAATTAAAATCACAGGGAGTTCCTAGAGATTGGCTGAGAGGGAGAGAAGGGACAAGGGTAGGGGAGGCGTTAAGAACTTAGTTCTTCCATGCATGAAAAACACAAACATGAGAATGGTTCCATGGATTACCGTCATTGCAGTACTTAAATAAAATGAGATTATTTCATCAATACAGTTATCTACCCCCTCCCTACTTCCATTTCTGATTTATGAAAAAAGATAGTGACAGTCAGACTTGGGAAAATGATAATCAGATTTAAGAGATAATCATCTTGCAAGAAGATACGAACATGAAATTCATCGCACATTTTTGTTGAAAAGTAACATACTTCGTTCATAAAAAAGGTCTAAAAGTTTCATTTCCAACACACTTTTACACCAATGGACAAAAGTCTGGAATGTTAAACTAACAATTCAAAAGCTGATCAACCAAAGTCAAGGAAATGTGGGCCAAGCCTTTGAACATGAGTTACCAAAAAATAAATGGGAAAGAAAAGTATACCACATAAAGCCTTTTTGTGTAAAATAAAAAGTATCCATATTCCATCACAAGATTCCTCAAAGCAAAGACAATATGCAAACATGTAAAATACTCAACAAGAATAAGAAAATACCACATATATGTCCAAAAAAAAGTGGCAACATGAAGTAGATATGTTTCCAACTGTAAGGCAAAGCCTCGTCATGAGGGCCGGGCGGCCATTCCGGGGAGAGCGATGGTGGGGTGGGGGGATGTGGCTGCGGGCTGATGCTGAACCGACCAGCCGTGTCCGCAGGTATACACTCTGGTCCTCAGTCCTCCCCACAGAGGGGAAAAAGGCAGGTAAACACGGTCTGCACAAGTACAGGCAGTCACAAACACCACTAGAACTAACACTGATATTGACCAGACAGGTAGGTTGGAGGGCAGGTACAAAGGAAACGGTAAACCACAGCTTGGCACATGTGAAGCAACGACAAACGATTTAAATCTTTAATATTGGTAGGACAAAAATGACAACATAATCAATGGAGAACGACAGGCAGGCGACAGGCAGAAAACTTCACAGACAATGATTGAAAAGCTTCAGAGGCTTATGGTCAAGTTTACAATTTTGAATTTTCTTCATATCTTTCATGTCCCGCCAAAGAACTATAATCTACTGTCCAAATTTACGTGAAAATATATTTAAAATGTGCATCTACCTGCACGGACATACAAAAAATAGATCCTGAACATTTTTACTAAGGACTTTGCCCGACTTTGTAAGAAAAAAACACCCATATACCATCACAACATGATAGAACAAATCTACACTAATCGATCTCTCATAAATTGTAAAATGAAAATAAACAAAAACACACAATCTTTAAAATGGGATTCATCATGAGACAAAACTTAAAAAACGTATGGAACAGCTACTGGAAAAGAGGGAGGTAACATACATGGCCTGGCCATTGTTGTGTACTGGTAACAATCACTGCCACACATCCACATGGTGGTTTGAAGCTGCCTAGCCAAAAACAGATCACCAGATTTTAATGATGCACAACATTACACTATCCTGAAAGATCCAAAGGGACTCCCATGTAGAGTGCAAGCAATGCCACATGAAGATCGGATCTTTATACGTCTCTGTAGAATATATCATGATGTGCATTATTTATGCATTGTCTTGGTTCTCCTAGCCACAAGTCAGTTGTGTGATCATTTCTTTGAGGTTTACAAACGTGACTAGATTCTCTTTGCCTAAGGTCAAAATAACCGGATTTTGACTTCACAACAAAAATATACATAATAAATAAGAGTACATATCAGGAATGAGCTGCAAAGAAAAATATTTTGCTAACAAGCAAAATAACAGTTGACTGTCATTACATTCATGGTATACAAATAAAAAAAAAGTGTGGAGAAAGAATTGTATATGTCTCATTCTTTGAAAATGGGAATGTTGTCTGCAAAGCAAAGATCAGAACCACCCGGGCAGATATGAGATCAGATCTATCACTCATCTTTCTTCATCTTCAGTGACCATGCTGCTCACTTCTGATGTCCCAAGTGAGTCGCTGTCTGCTCTTGGCTCTACAGTAGGGATGTGTATGATTATAGCAGTCATAGTATAAGCACTTCACATCACATCGATCAAAGTCTGCTTACTTCCACATCTCAGAAAACTTCTTCAACATCAGAAATAACAACGGGAAAACAGACATTTGTGCAGTGCAAGTATACAGTGTACGCATTACATATAAACTGCACAGAAGAGCTGTACTGGCAATTTGAAATACATGTAAAGAACTGCCAAAAAACCACTGCCGATGGTGCAACTAACTAGAGTTGCAAGCCTGAACATGAGGACAAACTTTAAATGTAGTTCACTCTGAGTTGTCTTGACTTGGAAAGAGTTGTCTCCAAAAATCCCTGTCAGAAAATGGATAAAAACCTCCAGTATTTGCTGAAATCTGCATGTCCAACTTGTCCGTGTCCACTCTGTGAACTGCAAACTCCATTGCCAAAAAGTAATTCCACGTCTGATGACGGTAACCATTCTTACGACGATGAAGTCTGCAGTTGGCAGTACTGAAGTGATGAAATCCTGTAGCATCCACTTACATCATCGGGACACAGGAGTCAGAACTCAGTTAGGTGGACATGATGAAAAAGTCTTGGCAATGAAACCCTGAATTTTGTTAACATGTTCACGACAACGAAGCCTTTACCGTGCGTTTCCACGGCAACGAAGTCCCGACAATCGTGTTGCCACGGATATGTAGGGGACTAGTTTTGCTGGAGAAGCAGCTGCTCCAGTTCATCGGCAGAACGGTAGAGGAAGGCGGCGGACTCCCTGTAGCCGGCGATGAGCTGTTTGATGGTGGTCACTTCTGTGGCACTCAACGTGCTCTTCGAGCTGCTCTTTTTCATGCTGAGGTCTGTAGGCACTGCACACAGACACACACCAACCTTGGCGTCAGGTTACTTACAGGATGATATCTATATTATAGCAAACAAGCACAGGAAAAGAGTACAACAGTTAAGTTGCCAGTTATTTTCTGATTGAGGTGGTTCTGAACAAAAATGTGAATTACACATTTCAATGAGTTCTTGGCAGTTGCTTTTTTAACTGTTAAGCTTCACTCAGAGGGTTGGTTGAAACCTTGAGAGTATGCTGTGCATTTTCATATTTCTGCACTGATTTAACATTAAAATGATCCATACATGCTCGGGACCAAGGTACCACTGCGTCTGCAAACAATTTGATTCTACTTTCCTTTGCTAGTTTGAAACATCTACTTTCATTGTAAGTCTACAGTGAAGTGGATTTCCCTTCTCCAATGAAGACAAGCGGATAGATTCTACACCAGTGCTGATGCCTAGATCCACTTCATAAAAAAGGTGTACATTATATTCTACACCAGTGCTGATGCCTAGATCCACTTCATAAAAAAGGTGTACATTATATTCTACACCAGTGCTGATGCCTAGATCCACTTCATAAAAAAGGTGTACATTATATTCTACACCAGTGCTGATTAGCCCATAATCCCACTTCATAAAAAAGGTGTACATTATATTCTACACCAGTGCTGATGCCTAGATCCACTTCATAAAAAAGGTTTACATTATATTCTACACCAGTGCTGATGCCTAGATCCACTTCATAAAAAAGGTTTACATTATATTCTACACCAGTGCTGATGCCTAGATCCACTTCATAAAAAAGGTGTACATTATAGTCTCAATTTCTACAACCAAATCAAAAGCCCCGATTTTCAGGACTATGAAATCTTGATCATTTCTAAGTCCAGAATGAGAAAATATGAGCTAAGCTCATACTTATGCGATTATTTCTGCTGCCATGCAGACGACATTAGAACTACAAAAAAATCAACTCTTTGAAAAACTTATCAGGCTTTTGCTCTTCCACAGACATGCATAAAGAATAGCGTTTGCCTTTGTGTGAAATATGAATGGCGAATTGGATTTGAAGAAACACATTCCTGATTCTGGCTGTTCTTGCCGCGCAGCAAGGAATACAGTTATCCTTTTTAGGTGTAAGCTATTCAGCAGTTGTCCCCTTGATTGTTCAGGAGCTAAACATTGGAGAACATGTTTTGGAGACCAGGTACTAAGAGGTTCTGCTTAATTCACACAATGTGCTGAGGTCAGTTTATTTTCCCCTTTTCCCAAATCACACCCATCTTCATTCCCAATGATGTGATCGCTCTTCGAATATTTAAACTTGGTCCACATTCCGACTCTGTGAGATTCTCTTCAAGAGTTTTGCACACATCTAATTCCTTCTCTTTAGCACTGATAAACAGAAACAAAAATTAAAAAATTCAAAATTCAAAATTTTATTGCACCCCCCCCCCAAGGGGTACATGAAATTTGACAAAACCAATGCTTGCAGATATGGGCGTGTGAAAAATACTCACAACAAAAATCATAACACAGTGGATAGCACGAAAAAGAAAAAAAAGAAAAAGTATTCACAATACAGGAGAGGAACAAAAAAATCAGCATGATGTTTAGATGACTCAACAACTAATGCGTGTTCTCTCTCTCTCTCTCTCTCTCTCTCTCTCTCTCTCTCTCTCTCTCTCTCTCTCTCTCTCTCTCTCTCTCTCTCTCTCCCAGCATATCCCGTACTGTTGTCGGGCAAGGCATCTAGAAGCACACATATACTACACGTGCCCACGCGCACACACACACACTAACATACACACATGCAGAAGGGCACTCTAATGTTAACCCTCAAGGGCAATCTGCCCACAAACCCACGCGTGCACTCACATAAGCATTAAAAAATACAATAGGTGCACCAGGCAACAACCCCCCCCCCCCCCAAAACCCCACAAAAACAATACAAAACAACCCAAAGAACCAACATTTATATGAAAATACAAAAGTTCTCACATAGCGGCTGTATTGCACAATCATAGTTTGAACTCTCATTAATTTTAAGCGCACACGCACACAACAAACTGTTGGCACCACAATCTAGGCATGAATTTGTTAAATAGTTTCCTTCTTGAAAAGTAAGTCTTCTGCATCAGTGACGTGATGTCGAGCACTGTAAAACAAAATGTAATAGTTGATCCATTTTGCAAAAAATAGCAAAACACTCGATCCGAAAACAACCTTCTAGGCAGAGATCATATCACAGAACTCGGCCTCAGGCCGCAGACCAAATCAATGAACGGCAGTACTGAGTTTCTAGCCCCAAACTGAATCCCCAACTAAACTGAAATCGCAGATCAACTGATCAAAAATCACTAATCCAAACTTATGGAATCATCTCATCGCAACACTAATTTCTGGTCACAGAAAAACAATTACTAGAAGTAAATTGGCCACAGTCCAGACAGCAGCTCAGAAATTTGATTTGGCTATTTAGTCTGTGGGCAAAATCTTACTGTCAAACTAAATCCCCAAACTAAACTTCTGGTCACAGACGAAGTCGCCCCATCACTAAACATAACTTCTGTACATTGGCGATGCAAATAATTTTGATGAGCAAGTTGATAACCAGGCTCTTCCTCTATTAAGTGGCTTTTTGAGTAGGTCCAGACCTTGAAGGATTTTGGCCTCATGAGTTTGAGTTTGAGGCAAGAATATCTTGCATAGTAATGGCTTCAGAGAATTGATTTATGCAAGGGTAGTTAGCTTCAGAAATAATTTTAGCGAATTTTTTCGCACAACTTTTCAGCTTGATTAAATAAAAATGGGCAAAAGTTTTTTTTTTTTTTTTTTTTTTTTTTTTTTTTACTTTGTTGCCAGAAGTTAATGATTTGGTTTTTGTGGCCAGTTTCAGTGACTCGGTCTGTGGCTAGTTTACTTTTGTTCAAGTAGTGAAGTTTAGCTTTCTCATTTACTGATTTGGTTTGTGGCCAGAAGAAAAGTGTGTATTTTGAGGATCTAGTCTGCGATCCACATGTTGATCCTGTTATTTCACAACACTTTTGTGGATTTTCTACTGTGCTGTGAATATCCTAGATGGGTCCTTAACGTCTACTATGACAGTGAAGTGGGTAGTGAGTAAATCTGTAATCCTAGTATTCTAATTTGCAAATATTTGCACTTTTTTCTAAAAAATTCGATCTTTAGATCTCCACAAAAAGTGACATCCCTGATATGACCTCCATGGCTGCACAGACTACAAGCATAGTGATCGATTGATCGATAAGCAGATCCCAAGACACAATGACCGACTCCTGGCCCTACTCACCAAAGTCACCGTTGCTGACAGTGGTACCGCCGAGGGCGGGGGGATGCTGCAGGACGGTTGGCGCTGGGTGGTGGTGGGCGGGGTGCTGGAAGGCGCCAAAGGCCCCAGGTCGGAACAAGCCGTTGCCGTTGGCGAAGAAAGGCGCCGGGAAGTCGGGGGCCGCTCGGAAGGCGGGCGGCGGCTGATGACGCAAGAAGTCGGAGGTGACGACTCCAGCCGCTACGGAACTGGGCCGTTCCAGGAGAGAGGGAGTCTGAGAGGAAGGGGTGGAGGCCGACTGCTGCTGTGGGGTGGTGGTGGTGTTGGCGGAGGTGACGGAGGGGAGGGGGTTGGGCAGGAGCGTAGCGGCCGCACCACCCAGCTCGCGGGCGGTGTTCATGACGGAAGCCTGCACACAGGAACAGACCGCGTCAGTGCAGAGGCTGCTGCTGCTGCTGCTGCTGCTGCTGCTGCTGATGATGATGATGATGACGATACTGTTGAATGATCAAGATCATGTCGACATTTTTTGTCAGCAGTCATTAAGCTACAGTGAGGTCTTATTATTTTTTTATTATTATTCTTTTATATCGAGGATAATGGGATAAGCACTCATGTGCTTTTTTCATCCAGTCCCCGTGTGTATGCAGTTTTGTAAATGTCATCTGTTCCCACCGGCACACAATGGCCTACTCTTACGAAAAGCGGAACAGGATTTTTAACGTGTGCGCAAGATGTTCTGCGTGCGTTCGCACACGGGGCCTCGGTTTAAAGTCTCATCCGAAAGACTTTGGGGAGAGTGGAGTCAGCACTGATGTTAACTCCAGGGGAAAAATCCCCTCCAACGGGAGTCGAACTCGGGTCGTCAGATTGCCAGCGCAATGTTCTGACCACTAGGCTGTCCCGTCAACAATGTGTGACTTGTTGCCAGAACTCTTGATTACTGTGAGATGAATCAAAAGGTGCCAGTGTACACGCATACATATCAGAACTCTGTGCCTGTCAAAGAGTGGGCTTTTGTAGCATGTTTAAGGTAAAGACTTCGGTTTTTTCATGTCACTGAATTTGAATAAGAATATTACGATGTACGGCTGATTTATCATCCCTGGCTTGGATCACTTATTTAATATCACACACACACACACACACACACACACACACACACACACACACACACACACACACACCACACAC
>CM060323.1:9080663-9083163 GCA_030674155.1 Stramonita haemastoma
CCCTCATAAAAAATCCCAAATCTTATTAATCGAAACAAAAACAAACCAAAGGTGGAATTCGCGAAATGGGATATTAACCATGATTGAGGAGCCCTTGGGATGCCGTACCCTGCTGAGGAGATTGCTCATCTCAAAGCAACGGTTTGTCCCCAAAACAGGCAAAAATTGACAAGACTGTCCAGTTGGATGATATCCCAGCTGATACAGTGCAAAGAAGATTGAGACTAAATAATGTAAAAGCTGTTGTCTTCAGCGGCCCATAAGTGATGACTTTAGTTTAAAAGTTGTGTTGTTGTGTGTTCCCCAGCCTAACACTCTGGGGGTCATCCAGAATGTGCAGTTTGACTCACTCATCCCACCTGGGAATCACTGTGAGATTAAAATTGCACACTGATTGAGAAGATTGTGTGTCTGAATATTTTAAAGTACCTTTTCACACAGGCAGCCATACTCCGACTTCAGAGGATATTTTTACTTTCAAGGAGAGTGTAGGTTATGTTAAGAGCTTGTCATGGCTGAAGGCAATCTCAACACAACACTTTACAACACAACATTTTAGTATAGACATTGGCGATATGCTGACATCATATTCAATTCGACTTAATATCCCTTTTCTCATGCTGATATAAATAACTGACACAGCTTTTGGCCTGGGCCAGAAGAGGAAAGCTAACCATGTCCATTTTATCACTTTAAAGGATACAGTACATGTGATGGCGTATTGTACTGTATTGAACTGCACCGTAGAGTTTTGTAATGGTCAGATTTCTCAGCGTAAAATTCGGGCCCTTTTCCCCGGAGTGCACGTTACCATTATAGATTTGCCTGTCTACTTACATATATGTATATATATATATATATATATATATATATATATATATATATATATATATATAATATATATATATATATATATATATAATATATATATATATATATAACACAAATACACATATATAGTTATATCTGTGTTTTTTTTATTATATTATTTTATTTTATTCTTTTAGATGGAATGTGCATTTTTACACCCAGTCCCCGTGTACTCATGTGGACTGGATGTCCCCGTGTACTCAGTACTCATGTACATTTTTACATGCAGTCCCCGTGTGCGTGCAGTTTTTGTAAATCGAATGTTCCCACCGGCACACGATGGCCTGCCCTTACGAAAAGCGGAACAGGATTTAACGTGTGCGCAAGATGTTCTGCGTACGTTCGCACACGGGGCCTCGGTTTATAGTCTCCTCCGAGACTGTGTGTGTGTGTGTGTGTGTGTGTGTGTGTGTGTGTGTGTGTGTGTGTGTGTGTGTGTGTGTGTGTGTGTGTGTGTGTGTGTGTGTGTGTGTGTTTGACTGTGTGGGAAACACAGCATTTTGTAAACAAAGATAGTTTATGTAGCCACGTCAGTAAGGCTTTAAAGGATAATTTTGTAAAGTTGTGGTCAGAAGAGCTGCAAAGAAGTAGTAAATGTATATTTTATCGCAGTTACAAAAAATGTTTTAAGAGGGAAAAGTACATTAGTGAGTTGCCATATAATAACATGATTTCATTATTTAGATTCAGGTGTATTAACAGATTGCCGATTGAAACAGGACGAGTTAACGGCATTCAACGCGAAAATCGTCTTTGTAAACAATGTAACATGAAAGCGATAGGAGATGAGTTTCACTTTATAATGTCCAAAGTTTTCGGAGCTTCGGAAGAATATCGTACCTCAGGAATATCTCTATTCAAGATCCATGTTCACATTTTGTAATTTGTTCTCTTCTGACAAACATACTTTGTTAAAACTTAGCAAATTTCTCGTTAAGAGTAAGGTTGCATGACATTGATGAAAAGGTTGACTATATTTCTATTTCTGTGAAATGTCTTGTGTGCAAATTATATATATGTTCAGTTGATTTTGTTGACTGAAATTTTCCATGCCCCGAATCAAATCAAATTTTGAAATCTTGTGTGTGTGTGTGTGTGTGTGTGTGTGTGTGTGTGTGTGTGTGTGTGTGTGTGTGTGTGTGTGTGTGTGTGTGTGTGTGTGTGACCATTATATATTTGCCTGTCTACTTACATACATAAAACTGTCTTGAATTGTTTTCAGACGTAAGCAGTAGTGGGGGGGGGGGGGGGATATGTTCCCTTTCAGCTTAACTTTGGACATATATTACTGCAACCCCCCCCACCCAACCCCGATTATATCTATGAGAAAAAGCAGACGGAACGTGGCAGCATGTGGATAGGCCCTTAAAGAGAGTATCAGCTCCCAGAAATCCAGTATCGCCTTTCAAGAATCCATCTTTTCTATCGCTTATCCCAGTTTATCTATTCACCATTGGCTTGGGTATAAACGTTCGTTTTATGATAACGCAAGCTTTTTTAAAATGTTTTTTTTTTACGCGATTTGCTTGCGGATTTTCGGACTATTCCATTGTGTATCGATACAAGTGAGTAAAATAGTTCCTTACTAAATCAAGAAATCAGTCGATAGCTTTTTAAAATCCAGTCCCCG
>CM060323.1:9090663-9093163 GCA_030674155.1 Stramonita haemastoma
ACACACGCACGCACGGGGCAGAGAGAAAATGAGGCGGGGGAGGGGGGGGGGAGGAGGAGAAAGACACCTTGAAGCAATCAGGCAGACTAGTGCCGAGTGCAGTGGGAATGTCATCTGCCACAAGTGTTGGCGGGGAGGGGAGAGAAGTTTTGCTTCTCGTCTTGCACACACACACACAACACACACACACACACACACACACACACACACACCACACACACACACACACACACACACACACACACGCACACCACAATGGAGCTGGCCCCGCTTTTAATAGGCTTGAAGTGAAAGGCAGCAGAAGCAGTCTTTCAGTGTCAACCTCCCTTGTTCCAGCCACTGCTTGGTTGTGTTAGATGTGAGGCTAATATGTCACTTTGGCTTGCCACCTCCACCTCTCTTTCCCCTCTCCGTCTCCACCTCTTACCCTGCTCTTCACCTCCCTCTGTCTGACAGAGCAACCCCCCCCCCCCCCCATCAAAATATTGATTTACAGAACTGATATGTTTTTCACAAAAAGTATGTGTGCCATTGCCATGTGTGTGATAGACTAGTTAGCTCGTGTTTTCATCTTCACTCCCTTCCCTTCCTCCTCCGACCAGATTATGAGAAAAGCAGCCATATATGTGCTTATTTCTCTCCTTAGTATAAAATATCTGTTCTCAGATTTTCAACTTGTCGCTAACCCGCGTTGTGAAAAACAGTAAAGCCAGCTTTTGCCCCTAGATCCTGTTGTGATTCTGGCATTCATAGACGATTGTAATAAATAATATAAACAAGGGGGAAGTTCATCCTTTCCCACGTTTCCATCCAACGATAGCACAATAGAATTGGAATCAATAGCAAGGAAGGGGAGGAGGAAACAATGGAATATTCCGGTGAATAGAAATGCATGATGACAGCAGTGACAAAGCAAAGCCCAAGACAACAAAGCCCCATTTTCTGACCCAAAGCTCCCGCCTTTTCCAAGATCAAGTTAGTTCATTTTCTGCAAAGGCTAAAGGAATATGAATGATTAATGCGCGCACACATTGGTTCACGGTGCGAATGACTACGCAAGTACTCGGAGATGTAGAATCTGTATTCAGGAAACTTTGGTCTGGCATGAACTTGGGTGGTGGTAAATCGAACATCAGCCATCTTGAACGTGAAAGATGGCACAGACGTAACAACGTATAAACAATATCTGTAACATGTCATGAAGGACAGTACAGATGTGATGGGGCTAAACAAACAATAACCCCCCCCCCAAATTCTGAACGCTGAGCGCTTAGGTGTGTCTGTGTTGAAGAGGGGGGGGGGGGTGTGATTGTAAGAAAATGATAATGAATATCAAGACATAGACTGTATACGGTGTGGTGTGCTGTTGACATTACATTGAAATGAAATGTCACTCCTGAAAAATGTTGATGCATGTGATAGTGATATACTGACGTATTTCCCGCTTTCCTTTACTAACTTCTGAAACTTGATGTTTCTCACTGAACCACAGCAAGAGGGAAGGCTAACCAGTATTTTCAGCTCAGTAGGTTTTTTATGAGCGAGGAGCTCATCCTCCAAAAAAGTCCAAACAGCCAACAACAAAATCATAATCCAACACTTTCGGTTTAAAAATAAACCCCACTCATTTAGTAAATATGAAAGAATCCGTAGCAGCAAGAGCTGTCCTTGGTATGATTCTTGTATTTTAGAAAACCACCCCCGTAAAGATCAAACTTTTCATAGACATTGGAAAGAAAGGGAAAAAAGGGTGATCAGAATGCCAGGAGTTTATAGACAAGTGTAACGTTACTGTGCGAGTGAAGTACAGCACAGCACAGCTCATTGCTTCCGGTGGGAACAGATGGCAATATTTACAAAACTGCATACACACGGGGACCGGATGAAAAAAAGCACATGATTGCTTATTCTGTTATCCTTGATATAAAAGAATAATAATAAAAAAAAAAGCTGAACTGCATGCGGTACATGTATACAGGGCTAGTGACTGTTTAGTCCCCGTGCGTCAGTAAAGGCAAAGACATGTGTCCACATTCACTTTAAACGATTAGGTGCTTAATTCGCCGCTAGTAACAGCTTCGATAGGTTGCTGCAGGTTCTGCTGCACTTCAATGCATTTTTTTTCATTTCTATAGAACATCCCTGAAGTCGAAATGTGGCAGTCTTTCAAGTAGGCCAAACCGGTCGCATACACAAAAAATCTCACCATTGGTGAACATTGGAGCTCTAGCCGAGAAACGATACAAACATGTCTAGAATGTATCTCTACAAAACACATTTAAGGGTGGGTTTTTGGGGTGTAAAATGTGACAAACATATTGTAAAGTACGTGAAAACATTTTTGCTTGCGCACCTAGAAACATAGAATGGAAAGAGTGTTGGTCGTATTGCATTTTATTGGAATGATATTTTTAGTAGGTTTGTAGACAAACCTCTTCCTCGAAAACATCATGACAGAGACACTGCAAAACCACCACACTTCCATCTCCATTGGTGGAAG
>CM060323.1:9095663-9113163 GCA_030674155.1 Stramonita haemastoma
TTGCTGCTGTCAGATTCTCGCTATCTTTCGCTCCGGGCGAAACGGTGCAAACCCGATCTTTTTAATGAGTTGGACTGGCGTCGGAAAGCTGGAAACGAACGTCAGAAATTGAGCACAGGCAACATAAAAGATGTCAGAATTTAAGCTGCTTTTGTGACAGGGAAAAGTGGAGGAAAAAAAGGAGAGAGAGAGAGAGAGAGAGAGAGAGAGAGAGAGAGAGAGGAGAGAGAGAGAGAGAGAGAGAGAGAGAGAGAGAGAGAGAGAGAGAGAGGAGAGAGAGAGAGAGAGAGAGAGAGAGAGAGAGAGAGAGAGAGAGAGAGAGAGAGAGAGAGAGAGAGAGAGAGAGACAGAGACAGAGAGAGAGAGACGAGAAGAGAGAGAGAGGAAGAGAGAGAGGAGAGAGAGAGAGAGAGAGGAGGAGAGAGAGAGAGAGAGAGAGAGATGTGCGAGTGAACAGAGAGAGATGAGAAGAGAAGAGAGGGGAGAGAGAGAGAGAGAGAGAAGAGAGAGGAGAGAGAGAGAGAGGAGAGAGAGAGAGAGAAGAGAGAGATGAGAAAGAGAGAGAGGAGTTTCAATAAGCGACTTTCTGTTTAGCAGGTAGAATTTCATGCGGAAAAGTTATCGTAAAGACTAACGAGAATTTTGGCATGCTAAAGATCAATCATGTACACCTTTCTTTTCTGAGAAAGATATACAATACTTTTTTTTTTAAGAGTGTGTTCCTTAACATGTAAAAATGGCGACTAAATGACGGGTGCTCAAGTTTCATGATTTGACCATAGAGACGATCGAGCGAAGCTGCAAAAAACTGGTCCTGTATCGTCACCGTTTGACCAAGGACTCGTGGAAAACGTCTGCTTTGCTTTTACTCCCGGATCCCTGTATGTCTGTCCTGTGAGATGTGCCAGGGTATACCCTTCTCTTTCATCGTGACGGTGTTCAGCATTTCTTAACGTGTTGCCAGTTAGCATTATTTCTCATTTATTGTTCCATTCCACACGTTTCTCGTATCTTTTTAAAGTGTATTCTCTGAAGTCGGAATGCAGCTACCTTATTGGTGGGCAAAAACGGTCGCACACACAGAAATTGCTGAACCATTTCTATAGATTTCACGCTTACCAACTATTGGTGTTTTTGTTTCGATCTTTTTTAATCCCCCGGATGTCGAGGCTTGTCAATATAGATAGCATCTCCACCTTTTGGAAATTCTGTGCAAAAAATCCCTGTTTTTTTCCTCTTTCTTTGTTTCTACAAAAGCCTTTTCGCTCATATGACAGACAGCAATAGTTACTGCTTGAGTGTTCGACAAAGATTAAAAAAAACTTATAGATTACTTTTTCTTATTGTGTATATTGAATTTTATATTTAGAAAATTTTTCGTCGTCCGTTATTAGTAGGTGTGTGTGTGTGTGTGTGTGTGTGTGTGTGTGTGTGTGTGTGTGTGTGTGTGTGTGTGTGTGTGTGGTGTGGTGTGGTGTGGTGTGGTGTGGTGTGGTGTGGTGTGGTGTGGTGTGGTGTGGTGTGGTGTTGGTTGTGGTGTTGGTTGTGATGTATTGTGTTGCGTTGTGTTGCGTTGTGTTGCGTTGTGTTGTGTTGTGTTAAGTTGTGTTGTGTGGTGGTGGTGGTGGTGGTGGTGGTGGTGGTGGTGGTGGTGTGTGTGTGTGTGTGTGTGTTTGTGTGTGTGTGATTTGGTTGTTTATTTGATTTTGATGATGTAATTATGATTGGAAGGTTTACTATCCGATACCCGATGTACAACCCCATTTATGGTCTGATTGGGATGTTTCCATTTTGTTATGTACTTAGCTTTAGATTTATAACGGTGTCAGCCTTTGTATGACAGGAACAACAGGAAACAAAATAAGTAAATAAACCAAGATTTATACCCATTCAAAAAAAGTTCGGGTGGCCAATGAGGAAATGCCTTCTTTGATTAATTACATAAAGACCCCTTTCATTATTTTCATCTTTTACCTTTACTACACCATCACCACCATCATCACCATCACCATCATCATCATCACCACCATCATTATCACCACCATTATTATCATCACCATCACCATAGCCATCATCGTCATTTTCACTCTCAACAACGCACAATCTTTCTTATTCTTTAAAAAAGAGAACAGATTAATACTACAATGATGGTTTCTCCAGTTGCAGAGAGCAAGAGAGATCAATACGGCCACACCCTCGTTTATCGTTCACCACTTGCCTGCCTGCCTGCCTGCCTGCTGCTGCCTGCCTGCCTGCCTAGTGTACTGTGACACAGTGGTGGGAGTGGCAGCAAGCGAGACCTACAGGCACACTACACTAACAATACGCTACGCTACACTACGCAATGCTGTAGACTGTGCGGAGGCCCATTGGAATCCTTTGTCATGGGGAATGGGGTGGGTCCTGTGCTGCAGAGTAGGGTTGTGAGGGGGGGTGGGGGGTGGGAGTGGGGGTGGGGGTGCTGAGCATATTGCAGGAGAAGGAGTAGAAGAGAAAAGGGTACGGTAGTGTAGGGTAATATAGTGTATAAAGGGTACAGTGGTGTAGGGTAATATAGGGTAAAAAGGTCATAATAGTGTAGGGTAATATAGTTTAAAAAGATTACGTTTGTGTAGGGTAATGAGTGTGAAGGGTATTGTGAATCATGTGGTGTGAAATAGGGTACGCTGGTACTGGTGAATGTAGTTGTGAAATGGGTACGCTAGTACGGGTATGTAGTGTGAAAGGGTATTGTAGGGTAATGTAGTGTGAAAAGGGCACGGTAGTCAGGTAATGTAGTGTGAAAAGGTACGCTAGGTTTCAGGGTAATGTAGTGTGAAAAGGGTTTGTAGGGTAATGTAGTTGTAAAAGGCACGTCTAGTATAGGGTAATGGGAGTGTGAAAAGGGTATTGTAGGGTAATGTAGTGTGAAAAGGGTACGCTAGTACAGGGTAATGTAGTGTGAAAATGGGTACGCTAGTACAGGGTAATGTAGTGTGAAAAGGGTACGTTGTACAGGGTAATGTAGTGTGAAAAGGGTATTGTAGGGTAATGTAGGTGAAAAGGGTACGCTAGTACAGGGTAATGTAGTGTGAAAAGGGTACGCTAGTACAGGGTAATGTAGTGTGAAAAGGGTACGCTAGTACAGGGTAATGTAGTGTGAAAAGGGTATTGTAGGGTAATGTAGTGTGAAAAGGGTACGCTAGTACAGGGTAATGTAGTGTGAAAAGGGTATTGTAGGGTAATGTAGTGTGAAAAGGGTACGCTAGTACAGGGTAATGTAGTGTGAAAAGGGTATCGTAGTCAGGGTAATGTAGTGTGAAAAGGGTACGCTAGTACAGGGTAATGTAGTGTGAAAAGGGTACGTAGTACAGGGTAATGTAGTGTGAAAAGGGTACGCTAGTACAGGGTAATGTAGTGTGAAAAGGGTACGCTAGTACAGGGTAATGTAGTGTGAAAAGGGTATGCTGATACAGGTTAATGTAGTGTAAAAAGGGTATTGTAGGGTAATGTAGTGTGAAAAGGTACGTTAGTACAGGGTAATGTAGCGTGAAAAGGGTAATGTAGGGTAATATAGTGTAAAAGGGTATGGTAGTACAAGGTAATGTAATGTGAAAAGGGTAATGTATGGTAATGTAGTGTGAAAAGGGTATGGTAGTGTAGGGTAATATAGTGTAAAAAGGGTATGGTAGTACAGGTGTGAAAAGGGTAATGTAGAATAAAAAAGGGCACTGTAGTGTAGGGTAATCTAGAGTAAAAAAGAGGCATGATAGTGTAGGGTAATGCCATGTCGTGAGGGCACAGAAGTGGAGTGTAATGTGTTGAGGGCACAGAAGTGGAGTGTAATGTGTTGAGGGCACAGAAGTGGAGTGTAATGTGTTGAGGGCACAGAAGTGGAGTGTAATGTGTTGAGGGCACAGAAGTGGAGTGTAATGTGTTGAGGGCACAGAAGTGGAGTGTAATGTGTTGAGGGCACAGAAAGTGATAGTGTGATGTATTTGAGGGGCACAGAAGTGTAAGGTGATGTAGTGTGGAAACGGGGCATTGTAGTGCCGGATAATGAAATGGGAGGGGCAAGATAGGGGAGGGAAGAGTAAGGGACGGGTAAGATAGGGGAATAGGAAGGTAAGGGAGGGGTAAAGTATAGGGATGGAAGAGTAAGGGAGGGGTAAGATAGGGAGAATGGAAGAGTAAGGGAGGGGTAAGATAGGGAATGGAAGAGTAAGGGAGGGGTAAGATAGGGATGGAAGAGTAAGGGAGGGGTAAGATAGGGAATGGAAGAGTAAGGGAGGGGTAAGATAGGGGAGGGAAGAGTAAGGGAGGGGTAAGATAGGGGAGGGAAGAGTAAGGGAGGGGTAAGATAGGGAATGGCAGAGTAAGGAGGGGTAAGATAGGGGAGGGAAGAGTAAGGGAGGGGTAAGATAGGGAAGGGTAAGGTAGGAAGGGAGGGTAAAAGGGAGGGAAAGTAAATGTAGGGAAAGGTAGGGAGGGAAAGCAAGGAAAGGTAAGGTAGGGCAGGGAAAGCAAGGAAGGGTAAGGTAGGGCAGGGAAAGCAAGGAAAGGTAAGATAGGAAAGGGTAAGGTAGGGAATGGGAAGAAGGAAAGGTAAGATAGGAGAAGGTAAGGACGGGAAAAGGGGTAAGGTAAGAGTAGAAGGGAGGGGTAAGGTAGGGAATGTAAGGCAGGGGGTGGGAAGGTAGGGCAGGAGAAGGGGAATAGGGCAGGGGAAGGAAGGTATAGAAGTAAGGGCAGTGAGGGGGATAGGGAATAGAAGTAGGGTAGGTAGTGAGGGGGGAATAGAGTAGTGAGGAAAAGAAGTAGAGTAGGGTAGGGTAGGTAGGGAGGAAGGGAGGAGATAGAGGAGGGTAGAGAGGTAGGGTAGAGAGGGGGGAATAGAGTAGGGTAGGGTAGGGTAGTGAGGGGGAATAGAGGAGGGTAGGGTTAGGAGTAGTGAGGGGGGATAGAGGAGGTAGGGTAGGGTAGTGAGGGGGGAATAGAGGAGGGTAGGGTAGGGTAGTGAGGGGGGAATAGAGGAGGGTAGGGTAGGGTAGTGAGGGGGGAATAGAGGAGGGTAGGGTAGGGTAGTGAGGGGGGAATAGGTAGGGTAGGGGAGGGTAGGGTAGGGTAGTGAGGGGGGAATAGAGGAGGGTAGGGTAGGGTAGTGAGGGGGGAATAGAGGAGGGTAGGGTAGGGTAGTGAGGGGGGAATAGAGGAGGGTAGGGTAGGGTAGAGAGGGGGGAATAAGTAGTAGGGTAGGGGAGGTGATAGGGTAGGGTAGTGAGGGGGGAATAGAGGTAGGGTAGGGTAGGGTAGGAGGGGGGAATAGAGGAGGGTAGGGTAGGGTAGAGAGGGGGGAATAGAGGAGGGTAGGGTAGGGTAGAGAGGGGGGAATAGAGTAGGTAGGGTAGTGAGGGATAATAGAGTAGGGTAGGGTAGGGTAGTGAGGGGTGGAAGTAAGGTAGGGCAGGGAGGGGTATAACCCTACCCTACCTTACTCTATCCCCTTCATTACCTACACTACCCTACCCTATTCTATCCCCCTCACTACCCTACCTTACTCTATCCCCCTCACTACCCTACCTACCATACTCTATCCCCCTCACTACCCTACCCTACTCTATCCCTCACTGCCCTACTCTATCCCCCTACTGCCCTACTCTATCCCCCTCACTGCCCTACTCTATCCCCTCACTGCCTGCTCTATCCCCCTCACTGCCCTACTCTATCCCTCACTGCCTACCTACCCTACTCTATCCCCCTCACTGCCCTACTCTATCCCCCTCACTGCCCTACTCTATTCCCCCTCACTGCCCTACTCTATCCCCCTCACTCCCTACCTACCCTACTCTATCCCCCTCACTGCCTTACCTACCCTACTATATCCCCCTCACTGCTCTACTCTATCCCCTTCACTACCCTATCCTCTATCCCTACTCATCCCTACTGCCTTACCTACCCTACTATATCCCCCTCACTGCTCTACTCTATCCCTACTACTACTATCCCCTCACTGCCTTACCTACCCTACTTATCCCCCTCACTGCCCTACCTATCCCCTCACTACCCTACTCTATCCCCCTCACTGCCCTACACCTACTTATCCCCTCACTGCCTACTCTATCCCTCATACCCTACTCTATCCCCCTCACTGCCCTACCTACCCTACTCTATCCCCCTCACTGCCCTACTCTATCCCCCTCACTACCCTACTCTATCCCCCTCACTGCCCTACTTATCCCCTACTCCTATCTATCCCCTCACTGCCCTACTCTATCCCCCTCACTACCCTACTCTATCCCCCTCACTGCCCCTACTCTATCCCTCACTGCCTTCTACCCTACTCTATCCCTTATACCTACTCTATCCCCTCACTACCCTACTCTATCCCCCTCACTGCCCTACTCTATCCCCTCACTCCTACCTACCCTACTCTATCCCCTCTCACTACCCACTCTACCTACCCTACTCTATCCCCCTACTACCCTACTCTATCCCTCACTCTTACCTACCCTACTCTATCCCCTCACTACCCTACTCTATCCCCCTCACTCCCTACCTACCCTACTCTATCCCCCTACTTACTACCCTACTCTATCCCCCTCACTGCCCTACTCTATCCCCCTCACTGCCCTACTCTATCCCCCTCACTGCCTTACTCTATCCCCCTCACTGCCCTACTCTATCCCCCTCACTACCCTACCTACCCTACTCTATCCCCCTCACTGCCCTACTCTATCCCCTCACTGCCCTACTCTATCCCCCTCACTGCCCTACTCTATCCCCTCACTGCCTACTCTATCCCCCTCACTGCCCTACTTTATCCCCCTCACTGCCCTACCTACCCTACTCTATTCCCCCCGACTGCCCTACTCTATCCCCCTCACTGCCCTACCTACCCTACTCTATCCCCTCACTGCCCTACTCTATCCCCTCACTACTCTACCTACCCTACTCTATCCCCCTCACTGCCTTACTCTATCCCCTCACTACTCTACCTACCCTACTCTATCCCCCTCACTGCCTTACTCTATCCCCCTCACTACTCTACCTACCCTACTCTTCCCCCTCACTGCCCTACCTACCCTACTCTATCCCCCTCACTGCCCTACTCTATCCCCCTCACTGCCTACCTCCCTCACTACCCTACTCTATCCCCTCACTACCCTACTCTTCCCCCTCACTGCCCTACCTACCCTACTCTATCCCCCTCATACTACCTACCCTACTCTATCCCCCTCACTACCCTACCTACCCTACTCTATCCCCCTCACTACCCTACTCTATCCCCTCACTGCCCTACTCTATCCCCTCCTACCTACCTACCTTCTATCCCCTCAACTACTCTATCCCCCTCACTGCCCTTCTATCCCCTCACTGCCTTCTCTATCCCCCTCACTGCCCTACTCTATCCCCCTCACTGCCCTTCTCTATCCCCCTCACTGCCCTTCTCTATCCCCCTCACTGCCCTTCTCTATCCCCCTAACTGCCCTACATTACTCTACATAGTAGTTACCATCCCTCATACTGTCGTTATCCTACTAGTCTCCCTACTCTTAGCGTGCGCACAAAGAGAACGCTTGCTCTCGATAAAAGCAAGAGCAGTGTAATGAAAGCGCTTGCTTGTCGTTGAGGTGGACATATAGACAGATTGGAAATCGCGCTTTGCGACTGGTAGAATTTTGTCATTTGGCACCATGGCGGATTCAAGTGAAGACGAACTATTGTTGTGACGTGGCGAATTATAGGAAAAGAAATATGCCTAGGAAAAGGAAAAGAAAGGAGGGATAGGAGAAGAGAGGAAGAAGAGAGAGGAGAGAGAGAGAGAGAGAGAGAGAGAGAGAGAGAGAGAGAGAGAGAGAGAGAGAGAGAGGAGAGAGAGAGAGGAGAGACGAGGACAGACAGACAGACAGAAGACAGACAGACAGACAGACAGACAGACAGACAGCAGACAGAGACAGAGACAGACAGACAGACAGACAGAGACAATAGACAAAGACTTGTACTACAGAATAGAAGGCAATGGAGCACAAATAAATGAAAGCAGCCATGAATTAAAAAAAAACATAACAAAAACAAAACTATTAAGTTATTCGTACATCATATTTCAGCTCTTGGCTAATTTCGTTCCAAGCACGATTCACAACGTTGCAGTTGTGTGGGCTTTCCCTCTTTTGTTCCAAATTGCAGGTTTTCGAAACACGGCTGATATTAAAGACTCGACATCCATTTTGGTGGGACTGTCAGAGGAGACAGAGAAAATGCACACCGCACTTGCCAGATCGTGACCAGACAACACACGGGGCACCAAGAACACGCTTGCTCGCCATAAAGAATTAACTTTTGATTCTTTACGCTTTCCAAGCGTTGCTTGAAATCGCAGGCGTGATAAAGCGAGTCGAGTGTGATTTTTGTGCGGCACAAGCAAATTTTGAACAACATTACAAGCGCTTGCTTTATCGCGCTCGCTTTAATCGCGAGCAAGCGTTCTCTGTGTGCCTATTCCAATGGGCCTGCTCTACCCCAAAATACCGTATTCATTTATACCGTGCCTTACCTTCACTGTCCGTGGTGTACAACTTTAAGACAGCCTTGTTTAAAGCATTTCATGAATCTGGGTCCAACTTTCTGCAATCTTATAACAAAAAAAAGAAACGAAACCACTGTTCAACTAACACTGGTTGATCCTATCTGGTCCAATATATATATATATATATATATTATATATATATATATTATATATATATATATATATATATATATATATATATATATATATATATGTATATATCATCTCGATGACATAGTTTTTTCCTCTCCTCCATCACTCCTATAATGTTTTTCTTATGCAATTGAAAAAAAAAGCAAGCAAAACAAAACGTACAATTCAACTACAACAGTTATACAATAGATTCAAGTTGTGAATTAGCACATACACTTCATTTCAGTTTTATCAGGTAGATCCGAAAACATTACTGCCAATAAAATGAGTGATTTTTTCCCCTCTTTAAAACATCAATATCAAAATCACAAGTCTGGAAACTGGTGAATGGGAGAAATTAACCCGACCCCATGGTGTTATCTCTGTAAGACAGGCACATGCATTCCCTCCCAGCACGTGGGTCGATGACAGCCCATTTCCAATCGCTATGAAATATTTGAAAGGTTGTCTGTCGACACAAAACCTCCCTCTTCATAACCACTAGGCTTGCAGAGAGGAAAAAGAGCAGGGACGCAAATCTGTATCACAGTTTGGCGTCTTTGACAAGAGTTCTCTACCTTGACCTGGGACAAGCGCTCTCTCTCTCTCTCTCTCTCTCTCTCTCTCTCTCTCTCTCTCTCTCTCTCTCTCTCTCTCTCTCTCTCTCTCTCTCTCTCTCTCTCTCTCTCTCTCTCTCTCTAATCCTCTAAAAGTAAAAAAAAAATGACGAAGTCTGATATATTTCTGGGACATTATTGTGTGTACGTCGGGAGGAAGAGAATCAGATTTTATTTTGCACAAAAACGTATGTTCGTCTTCTTTTTAATTGGGATAACAACTGTGAATAAAGTTGGACATGAAATGCTACACCATCTATCTACATTCAGCATGTAAACACAGGGAGTAGTACCAAACACAAAAACCACCTAAGTTCTCAAGTGTTGCGCATGCGGTAACTTGACAAGCTTTTGTTTTTACCACTTTGAAAAAAAAATAAAGGAGAGAAGAAGTACTGTGTGTGTGAGGACTCACCGGAAGTGGCTCCAGACCCATGCGCATACGTTTGGCATTCTGACTCTCGTTCTCACAGGCAGCTGCCAGAAGACTTTCAGCAGCTGCTGACGTCAGGTGAGGTGGGGTTGGACGTAAATGCTGTCATCAATACACACACACACACACACACACACACACACACACACACACACACACACACACACACACAACACACGCACAGAGGCATGTATGACCATAGCGATCCATTTGATCTCAAGTACTTTCTACATCATTAAAATGTTACCTATTCAACTCAATATTGTATCAAAATGCCACATTGTAACGCTATCAAAATGTAACTCTCTCTCGCCGCGATCATATCGCATACCTTTTTTTCATATCTACCTTACCAAAGAATGGCTCGCAATTTGAAAGGGAGTCTTCTCATTACATTTTGTAGTGTACAACTTCTCGCTTTGCGACCTTAAAACAATTCAGTTTTGTCTTCAAGATACTTTGGCAATTCCTAAACATAAGACCAACAAGCAAAATTCTTTCAAACTTATGAATCAAAGAATTGTGCGATGCATGCCTCTTGGAAATATAATACTTTTCCTACCATCTTGCTGCACGTTTCAGGGAAAAGAGAAGGAAACAATCAGACTGCATGTAAATTGGGGAGAGAGAGAACTCGAACTCGAACTCGAAATTTTAATGAGGGTAAATGGATAAGCCAGAGGCTTCTTTACACCAGGCCCTCATGGGGACAAAATGAAAGAAATATGAATAAATCAACGAATTAATAAATAATTAAATGTAAGACATTAAGAAAATCAATCAGTCATATTGCAATTCAATTATTGATAAATCAGGAAATCAATGAAAGACCACATAAGTGAACCAATCAAGTTACTAAACAACAACTATCAAACACAAAAAACTACCCTCTCTAACACCCCCCTGCCGTAAACAAACAGTTATTCCCAAAAGTCAAGATAAGATACACACACACGCACACACGCACACATACGCACCACACACACACACACACAACACACACACACACACAACACACACACACACACACACACACACACACACACACACACACGCACGCACGCACACACACACACACGCACGCACACACACACGCACGCACGCACACACACACCACTCACACATACACACACATAAACACAATTACACACACACAGACACGCACACAGGTGTCAGAACGGTAGCGCTGGTCAATACCATAGGTGTACTATCACACAGGTTATATATACGCAGGCCTGCTTTGATTTTACCTGTTTGTGTCTGCCAGAGAGTAAAACAATTTTGTTTGCGTTTCCCTCTTTTTAATTATCGATTATCTAATCTTAAGACTGAAAGAAATCTACCACTGACATTCACAAAACCTGACTCCATTCTCCCCACTAATTTTAACCAAAAATGTATTTCATTTTCCTCCAGAACTACACGTAAACTTGTTTCAGCTGAGCTGCTCTCCGATTTCTTTCGAACATCCTACAGGTGAATGCTTTCCGATTTTGACTGGAAAAGGACAGCAAAAGTAGGCCCATTTTGTAGGTGTGGATGGTGGGGATGGAACCAAATCCCAAAAAGAATGTCATCTGGATACACCCTAACTACTCATTTATACCAGATTTGCAACAAAGCACTGTTTCCGATTCAGAACTGGAAACGAATCAAAATCACCGAAGGGGACAAGACTTTTTAAGTGGATTACTTTCCTTCGAAAACAGAAATGACAACTGGTGTTTCCAGGTTACAGAAGCCAGAATATCAGGAACTAGAGGCAGGTATGCAGGCAGGCAGGCAGGCAGGCAGGCAGGTAGTGAGTGATTCAGGCAGAAAAGCAGAGCCACAGGCAGACGCAAGAGGTGGCTTACAGACAGACAGAGCTCCCTAGGCCTGCCATTGTGTCTCTCTGGCCAGCGCTACCTGTTTAAACATTCATGGAAAAGGTCCACCCTCGTCCCCCTGCTCTCTTCCCCCCTCCCCCCACGGCACTAGGCAGGCGCACGGCCTGCCAGAAAGGGAGGGAGGGCAGCCAGGGGGACGATTCCATCATATTGCCCGCGTCTCGCTGAAACAATACCGCAGTCTCGCGGGAAATGAGTCCGAGTTGAATGTCCCGCCTCGGGAGGGCTGAGTGAACCGCGGGGCAATTTCTGCAGCTTGTGAATGCGCTGGATCGATTTTGTCACTTCCACTGTTGGGTAATCTAAGCCTGATTTCAATGGCAACAAATCTCCAAAGTTGCAGCAAAGGTCAGCCAGCAATAGCCCCGGCAGAGGCAATTTTTGAAGAGAAAATTGGCAAGTCGAACGCGCGTTCTGCGCGAAAGGAAAAGTTTACCGGGAACTGGCGAGGACAATTATTATCCGCGAAGGGAAAAAGAAAGTGTAGGCAGTTGATCGATCGTGTTGAACATCAGTATGTCTTTCTCATTAACCCCTTCGCCTTCACTCGGCCTGCTAGCGGCCAGCGATGAAATGTCTCCATCAAAACCTGACAGAGTCCACGGCGTGTGTGTGTGTGTGTGTGTGTGTGTGTGTGTGTGTGTGTGTGTGTGTGTGTGTGTGTGTGTGTGTGTGTGTGTGTGGTGTGTGTGTGTGTGTGTAAGTGTGTGTGTGCGTGCGTGCGAGCGTGCGTGCGTGCCTGCGCGCGTGCGTGCGTGCGTGCGTGCGTGTGTGTGTGTGTGTGTGTATTTGCTGCTGCTTCGCATGGAAGCTCGTCTCTAAAAGGTAATGTACTGAGCTACACTGTCACTAAAAAGAAAAAAATAAACACTAACCACCCCCCAAAAAAAACACACAAAAAAAACAAAACAAAAAAAAGCCAACACATTTTGAAATGACAGTCCTTTTTATTATTATTATTATTTTTTTTTTAATGTTTCAAATATGACAGTCAATAACTATGAAATACTACTTTAAGAGACCCAAAACTTTGAAATATGACAGTCCAAAATATCAATTATTACCGTAAAGCTTTTCTTTCTTTCTTTCTTTTTCTTTTTCTTTTTTACTCACCCATACATCTTTTTAATTTACGCTTTTGCTCAAAATGTAATTCGTGGACAGTATAAACGACATGTAAGAAATCAAACGCAATGATTCATTTCCAGATTGGCTCGTTGTTGACTTTGCAAAAATCGATTTTGAAAAGTTGTAGATTAGAGGAAAGAGCGCAGAATCCAGCTGTGGTGACATTCTTTCCATGCAAGCACAAGGAAAGCAGTTGCAGTGCACATCAATGCATGCTGTCAACGATTCATTTATATACCTGTGACAACCTGGCCGTCCTGCGTCCCTTGATATTTCATGTCGGAAGAGGTAGCAGCAGTAATAATGGTAATACTGATGTTGTCGTCCCCTAATAAGGATTTTGTCCCCTATTAAGGATTTTGTCCCCAAATAAGGATTTTGTCTCCGTTTCTCGGCCAGAGCTCCGAGGTTCACCTATTTTGAGATTTCGGCGTATCCCATCGTTAACGTTACCTTAATGGTGTGTATGTTGTATTTTATATCTATGTGCATGTGGTAGCTGTGAGCTGTGATCCAACATCCCACCATTAAGGTAACCGCGTTCCGACTTCGGGATATCGATGGGATTTGGACCTACCAATTTTGCCAGGACAGTAAGGAAATGCCTCTCTGCTTTTTCCGATTTTTAACTGTCGAACGTTCTTCGGACTAGTCTCCTCCGGAAGACTTGACATTCAGTCCCATTTCTCGTCAAACTGGGACGAAGGGGCAAGCCTGGGACGCGAGCCAAGAACTCACTGTTTACCTTTCAGACAGGTTACCTTCCCTCTTAATGATGACAAGAGCAAGGGTGACAATACGAACAGAGATACAACTTCAAAAATCTTGCAGTCTGCTGATCCCAGAGAAGCTCACAGCTACCACATGCACATAGATATAAAATACAACACACACACACAGAGGCATTCTTAGGTAAATATACACACACACACACACACACACGCGCGCGCGCGCGCACGCACGCACACACACATACACACACTCTCTCTCTCCCCCCCTCTCCCTCTGCCTCTCTGTCTCTCTGTAAGAGAGAGAGAGAGTGAGTGAGTGTGTGTGTGTGTGTGTGTGTGTGCGCGCGCGCGCACGCGCGCACGTGCGTGCGTGCGTGAAATGTATAAATGCAGGCAAATGTTATACTGTTGCGTGACAAAGCAAACAAGCACGAAATTCTCTGTCTCTGTCTCTCTGTCTCTCTCTGTCTCTGTCTCTCTCCCACTCTCTGTCTCTCTCTCACACACACACACGAACACCTTGCGCACATGTTAAAACCCGTCCCGCTTTTCGGAAGAGGAGGCCAAAGTGTGCCAGTGGGAAAGGATGACAAAATTTACAAAACTGCGCACACACGGGGAATAGATGTAAAAAAGCACAAGAATGCTTATTCGGCTTTCCTCGAAATAAAAGAATAAATTAAAACACACAAACACACACACACACACACACACACACACACACACACACACACACACACACACACACACACCACACACCACACGCACACACACACACACACACACACACACACACACACACACACACACACACACACACACACACACAGAATGGAAGACCATCGTGTGCCGGTGGGAACAGATGACACTATTTACAAAACTGCATACACACGGGGGCCAGATGAAAAAAAGCACATGATTGCTTATTCTGTTATCCTCGATATAAAAGAATAATAAAAAAAAACAACAAATGGAAACATATTTAATAAACTATGAAAACAAAACCCATAAAATTACCTTTTATAAATTTCGCATAAGTTGTCACAGTTTAATGATAGAGAAAGGGAGGCACCAGAAATATTTTAATATGCCCAGAGAGGACAGAAAATGTAAAAACTGTGACAAAATAGAAGACAAATTTCATTTACTCGATGAATGTGTCTTATATGAAGAACTTAGAAGCAATTTGTTACTTAAGATTAAAGCCAGAGACAAAGAATGTAAACAATGTATAGATAAGTTAAGCGACATAATCACAGTTGATATCTATCAAGCAGATATCATTAGATATGTGAATGAATGTATGGAGAAACGAGACAGAAAAGTAGAATGCAACATGTTTATAGTGGACATCACTTGGGCAGAAATATAATTAGAACTATGTTTGTTTTGTTGTGTCAAATAGGTCTGCATGACTTAAATGGCAATAAATATTCTGAATCTGAATCTGAATCTGAATCTGAATCACACACACACACACACACACACACACACACACACACACACACACACACACACACACACACACACACACACACACACACACACACTCACTGGTTCCCAGCCGTTCTGCTCTTTAGAACGACGCATACGTCGGCAGGACTTGAGGTAGGTGCGGATGCGTTTCCGTGAGCGCTCGTGAAATTCAGGAAACTGCCGATCGCAAGCCTCCAAGATGGCTTGAATCTTGTCCTTGGGCTGCTTCGAGATCGGGACAGACCGGTCCAGGTTCTCGTCCACAAACAGTCGAACAAACATCTGAAAAGAAATATCCCCCCAAAATAATTGTCACTGAAAATAAATACCCCCCCCCCCTCCTCAAATAATTGTCACTTAACCATGAGTTTGGAGAGTGCTGGTGACATTGTAGAAGGAAAGGATAGGATATGAAAGTGACTATGTACCCAGAGGTCAAGAATCATCGAATATGCATGACTTTCTCCATACTCTATGAATAGGTTAGAATAGCGGTGAAGTTTCTGACAAAATAGTGGCAAGACTGCATGCAGGTATGGTATTGTCTACTAACTTTCAGTCACAGCAGGTTTCTCAGCGTAAATTTCGGGCTACTCCCGCCCCCCCCCCCCCCCTTTCTCTCTTTCTCTCTGCGGGTTGAGCGCAGGAGCGCCACCCACAAGAGCAGCGCCACCCATAATTCTTTAAAGAAAAATCTGACTGCCTGAGTATTAATTTTTTTTGTAGGGGGGGGGGGGGGGTTTTCCACAGAATTTTTGCTGGGAACAACTCACTTCTTGCCATGGGTTCTTTTACTTGCGCTTAATGCCTGTTGCACACAGGATCTTGGTTTATCATCTCATCCGAAAGACTAGCACCCAGGCGGGGCAAAAATACGGGCACAAAGTGGGATCAAACCCGTGACTTCATTTTGTAGGCAGGTGCGTTAGGACTAGAGAACATCCCCGCAGCAGAACTCTTAGAACATGGTGGAGAGGCGGTAACCGACATCCTAATATCACCTGGGAAAACATAACCCTGGCATACCTAGGAGTAGCATGTGTCGTGACACAAATGGTAAAGGTGTTCCTCTAACCTGGGGAGCGAGGCATCAGAGACCTCAGCTTCTCTAGGGGCCAGCATCTTGAGGGCGGCGCCCATCTCTCAATCGCTGCTTTACCTCTCCTGTCCCTAAAGAGGGCAGGTACCCATTTACAGCTGAGTGAACTGAGGGACTGTACTGAAGCCAAAGCATACAAGAGGCAACCACACTCAACTTTGCTTTAACCCTCATTGGGGGCATGCCTAGCACCGAGTCTTCTCTGCTTGCACGAGGTCTTCCCATTCTGAGCAGCTCAATTTCTTTGCACAGGATTCATGCAGGGTTTATCTGTTTCCGTGACCCTCCGAACGTTGACGTGAATTATAGAATCTTTAGCGAGCATATTTTGCTCTTCTGCATGTGTATATAGACAAAGAGAATCAGGAACAAGCAGGTCTACATTTTAAAATTTTATGAGAGACTAAAAATCCCAACTCTTAGGCATCAAACGCCACTGCCGAGATCTGAACGCACGACGTCATGGACCCACGAGGTTGAAGTCAAACGGTCCTAACCACTCGGCATAGAATCAGAATCAGAATCAGAATCAGAATCAGAATCAGAAATTATTTTTTGCCATTAAAGTCACATGGACTTATTGACACAACAAAATAAACCGACATTACTGTGCATAGTGTCCGTCCAGTTCCAGTGGCTTGGCTAAACCCTAAGGAACTGTAGGCAGAGGAAGGGACAGACAGGCAGGCCGAACGAAAATACGGTGGACGGACAACGTTGCAGAACGGACAGAGAAGCCATTTGCAGAGAAACAGGCTGTGGCACACAATCGAAATAAATAGAGGAATCTGGTGACTAATTTTCGGTGGGGTGTGCCAGATGACTCTGACTGCAGTGAAGGGAAGAGGAGGAGGAGGAGAAGAAGGAGGAGGAGAAACCTCGTGTTGAGTATGAAAAAAATGTGTATATGTTTTGAGAAAGTTAAAAAAAAACAACTATGGGTAATAGTTTGGCGTGAAGGAAGGAAGTACACAAACTGCTAATTAGCCAATGGGAGAGAGAGAGAGAGAGAGAGAGAGAGAGAGAGGAGAGAGAGAGAGAGAGAGAGAGAAGAGAGAGAGAGAGAGAGAGAGAGAGAGAGAGAGAGAGAGAGAGAGAAGAGGAAAAAACATGCCACTCGACAGAAGAATGGAGCGGGGGGGGGGCAGAAAGAGAAGAGGAAAGGGGGGGGGGGGGGGGCTAGAGAGCGAGAGACAGAAAGAGAGAAAGAGACAGAGATAAAAGAAATGGGAGGGACAGGAGAGAGAGGAGAGAGAGAGAGAGAGAGAGAGAGAGAGAGAGAGAGAGAGAGACAGAGAGCAGACAGTGACAGACAGACAGACAGACAGACAGACAGACAGACAGACAGACAGACAGACAGACAGACAGACAGACAGAGGGGAGAGACCGAGACAAAGAGAAAGAGACCGAGAGAGAGAGAGAGAGAGAGGAGAGAGAGAGAGAGAGAGAG
>CM060323.1:9115663-9148163 GCA_030674155.1 Stramonita haemastoma
ATCATCTAAAGACAATAACATTTGATAACATTATTTTGGAAGTCTGTCTGCTTCCATCTGCAGTATACGAAGCCAGTACTTAACAGATCTGACTGTTGTGTTAATAAAAAGAAGATATCTTCCTAGCTTTCCGTACACTAATTTATTCGGTGTTTTCAAAGGTACCCCCAGATATCGCTTGCAAGCTAAGAGGTGTATTTTTTCAAGGTTATCTAGTCTTTTAACTCCCCAGACTTGCACTTTTGCGTCAAATATTTTGGAAAAAGTTTTTTGTGTCATTTCTTTGCATTTTAAATAGGCTCTACTTAAGATATGGACTGCTCTTTTTCCTTTAGTGACAAAAGCAGCAGTTCCAAGTTTACAGCTTAGTCTTGTGGTAAATGTGAATCCCAGATACGTGTAACCATTTACAACTTCCACAAGATTACCATCATAAAACCATTTTTCATTTTTGGATAGGTGTCCACCTTTTCTAAAAACCATAACCTTAGTCTTTTCTTTGTTAACTCTAAGCTTTAGTTTATCACAACAAGTCTTTAAATGGTTTAATTGAGTCTGCAGTCCTCTTGGAGTGGTTGATAGCAAAACAACGTTATCGGCAAATAAGAGAATAAACAACTCTGTCACAGTTGGGAGAAGCTGAATACCATGAACACCAACTTCATTAATATGCTGAGCTTAATTATTTATAAACAGTGAAAAAAGGGTAGGACTAAGAACACAGCCTTGGCGAACTCCTGTGGGACAATGGAAAAATTATTAATTATTATCATTATTATCATTATTAATTCTGACATAGGATAGAAGTGAGCTATACATAGCTTTGAGGGAGCAAAAGAACTTCCCCCTGACCCCTGCATTGATAAGAGCTTCAATTTTTTTTGGTGATGTACAGAGTCAAACGCTTTTTTAATATCAATAAATGTCATACAGTTTTCTTTTTCCGCTATTAAGACATTTCTGTATAACAGAATACAATGTAAAGATATGGTCAACCGTGGAACGGCTTCTCCTAAAACCAGCCTGGCTTTCTACAATGCTATGCGTGTCTTCCAACCACAAGTACAGTCGTGTGTTGAGAAATATATACTAATTATTGAAACACCTCTGTAATTGTCTGGGTTGTCTGCATTGCCCTTCTTGAAGATAGGAACTACAATCGCTTTTGCCCATTCTTTATGATAAATACCTTGACTGAATATATGATTAAAGAATTTTTCCAAAAATTCTATCACAATTCCATTACCAGCCTTTAACATCTCTGCTGTAACACCATCTATTCCCAGGGCTTTGCCACATTTTAGTTTTTTTTAATGCACGTTCAATTTCTTCTTTTAGTATGGGCATATTCAGTACATGATCTTTGTCTTTTTCCAAACTACTATATAAATCAGTGTTATCTATGGGCTGTATTTTTCCAGTATTGTGCACGTTCTTGAAGTGTTCATGCCACTCTTCAAGTTTTATTCTATCACTGATGCCAATACTTTCGCTTCCTCAATCTTTTTTTTTAGTTCTTTCCAAAATGATGCTGAATCGTTGCTTTTCTTTGTCAACAACTCAGCAAGACCTTTCCTGAACCATTTCTTCTTTTGTTTTAGCAACAGTTTATACTGCTTTTCCCCTTCTAAATACATTTTCCTGTCAAAATCCTTCCCCGTTCTTCTAAATGTTCTTAATAGCTTCTTTGTCAGTTGTTTTGCTATGCTAAACTCGGCATCAAACCAAGGTGATCGCCTGTGCTTCTTACCAAGATTACACTGTTTAACCATGCACTTACTTGCCATTTGTAAGCAATCAACAAATAACTCGAGGGCCTTCTCTACATTATTGTTAGTGTATGAAATAGCTTCTTCTATCTTAATTCTGATAGCATTTTTGTTAACTGCCTTTTTGAAATCCCCCTCCTTTTCTGTCTCCCAAATGATTTTCTCCCTCACATACGATTTTCTCCCTTCCTTGTCAGCAGTACCAACATTGTCCTCACTGTTCTGTTGTAGGCATAGCTTAACAACTAATTCTACAGGTAAGTGGTCCAAGTCTATTGTATCTAGCACTTTCAAATGTTCTATCTCTACACGGGAAAACAAATCACAAGAGACAATAAAATAAACAACAACACTAGCGCCTGAGCTACCAATATAGGTGCAACTGCCGTCATAGCCATACTCAGACATACCAATCAAAATTACACAATCAGTCACATTACAAAACTCCAAAAGCTGTCTACCAAATAAATTAACATCTTTGTCATGCGATGCCCTAGAGAGAGAATTATAATTTGTGTTATGTACATCAAAAGGCTGAATGTTATCAGAATCCATGTCATCATAATTTTTGGAAGCAGTTCGCGCATTAAAGTCACCACAAACCATCAGATAGAAATCATCAAGTGTTTCATAAAGGTCTATAACACATTTATCTATTAATTTCAATCCATAACCATTGTCTGTTTTGCTCCAAAATGGCAAGTCGTATGGTGGAATGTATACAGATATGTAAATAACGTCTTTCTTTGTGTTCAACAGCTCTTTACTAACTTTCAATATAACAACATTTTCAATTTCGGTATGAATTCTTTTTACATACTCAGAGTAACATTTCCTCACGAGAACCACTACACCTCCAGAGTGTCTGCCGTGTTTAGTAAGCTTTGTAGCTTTAGAAATATAACTGTTAAACTTTGAAAATGATGCTGTCTCTAGATTACCAGAAAGAAACGTTTCTGTTAAGGAAACAAAATCATACTGTGTGACAAAATTAACAAAACTTGAGTCTTCTAACTTAGTGATTAACCCACACACATTGTAGCATAAAAATGTTACCTTAGTATATTTACTTTTATTTTTATCTGAGGCATGTTCTAGCTCATTATGGTTTAGAAGCTTATTTACGTCATGCTGTGCCTTACTATGGTATGATGCCCAGTCAAACCCCTATTCATTCCCCCTCCCAGGTGAAGGGGTCCCAGAGTCATTTCCCTGTTTCTCACTGACTACACTGTCTTCTACTACCTTGTCTTGGCCCCGCCTAAAAGCATCAGTGATACTGCTTTGGCTTAGTGTTCTTTTCTGCTTGCTGTCAGAGCGAAGTGACCTTGTTGTTGGTCGTGATTCACTTCTTGCCTGCACTTCCCTTCCTGTCTTGGGCGTAGAACGTGACCTGGCAGGCTGGGGAATTTTGGACTCCCAGCGACTGCCCCCTTTGGTTGGCCCGGAACATTCGCCTTCCGCCTCCTGTTGTTCCTCTGTGGAAGAGGCTTCTGATGCTGGTTCCCCCATCCCTTTTTCAGTACGTTGTGTGTCCATGTCCTTGTCAGCTATTTGATCCAAGTCAACTTGCATCCTGTTAACGTTGCATTGTTGTGAAGCCATGTTCATGATACCTTTGTCTTGTTCAGCATATAGTTCTCTATCAGTTGCTACTTTGCAGTAGTGTATGTCATTTTGTTGACATGATTTCATTTCCCTTATGTCTGCTTGTTTATCCTCAGTCTGCCCCACTCTACTGATGTCTGTATCCCTTGTGTCTGTGTCAGTATCATTGTCCACGTCATTATTTGTCACACACTCAGCAGAATGTGTGACTGCTGGCAGCAGCAGCAGTTCACTGGACTGTGTAGAGTGTGCAGAGCTTGCTGACTGTGTCCTCCTGCCTCCTGTCCCCCTGTCCTGCTGGCTGTTGCTATACTCCACCTGTCTGGAGGCCTGCCATCTGTGTGGTTTGGGCATCGAGTACACTGCCTGACTGTAAGTCTGGTGACCTCGAGCCACTGGCAGTCTGGTAGTCTGGCAGCAGCGTGCTGGCAGCCAGTTGTGAAGCTTCTTGTGCTCCTCTGTTTTCTTTGGACGGGGTCACCACTGGGCACGTGCTGACAGATGGGATTGCCATTTGACCCTCTCGAATCCAGTTTCCTGTCCCTAAAACCGTCACGTTCATCTCTCTGTGCTTCTTTACGTTGTTTTGTCTCCGTCCATTCTCCTGATATTCTGCCGTTTGGAAGTTGAGTATCATGGGATGAGCCATTTTCATCATGCTGGTAGTTTCGGATTCTCCTGGGCTGTGCAGTCTCAACGTGGTCTTCATGGCGATCAGCTGTTTGTTCTCTCCTGAAATGGTACCTTGAAACGTAGTTGTCTACCTCTTCTCTCTGACTTTTGTGGCTGCCGTGATTTCTGCCATGGCTACGATTTCCGTATGCCCCTCTCTGTGACGTCCTGGAATAATTGCTCTTCTTCCTTGAAGGTTCATGCCAGTCTTCATCATAGCTGTCTTCTGATATCTGTCCTTATCTATGACCTGCAGTCTTCCATGTCTGTAAAACTCAGTTTTTCCCTGCTGCTTGTAGAAGTCCAATAGTTGCCTCTACCTTGTTGTTAAATCAGAAGTCACTTTGATATTCTCACTTCTAAGTGAGTCTCGCAGTTCTCTGTCCCTCAGTATTTCCATTTTGTCCCCCCACCTCTGAAACTGTACAATTAGTGGGCAGGCTTCTTCATCACTTTGTCTTCTTACTCCAGCACGGAATGCCCTCCTTATATCCCAGTGAGTCCACGTACGTCTGGGATGTACTGACAGAATGTCTAGAATTTGATCCTCGCTTGTTGTTCCGTATCTTCCTGATGGTTCATAGATTCCAAAGAATTTCAGGTTGAAAGTTTTCGTTTCTGTTTCTGTCTGTTCAGCTACCTGCCCCAGCGTGTCCAGTCTCTGTAGTATTGAACTGCAGTCTTCTTGCAGGTTTCTGATGTCTTCAGCCCCTTGACTTGCAAACTCTCTCAGCCTGTTGACGTCATAGAGCATCTGGCGGAGTGTGCTGTTTAGATTGTCAAACTTGTTTTCAGAGTAGCGTTGTGTGTGAGACTGCAAGCAATGTAGCATCTGTCCTAAACGCCAGTCCATGACTTGAAATACAGTATTATACTGTGCGTCAGGTCTAGTTGTCGACATAATGGCGATGTATTACACCTAATATGTAAATACTTTGGGTAAGAAAGGGGAAATCTTCCCTGGCTCCGCAACTAGATTTTTATGAACGTAGCTTACCAAAGTGTAACACAGAAATATATAAAAAGTCTTTCATTCCGTCAACTACTTTACTGTAGAACTCTCTTCCAGATTCTATTAAAAATAGTCATTCTTTAAGCCAATTCAAACGATATTTATCAATAAATGATCCTATTGTACCTTTATATTTTTTATCATGGGGAAAGAAAAGAACAAATACTGCATTGTCGACTTCGACTCGGAATAAGTGATCTAAAATATAATATGTTTCAACGTCATGTAGCAAACGATCCATTGTGTGCTTGTGGCAATGCACTGGAGACAGTCGAACGCTATTTTCTGAACTGTCCTAATTTTTATTTAGTCCGTGCCTACACAATTGCCATGCTCCCCCCCGAATATGTTATTTTGCAAATTTTTTCAACAGGCAGCCCTGAATTCAATATGAAAACAAACATCTTTATTGTTGAAGTTGTCCATCAATTTATATGTGATTCAAAACGATTTTTATAATACGTTTTGTCATATAATGGTATCCAATTAAGAAAAGTCTCAGTGCAGGTTTGAAGCACTTATTTAACTTTCTCTGCTTACCGCTAATGTCTTATAGCTTTGAAAGGTGAATAGCAATTAACAAAATCTGATATAGTACATGATTTATTAAATAATTGTCATTGTTCATGTAGATTATTACCTGATATCATCATAACTAACTTACAGTATTTTTGGCCTTGTAAATGGAATTTTCATAGGTTGGTCTCTCACTCTCTCTATCCTTCTCCGGTTTTTGTTGTTGCTGTTTTGTTTTGTTTTTGTTTTGTTTTTTGAAATATATTCTGATCTCATTATTGTTATGTGTTTTATATATAAATAGATATATTTCTTTGAGTTGCTTTCTTTTTTTTTATAGAAAAGATTGCATTTGATGTTTTTTGTTTTTGTTGTTGATTTGCACATTGCAGCTCAACGGCCGTCATTTTCATGTTAATTTTCATTGTAGAATTGAGCACACTATAAGCTACAAGCTTGTTGTTGCTATGGTTCCTGAATGCTGTTGTTTTCAATGTTTGTTAAAAAATCTGAATAAAAATTATTTAAACCAACTAGATTTTTTCTAAGTCCAAAAATTCAAAGGCTGATTTCAATTCATTGCTTGCAGAATGAGCCAAAAAATGCGACCGCTCGCCACGAAGTCAGTTCATCGAATTTGAGAGAGAGAGAGAGAGAGAGAGAGAGAAGAGAGAGAGAGAGAGAGAGAGAGAGAGAGAGAGAGAGAGAGAGAGAGAGAGAGAGAGAGAGAGAGAGAGAAGAGGGAGAGGAGAGAGGGAGGGAGGGAGAGGGAGAGGAGGGAGAGAGAGAGAGAGGAGAGAGAGAGAGAGAGAGAGAGAGAGAGAGAGAGAGAGAGAGAGAGAGAGAGAGAGAGAGAGAGAGAGAAGAGAGGAGAGAGAGAGAGAGAGAGAAAGATACAGAGACGGGGATGAAGAAAGACAAAAAGCAAAGGAGAGGAAGAGCACTACGATACCATTGTCAGCAAGGTATTGACAGCGCCCCCCCCCCCCCCCCCCCCCCCCCTTAAAAATAGCTGAAGGAAGGTGTGGAGGGGGAGAAGTGAAAAACACGAAGATAAAACCACCAACCAAGTTGCTTTCAAAGACAATTTAGAGAGACGGAGAAAGAAAGTACAGAAAGGGATATTTGGAGCACCCCAAAAACAAGGCACGATCAAACGAGAAAAGGGAGAGGGGGACCCAACAACTTCAGAATCCCTCAGCTTACATTGAAAGCCTTCAGTCTCTCAGGGTCGTAGTTGTGGCCGGCTGCCCCTTTCTCGTCATCGTCGTCATTGTCGTCGTCGTCCTCGTCCTTGGATCCAGCCAAGTCGTCTGCAAGCCCGCTCTCGCTGGTCTTGGTGATAGCGCTCTGCAGACAGACCGAAGCAACAAACATGGTCATTACTTCTCTGCGAGTGGGCCAGACAAGATAATACAATGTCTTGTCTTACATTGGAAACATTTGGAAACATTTCGCAGATGCTAAACATTCTGCAAACCAGTGAAGTAGACAGTGATCCATACTTAAAACAGATAAAACAGACATTTTAACATTCCACAAACAGGGAAATCAACAGACATTTTAACATTCCACAAACAGAATTCAACAGACATTTTAACATTCCACAAACAGAGGTTTCAACAGACATTTAACATTCCACAAACAGAGAATTCAACAGACATTTTAACATTCCACAAACAGAGAATTCAACAGACATTTTAACATTCCACAAACAGAGAATTCAACAGACATTTTAACATTCCACAAACAGGGAAATCAACAGACATTTTAACATTCCACAAACAGGGAAATCAACAGACATTTTAACATTCCACAAACAGGGAATTCAACAGACATTTTAACATTCCACAAACAGAGAATTCAACAGACATTTTAACATTCCACAAACAGAGGATTCAACAGATATTTTAACATTCTGCAAATGAGGAAATCGACGGACATTTAACCTTCTGCAAACTGGGAGGGCGACATTCAGACACTCTGAAAACGGTTAAAATCATAAAATACTGGAACATTCCACACACAGAAAAATTACAACAAATATTTAGCATTTTGCAATGAACAAAGCAAACATAGGACATTTTACAAAGAGGTTTAACAATGATCATTCTGTAAAAACATGTATCAACAACAGATTTGACTGTTTTTCAAACAACACAAACAGCAGACATTTAAACATTTTGATCAACACCTCATAACACACTAGAACATCCTGAAAGGGACTGAAAAACCAAAAACCAAAACAAAACCCCAAAAGTCATTTTTCACTCTCAGAAAACAGACGAAACTTCGAACACTTCTATGTGCAAATAGGGAAACAACAGGGGCACTTGAAAAAACACTCCCAACACACAGACGCGTGAATTAATGTTTCACCAAAGTTCACTTATGGTTTAATGGTACATTCAAACACGAAGGTAAATCTGTGACTTTTAACTAAAGGGCAAAAAGGTAAATAGAAGAGGTGGCACTGACTAAGTCTGCACACACACACACACACGCGCCCGCGCGCACAGAAGGAGAAGAGCACAAGTGGTGTAGCCATGGTAACGCCCCCTAACAAAGAAACAGCAGGGGGACTAATAGTCTGTGCTCCTCTTTCTTTTTCACACACTGTCTTCACAGCTGGCACACTGAAACATCTCTGTCTGGTAGTCAGTCAGTCAGTCAGTCTGTCTGTCCGTCCGTTTGTATGTCTGCCTGTCTCTGTCTGTATATCTGTATGTATATCTGTCTGTCCGTATGTATGTATGTGTGTATGTATATCTTTCTGTCTGTCTGCCTGTCTGTATGTCTATCTGTCTGTCTGTCTATCTGTATGTCTGTCTGCCTGTCTGTATGTCTATCTGTCTGTCTGTAGGATTGTCTGTATGTCTGCCTGCCTGCCTGTCTGTCTCTTCGAAAAGACGCTGAATGAGGGAAGAGCGAAGGTGGGGGTGGGTGCTCTGTTCCCGTCTGACTCTCTATGTCTGTCTGTCTGTCTGTCTCAAAAATATTCGAGTTTCGAGTCTCTCTCTCTCTCTCTCTCTCTCTCTCTCTCTCTCTCTCTCTCTCTCTCTCTCTCTCTCTCTCTCTCTCTCTCTCTCTCTCTCTCTCATAAATTTGCTGTTAATTTGTTTTCATTGTTATGATTTTCTTTGATAGAGGGTTGGACGTTTCTGGTTTCTGGGTCCACGGTGCCGTTCACAGATCTGAAACCTAGGAGCATTCCCTCTGGCAGGAGGAGTGGAACGCTCAGACGGACAACAAACTTTTTCCGATCCGTCCCAACCTGAAAGAGGTCTTCCCTCTGTGTGTCAAAAACCGGAGGGAGGCGACAGTGCTCACCAGGGTACACACGGTCATTCTCATATCACTCACGCTCATTTGCTGAAAGGTGCGTGACTTGTTATGTGCGGGTAACCATCAGGCATCTGCTCCTGGAGTGTCGGGATGTTCAGGATATTAGGCACAAGCATTTTACCGCGGACTCCCTAAAGATCCTCTTTCGGGATGTTCCACCGGACACCATGGTTAACTTCCTGAGAGAATCGGGCTTTTTCCGTCTGATATGAGCGAAAGTGGTATGGTTGTTCTCTAAGGACAAGGTTGTTTTAAGGAATCTGGTTTTGGTTTTATCTCGTTTTAAGTCTGATTGATGTGGGTTTTCCCACGACGCGGTGGCCGTCCTGGGCTGACCCTTATGGTTGGCCAGGGCGTCGTTACAAGCAAGGACAGCTGAGTTGGTTTTATACCCCGTTTTAAACTGTATATAGTCACACACTTTTAATACGAGTTTTAAAATATGACGAGGTGACAGCCCGGATATGGCCTATGCGGTCGGTGGGGCTATAAGCAACATAATTGGAATTGAATTGGGCTGGATGTAAAAAAGCCAATTTGTGTGCTTATTCTCTTCCCTTAATAAAAGTTTCAAAGTTTCAAAGTTTCAAACTCTTCTCTCTCTCTCTCTCTCTCTCTCTCTCTCTCTCTCTCTCTCTCTCTCTCTCTCTCTCTCTCTCTCTCTCTCTCTCCTTCCTTCATCATCTTCCCCCCTCTCTCTATGGGTTGTTATAAAAACAGCCCACAAAGATGTTCAAAACTGGAGATATAAGTATGTAGTGTCGATGCACTGTTTTGCGCGCACAAGGATGTGCATAAACGTACTGTAGTATGTGAGCACTAGACCCGGTTTGTATAGATCTAAATACTACATAGTCTTGCTAGTGAACAAGACTGTACCTGCACATTTTTCCAGGGTTCGTTTGCGTTTGTATTGTACTGAATCGTGTTGTATTGTATCGTATTGCATTGTATTATAGTGTATTGTATTGTATTGAATTGCATTGTGTTGTACTGCATTGCATATCACTTTCGGTCACAGCAGCGGCACTATTTCGTAAAAAAAATTCCTGCATGTGTATTATTTAGCTTTCCTATCAGTGTGGCTACCCCCCCTCCCCTCAACAAACACATACATACACAGGATTATGACTGAAACAACTTTCTTGTAGCTGTGTGTGTGGGGGGGAGGGGGCACTGTGCTAAAAGCGTGTTGCACACGGGACCTCAGTTTATCGTCTCATCAGAGAGACTAGCACCCAGACCATCACTTAACGCCTGGTGGATGAAATGAGGGATCGAACCGCAGTTTGCTTTCCAGGCAGGCGTGTTACCTCTAGGCCCCTGTAACTAAACGCCCCTCTTGTGTGTGCTTCCCTACAGCTACCCCCCACCCCCACCCCCCGGCCCCAGGCAGAACTGGTTTTTACACCTGTGCAAATTCTGCGAGCAGTTGCACACAGGATCTGAGTTTACAGTCTCATCCGAAGGCCTTTCGAGGGAATGGATTCAGTACTGATGTTAGCTCTGGGGGAAAAATCCCCTCGAACAGATGTTTTTTTGGTGGCTCAATTTACCATTAGTGAAATCACTGCAAGTGGCAAAATAGGAGAGTGAGGAACGAGAGAATATGGAGAGATAGCTTATGCATACGGAATGGAAAAGGAAAGCGGAAAGGCGAAAGTCTCATTTTAATGTGTATCTTTAGTCTTTAAAAGTAGTATCACTCAGTCTTATTTCCGCGTTAAAGTAATGATTTTATCACTGTTACTATCAATTTCGACCTGAAATTAAAGAACTTCTTCAGCTTGCTTACAAGTTGCTGTGCATACAGGGTTAAATTTGCGCACAATGAGTTTGTAATACCTTGTATACTTATGCTAGCGTATGAAAGCATGCTTGAATGAATTCACGCACCAGTACATGCACACGCGTCTGTTTCTGGGAAAACTTTTCTTTGGTTTGATTTCATTAGAATCCATGGGGGGGGGGGGGGGTTCTCATTCTTTTAGGGACTGGTTTCCTTCAACCAACCACCACCTTCTTCTTCTATCCCATAGTCTGTTTAGACCATAGGGGCGCCACGGAAGACCTCGCAACCAGCTCTCTCCATTTCCCTCTGTCCTCGACCTTTCTCAGGGTGTCACTCAGCCTGTGGCTGGATGGCTGCTCGGATGTTGTCCTCCCATCTCTTTCTCTGCCTGCCTCTCCTTCTCCCGCCTTGCACAGTTCCCTGCAGAATTGTCTTGGCAAGCCCTGTTGATCTTGCGACGTGCCCATACTACTTCAGTTTGCGTTTTTTGACTGTGGTCAGGGGATCTTCAAAGGGCCCGATGGCTTGACCGATTCCGATTCTCACTTCCTCGTTAGTAATGTGGTCTTTGTAAGAGATGCCAAGCAGTCTGCGAAAGCATCTCATCTCCGTGGCCTGTATTCTCCTCTTCAGATCTGCTGTGAGGGCCCATGACTCACAAGCATACAGGAATACTGGGATGACCAGAGTGCGCATCAGCCTGATCTTTGAGCTGAGCGAGATGTTCCTGTTCTTCCAAATGGTCTTCAATTTTGTCAGTGCTGTAACTGTGCAATCCTTGCGAGTATTTCAGGCTTGGATCCCTTGTCTGTTACAATTGCTCCCAGATACTTTAAGCTTTGTACCGTTTCCAAATTCTGACCACCGACCCTGATGTTGGTGTTGATGCCGTTGATGTTGCTGGTCATCAGCTTGGTCTTCTGCGCACTGATCTCCATGCCATAGGCTGTGCCAACACCAGTTATGTTCCTATTATTATGATTATGATTATGATGATGATGATGATGATGATGATTATTATTATAAAGGTTTGATTGACATGCACGTGGTCACGCGTGTTAGCGTGGGGGGGGGGGGGGGGGAAGGGGAGGTGACCAGTGACTGGAGGAGGCTACTGACAATTCAGGCCAGTGGTCAGTAATCGGCCCTTCACATTCCCCACTGACCAGCCAGGCTATTAGCGGGGAGGGGGGGCATAAGGGGGAAAACCGTGAAGAAATCATTAGCCTAGGCCTAGCCGACAGATGGCACAGTTGCCGCGTACAGCCCGCACGCGCCGTCACGTGACCCTGTTAGCCTCGCTGTGGTGACAGGGACAGCCAATCAGGGGACAGGACTGTCGGCTAATTATGGCGGAGGGGAAGTCAAGTCAAGTCAGAGGAAGAAATCGTCTCCTAATTGTACCCGTGGTGCCAACCAGGTCGTAGTGACTTGGTCACAGTGAACTGAGGCTTAGTGTGTGTGTGTGTGTGTGTGTTTTAAAAATTCTTTTATATCGAGGATAATGGGATAAGCACTCTTATGCTTTTTTTTTTTTACATCCAATCCCCGTGTGTATGCACTTTTGTAAATGTCATCTGTTCCCACCGGCACACGATGGCCTACTCTTACGAAAAGCAGAACAGGATTTAACGTGTGCGCAAGATGATCTGCGTGCGTTCGCAAACGGGGCCTCGGTTTATAGTCTCATCCAAAGGACTTTTGGGGAGAGTAGAGTCAGCACTGATGTTAACTCCAGGAGAAAAATCTCCTCGACATGAATCGAACTGGGGTAATCAAATTGCCAGTGCAATGTTCTGACCACTAGGCTATCGCCCCCGTGTGTGTGTGTGAGTGTAGAGAGAGAGAGAGAGAGAGAGAGAGAGAGAGGAGAGAGAGAGAGAGAGAGAGAGAGAGAGAGAGAGAGAGAGAGAGAGAGAGGAGAGAGAGAGAGAGAGAGAGAGGCTGACAGTTTGTCATGAGCTGTCCAAGTGTTATGACAGGGGTATTCAAATCCCGGGATGCATGCCCAAATGATGGGCTCTTCATCAATCCAGATCTATCCTACAGTAATAGCTCATTCTGGTCAAACAGTTTTCATAGTAACAAAAGGGGAAAGAGAAATTCAAGAATCTACACAACAATACAGTGTTCAACAATAGAACTTGTATGTATAATATGATATTGAGAAAATAGTGAAGAAACACATGTGCAGGTAACCAATTACAGCTTCATTCACATAATAAAAATTGATGTTTTCAAAGATTCAAAGCATAACAAATAACAACAATAAACTAAGACAAAAGTCTTTGAAGTCTGGGAAATTATTGAGTAAGGACCATGTTTTGGGCCTGACCTAACTCAAGTTTTGGCTCCTAGTTGAGCACTCTTCAGAGATCCCAGCAGTGTTGACAACCTCACTCACCCTCTGTGGTAAGGGCAAGACACTTTTTAGAATTCAGAAATGTCCATTGCAGTCCTAAGAATAGGTAAATACTCCTGTGGCCAACCGCTGCTGCCAGTAAAAGATGAAAATAGAAAGAGAAAGAAAATAGTTTGAAAAAAATGTTAAAAAAAAGAACATAGAAGAAAATACGCACCTCGTGAATCTTTGTGCCTTATGTTGGGGATCCTTTATAAGAAAGGATGCAAGGGAGATCATAAAGTCCGTACCCAGCTGATAGGCTAGTCCCAGCTGGATAACAATGATAACCCAAACATTACCAGTCACTTTCAGTGCTGGCACAGGCAGTAGAAGTTGAAGAAAAATGGCCTTTACCTGGATCTCAAAAAGAGATGCTATTCTCTACTTAAGCAATCAGATAATTGAGAAAATATAGTGGAGAAAAACAAGTGCAGGTAACCAGTTACAACTTCATTCACATCATAAAATTGATGTTTTTCAAAGATTCAAAACAAAAAACAAAACAAACAAACAACAAAAAAACTAAGATAAAAGTCTTTGAAGGCAGCATTTGGGGAATTATTGAGTAAGGACCATGCTTTGGGCCTGACCTGACTCAAGTTCCAGCTCCTGGTTGAACACTCTTCAGAGGTCTAAAGGTTCTACACAGCCATTCAGAACAATAGAGCACACACCTGTACGTATATAATATACATACATATACATATATATATATATATATATATATATATATATATTATATATGTAGCCCGGCGGTAGATCTTGTACCGGGTGTGGTAGATCTGGTGGTGAGACTTAATGCGACAGGGAATTTAATTAGATTTATCTCCCATGTGTGTGTATGCGTGTGTGTGTGTGCGTGCGTGCGCATGTGTGTGTGCATGTGTATGTGTGTGTATGAGTGAGTGAGTGAGTGTGAGAGAGATTTTGTTCATAACAATTGTTTGTATGCTAGATGTAGTGTGCTAGACTTAGGGCGACAGGGGAGTTGATTAGATTATATTCCATGCAATCTTGTCGCTGGTAGTATTACTATTTTCGGACTCACCAGTAAATTGTGAGACACTTTGTATAGTTAAATAGGTATAGTTATGTTAGTGTTTTGTCTTCATACCTTGGTCTTCATCTCTACCTACCTTGGTCTTTACCCATACCATTGGCATGCTAAGGAGCAAAGAAAGTGACCAGCCAGCTACCCCTCTTCCCCCGCATCTTCTGTTGCCCTGTTGCTATGAATTGTTACTTGAGAGTCGTTGCTTGAGAATTGTTATTCCACTCTTTCCCTAACCTGTCTTTTTTCATAACTCTCGGTACCATCACAAGTGGCACTGGGAGTGGGATAGGGAAGGTGGAACATTAGGGCAACAGAAAACTCAGTCCAGTCCGGTGGAATGCACACCCACCAGGAATAAGACCATGCTTACCAGCAAGAAGACCAGGGAACGCATGATGCCTGCCAGAAAGAAGACCAGATGCAGAAGACCAAGCCAGCCAAGAGGAACTGTAGTCTGAACAGACTCTCCAGATGCTTGAGCCTCCTGACCTACCCACGTTTTCGGGGGAAGAAGATGTCCACGACTTCATGCAGGAGGCCAAGCTGATGTTGCAGCTGTACCCAATGCCAGATGGAACAGCTGCTGCATGGCTGTTTAGTGCAGTGGACAACCCTTCGAAGATGTTTTTTTCATCTTAGAACAGTACTGTGACCAGCAGAGAAGCATGCCCTTTCTTGCTACTGCTTTCCTCAAAAGAAATCAAGGACTTGCTGAGTCTTCCAGAGTGATCACAACCTTAGAGACAAATAACTCTGTCACAAAACCATTACGAGATCAGCAGGACCCAGTCTTATTTGGTGCACCACCTCAGAAGCAGTCATACCAGCAACAGAGGGAAACTAGAAGACAGAAAGCAACTGTCACCAAACTTCAGTCTTGAGCTACAACACCACGCTACACCTCTTCATATTTGCAGCTGTTCAACCAGCCTGCAGGACCCTAAACCGGACTTCCCGACGCCACTTAAAAAGTGCAAGGGTACCACAGCACAGGGCATGATGCCACAGAAACGCCGTTGGAGACAACAAAGAATGTCAGCAAGACGCCCACCTAGGTACGATGGCAGGTGGCACCGAACGGACTGTAACGACACCTGTAGAACTGGATGAGCCGCACCAACCTACTCCATCTTCAGCTGCCTCTGATAGCGAGTCGAAGTCAGACAGTGACGATGAACTCGTGTGTGCTAGGCCTACCAGAAAGTCGGAGTCAGACAGTGACGATGAACTCGTGTGTGCTAGGCCTACCAGAAAGATCGGAGTCAGACAGTGACGATGAACTCGTGTGTGCTAGGCCTACCAGAAAGTCGAGTCAGACAGTGACGATGAACTCGTGAACGTTGTGTGTGCTGCTCCTCCAGTCCCAGCCCGAGACGTTCTTCACGACTGGCTTTGAAGGGAGGAGCCAAAGACAGTTCTACTTCGGTTTGTAAATAGCTGTTTATAATTGGCGGAAGTTTAATAGAGAAGATCTATCCTGAAAAATTTTTAAAAGACATTTTAAACTGTTTTATGTTAAAACTTTAGTGATGTTGTTAAAACACTACAAGGCTGTTTAATTTATATATTTCCTTATATTGATTTTTTATTTAATGGGTAGAAATATTGAATATAGTCAAGCATGTTCCTATGTATTTCATTGGGGTGTTGAGGAAATATGTTCAAATAAGTTCTCACTGCCTGTCGTCCAGTCAGAAGTCGAAAAAAACCAAAATGTATGACTGAACAGGCTGTTGTAACTGAACCAATGTTGTTAGTGATACTATAGGAAAGAACTTGACTTTGGGTGTTTTGCTTAAAATAGCAATTCTTCTGTAGTCTGTGATGGCTGTAATTGTTCTGACTTGCAGATGAAATTTGTCCAAATACACATTTTCAGTAGTTGCCTGTAGCTGCTGTTGTCAATGCTTCTTCACACTGCTCTATGAAGAATCCTGTTTATATAACAGATTTTCACTAGATTGTAGCATTACAAGCACTGGAGATAAGAGCATTGTGTATATTACGATTCTGCTTGTTAAAATAACATGGACCGTAAATGCCTAAGCTGTGTATTGTGTTGGATATTTTGTTTTGAAGTGTTTATGATTATAATGTTAAAATAACATTTATCATAGATGCATAAAAATGTGGTTCGTTTAATTTTAGCAGTGAAGAGTTAGATTTAATAGTGTTAGTTTTGTTTATTTGGCAGAGGAAATAGAGGTGTGTTTTTTTTTAATAATTATTATTTTTTTAGTATTTTGGATTTCATAGGTTTGTCTAGATAGCATTGATATGTATTTTGTCAGCGGGACGCTGACAGAGTTTGGAGGGGGAGATGTAGCCGGGTGCGGTAGATCTTGTACGGGTGTGGTAGATCTGGTGTTTGAGATTTAGCGCGAAAGTGAAGTTAATTAGATTTATCTCCCATGTGTATGTGTGTGTGTGTGTGTGTGTGTGTGTGTGTGTGTGGTGTGTGTGTGTGTGTGTGTGTGTGTGTGTGTGTGTGTGTGTGTGCGTGCGTGCGCGTGTGCATGTGTGTGTGTGTGTGTGTGAGTGAGTAAGTGAGTGAGTGTGAGAGAGATTTTGTTAATAATTGTATGCTAGATGTAGTGTGCTAGACTTGAGGCAACAGGGGGGTTGATTAGATTATATTCCATGCAATCTTGTCGCTGCGTAGTATCATATTTTCGGACTCACCGGTAAATTGTGAGACACTTTGTATTTTTAAATAGGTATAGTTAAATTAGTAGTTTTGTCTTCATACCTTGGTCTTCATCCATACCGGAATGCTGAGGAGCAAATAAAGAATGACCAGCCAGCTACCGTCTTCCCCTGAGTCTTCTGTTGCCCAGTTGCTATGAATTGTTGCTTGAGAGTCGTTGCTTGAGAATTGTTGTTCCACTCTTTCCCTATCCTGTCTTATTTCTTACCTCTCGGTACCATCACATATATAATTAACTCTAGTGGAGATAAACCAGTTTCAACTTCATTTTCATCATGAAAAAAAACGATCGATTGATTTATAAAAGTAGATTACAATCTAACAATCTAAAATATGACTAGTAAATGCAGTCACGACGTCAAATGGCAAGCTATTGAAGGTTTTAGATATTGTCCTTTGCTTATGTCACAATTAGCCTGAATGATGCTCATGGGATATTTCTTCACAGGCTAACCTAAAGATATCTCAGTGCTTTATGTCTGTGTGATAACAGCACTGTGGACAACTGCAGTTAGAACTTTCTTACTGGCATCAGAGTTTCGTCCCCTTTTATTTCTGTGTTTATTTATTTCTTCTTCTTTTATTTCGAGGAGGAAGAAGAAGAAGAAGCAGAAGGAGGAGAAGAAGCAGCAGCACCACCAGAAGCATGACAAGAAACAGAAGAAGAAAAAACAAGAACAACAGCAACACCACCAACACCTCTGCACCCACACGTCTCTCGCTAGAACTCCATGCCCTCTTTCATTTAGTATCTTCTGTGCTGGAGTTTCCCTTTGTGTCCCTTTACACCCCCCCTGCTCTCCCCCTCCCCCCCCCCTTGTTCACTCCTCCCCGCCTATCAGTTTTCCCCCAAAGCTTTACAAGTAAAGAGCCTTCCTTCCTTTATTCACTCCAAAAGACAAGGGGAGGCTAGCGGCGGGTGACGTCAGCCAAAGCGGCTTTGAGGGGAGGCAACAGGTCAGGAAGGGAGATAATACCACTAGCAGGCAAGGCTGGCTGGCACCGCAGGGGAGTGTGTGAGGCACCAAGTAAAGGGGGAGACTAGTGGGCCACGTGGACAGACAAACAAATAGACAAAAAAGATTGGGGGGGGGGGGATGGGAGATCAGGGGTGGGTGGGTACTAAACTCGGAGAGTTGAGAGGGGGAGGGGGGCGAGGAGGAGAGTGAAGGATGAAGGGGGAGAGGAGACAGTAAATAAAAAGGGGATTGGGGGGGGGGGGGGGGGAAGAGGAGGATGTAGAAGGGATGGGGAATGGGAGGAAGAGGAGAGGGCGGGTGAGCAAGACAACACCAATGTCTAAAACGTGACAAATAAAAATTATGATGTTTGAAAACACACACACGGGGGACAGGATAGCCTAGTGGTCAGAACATTGCGCTGGCAATTTGACGACCCGAGTTCGATTCCCGTTGGAGGGGATTTTTCCCCTGGAGTTAACATCAGTGCTGACTCCACTCTCCCCAAAAGTTTTTCGGATGAGACTGTAAACTGAGGACCGTGTGAGAACGCACGCAGAACATCTTTCGCACACGTTAAATCCTGTTCCACTTTTCGTAAAAGTAGGCCATTGTGTGCCGTTGGGAACGGATGACAATAGTTACACAACTACATGCACACAGGGACTGGATGAAAAAAGCACAAGAGTGCTTATCCCATTATCCTCGATATAAAAGAATAAAATATAAAAATAAACACACACACACACAGAGTCACGGACGGACAGAGAAAGCAGAAGGGAGGGATTCGAACCGAACAGTCATCAAAGATGGAAGGATAAACGATTGGTACGGGCTTTTCTCTTTCTAACCAGCCGACAAGACGGTAAAATGCCTAAAAATATTGATAGACTGCACAGAAAATCAACCGTAACCGAATGAGTGTCAATAGCATTCCGTTAATCAGTACAAAATACCGTAGCTTTTATTTTACTATTTTTCATCAATCCTATTGCGAATAATCATCAGTGTAAAAGGTATATTGCATTGCCTTTTTAAAATTTATTTATTTTTAGCCCAGTACAACTGAAAGTCTGGCTCTGGGGATTTAAAATGTAAAACAAGAAGGAAGGGGGCAGAACGATTTAGATGTTTGATGCCTAACAAATAAACCATGAGGTTCTGGGTTTGATTCCCAGTCTTGCCCTTTCTCCCCAGTTTCTCTCTCTCTCTCTCTCTCTCTCTCTCTCTCTCTCTCTCTCTCTCTCTCTCTCTCTCTCTCTCTCTCTTTTCATCCTTCGGATGAGACTTTAAACCGAGGCCCCGTGTGCGAACGCACGTAGAACATCTTGCGCACACGTTAAATCCTGTTCCGCTTTTCGTAAGAGTAGGCCATAAGTGTGCCGGTAGGAACAGATGACATAAAACTGCATACACACGGGGACTGGATGTAAAAAAAGCACAAGAGTGCTTATTCCATTATCCTTGATATAAAAGAATAAATCAAATCAAATCAAATCTCTAAAAAAAAGGAAGAAATATCCAGACCACGTTTTCCAGAATATACCTGTGTCCACGTACTTTTTGTGTACCTGTAAGTGCGCGCACGTGTGTGAACACAAGAGACACAAAGACAGTCACACAAACACAAAGTGAGACACATATGTGTACACACATACACACACACGTACGCACGCATGCACACACAGACACTACAGCACAACAGAACAGAACACAACACACCCACAACACAACAGAACACATACAATACACACACACACACACACACACACACACACACACACACACACACACACACACACACAAGCCGCCGCGGTAGTCTAGTGGTTAGGGCGTTGGACTCGTAATCTAAAGGTTGCGGGTTCGATCCCAGCTTTCGGCTATGGCGTTGTGCCCTTGGAAAAGGCACTTTACGGCTATTTTCTCACCCCACCCAGGTGTAAAAGGGGTACCAACCTTGTGTTGGGGGTTAACCCTGCGATAGACTGGCGTCCTATCCAGGGGGAAGTCTATGACTCTCAGTCGCTTAATGCCACAGAAACCGGGATAAGCACCGGCCTGATGAGCCTTAGGCTCGGGACAGACTTTAACTTCACACACACACACACACACACACACACACACACACACACACACACACACACACACACACACACACACACACACAAACAACCCCTCTCCCCTCCCTCTCGCTCACACTCACCTTCACCCACCACAAGAGAAGTAGAAGCAGAGTATAGAATACTGAGTGTTTCAACTCAAAATGCAAGACGTTGTTAGTAGCTTCTAGGAATGTGCAAAAAGAGATGAGTAGTACTACACTTTGAGGAATAGATGGAGCGATTTGTCTGGAAGAGTAGAGAAGAGGAGAGAGAGACAGAGAGAGAGAGAGAGGGGGGGGGGGAGAGGGAGGAGATAGGGCGAGAGGGAGAGAAGGGGGAGAGGGAGAGAAGGGCGAGAGGGAGGAGAGAGGGGGAGAGGGAGGAGGAAGAGGGGAGAGGGAAAAAAGAGAGAGAGGACCAGAGCAGTAGGGTACACACCTAATGATCTGTCCAGACATTATCCACCTGCATTCCCTGCAATGTCCATTTCTGCATTCCTCACTGCATTCACGTGTAATCCGTGCTCTGTGACTTTGACTTTGACTATGTAGACAAAAGATAGCATTCCTTATCGAATTTCACGTGCGATCCGTGCTCTGTGATCTTGACAGTCTGGGTTGAGAGGAAAATGGGAATCCCTATCATACCCTGCTGCCCTGACTGCTGCCATTGAAACCAAGAGGGGAATCAAATCCCCACTGCTGTGTCCACATAGTTACCTGACTGTCCGGGGCCCATTGCAGATGGCTGTTCAGAGATCACAGAGGTTCTAGCACTGACTGAGGTTCTGGCACCAGTGAATTTACCTGCAGTGGCTGTGTGTGTGTGTGTGTGTGTGTGTGTGTGTGTGTGTGGTGTGTGTGTGTGTGTGTGTGTGTGTGTGTGTGCGTGCGTGTGTGTGTGTGTTTATTTATTTTATTCTTTTATATCGAGGATAATGAAATAAGCACTTATATGCTTTTTTTTACATCCAGTCCCCGTGTGTATGCAGTTTTGTAAATCTTGTCATCTGTTCCCACCGGAACATGATGGCCTACTCTTAGGAAAAGCGGTACAGGATTTAACGTGTACGCAAGATCTGCGTACGTTCGCACACGGGGCCTCGGTTTATAGTCTCATCCAAAGGACTTTTGGGGAGAGTGGAGAGTGAAATCCGGGGGGAAAATCCCCTCGAACCGGAATCGAAGCCGGGTCGTCAAATTGCGAGCACAATGTTCTGACCACTAGGCTATCCCGTCCCCGTGTGTGTGTGTGTGTGTGTGTGTGTGTGTGTGTGTGTGTGTGTGTGTGTGTGTGTGTGTGTGTGTGTGTGTGTGTGTGTGTGTGTGTATGACAGAGACAGAGAGTTAGAAAGAGAGATAGAGATACAGAGAAAAACAGAGACAGAAAATAGAAAGACAGACGGGCAGAGAGAGACAAAGCTACAGAGAGCGGGAGGGGTCAGTGTCACCCTACCCCTACGTCAAGGTGAACAATAGAGACCATGATGACGGGGTGGCAGGCAGAGGAGGAGTAGAGACGAGGACCCGGAACATTTGGGGAAGCTTGGTGTGAAAAGATGGGGAGGTAGGTTAGAGGGAGACAACCCGCCGGAGAGTAGTAGCCTAGTATAAAGACGAAACACCGCTTCTGAGTGGAGGCAAGGTAATCCCTGAAAGGGCGGGAGATAGGGAGGAAGGAGGGGGGGGGGGGGGGAAGTTAAAAGGAGAGAGGGTAGGAGGGAGGGAGGAGGGGAAGCCAGGAAAGAAAGACAACTGGCGACTCTCTCTGTTCTTCCAGATCGATAGTTTGCCCCCCTCCCCTCTCTCTCCCTCCTGCTTCCTCTCTACCCCCCACCCCCTTTCAAAGCTTCCCCATCTACCCCTCCCCTTTCCCTCCAATGGCCCTCGACTCGTGCCACACACACTCCTGCCCCCCCCCCCCCTTTCTTCCTGAGGACCTCCTCATCCCTCCAACCCTGCTTCCCCCTCCCTCTCACGTCCCTACCTCCCTCACCCCTTCATCCACACCCTACCCCCACCCTACCCCCAACCAAACCCCCGCCTGCTGTCGTTGGTTGTCGTCGTTGTCCGCATCCCCTCCCTCCCCCTCCCTCCTCAACCCCTCCCCCCACCTCTCTCTCTATGTATGTCATCAGCCAGTGCTCCCCACCCCCACAACCTGCTGCACCCTTATTCCTCCCCACCTCTAACCCATCCGCTCCCCCCCCACACCCCCTCACCTCTGCCTGTCTGTGTCTCCATCACCCACCCACTCTCTTCTCCTATAGATACCACACACCTTTTAGTTTGAGATACTAGTCTACATAGGCTACCTACCCACTGCCCAGCAGAAGTACCATTACAACTACTGTAGTGCAGCAAACTAGCAGAGAATATAGAATGAGAAAGACACCGACTGACTCACATGACGTCTCTACTCTTTCCCTGGTCGCTGTTTGTTTGTTTGTTTTTACCTTTTTCATCTGTAATGATGATGATGATGACGATAATGAAAATGATGATGACAATAATGATGATGATAATAATGATAATAATAATTTTAATATTATTATCATTATCATAATAATGACAATATATATTCACTTTATATAGCGCTGAATCTTGTCAAAAACAACAACACCAAAACAAACCAAAGCGCTTGCATTTAAATCAGTTAAGCGCATGCAACCGTTTACAAATAAATCAACCTATAACAAATTATAATTTACACACACACACACACACACACACACACACACACACACACACACACACACACACACACACACACCACACACACACAACACATGCACACACACAACACATGCACACACACACTTACACACACACACTAACACTAACACGCTACGGCAAGGTGGTGGAAATGGAAGAGGCTGATTGAAAGTAGGGACAGATGTGAGGTGTAATGACAGAGAAAGATCCCAGGTAGGAAATAAGTGTGTCTTTAGGTTGGATTTGAAAGTGTCAAATGAAGGATTTGGGCGAAGGGAGAGAGGGAGGTCAGTCCAGATGGATGGATCAGAAAATAGTGAATAAAAATAGTGAAAGAATGACAGCTGACACTGGACTGTTTGAACTTTGGTATTTGTAAGCACATGGTATCTGCAGCAGAACGGAGGGGACAAGAAGTGCATAGGTGAAGACAGTCACAGAGATAGGAAGGAAGCACAGTCTATGGGGGGTTCTCTTCTGGAAAGAATTCTCTGGTGGTAAAAGCTTTTTTGAACTTTTCCAAAAGTTTTCCTCTGTTTACAGGTAAGACCAGAGGCTGTTATTTGTCACACGAAAAGTTGTATTTCACTGATAAAGAGAAGTATTCATTTTCTAATCATTCTACTCAATGCAGTACACAAATTACAGGAAATATTTTATAGAGTCGATGGTTTGAAACCAGAGATAAGAAGTGAGATTAGTTTTCACTGGCGAGGTGGAAGAGAACGTAAGCAGGAGACGATGATCTTCATTTCATTGACTACCCCCCCCCCTCCTCCTAAGTCGAAATGCGGTTACCTACCTTAATGGTTCGGCAAAATCGGCCACATACACAAAATATCACCGTTGGTGAACGAACCTCGGAACTGGAGCGAGGAACTAACACTTTAAATAAAAAGACTGACATCAGAGTATGCATGCAGGCTTGACATATCATCATGGCTGTCGATTGCAAAGACCCCTCCCTCATCCCCCTCATCACTCCAAGAAGGTCGATATGATCGTTTGGAGAAGAACGCAACCCGTTTTGTTTTGTATGAATGAAACTGACTGGGCAGTGTGAGTCATCAATGAGGAGTTTGGGAGTTTGGGGGCCTGATGTAAACGTGAAAGGAGTATTTTAAAAGTGGGGACACTTGGCAAGGCTCCTCCATCCCCACACAACCCCCACACTCATTCCTCTTACAACTTTCCAAACGGCCAAGTCTCGAGCTCAAAACAAAAAATTGATAATAAAAAAACACGGATGAAACAGATGCGCAGAGGAAAAAAAAGACAGATGACAGAATCAACACAAGGAACACATCAACACACCAAGTTGAGTTTTTCAGACGCGTAACACTGCTTTCTTTGATGGACAGAGCGGAGTTCATTCAGCTGCAGCCAAGACACTCTGCGGCTACAGAGCCTCTGGCCAACCGGCAACCAGATGGGTTGATGACATCCAGAAAGACATAGGCGTGATATGGCATGAAGAGAGGAGGAGAGAGGAAGAGAGAGAGACGAGAGAGAGAGAGAGGGAGAGAGAAGAAGAGGAGACAGAGAGAGAAGAGAGACACAGAGAGAAAGAGGAGAGGGGGGAGGGGGAGAAGACAGAAGATGGAGAGGAGGAGAGGGTGAAGAGGAGAGGGAGGGAAAGAGAGGGAGAAGTGCACGAGAGGAGGGAGCGCTGAGGAGGAGGGCTGCTACGAGGGAGGGAGGGTGACAGAGGGAGGGAGGGGCAAGAGGAGGGAGGAGCTGATGAGGGAGGGAGGGCTGCTACAGAGGGAGGGAGGGCTGCACAGAGGGACGGAGGGCTGCTACAGAGGGAGGGGGCTGCACAGAGGGGAGGGCTGCTACGAGGGAGGGAGGGCTGCTACAGAGGGACGGAGGGCTGCTACAGAGGGACGGAGGGCTGCTACAGAGGGAGGAGGGCTGCTACAGAGGGAGGGCTGCTACAGAGGGAGGGCTGCTACAGAGGGAGGGCTGCTACAGAGGGAGGGGCTGCTACAGAGGGAGAGGGCTGCACAGAGGGAGGCTGCACAGAGGGAGGGCTGCCACAGAGGGAGGGCTGCTACAGAGGGAGGGCGCTACAGAGGGAGGGCTGCCAGGCTACAGAGGGAAGGCTGCTACATCCTGCAGTGGATGAATGAACAACGCCTAGGTGAAATCAGATGTAAATACTGCAAATGGTTCAAACACACACACAACACACACACCCACACACCACACACACACACCACACCACACCACACGCACACGCACACACACACCACACCACACGCACACACACACACACACACACCACACACACACACACACACACACACACACACACACAACACACACACACACACACACTGTGACTTGACACCTTTAAGAGGCAGTGATGAAGATGACGATAATTATGAGTTGAACAGACATCCCCACCAATGGACATACCGTTTGTCAGCCAGGTTAGAGCAACGAGTGGTCCCTGACAATGCTGGTCACAATCCATCCATTCTGTACTGGCCAGGCTGACTTACACCACTCCATGACACCATCCACTTTGGGTCAACTAGGTCTCTCTCTAAAGATCGACACATTTCTCAATTTTTTCGAACACGCCTGCCCCTTCTCCTCCACCCTCCTCTTCCTCCGCTCCCCTCCTCCGTCTCGAGAGAGAGAGAGAGAGAGAGAGAGAGAGAGAGAGAGAGAGAGACAGAGACAGAGACAGAGACAGAGAGACAGAGAGAGAGAGAACAAATTTTATTTTTGAACAAATTTTATTTTTCAGAGGGTAATAGATTAAGCATTACAAGCTTTTTACATCCAGCCCTCGAAAGAAAAGAAAAGAAAACAAAATAAATAAACTACAGTTCAACAGTAACAATAAAAGGAAAAATATACATAATGACATAGAAATGCATGGAAAGCAATACACACACATGCGTGCGCGCGCGCACACACGCACACACACACACATAAACACACACACACACACAAACAGGCACACGTATACACACATCAAAAGGAAAACCTAGAAAGAACAGAAAAATGAGAGAGAGAAGAGAGAGAGAGAGAGAGAGAGAGGAGAGCGAGAGCGAGAGCGAGCGAGCGAGAGAGAGAGAGGAGAGAGAGAGGAGAGAGAGAGAGAGAGAGAGAGAGAGAGAGAGAGAGAGAGAGAGAGAAATTAAATATATGCGGAAATGGTGAAAAAAAAAGGAATGCAACAGAAACTAACTGTACCCTCCGAGTAGACAGTTTATGAAATTGAGTTTTCTTGTGGTTTGATCAAAACATTTGTGGTGAAAGCAATGTGACATTTTCATGAGTCATCAGAAAATCATACAACAGAATCTTAAATCTTGAAAATTTTGTTTCATCTTTCAGAACAGTAGGGAGTCTATTCCAAAACCAGCTCCCAGAGTATGTTAGACTTGATTTAAATAGAGTAATGGCTGGTAAAGGAAGGTTTATTTTATGTGAATGCCGACAGTTGTTTACGCTGAACATGCTGCTTAAGGAAGATGGGGCATTACCATGAAGAATTTTATGCATTAGTACACCTTTATTAAAGAGCAATCTTGTTTTGAGAGGAAGAATATTTACATTCTTGTAATCTGAAAATATCAATGAAGATGACTTATCTACTATTATTTTGATAGCTCGTTTATGAATACTGATTAATGGTTTGAATAGGTTATTACTTGCTAAGTCCCATAGTGTAGACGCATAATCCAAAATAGACTGAATAAATGAATAAAAAAATATTTTCCTTGCATTCAGATTAAGATGGTGTTTGATCTTATTTAATTGGTAGGTTTTGGAGGCAATTTTCTTTGTTAGATTACGTATGTGTACAGACCAAGACAAACTATTATCGATGGTTACTCCCAAAATTTTGTGACTAGAAACTTCTTCAATTTTGAAGTTGTTGACATAAATAGAAGGTAAGTTCGTGTTTAGATTTTGACGTTTTTGTCTTGTTGATAATAGCATGAATTTTGTTTTACCTGGATTAAGGGCCATATGGTTCATTTGTGTCCATTCAATAATGATATTTATATGCTCTTGTAAACTTTGACTTACTTGGAGAGGGTTTTTGTGGCTGGTATGAAGAGTTGTATCATCTGCAAATAATTCGTTTTGTACTTTTATATTCAATGGCAGGTCATTTATATACAGAAGAAACAATAGGGGACCAAGCACAGATCCTTGTGGTACACCAAAGTTATTTAGAAGAAAAGTTGAAGAAGTGTTGTTTAGATATACTTTTTGCTGTCGCTCAGATAGGAAAGATGAAATCAGTTTGAGGGTACTGGAAGATAGTTTGTAGATTGCAAGCTTTCTTAGTAAAAGTTTGTGGTCAATAACATCGAAAGCTTTAGCAAAATCAATAAAGAGTATACCTGTGAATTCTTTTCTATTCATATTAAGTAACCATCTATCTGTCATTTTTACAAGGGTAGTATGGCAGGAATGGTTTGCTCTAAATCCAGATTGATTTGGGTGTAACAGATTATATTTGTTTAAGTGGGCTAGTAAACTTTTATGAATGTGCTGCTCTAATGATTTTGAAAGAGTGGACAATATTGATATTGGTCTGTAGTTTGATGAGTCAGAGGTATTTCCTGATTTATGTAAAGGAATAATTTTTGCCTGTTTTAAGATCTTAGGAAATGTGTTTTTGCTTATGCAAAGATTGTAGACATATGTAAGTGTTTCTGCTATAGTTGATGCGGAGAGTTTTAGAATTTTCCCATCTAATCCATCAAGACCACGTGTTGATGATTGTTTTAGTCGACGTAAAGCAGTAAACACCTCATTAACTGTAATAAGTTCTATCTCAATTTTAGATTGAATATTTTTACTGTCGCAAAAGGTTTTCAATTTTTTTAAGTCATTGTCTTCTGATTTATCCTTAACGATTAACTGGTTGGCAACAGATGAGAAATGAAGATTTAATTTGTCAGCAGATATATCACAGCAAATATTTGAGTTTTTATGAAAACTTTTTTTGGTGAGCTGGTTAATAGCTTTCCAGATACATCTATTGTCCCTGTTGTTGTTTAGAAGTGCCTCAAAATACTTTTTTTTTCAGCTCGTAAAAGTGAAGTTACATAATTTCTTTGTTTTTTATAATCTTCTCTTAAACCTTTCTTTAATAAACAATCCCTATGATATATTTGTTCCTGTATTTGGCCAGTAAGCCAAGGTGGTTTTGTTTTGTATTTAACTCTCTTAATTTGTAATGGAGCATGTTTATTGTAAACATTATAAAAGATAGAATACCAATATTCAGTAGCTAAATTGGGGTCAGTAATTTGATAAACATCGTTCAAACGTGAATTTAGGAGGTCCTGTAGAAAGGCATTACTATTAAAGTTAGAGAAATTTCTATAAGTTATAGTTTTATGGCTAACTTTCGGAATTTTTACTCCTTTTTTGGACCATGTTATGCATACAGGAAAATGATCACTGCAGCCAGAAAGTGGAACGTTCACCTCTACAATAGTTAGAGAGAGAGAGAGGAGAGAGAGAGAGAGGAGAGAGAAGAGAGAGAGAGAGAGACAGACAGACAGACAGACAGACAGACAGACAGAGAGACAGAGACAAAGACAGAGAGACAGAGAGACAGAGAGAGACAGAGACTGAGAAACAGACAGACAGACAGAGACAGACAGACAGAGAGCAGACAGACAAAAAATGAAGAAGGAGAAACAGGCAAAGTTGTGTTACACAACGGGAGAGAGAGACAGAGAAAAGAGAGTATCTTTTAATCAACGCTGCTAGCAAGCGCTTTGGACAACACTGAAATGGAGACAGGAGAGGGCCATTCATTCGGCTGAACAGGAACTGGGAGACCTGTTGAAGGGTTGTATCCATAAACTTTATGGCTGTTAACAAACAGTCGGAAACTTGCAGCATCTCCAGTCTCTCATCCCATACCTCTCCTATAAACAATTTTTATGCCTACACCCATGCCCCTTAGCGGGACAACTTGAATGTGACACTGGAGACCGTTTAGAATTCTAATGCTCAGAATACAGACTCCTTGTTAACCTTGTTACTTTGGCTCTTACTTTGGATGATACTTTGCACAAACTAACATCTCAGACATGACGTTTAGAAAACACGTGTTCAGAGTAAATGCGTTCCTGCGATAATAAATTCCTGCGTGCGTGAGTCCCGTGCAAACCGATCAGAAAAAGAATAAGGTCTCAAACATATAATTAAAAAGAAACAAAAATAATATTCAAATGAGTGTATGTTTGTTTGCATTATTTAAACAACATACATTTCCACGCATACGATAGAGTCTGTCATGAAAACCTGTTGCAAAAATTAAAGAATATTGGTATCAATGGAATGTTATATAAATATATTCACAGTTTTTTTATATAATAGATCAATATGCACTAAATTGGGCTCAGCTTACTCATCCTATTGTGGCAGGGCGGTAATTAGATTACTTCCCTTGCGATCGGAACTGCCAATCGCAGCGTCGTGGGTGTAACGTTTGGATCCACACCTGTGAATTGTGCGACGTTCTGTATCGTTGGGTGGTGGTCGAAAACCGTCCTCTGTATGCACTTTGCCCGTAGCGGTAAAATGTAGTATTTATGCAGCCTCTTTTTAGAGGCCACATTCCCACTGTCTGACCGTGCTGTCGTTGCCGAGAAGTTGTACAGAGTCGCGGCAGATCAAATATCTGCGCTCTGTTACAAAGTGGCGCTGTGAGCAGGATGGAAAGAACTTAGGGCTACTGATCTGAGCGTCAAATACGCTGGTCAGTACCCACTGTGCCTCGGGACGCGGCACACAGTCAGCGGTGGTGGATGTGGCAGGGCGGTAATTAGATTACTTCCCTTGCGATCGGAACTGCCAATCGCAGCGTCGTGGGTGTAACGTTTGGATCCACACCTGTGAATTGTGCGACGTTCTGTATCGTTGGGGGGTGGTCGAAAACCGTCCTCTGCATGCACTTAGCCCGTAGCGGTAAAATGTAGTATTTATGCAGCCTCTTTTTAGAGACCACATTCCCACTGTCTGACCGTGCTGTCGTTGCCGAGAAGTTGTACAGAGTCGCGGCAGATCAAATATCTGCGCTCTGTTACACTATAAATCTATTAATTTAGGTATACCACAGGGATCAGTGCTTGCTCCAATTTTGTTTTCTATTCTTGTACATGATCTCCCTAGTTGTTTGTCAACTAATACTCAAGTCGTTCAGTATGCTGATGACATTGCTATATGGATAAATACTTCAGTTAGGAAAAACACCAAAAAGAGAGTGATCAATTATGTTCAAAATTTATATCAAGATGAAATAAATAAATTTGGTAGGTTTATGAATGAGAATAAGTTAGAACTATCTGCAGAAAAAACATGTCTTGTGCTCTTTAATAATGGTGAAAATCCATCCAAATTACCAATCCTAAAATTAGAAGGATTAGAGCTTAAGTATAAACCATATGTCAAATTTTTAGGTGTAATTTTAACTAGAAAGCTAAGTTGGAAGATGCACATCGACCACTTAATAAGCGAGGCTAGAAAAAGACAACTTTTTAAAAGTAATAAGTTATCAGGCATGGAGTCAAGATACTAAAACACTGATACATTTGGCTCAATCTTTAGTACGCTCAAAATTAATCTCTGGATAAGATGTTTATTTTTCTGCTGCAGATTATCTGCTTAAAAAATTACAAAGTTTAGACAGTAAAGCCATAAAGATAGCACTTGGTGTTCCAGCCCATGCTAACACAGCTAATTCCTATAAAGAAGCACACTTACTATCTCTTTCTGATCAACGAAGATTGGCGGTATCAAAGTACGTGATTCGAAGTCTCTCTATTCCAAACTCAGTAAAAGATGAAATTCTTATGGATCAAGACACTGATTATCCAAAACGAGCATGCGATATTTCATTTCTACTGCCAATTAAAAATTATACTGATTCATTAATGAAAGAAAGTGGCATTGACATAGCAACGATTCCAAATCTACCGATGGTTCCCCTAATGCCTCCGTGGGAACATATATCAGCTAAATTTGACATTGATTACACGGATGTAAAAAAGAATGAAGATCAAAATCTTCTCACTGTTGATGTAAAAAGCCACATTGAATGTAATTATTTCAATCATTTAAAAGTGTATACTGATGGATCTGTATTGGAATCAGGCAGAAGTGGGGCAGCATTTGTGATTCCTGCTTTAAAAGTGCAAAAGTCGTTTCATTTAGGAGATCATTTTTCTATTTTTACGTCTGAATTATTTGCAATTCTTATGGCCTTGAAATTTTTGTTTAATATGGCTCTTGATATTTACCACATACTTTTTTGCGTTGATTCAAAAACTGTACTGATGGCACTAAAGAACTGGCAAGGGAAAATAAGGACAGATATTATATTTGAGATAAAATTTTTGATACATTGTATTGCAAGCAGAGGCATTCAAATAACTTTATGTTGGGTCCCTTCTCACTGTGGAATTTATTGGACTGAGTTGGTTGATTCTTTAGCAAAACAAGCTGCCTCTGATTGTAGCACTGAAAAGTTTGATTCCAATCTTGTACTGTCGTATGAAATTAGTGCTAAATTGATGAATAGAATGCATTCCAAAATGAAAACATCACATTTTGAACATATTTCTTGTTCTCGTAAACTAGAAATTTTACTATATAAACTGAGGCTAAATGCATGGAATACCAAACATTCTAAAAATCTGTCATGTTGCTGTTTTCAACCTCTTTCAATCCACCATTTATTGTTTGATTGCCCAATTCTTAGTGTCCTGTTTAAAAGGAAAGGACTGGATATTAAAAAAAGATATGCCACTGTTCAAGAAGTTTTATATGACTCTCAGCAGTTCATAACATCAGTTGCTGAGGTTATATATTCTTCCCCAGTAAGACCTCTACTGTAGCTACATATCTATCTATCTATCTATCTATCTATCTATCTATCTATCTATCTATCTATCTATCTATCTATATCTATATCTATCTATCTATCTATCTATCTATCTATCTATCTATCTATCTATATGTATGAGAGAGAGAGAGAGAGAGAGAGAGAGAGAGAGAGAGAGAGAGAGAGAGAGAGAGAGAGAGAGAGAGAGAGAGAGAGAGAGAGAGAGAGAGAGAGAGAGAGAGAGGTGATGGTTTAAATGCGGGTGTGTCTATATCACCTAGTAGTGAAGGACATTAAACAAAACAAAACAAAAAACATTTCCACGTATTGTTCAGAGCATGAGCCCAGCGTGACCCGATCAGAAATAACGACTTTAAACGTAACACTTCAAACATACAAAAAATATTCAGATGAATGTGTTCTTGTTTGCTATTGTTTGAATACATTTCCACGTATTGTCAAGGCAAGGCAAGGCAAGGCAAGGCAAGGCAAGGCAAGGCAAATTCTTTTATTCGAGGATAATAGATAAGCACTCGTGTGCTTTTTTACATCCAGTCCCCGCCCTTTACAGGGATAACATCAAGTTGAAAAGATACTAAACAATAAAACTATACGCAGTACCAAAACAACAAACAAGAATAAGGACACTATATATGATAAGGTAATAAAAATGCACTCGTTCAGAAGACGAAAATCAGAAGTCACAATGAAATGATTTTGGTTATGGAAGAAAAAGAAAAGCGTTAATAGATAAAGAGCAAACAAGAGAACAAAATGAAATAAACAACTGAAAACATCAAGCCACCACCATCTGTCAAAAGGTATACATGTCAATGTCATATAAATCATACATTTGGATAAAAGGGGAAAAATTTAACTAGTATCCTTATTGGAGGGGGGGAGACATACTACCAATAAAAAAAATTAAAATAAACAAATTTACATAAAACATCCTAGATGTTTTATAG
>CM060323.1:9153163-9175663 GCA_030674155.1 Stramonita haemastoma
ATCGTGTAACAAAAAGTCACTCTGATAGGGGAAACAAAGTTCATGCAGATATTAAAAAATAAAACAGGTGGCGCTATTCTTGTGGCAACGTGCTCTCCCCAAAGGAGAGCAGCAAGAATTTGACATTAACTTCAAATCAAATCAGACACATTGATACTCTTGTAACTGACGAGGAGTCGGGGATTAAGTGGAAGAAAAAACACCACACGCACAAAACCCAAGATCGAGAAGAAAGGAAAAAAGGCGCCGTATGAAATTCAAAAAGACAAAATGACAGGCAAAAACTAAAAACAAGAACACCAACAAAAACATTGACAACTAAAAAACAAATCAGAAACATTTCAGTATCACTGACAATGGCCAGTAGTTATAATCGCGGGGGTTAGAGACTAGAGATTACAGATTAAAGAAAATACCTGCTTGGATAAAGTATTTCATTATCGGCTCAAAAAAGAAAACCCCACTATTCAATCTGAGATGTTGAACAGAGTGCTTATGTTTATCGGAGGGGAGGAGGAGGAGAGAGACCCACACACGAACGCACACATTATTCTCAAAATGAAAGAATAAAAGAAAATTTAAAAAAAGAATAAAAATATCACACACACACACATACACACACACGCGCGCGTCCGTACTAGCACAGACTAATTTGTAATATTTTGTCCCCCCCCCCCTCTCTCTCTCTCTGAGGGTAGAAACAGGGAGTTTAGAGAGGGGGTAGGGGAATTATCGTAGGTAATTTTTTATATGTATATATATATATATACATATAAATATATATATATATATATTCTGGATTATGTTTTGAATATCACATAGTAATGTTTAAGATAGAATAACAACGAAAGAAAATAACTTAGTGGCTTAGTCGAAATTCTAGACGGTGAATTGGCAGGTAACGACTCAAAAAGTACAACGAGGACCGTTCAGATCGAGAAATGAACAGCACTTGTGTTGGTTTTTTGTGTTGTTTTTTTTTTTATCACCTTTCCTCGTCTCAAAGATTTCGCCCCCTCCATCCCGCCCCGGTTTCCTATCCCCCCCCCCTTCCTCAAGTCTAACTCCTCTCGACCCCGCCCCCCTGCCCTCCCCCCAACACATACACACATACGAACACACATATGGACGCTTAACACTAGACTTAAGAGTGTGTGTAGGCTCGTCCATCCCACCTTTCCTTCTGTAGTTTTATTGGTTTTGTTTTTTCCTTCCTCGGCTCCAGCTCCAGGGCTCACTCACCAACGGTGCCATTTTGCGCGCGGACCGTTTCTACCCTGTCAAGGCAGTCACATTCCCACGTCGAAGATTTGCTGTCTACAACCCGACACCTTTGTGCGTGTTTAAACTAAAATAATCATCACTCCATCCTACCAGTGGCCTACTCTTTCCAAAGGTAAACACAGATTTTAACGTGTGCACAAGACGTTCTGCGCGCGTTCACACACGGGCCCTCGGTTTATAGTCTCATCCGAAGGACTTTTGAGGAGTGGGGTGATTACTCGGGGGGGGGGGGGGGGGGGGGGGGGGGGGGGGGGGGGGGGGGGGGGGGGGGGAGGGGGGGAGGCAGGGGGAAGGGAGGGGGAGACAGATCCCCTGGGGGTCGCTTGGAATGGTGGCTTGATCCCGGGCCTTCAAACCTCTAGTGCAACGCTCTAACCACTAGTGTATCAGCTTTTTAAAAACCTATAATTTACGTCCATATTTATATCTACCAGTCTATCTGTCCGCCTGTCTGACTATCTATCCATCTACTCATCGTTCATCCATCTACCTATCTATTTATCCGTTTATCTGTCTGTCCATCTAATTCTGTCTGTATATCTCCCCCCTCTCCCTCTCTCTCTTTCTCTCTCTCACAAAGACACACACGCACGCACGCACACACACACACACACACGTGAGGACACACACGCACACACAAATACACACACACACACACGTGAAGACACACACGCACACACACGCACACACACACATCCACACACACACAAAGACATGCACGCACGCACGCTCGCGCGCGCGCACACACACACACACACACACACAACACCACCACCACCACCACCACCACACCACCCAACCACCACCACCACCGCCGCCGCCGCCGCCGGCAAGTGCCCCTCCTCCTGTTCAGGCCCCCAGCCCCACTCCCAGCAAAGGGCTTCCAGAAGAGAGTGTGGACCCAGCAACTCGACAGGGAGAGCCAGGGGAGGAGAGGGGGGGGGGGCTGCTAATGAAAAATGTATGGCCACTGGACACTGCAGATTCTGCCCCATCCTCTCCACTCCCATCCCCCATTCCTCTCCACTCTCTCCCTCCCTCCACCTCCCCTACCACACAGTGCCTGTTTGTTACCCACCACCCCCACTTTCTCCCTTTTTCTATTTTTTATTCCTCATCCCATCTTGCCCTCTTTCTTGTTGTTCCCCCCTCCCTCCTTTCCCCATCTCTCTCTCTTCTCCCCCCCCCCCCTCTCTGCTCCTCTTTTACTGAGATCTATGTGCATTCTGTGCCTAAACTACTGAATGAATGAATGGCTGAATCAACGTCTTTTCACAAAGGTAATAATATATGGGATGGGAAACATCCCAGAAGCTGATATACAGCTACTTTAATGGTGGGTAAAACGGTCGCATTACACTCAAAATCTCACCATTGATGAGCCTCGGAGCTCTAGCCCAGGAACAAACAAAAACATGTTAAGAATGATTAACCGATAACGTGAAAATGAAAGCAACAATAACTTACAACTCCAACATCAAACAACAAAAGATTACCAACTGGTGATGCTGTCATAAGTGTGATGATACAACATAACTGATTCCATGTCTGGGTTTTCTTGCTTAACAAGTAACGGTATTCTCCTACTCATCCATCCTCAATTTTCGTTCCCATCAATACAGCCTTGGTCTTCATGTTTGTTTTATACTGCAACGACATTTGGTAACTTTATTTCTCCTTTCATTTAAAAAAAATTGAAATATGCTTGAAACGTTGGACCCCCCCCCCCCCCCTGTAATTTCTCTGGGCTCTTTACAGGGAAATCTTAAAGCAGCGGTGATAACCTAAAGACTTTTCTCACAACCTTTTTTCTAATCTTTAAAATTCCTTTTTAAATGAAAGACTGAAAACGAACACCTTTCATTAATTGTGGCCTTTTTCGGTTTTACTTGCTCACAACTTCACTGGTGTCTTTGTGCTCAAAGCAGCTAAAAGAAAACAAACCAACAGCATGCAAAGACGTGTTCCACGAAGACGACTGGAGATGCTGAAAATGGCCACGAGACGGACCTTCCTGTCAGTATGTTCTCTGTCATATAACCAGTGTTTTTTTTAGACATGCACTGAATATTAAGCAGATCATACACTGACCTCTGACACTAGTCATGGTTTCTTTTCTGTTTGTTTTAAACAGCCACCTGAGCTACAGTTGGAGCTGTCACCTGTTGTTGGTGTAAAACTGGCACCAGAGATAGTTGTACCACTGTCACCCTTCGCCCCTAGTATAGGATCAGTACGGTGCGAAGTCATCACGCTCATTGCCAAACTTGGAACATGATACTGACAGAAAAATCACTTTCCATCAGAAGATACTTTTGACCCCCGATACTAACAAAACAACACATCAATAAGCAAAACAAAGCAGATGGAGAGAGAGAGAGAGAGAGAGAGAGAGAGAGAGAGAGAGAGAGAGAGAGAGAGAGAGAGAGAGAGAGAGAGAGAGAGAGAGAGAGAGAGAGAGAGAGAGCTTACTAATGATCACTTTTTGTGTGTGGATGCAAGGCAAGGCAAGGCAAGGCAAAGTCTTTTATTCGAGGATAATAGATAAGCACTCATGTGCTTTTTTACATCCAGTCCCCGCCCTTTTCAGGGATACATCAAGTTAAAAATATACTAAACAATAAGACTTTACGCAGTACCAAACAACACACAAGAATAAAGGACACTATATATGATAAGGTAATAAAATGCACTCTTTCAGAAGACAAAAATCAGAAGTCACAATAAAAAATTTTGATTATGGAAAAAAAGAAAAGCGTTAGTAGATAAGGAGCAAACAAGAGAACAAAATGAAATAAACAACCGAAAACATCAATCCACCAGTATCTATCAAAAATTGTACATGTAATATAAATCATACATTTGGATAAAAGGGGAATTTTTTTTTTTAAACCACCATCCTTATTGGAGGGGGGGGGGGGGAAAGACATACTACCAATAAAGTTATAATATAAAAAAAGAAGAAAAAAAAACACATAGAACATCCTAATTGTTTCAAAAAATATATCATTATTTTCAATCGGATAATGTTTTACACATACTCACACTCACTCACGCACAGACACACACACAGACACACAGATACACACACACAGACACACACACACAGACACACGAACACACTCTCACACACACACATACACACACAAACATACACTCACACTCACACACTCACACACACACACACTCACACACACAGACACACTCTCACACACACATATACACACAAACATACACACACACACATACACACACACACATACACACACACTCACACACACATGCACACATACACACACACTCACACACGCACACACACACACACATACACACACACACATACACACATACACACGCGCACGCTCGCACACACACACACACACTCTCACACACTCTCACACACACACGCACGCACGCACACACACAACACACACACACACACACACACACACACACACACACACACACACACACACACACACACACACACACATTTTCACCGGTTCTGACACATTTCATCAATAAACTTCATTCAAGGAAAATATATGCCTTGAATTCTGAAAAATCATAAAGGATACACGAATACTCTATCTACTGTAAGGCACATATTTTGGGATATATATACCCTAATATCATATCAATCTTATGATTACATCATAAAATTTATGTTTCTAATTATATATGTGGTAATGGACAAAGTTATTCAGGTTTTAAAAAATGCTGGCAGGCTAGCTATGTTGCTGTGTTGCTGATAGTGTTTCAGACTTGCCTTTCTCTCTCCCTTGTAGGACGTAGCATTAAAAACCACATCATTTGCAGACAGCGTGTTTTAGAAGAAAACTGTCCACTGCCACATCGGCCTTTTCTCACGCAGTCTGCCTGCCCCCCAGAGTAATAAGCCAGATAACGGTCAATATGCATGGAGACGATAAACCAGGGGGAAGGGGGAGGGGGGGGGGGGGCTGAGAAGAATTAGCGTGACCCACGTTGTCTCGCAGACCAAGACAACTGGCATATTTGCATACAGGAGAAGAGAGGAGTAGGGCTGTTCTGGGGAGTCATTTGCATCACAAGAGAGAGTCCTGTCCTATCTGCACTGAAAAAAAGATGTCATAACAGGAGGCCGGCCGGCTCTCCTCCATCCAGCAGTGCAGTGACAGAGTTCACAGCCTGGGTCCCCTTGCTTCTTTCTCTGGTGAAGTGAACGGTTTTCTATTACAACAGGGACAGACTTTTCTTGCAGGAGACCTGCAGATCTGTGGTGGAGATTCACTGAACACAAGACTCTTCTCTTCAAGGGAAAGACTTTTCTTGCAGGTCACTTTTGTTGTGGAACTGTGGTAAAAATATTCTCTAAACAGAAGACTCCCCGAGCTGTGTGGTGAAAGTGTGGTTTGCAGAAGACTCATGGAAGCTCTGTGGTGAAAGCTGTCTTAACCAAAGACTCATGAAAGCTCGTGGTGAAAGCTGTCTTAACAAAAAAACTCATGAAAACTCTGTGGTGAAAACTGTCTTAACAAAAGACTCACGAAAGCTCTGTGGTGAAAGTGTCTTAACAAAAGACTCATGAAAGCTCTGTGGTGAAAGCTGTCTTAACAAAAGACTCATGAAAGCTCTGTGGTGAAAGCTGTCTTAACAGGGGCGTATTCAAAGCTGTTTAAACTAGAGGCTTAATCTTAAAGCTGTGTGCTAAAAGTTGTGTTAACAGGAAGCTGCATGGTAAAGTGTACCTAACCACAGACTCCTACCAATCGATACAGCTAGGATTTTATTCTATAATATAAAATGAGTTATACATACACGAGGCGTTTTGCTCGAGAACTTAAAACAGACACCTTGCAAGAACCAGGCCAAAGTAGAAAATGGACAATTTCCTGTTGACCGATGACTGCTCTGGACGCAGCTTATAAGATAAGATACAGCGCAGCCAGGACATCGCATCTCTACTTACTTACTGCCTGTCTTGTATAGTATCTCTACTTACTTACTGATGTCTTGTATAATATTTCTACTTACTGCCTGTCTTGTATAGTATCTCTACTTACTGCCTGTCTTGTATAGTATCTCTACTTACTTACTGCCTGTCTTGTATAGTATCTCACTTACTGCCTGTCTTGTATAGTATCTGTACTACTGTCTTCTTGTATAGTATCTCTACTTACTTTCTGCCTGTCTTGTATAGTATTTCTACTTACGCCTGTCTTGTATAGTATCTCTACTTACTGTCTTGTATAGTATCTCTACTTACTGCCTGTCTTGTATAGTTAGTATCTCTACTTACTGTCTTGTATAGTATCTCTATTTACTGCCTGTCTTATAGTATCTCTATTACTGCCTTCTTTATATATCTCTATTTACTGCCTGTCTTTATAGTATCTCTATTACTGCCTTCTTTGTATATCTCTACTATTTACGCCTGTCTTGATCACACCAGCCATAAAACTAGAACAGAAGTTGTGTAGCGCAGGTTCGGTCTCAAAATAATATTCTGAAAACTCTCGCGCTCGTAATGACGGGCGTTCACTTGTGTCTGAGTCGCATCAAAAGCATGGTACAGATTGGGAGAGTACACGTTATATGTATAGTCCCCTTAATATATGTAACATCAAAGGATAACCAGTTCGTACAACAACTGTGTGTGTGTGTGTGTGTGTGTGTGTGTGTGTGTGTGTGTGTGTGTGTGTGTGTGTGTGTGTGTGTGTGTGTGTGTGTGTCTGTCTGTCTGTCTGTCTGTCTGTCTGTCTTTTCTGTGTCTGTGTCTGTGTGCGTGCGTGTGTGCGTGTGTGTATGTGTGCGTGTGCGTGTGTGTATGTGTGTGTGTGTATGCGTGTGTGTGTATGTTTAATAGATAGATAGATGGGTACATAGATAGATAGATAGACATTCAGACAGACAGACAGGAAGACAGGCAGGCAGACAGACAGACAGACAGACAGACAGAGAGACAGACAGAAAGACAGACAGAGATAGACAGACAGACAGACAGAGGGTAAACTAGGAGTGTGTGTTTTTATTTGACTTTTAACTCATCAGTACCAACAACCATAGTGGTCTACTTTTAAAAATTGGTTTTTATTTTATTTATTTACATTTTTTTTAAAAACAGAAAATGGATGTGCGTTTAACACGTGCACAAAACTTAACGCGTTTGTTAGTGCAAGGACAGCGTTTTTTCCCGTTTCTCGGCTAGAGCTCCGAGGTTCCCCAATGCCATGGTGAGATTTTGCCCACCTTTTAAGGTCACCGCATTCCAAATTGGGGATGGTGTCCAAACACGACACCAGTGCAGTGTGCATGCGGGAGTGTTCATTCTTCAATCCCCTTGACCAGACGTCTGAAGGGTGCTATGGCTGAGTGGTTAAGACCGTTTGACTTCAATCTCGTGGATCCATTCTTTATTTATATATTCCTTTATATCGAGGATAATGCAATAAGCATTTATGTGCTTTTCCATCCAGTCCCCGTGTGTACGCAGTTTTGTCAATTTTGTCATCTGTTCCCACCGGCACACGATAGCCTACTCTTAGGAAAAGCAGAACAGAATTTAACGTGTGCGCAAGATGTTCTGCGTGCATTTGCACACGGGGCCTCGGTTTATAGTCTCACCTGAAGGGCTTTTGGGGAAAGTGGAGTCAGCGCATTAAGTCCATGAAGTCGAATCTCGGCCTCGGCGTCTCGTAAATGTGTCTGGTGGGGATTTTTCCCATCTCCCAGGTCAACGTCAAGTGCAAACCTGCCAGTGCGGCTTAATTCCCTTCATTAAGATACACATACAGAAGGTCAAATATGCACGTTAAAAATCCCGTAATTCATCTCAGCATTCGGTGGGTTACAGAAACAAGAATATACCCAGCATGCATCCTGTACAAAAAAAAATGTCCTGAAGCTAGAATGTGTCGGTTGAGAGCATGCAGCTTGCAAGACCTTCTGCAAATTGCAAGCACAGCGGAACAGCAGTTAACTACCCACCCCCCTCCCCCGGTAAGGGAAGATAAACCCAGAGAGAAGTCTGGGTGGCGGTTCAAACCCGGGTCGCCAGACCACGAGGTCTAACCCATTCAAACTATCCCGCTATCCCCCTCCCCCCCCCCTCCCCACACACAGTGACTCTGTCACCTATAGTGATTTTTCGTACTCTCACAGGAAAAAAGAAACCTGTTCCTTTCATATCCCCCTTATCATCCGTTGGCTTGTTGATGTTCACAATCATGATGTGTATAAGAACCCTGACTTTTTCTCTGAATCTTCTTTTCTTTAATAAACTGTTATCATAATCCCCTCACTCACATACCTGCAGATGCACTCCCAGAACAAGATCACACTCACTCACACACATGTGATTGAACACACCACGGTGACACTGTACTGCCCAGATCCAAACTCCACACCAGGCACACACATGTATATTACACACCCCCTTTCCACATCAGCATCACCACTACTACCACTCCAACTCACTTGCCCCCATCACAGACCCTGCCTGCCCACTCTTCCCTGTGTCCAACATCATTATCTGGGCCCCCTGTAGCTCTGGGTTCCCTGTGTCAGCCAACCTCGCCCTCCCCCCTACTCCCTACACCCCCCCCCCCCTCTCTCTCTCTTTCTCTACCACAGGGCAAAGGCGTTTGGGGTAGGGATCTGGGGTAGAGGTGGAGGGGGGGGGGATGCATAGGCTCTGGTGACAATATCGGCCATTTGGAGTCAGCCCCCTGAATTCAGTTTGGACGAAAGGGGGGGGGGGGGAAGAGGGGGGGAGGGTAGTTTCCTTCCTCCTCCTCTCCCCCTTCTTACCCTCATCTTCCCCCCCACCTTCCCATTTCCCCGATCAATAACACTAATGGTTGACTGTCGGTTTGTCAGTATGTATGTGTCTCAATAATAATAATAATATAATAATAATAAAAATAATAATAAATAATAATAATAATAATAATAGAGAGAGATTAATAATAATAATAATAATAATAATAATAATAATAATAATAATAATAATAATAATAATAATAAATCTCTCTCTCTCTCTCTCTCTCTCTCTCTCTCTTCTCTCTCATCTTCTCTCTCTCTTCATTCATCACATACAAGTATCTCTTTTTTGTGTGTCTCTCTTTCTCCCCCTCTCACAACCCCCTTACCCTCTTCACCACCCTCCCCTCCCCCTCTCCTCCGTTCCCTCTCGTGTGTCTCGTACAGACTGGGCGACAGCTGGTCAGATAAGGTTTGTCCTCTTCTCCCCGCTGCTGCTACCAGTACTTCTAAAAATCTGCCACCACCACCACTACCGCCACTACCCCCATCATCACCACCATCAACACCGCCGCCACCACCACCACACGCTCTCAGCCTACTCACCCCCCACCCCCACAATGTTATCCTTTTCACTCCCACACTCTTTCCTTTCCTTGTCCTCCTTGCACCACACACACACACCACACACCACACACACACACACACACACAACGCACACGCACACGCATGCACACACACATACACACACACAATACACACACACACACAATACACAACACACACAATACACACACACGCGCGCACACACACACATACGCACAACACAACACAACCACACACACCCTTGCACACACACACCTTGCGCACACACACACACACACACACACACACACACACACACACACACACACACACACACACACACCTTGCACACACACAATACACACACAAACATACACACACAAAAAACACACACATAGTCACACACACACACAACACACACTTACACACACACACACACACACCACACACACACACACACACACACACACAACACACACACACACACAGGTCCCACAAAAGCAGGTAGCGCGGTGTCTCCTTCATGGGGTGATACACAGGCGGCAGGATCGATGCAGAGGTAAACTACAGGTGACACAGACACGTGGGCAGGGGAGGGGGTAGTGGGAGACGGTAGAAGGAGAGGGGATGGAGGAGGTACACGGGTTTAGGGCATGCAGCTTTGTTGTTGCCCTGATGGACATGCGTTTTACTTTCCTCTTTGAAAAACAGGGGAGGGGGGGGGGGGAGGGAATTTATTGTTTTGCAACACTGCTGGTGGATGGATGGATGGATGGATGGATGGATGGATGGATGAATGGATGGATGGATGGATGGATGGATGGATGGACGGATGGATGGATGGATGGATGTATATGGTGATGGATGGATGATGGATAGAATGGATGGATGATGAATGGATGGATGAATGGATGGATGGATGGATGGATGGATGGATGGAATGGATGGATGGATGGATGGATGGATGATGATGGATGATGGATGGATGAATGATGGATGGGAATGGAGATGAATGATGATGGATGGATGAATGGATGGATGATGAATGATGGATGATGATGGATGATGATGGATGGATGGATGGATGAATGATGGGTGGATGGATGGATGTATGGATGGATGGATGGATGGATGGATGGATGGATGGATGGATGCTCTTTATTTGAGTGAATAATCTGTAATAAATGAATGATCTGTTTTGAATGAATGATCTTCATATGAGGATGAATGATCTTTATTGAGTGAATGATCTTTATTGAGTGAATGATCTTTATTAAAAGAATGATCTTTATTGAAGGAATGATCTGTAAGGAATAAAGGATTGAACGAACGATCGTATATGAGGATGAATGGTCTTTAACTGGGTGAATGATTTTTATTGAAGGAATGATCTGTCTTGAATGAATGACCTTTGATTAAAATTGGGATAAATGATCTTTAATTGAATTATTATCTTTATTGATGGAATAATGTTTCCCTGAAGTCGTAATGCGGCGGCTACCTTAGTGATGGGCAAAAAAGCGGTCGCGTAGGCTTAAGTCACAACCATTGGTGAACCTCGCTCGGAGCTCAAGCCGAGGAAGGAGAAAAAATAAGGGAAAGATCATTAAGTTAATGAATAAAGGATCTTACACTTTTACCCCAGCCATTAACCAGGAATGGTGGTCTGGTTGCTAGTATCTCGGATGAATAATAAACTGAGGTTTCATATGCTACACAAAATTATTCAGCGCACGTAAAAGATCTCACGGCAACAAGAGAGTTGTCCCTGGCAAAATTCTGTAGAAAAAAGCCACTCTGGTAGGGAAACAAAAGTTGCAGACAGCAAAAGAGAAAAAAATAATGGGTGGCGCTGCTTTTGTGGCGACACGCTCTCCCCGTGGAGAGCATCCTGAATTTCACGCAGAGAAATCTACCGTGACTTAAAGTGATGTAAAATGTATATTAAAAATGTTGCACACACACACACACACCCACACCCACGCGCGCACAAACACTCACAAATTATATGTATAAATTTATCAAAGATTATTCATTCATTGACTAATGACTAAGAGCTACGTTTCATTCATGATTGAGTTCCCCATTTTGCACTGTATTGTATTGTATTACATTGTATTGTATTGAACTGTTGCTCATTGTTTAGCGCTTTATCAGTCGCAGTAGATTTTGCAGTGTGAAATCGGGGTTGCCCTCCAGAGAAAGGCCTCCTCACAATAATGTTGCAGTGCCACAATTTTGCTTTTTTCTCCTGTCTACGTGTAGGCACACTTTGTTTACCTCAGAGTGCGTTTTCGTGCCGGGTTTTCCCCCGGAATGACTGTTTTTTGTTTTTTTTTTAAACTGCCATGGAATTCATTCCTGTGCACTTCAGTTCCTTGTCCGATGTGAATCGACCGTACAGGAACAATACACACAAACAGACACTGACAGACAGAGACAGACAGAAACAGACAGACAACAAGACAGACAGAAACAGACAGACACAGACACATACACAGACAGACAGACAACACACACACACACCTTCACCACCCTCTCCCCCCATCACACACCACACACACACACACCACACCACACACACACACACACACACACCAACACACCTTCACCACCCTCTCCCCCCATCACACACCACACACACACACACCCACACACACACACACACACCACACACACCACACACACACAAAACTCCAACCCTCCCCATCCTACCTCTCCACCCACTCCATCCACCTCCATCTTCAACAGATAAAAAGATCCTAAAGATGAAAATCCCCCCCTCCCGAACCCCCCAACTGAGCCCTAACCTCCCTCCTTCCCTGCCCCCATACCACCACCCTACTCCACCCTCCACCACTACTACCACCACCACCAACCACCTCGGGTCTACCATCCCTCGTCTCTTTCACGAGCTAGTGATCGATACCTCTATTCCTCCTTCCCCCCCTCTCACCCCAACCGCAATCCCCTCCCTACCCCAGGGATCTCCGAGGAGGACCTGCTTAGTATAAACCTCCCTCCAGGTAAAAACGACGACGACGACTACGATTGCGACGACAGCAAGTGTGGTGCAAGTGTGGAGACGGTCTTTATCTCACGGGAAGTGAAACATACCCCTCTCACCCCTTCCTCTTCCCCCTACCCCCCCTGCCCCCACCCTCACCGTAGTCGAAATCGGATGGAAACGCTTCACAGAGCATGCAGGGGTAGCTCTCGAAGAGATTTTCCTTCTTATTTTCAGTTGTGGTGAAGTTTGCGTTTTCGGTTCAACCGACTGCCAAGGCCAACATGTTTGAGGAGATTTTCAGAGTTTTTAGAATGGATGACGGTTGTAGTTGGTGGTTATGGTGGTGATTATTGTGGTGGTGATGGTGGTGATTATTGTGGTGGTGATGGTGGTGATTATTGTGGTGGTTATGGTGGTGATGGTGGTGGGTGAGGATATGAGGGTAGTGTGGGGTGTGTGAAAAAAGTTTTGGTACTTTTAAAAAGCTTTATATATATAATGTATATTTGAATGTGCGGTTTACTAAAAACAGAATTGTTTCCATGTGAGAAAGCTTAATATACTCTCAGGTTCGTCCCAACACCTGCGTACACATGTGCATGCATGCATATAATATGCACTGCTTAGAGTGGCACATTGGCGCGCACGCATACGCACACATATCAAGGCTAGTGACACAGGCTTCGTGTGTGTGTGTGTGCGTGCGTGCGTGTGCGCGCGCAGTGTCGTGGCGCGATGAGTGTGTGTGAGTGTGTGTGGAGAGAGAGAGAGAGAGAGAGAGAGAGAGAGAGAGAGAGAGAGAGAGAGAAGAGAGAGAGAGAGAGAGAGAGAGGAGAAACACACAGGCAAACACACATATAGACAGACAGACAGACGTGGGGATATTTACTATATGAGCAGCATCAACAGCTGGGGAAGGTTTTAGGTTTTCAAACACACAGCCACCTCGTGTTGATGGAACGGGGGTGGGGGTGCGGGTGGGTGGGAAAGGGCAAAGAGAGGAAGGCTGTCAACACCACCCCCACCCCGTCCTCTTTCTCCATCCCAATCCTCCCCCCCCCTCCTTTCGACTCCTACCCTAGAGTGAACAAAGGCCGGGTCGATAGCAGGTACAAAACGGGACCTCTGTCTGGTATGAACATGGTCACACCTTTCTTCACTCCAGGCTAGGCTAGTGTCCTCAGCAGCCAGCCCTACTCCACTGCACCACGGTGTGTGTCAGGATGGTCTGGGGTTTGTTGGAGTTGGGTTTTTTTTTTTTTTTACTTTTAGAGAATGCTGTGGGTTTGTGTGTGTGTGTGTGTGTGTGTGTGTGTGTGTGTGTGTGTGTGTGTGTGTGTGTGTGTGTGTGTGTGTGTGTGTGTGTGTGTGTGTGTGTGTGGGGTGGTCTCTCTCTCTCTCTCTCTCTCTCTCTCTCTCTCTTAGGCTATCTCTGTATGTGTGTGTGTCTCTCTCTGAGTCCCTGTCTGTCTGTGACTCTATCTCTGACTGTCTCTGTCTCTCTCTGCTCAACTGTCAGTGATGGTTAATGCTTGGAAGGGGACAGACAGAGAAACGCACACACATACATACTGAATTAAACTGAAGAAGAACACACACATATATACACACACGCGCGCGTGCGCAGAGAGAGAAAAGAGAGAGAGAGAGAGAGAGAGAGAGAGAGAGAAGAGAGAGGAGAGAGAGAGAGAGAGAGAGAGAGAAGAGCAGACAGAGAGACAGACAGACAGACAGACAGACAGACAGACAGACAGACAGACAGACAGACAGACAGACAGACAGACAGACAGACACAAAGACATAGAGCAGACAGACAGACGGATGGACAGGCAGGCAGATAGAAACAGAGACAGACACACAAAAGAGAATTAATGCTGGAATAATTCTTTTAAGTTTTTGAATCTCACAACCGATCTCCGAATCGTTCCCTAAGACAGTGTGGGTGGGATCTGTAGCTCGATCAGTCCGTATAGAAAGTAGCCTACGTAGCCTATGTCAGTATTTGCATCAGTTTGTTCTCTTAGGCCACAGTTAAAGAGGGAGCCGGGTTTGTATCTGCACAACTGAAAATCTGCTGGTTCCTTCCTTGCATTCCCCTTGGGGATGCCGGGCTGCGGCCTGTCAGTATCTATAGCAACCCCACCTTCTGGACATTTTGTCCTAGAAATTTTCTCTTTTCGATCACTCTCTTTCCAATTCCACGGGAAAACTGCCCAGAACGTGACCAGAATCACAGTGAAGGTCAAGGAGTTCCATGACCTATGCAGTTGTTGGGGGGCGAGGTGTCAACAAACCCTATCTTCTCCAGGGGCTAGCATCTTGAGAATGGTGCCCATAACTCCTCTCCCTTGCTCCTTCACCTTCACCAAAGAGGGTAGACACCCATTAAAGTACAGCTGGGTGAACTAGGGGACTGTACTGATGAAGCCAAGGTGCGCGTACGGCCGCCCCACCCAGGAGGCAACCACGGTCAACACTGCTCAACCTTGGCTTGAGGAGAGCGAGTCTTCTGACCACTGAGCCACCCCGCCCCCAGAACCTTCACTGAGGGCGTAACTCCACAGTCAGTCGAGTCACCTGCAGACCTTCAGAAGATGACAGCCGCTGTTGTGCAGGTAAAGAACTGCCGCGGACTGGCTACACAAGAAGGTTGAAATCTGATGCCATTCACTTACTATCACACACACCACCACCAATCTCTCTCTCTCTCTCTCTCTCTCTCTCTCTCTCTCTCTCTCTCATATCGCACAACGCCCCCAGGTAACACGTGATACTCCCTGAGCGCCCAGTGGGCCTCTGTGCTGTCAGATTCCGTTAGTCATCCCGCTCACCCACGCTGTCCTCCCTCCTGCACCACACTCCCTCTTCCTGCACACTCTGACCTCCATTCAGCTCTGCATTTCAACGATTAATGTTTGTAAATCTGGTGACGGCCTGTCCTGAACGTCAACATCTTAAACCAACAGGTTACAAGCTTTCAACAAGATAAGCATACACGGAAAGTGAGATTGTGTCATGCAAAGTTCTGACAAAGTTCACGATAGTCTTACAAGTAAAAACGTCCCCAAACCTATGTGATTGTTGGGTGACAAGGTGTCAGAGACCTCAGCTTCTCCAGGGCTAGCGTTTTGAGGGCGACGCCCATCTCCTCTCCCTCAGTTTCCTGTTCCTTGATTAAGAGGGTAGGTACCAATTTACAGCTGGGTGAACTGGGGGACTGTACAGACTCAAGCCATGGCGCACGAATGGTCATCCATTTGTGAGGCGACCATGCTCAACGCTGCTAAATATAAGCTGGGAAGGAGACATGTAAGCCAAGCAAAGATGGCGATCTACTCCAGTTTTGTTAGCCCTTAATTAAGCACAACAAAACTGTGGTCAGTTCAGGAACACACTGTCTTGTTTTGGTGGACAGCATTGAATTAATGTCAGATCACATTGTGGGGGAAGGGACAGCCTAGTGGTTAGTGCACTGAGCTAGTCATCTGACGGCTCGAGTTCTGGCCATCACCTAGGCTCCCACTCCAGTGGACTTTTCCCCCTGGTGTTAGTGAACACCAGTACGACTCCACTCCGCCGAAAGTTCTTCATATGAGAAAATAAACCGACGTCGCGTGTACGAACGCACGCAGAACATCTTGTGCACACGCTAAAACCTGTTCTGCCTTTCGAAAGAGTTGGCCATTTCGCGCCGGTAGGATCGGATGACAACATTTTATTAACCGCATGCACACCGAGTGTCGTGCTTTAGGCATCCTCCCCGAAATGGGAATGGGGCTAACTTAACGGTGGTGAAAACAGCTGACTAAGCGACATCTGATGAACCCCGGAGAATCCAGGCGAGGAAGGAAAAAAGAAAAGAATACAGAAATAAAAACGGCAACATGAACAGTTCTTCAAGAAACATGTTTTCTGTTCCTTGAATGCACTTGTTTCTGACCTCATCTTTTTCTTCCCTTTCCTCAATCTTTCTGTTATCTCTTTCTCTTCCCCCACCCCCCTTTTTTCGTTTTTGTTTGGGTTTTTTGTTTTTGTCAAACCACATCAATTAATTAACTGACAATATTCTGAACCGTTCTGTTCATGGATCTGATCATTGATTTCTTTCTTTGTAATATGTTTAAAACTGTCATTAATGAGCATTTATTTTTTCTGTGTCGCCTTTACAGTTTTTTAACGGGAATAATATTTTATCTTTGTATTTTCTGTTTAGTCTAATATTCATGTGATAAATATGCAATGATGTCATGGGAACTTGCTAAATTTCTTATTCTTCGTGCAATACTCAGACAGCAACTTTTGTCGTTCTGTCGTAAATGAGCAAAAATGCGTTACGCTGCCATTAAGCGCCGGACAAGTCAGGCCCAGTACATCCAACTTCGGCGTGGGAGAGGATTGTTACCTTTTAAGTCCTTCTGGAAAAAGGTACAGAAGAATAGACCAAGAAGGCAGAAAGAAAATAGACGTGAGAAGGTAGTGAAAGAAAGAAAAGGAACAAGGCAGAAGCAAAGAGAGGGATCGAAAAGAGGGAATTCTTATCACATAATTTCCAGAAGGTGGGCGTGGTATTGATGCTGTCAGGCCCCTGGCATCCCCACGGGGAAAAGTACTGTATCATTTAATTATGTGGATCAGTAAGTCACGTCCTACAACTTCACTCACACGGTTCTTCATGTACTCTAAAGGCACAATAAAAAATCTCTTCTCTCTCTCTCTCTCTCTCTCTCTCTCTCTCTCTCTCTCTCTCTCTCTCTCTCTCTCTCTCTCTCTCTCTTCTCTCTCTCTCTCTCTCTCTCTCTCTTCAGGACGGATAGCCTAGTGGTCAGAACATTGCGCTGGCAATTTGAAGACCCGGGTTCGAATCTGGTCGAGGAGATTTTTCTCCTGGAGTTAACATCAGTGCTGACTCCACTCTCCCAAAAAGTCCTTCGGATGAGACTTTAAACCGAGGCCCCGTGTGCGAACGCACGCAGAACATCTTGCGCACACGTTAAATCCTGTTCCGCTTTTCGTAAGAGTAGGCCATCGTGTGCCGGTGGTAACAGATGACATTTACAAAACTGCATACACACGGGGACTGGATGTAAAAAAGCACAAGAGTGCTTATCCCATTATCCTCGATATAAAAGAATAAATAAATAAATAAATAAATCAATCAATCAATCAATCTCTCTCTCTCTCTCTCTCTCTCTCTCTCTCCTCTCCTCTCTCTCTCTCTCTCTCTCTCTCCTCTCTCTCTCTCTCTCTCTCTCTCTCCCTCCCTCCCTCACGCCTGCTCGCTTGCTCGCTCGCTCACTCGTTCTCTTACTCACTCGCGTGCTTTTTTTTGTTTTACTCCCCTCCTCCCCATCTCCATATCTGTCATCCCTCTTGCCCCTATTTCAGTAAATGAGTTTGTCGATTCCGTGAAAGATCATTTGAGAACGGTGTGACTTTTCATTTTATTTGGAAAAAATACTGTTTTGCCCCTTCCTCACCCACCCTCTCTCTCTCTCTCTCTCTCTCTCTCTCTCTCTCTCTCTCTCTCTCTCTCTCTCTCTCTCTCTCTCTCTCTCTCTCTCTGAGACAAAGAAAGAGACAGGCAATAAAGGAAGGGTGTGTCTCCGAGTCTCTCACATAAATGTCAACAATATCGCCTTCAAGTGTTAACCAAAACAAAAAACAAAAAAAACCAAAAAAAAAAAACCCACAACCAAATGAAATTGGAAAACACGGCACGCTATACGAAAAGTAAGGCGTGCGAGTACACACACACACACACACACACACACACACACACACACACACACACACACACACACACACACACACACACACACACGCACACACACACACACACCACACACACACACACACACACACGAGGACGGGGGGGAGGGGGGGGGGCGATGTTAATAAAGGAGGAATTAAGTCGATAGGCATACATATCCCTCATTGTTCTACAAGTGAACTTTTGGTGGGGGTGGGGGGGTGTCTTTTTTGGTGTCTGTAGGAACATTCTGTGTGTGTGTGTGTGTGTGTGTTGTGTGTGTGTGTGTGTGTGTGTGTGTGTGTGTGTGCGCGCGCGCGTGCGCGTGTGTGCGTGTGTTTCAAATTATTGGTAAACCTTAGTTCCATGATAGATGCAGCCTGAGCTAGAAACAATGGCTTCATGACAACGTTTTCTTTGACATAAAATCTGTTGTTGTTACTTTATTACTTTGAAACAAACAACAAAGGCACTCCTGCAGGCTTGGTACAAGGAAGCCATACAGAAAGTGTGTGTATGTGTGTTGTGTGTTGTGTGTTGTGTTTGTGTGTGTGTGTGTGTGTGTGTGAGTGAGTGTGTGTGTGAGTGTATATATATATATATATATATATATATTATATATATATATATATAATATATATATATATATATGTGTGTGTGTGTGTGTGTGTGTGTGTGTGTGTGTGTGTGTGTGTGTGTGTGTGTGTGTGTGTGTGTGTGTTTTTCATGAAACCTCTATTACACGAAAATCAAATGGTGGATAACATCCTGTACTTAAAGATATGTGTATGCAAACTATTGCAATGAGGGGGTGGGAAGGGCAGGGTAGCCTAGCGGATAAAGCGTTGCGTTCGTGAAATGACGGCCTGGGTTCGAGCCACCGTTAAGGCGCCTGTTCCAGAGGATTTTCCCCCTGGGGTTAACATCAGTACCGACTACAATCCCCCGAAACTCATTCGTTTGAGACTATAAATCAGAGTCCCACGAGGAACATCTTGCCCACACACGTTAAAAACCCGCTCGGCATTTCGGAAGAGTAGACCATTCCGTCCTTGTAGGATTAGATAACATTAAAAAAAAATTGCATGCGATCGAGTGTAGACACCATCCCTGAAGTCAGAATGCGGCTACCTTAATGGTGGGAGAACAGTCGCATACGCAAAATCTCACCATTGGTGAACCTCAGGAGCTCTAGCCAGGAAACAAAAACAACAACAACAACAACAACAACAACAACCTATGACAATATTACGGTCAGGGGCCGGGTGGAGTTAAGCTGGGACAGGGAAATCAATACACACACATCATCCCTGGGGGATGCAACTCTAATTTCACGCCCAGAAATCATCCGTGAGAGAAAAAGCTATACAATACAGTACTATACATACAACCTGACCTACAACAACACAACACACACACACAACACAACACACCACACAACACCAAACACAAACAAACAACCAACACAACAAACACAACAAACACAACACAACACAACACAACCCAACCCAACCCAACCCAACCCAACCCAACCCAACGTGCTACAAACAAGTGTACCTTTCGTCCCCCCTGAAGGAGCCAGGCACCAGTGTTCAGACCAACACTGTCCATGAGCAAGCCACCACATTCAAGATCCCAGAGATGCATGGAAAACACATTCTGAGAGAGCGGGACAAGAAGGCAGCCACAGTTATTGGGCAATCAATGAAAAAGTCCTAAATCAAATCTCCCATTGTTGTGGGGGTGAGGGGAGGAGAGTCTAGTGGTAAGAGCACAGCGCTAGCTATGTGACGGCCCTGAATTGAGCCACAACAGAATGCCCGTTCAGGGGTTTTTCTCCTTGACCAGTTCCCACTCCACTCCCCCAATAGTCCTTCGGATGAGACTATAAACCAAGACCTTGTTTGCGAACGCACGCAGAACATCTTGCACACACGTTAAATCCTGCTTTAGCCTTCGGAAGGGTGGTCATTATGTGCCAGTAAGAATGAATGGCAAAGCTGTCAAAACAAAACCAAAGTAACCATGCAAACTGGTCTTGCGTTTAGACAGCATCGCCAAGTCGAAATGCGGCTACCTTGACGAGGGACAAAAACGGCTGCATACGCAATAATATCACCATTGGTGAACTTCGGAGCTCTAACCGAGGAACGAAAAAAATCCTACCAGATAAAAACAAAAATAACAAAAAGCCAAATCCAAACAAAGAAGGGAAACCATGGGCAGAAACAGGAGTGTGGTGTCCGCGGATACCACTGGCTCCTCAAACAGAACTGGAATAGTTTTTCAAATGCTATGCATGTCTTTTTGTACCAACACGAACGAAAACACACAACCCAAAACAAGGCCAATTAAAAGATGAGTCATAAATAAAAATACGCAGTCCACTTCCTAACTCTCCTCGAGAACTTCTTGTTTTACTCAATACAAAGACACCAGGGACGGTCAGATTTAGAATAGTTTGTCTTGCAATTTTCCCCCGTGGGAATCCTGGGGGCCGGTCAGTATCAATAGCATTCCCACCTTCCGGAAAATCTGTGCAAGTGATTTCCTCTTTTCTATCCCTCCCTTTTTCTGCCTTGTACCTTTTCTTCCTGTCACTTCCTCCTTGTCTTTTTCCTGCCTTCTTGGTCCATACTTTTGCCTTTTTTCCAGGGAGACATAAAAGATAATTTCCATATCGAAGTTGCATGCGCTGGGCCTGACTTGTCAGGCGCTTAAACGGCAAGTGCAACGCATTTTCGCTCATATAGTTGCTGTCTAAGCTTTCGACAACGACGATGACGAAGAGGTCTTGCAAATTGCAGTCTGTACACTGGCAGCCCAACTGGTGACGGAATGAATACAGGAGGTACATTTGCATATCATGAAGTCGCCAGATCGGCAGAGGAGCTCTTATCTCCATCTTCGTTGAAGAATGGATGTAAAAAAAAGCACATAGCCATGTTTATTTCATTATCTTCAAAATAAAGAATAAAAATAAAACCCAGAGCCTATCCAATACACGACAACCACCACTACACGACATGCACAGCACACAGGCTTTGACACAGCCGGCATGAAGGAAAATGACTATGGGGAGCAGCTTTTTAGTGGCACGTTCTGAAGACTACAACAGAGTCAAAGAACGAAAGAGAAGAAGGGAGAAAAAGATGGAAAGAGATCCCCAACGAAGGAAATGGCGGTGTGTAAGATCCGTCTGTCCGTCCGTCTCTTTAGTCAAAGGAAAAAAGGAGGAAAGAGAAAAAAGAAGGAAAGTGATTTCAGATTGAGAATATGTCAGTGCAGTGTGCAAAATATATGTCTGTCTCTATCTAGGTAATTAAAGGAAGAAAGAAGGAAAGAGAAAAGGATGGAAGAAAAGAGATTCCAGATGGAGGATGTGACTGTGCAAGACCTCTGTCACTCTCTCTCTCTGTTTCTCTCTAGTTGAAAGAAGAAAGAAGGAAAGAGAAAAGGAAGGAAGGATGATTTCTCTCTCTCTCTCTCTCTCTCTCTCTCTCTCTCTCTCTCTCTCTCTCTCTCTCTCCTCTCTCTCTCTCTCTGCCTTTCTTTTAGCTCTCTTACCCCCCCTCAACCACACCCACTCCTTTCTCCCCCCCCTTCCCCCCGCATCCCATTCTAATTGTTCAGTGAGAAAAGAGGACAGCAGTCTTCGATCTCTCCACAACGATCTTCAGCGTCTGTCCCAGGACCTTTTCCTCCCCACATAAAACTCCCCCACCACTCAAATCCCCTCCCCCATCCCATCCCTCACCACTCTCCCATTCCCCTCCCCCTCCTCATCTCCTTTACATCGTCTTCATCCCATCTTTTACTTTTTCAGACATTCTCGGATGCGCCAGCCACCCCACATTCCTCTCTCTCTATGTCTCTGTCTGTCTGTCTCTCTGTGTGTCTCCATCTCTCTCTCTCTGTCTCTTTCTCTCTGTCTATCACTGTGATTCTTTTCTTTTTCCTTTCACTGTCTTGTCATCTTCTCTGCTGCTGCTGCTGCCCAAACAGACAGTGAAGAGAAGACAGATGAAGGGATTCCAAAGATTTTCGCTTCATCTTCCGGTTACCTGTCCGCTGCTCCGGTTCCATCGATCCCTTGCCTTGCCTTGCCTAGCCTTGCCTTGCCTTGCCT
>CM060323.1:9180663-9183163 GCA_030674155.1 Stramonita haemastoma
CCGCACCACACACACACAAACACACACACACACACACACGCGTGCGCACGTGCCGCACACACACACACACACACACACAGAGAGAGAAGACAGAGAGAGAGAGAGAGGGGAGAGAGAGAGAGAGAGGGGGGGAGGAAGAGAGAGAGAGAAGGGAGACAGAGACAGAGATAGACAGAGACAGACAGACTAGACAGACAGAGATGGAGAGAGAAACAGAGACAGAGACAGAGACAGACAGACAGAGTGACTAAAAGAGACAAAGGGAGAAAACACACACACCCCCCACCCCCCCCCCACATACACACACACACACATACACACTAACACTAACACACACTAACACACACACACACACACACTACACACCACACACACACCAACACACACCACACACCTCACACACACATAGGGACACAGAGATAAAAACTTCTCTCTCTCTCCTCTCTCTCTCTCTCTCTCTCTCTCTCTCTCTCTCTCTCTCTCTCTCTTCTCTCTCTCTCTCTCTTCATCGATCGTCTGTTCTGTCCCACGTTCTGTCCTGGTCAGAGAGAAAGAAAAGAAGAAAGAATAAAAGAAAGAAAGAATGCAGTAGTAAGGGCGCTCAAAACAAGAAAAAGAACAGAAAAAAAAGAGAGAAAAAGAGTGGAAAGGAACCCGGACATGAACATGGGACAGAACAGACGATCGATAAAGAGGAGAGAGGGGGAGAGAGGGAGAGAGAGGGAGAAGAGAGAGAATGAATTGAATTGAATTGAATTGAATTAAATTTATTTTCAGAAGGTGATAGAGTAAGCATGACAATTGCTTTTTTACATCCAGCCTTCTATAACAATAACAAAAACAAAAAAGAGGAAAGAAAATCATAACAATGAGAAACAATTGGAGGGGGGGGGGGTACATAACCTGATTCTTAATCATGCAATTATACCTGTTTTCAAATAATAGGCGAACAGCTGAAGTAAATGAGAGAGAGAGAGAGAGAGAGAGAGAGAGAGAGAGAGAGAGAGAGAGAGAGAGAGAGGAGAGAGAGACAGACAGACAGACAGACAGCAGACAGACAGACAGACAGACAGAGACAGGAGAGGTTTATATTTATTTTATTTATTATTTTATTCTTTTATATCGAGGATAATGGGATAAGCACTCATGTGCTTTTTAAAAAAAAATATTTATTTATTTTTTTTACATCAAATCCCCGTGTGTATGCAGTTTTGTAAATGTCATCTGTTCCCACCAGCACACGATGGCCTACTCTTACGAAAAGCGGAACAGGATTTAACGTGTGCGCAAGATGTTCTGCGTGCGTTCACACATGGGGCCTCGGTTTAGTCTCATCCGAAGGACTTTTGGGGAGAGTGGAGTAGCACTGATGTTAACTTCAGGCGAAAAATCTCCTTGAACGGGAATCGAACTCGGGTCGTCAAATTGCGAGCACAATGTTCTGACCACTAGGCTATCCCGTTCTCGTGTGTGTGTGTGTGTGTGTGTGTGTGTGTGTGTGTGTGTGTGTGTGTGTGTGTGTGTGTGTGTGTGTGTGTGTGTGTGTGTGTGTGCCGCTGTTTGATCTCTCGTGCCTGCCCCCCCTCCCCCTAGATTCCCTTTACACCCTCCCCCCTACCCTACCCTACCATTATCATCCTTCCCCTTTCCATACTCCTACCACCCACCCACCACCCTTATCATTCCCCACCCCCTCTTACTTCCCTCCCTCCTCCCTCGATTCTCTGCCCTCTTTCGGTCTGTCTGTCCTTCTGTCTGTGTCTCTGTCTCTCACTCTCCTCTCTGTCTCTCCTCTCTCTCTCACTGTCTTTTCTGTCTGTCTGTCTGTCTGTCTGTCTCTCGCTCTCTCTCCATCTCTCTGCCCGGCCCCCTATCTTTCTGGCTGTGATCTGCAGGGAGGTATCTGTCCCGTTATTTAATGCTAGCGGTGGTTCCATCTTCGTCACCTTTCTGTCCAGCAGCAGTAGAAGCAGTAGCAGAGGCAGCAGACGAAGTAGCAGCAGTAGCAGCAGCAGAAGCAGTAGCAGCAGCAGATAGCGTCAGTAGCAGCAGCATCAGCATCAGCAGCAGAAGCAGTATCAGTAGAAGCAATAGCCTCTGGGACCAAGGGTGATATCCAGCCTTCAATCCGTGACGGGCCCTTTTCTGACGTCACCCGGCCCTTTGTCATCTCACGGCACAGAGGGGGTGGGGGGGGGAGTAGCTGTTTCATCTAGGCTACGGGTGGGTGGTGGTACCTTGTCTTGTGGGTATGGTATGTCATCTGTTGAGAGGAGGTGAGTGAGGGGATAGTTTGCTTCTTGTTGCGACCGAGATCAACTGGTAATGTTGCTTGTGTGTGTGTGTGTGTGTGTGTGTGTGTGTGTGTGTGTGTGTGTGTGTGTGTGTGTGTGTGTGTGTGTGTGTGTGTGTGTGTGTGTGTGTGTTTTGATCTGATTTATTTGATTTATTCTTTAATATCGAGCATAATGGAATAAGCACTCTTGTGCCTTTTTACATC
>CM060323.1:9185663-9203163 GCA_030674155.1 Stramonita haemastoma
CTGACTGACTGTCTGTCTGTATGTCTGTATGTCTGACTGATTGACTGTCTGTCTGACTGACTGACTGTCTGTCTGTCTGTCTGTCTGTCTGACTGTACTGTCTGTCTCAGTCTCTTTGAGTATTATAGTGTCATGATTGTTTCTAAGCATGTTCAAACTGAGCATGTTTACAAAATTAATGCACACTCCTTCACAAGGGCCGAAGCCTTTCATTCAACAGCTTATTTGGTATTCGTATTCGTATTCGTATTCTCTCTCTCTCTCTCTCTCTCTCTCTCTCTCTCTCTCTCTCTCTCTCTCTCTCTCTCTCTCTCTCTCTCTCTCCTCTCTCTCTCTCTCTCTCTCTCTCTGTGACTTTCTTTACTTGGCTACCAGTAAGGTTATTTTTGTTGAAGAAGGAAACAAACTGTTCACAATGTATCCTGAATACCCTTTTGCATGATAAAAAATAATGTCCCTGACTTTGTTCAAGTTTGTACAAGATAGACGTTGACGGAAAATCTAGCCAAACTGCTTTGTTTGTCAGCCTTTAAGTGACAATCCCATGCAGGCACAACTTCTTTACTGAGTATGGGACAGCAATCTAGTGAGGCAAAATGTCCAGCACAAGTGTCGAGAGACAGAAGGAGGGCAGAGGTGCACACAGCAACACTTACATCAAGAGGCTAAGCCCTTCCATATCCCCTCCTATTCTCTTTCTACCACCGACCCCCTCGAAGTTTTTTTTTTTTTTTTTAACTCTTCTGGAACTACTACTGCTCTGGATACTTTCTATGACGATAGTCACAGAACCCTAACCCATGTAAAGATGAGAAAAAGCAACTAGAACAGAACTTGTTTCATAACACAGAGTGTGGTAACACTATGGGGTTAGCTAGCTGTGTGCCAGAACAAATATTTCCCATTTGGAAATTAATAATATAGAGAACTCTGTCACTACTGATGCGTTGTTGAGGAGGGAACAGATGGAAATCTTCCCTGTGTGTGCTGCAAGGGGCCTAGAACTGCACCAACTCACCGTGACAAAGAAAAAGGTGACTGCAGCAAACTTTCTGCTAATTTCTCCTGATGACCAGTGTGCTGCTGTCAGAGGGGTACAGTGCTGACACTACGATTCTTGACACTTCTGATGGAGGAAATCATTGGTATGGTGGTGGTGACAAAAAAGCCATGAAACAAAAATTATACAAGGACGTTTTGTTATGACTTTGGGGGAATAACAAAATATAGATCTAGGCCTAGTATTGTGGGAAGTCGCAGACAAGAACATGTTCAAAGTGATAACAGGGAGTCTGCTCTGATTGCCTCAACACTGAATCAATGCCATGTGCTATTTGTATATATGGCTCTGGATGACTCAAGATCTATACAACTGTATTTGGAAATTTCATCACAGCCAGAGACAGTTATCCAGTCATCACGACCTGGTTTCTGGCCTTGACATGGAGAATCTGTTCTATAGTTCAATACATTTCGTGGCATGTATTTTACATTTCGTTTTCGATATGCTCACCCACCACCCCCCTCACCACACACACACCTTACTCAGCCTCCACTTGTGAAGGAGCTGAGTGCTTAAGACACTATAAATCATTCGTATTGTACTCTCTCTCTCTCTGTGTCTTCAATCCCTCTCTTTCCCCTCTCTCCCCCTCTTTCTCTCCCCCCTCTCTTTCTCTCCCCCCTCTCTCTCCCTCTCTCTCTTTCCCCCTCTCTCTTCCTCTTTACTTCTCTCTTTCTCCCTGCCCTCTCCCTCCCTCATCCCCCCATCTCTCTCCCCCCCTCTCTCTCTCCCCTACCTGCACTCCCAAAGATGCCGGATGGGGACAGCATGGATCCGCGATGACGCAGCGGGATCAGCAGACAAACAACAGGCACGACACTTCCGCCTGTGACGTCAACAGTGGACAAGCAGGTTCAGCTTATCACGTCACTTTTCTTGAACGACGTCAGCGGATATCCGCCTATGACGTCAGCACACAGACAGTTGATTTTTTAGTGGCAATCTCAAGGGGGTTGGAAGGACGGTTGAGTATCGTTAGAAGCCAGTGATGATGGTAATGAATTCCAGAGTTTATGACTGTCAGAATGGTACACCAGCACTGTGCCAGGTCTCCTCTCTAATTGGTCATCAACGAAGTTTGATGTGTCCACTCGGCAGACAGGTTCACCACCAGAAAAAGTCAATGTTTCAACAGTGTTGTATTTAGTCCAACAGACACAAACCCGTTACAGTTCTTTCCTTGTCAGATGTTGAGTTGTTTAAACCTGACCACACTGAACACTTTGTATCTCCTCCTGACTGAAAAATACAACTGAATGTCAGGTTTAAATAACATGAACTCACTCTTCGTACACTTTTTCCAGTCTAAACTTGATATCCCACCTGGAGAAAAAAAGGTTCTGGTTTTAATAACATTCACTCTTGAACACTTTTTCCAGACAAACCTTTCTGACTAGAACTAATGAAACAACGAGATCAACCCTTTTTCTTTCTTTTCACAAAATGCGCAATCAACTCCTTCAAAAGAACAACCCGAAACCTCCTGTAAAGCAGTGTGAACCTCACAACAGGTGGAAGAGAAGAAAAAAGGGACGAAGCCAGCAGAAGGCGGATAGTAGTTACCCCTAGCAAAACCACCGCAATAGCAATCCCAGCTAGAACCGACGAGAATCCTCCCACACCCCAAGACCGCGTGACGTCAGTGGGGCCAGAAATGACGAGATGGGAGGAGAAGCAGGAGGAAGAACTAAAGAAGAAACGGACAAGGTGGAGGAACGAATGAATCACCTACAGGCAAGATAGAGAGACAGAGAGAGAGCACACAGCAGGAGTGGCGGGTAGGAAAGGCCAGATAGAGAGCGGCATGCATGCAGTCACGAGAAACAAGCGTCCCTGGCTGAGGCCCACTGAACACTGCCCCTGTCACCCGCCCACAGTAAGACCCTACTAGTAGCCCCCGAGATGCCGAGAAGAAAGAAAGGACGGGAATGAAGGAGAGAGAGAGAAAGAGACAGCATCGACCTGACAGCAACCCCCCTCTCCCCCTCCCCCCCAACTACTACCCTCACCCACTCCCTTCCACTCCTCACTCACACTCACACACCAGCCACACTACTCTATACCCAGCACCTGACAGCAACAGCGGCACAGAGGACTACTGAGAGAGGACTGATGCTACTTCCACCGGTGCCATGCCCGCTCCCCTTACTCCCCCACCCCCACCCCCTTTCCCCTCCTAGCAGAGGTAGGAAGAGATCCCTCCCCACCCCCCTCTACCACCTCCAGCCCTCTCGGCCTATCAGCAAGGAGGGGACGTCACTGCCATCTCGACCGCAGCAACACCGGAAACTTGTGTTCAGCGCAGGCGCAGCCCAGAGCCCCCCCAAGGCAGGCAGGGGTAAGAGAGGGGGGAGGGAGACAGAGAGGACAGGTAACATGGGGAGGAGCACAGGGGGGTAGGGAGGGGGTGGGGTAGAGGTGTGTTGGGGGGGGGAGGAGGAGGAGGGTCGCCTGTTTCAGAGGTGGGAATGGTGCCGTGTTTTTATTTTTTACTGAGAGTTGGTTGGTACAGCAGAGGACAAGTCTTTTGTGTCTTTTTCAGAGAGGAGAAAAATAGGTTTACTGCAACTAGGCCTATACAAGACCACCGTGGAAAGTTGAGTGCTTGTGACACCACCCATCACGGCCCGGCCACACCAACCACCACCACACAAACACCACCCCACACATCAGCACACCACACTACACTAGTGTCTTTTTTATAGTTTTTTTTTCTTAATTACTGCTAAGTCTTGTGATGGGGGAGATAGAATTGTCTTTTTTTCTGGTCTCCTCTCATACTAGTACTCTTTTTTATTTTTTAGCCTATATGCTGTGAAGACTCTGTCTGTCTTTGTCTGTCTGTCTGTCTGTCTGTCAGACACTCACACAGAATCTCTCTGTTTTGTTGTGATCAAAAAGTGCCAATATATTTTAAGCAACCCTCTTTCAGTAGTCCTCAACACCCCCTCACTCCCACCAACGCTTAATCACCCTCTCCCCACCCTCACCTTCCCCCACCCCACCCTTAGTATTAAGACAGAGCATCACCCCCCTCCACTATTCACCACCCCACCCTCTTTTTTCTTTTTCCATTTCTTTCCCCCCCCCCCTCCCCCCTGTTATTACCTGGCGGAGCTCCACACCACACCCATCCGAGGCACCGCCCTGTAGTAGCCCCCTTCACACCCCCCCCAACTCCATCTCCCTCTCCCCCCCCCCCCTCCGCCTCTTTCTCATTCTGCGTGAATGTGGCAGCAGCCCCTCCCCATACTACTTCATGTCTCTTGTGTCTCTTCTCTCCCCCCTCCTCTCCCCTCTTCCATCCCCACCTACCCCTCTACAACCCAATCTTTGTCGCTTCAGAGATAGGGGGAAGGGAAGGGAAGAGGATGGGGGTTAGTGAGAATCCCCCGCCCCCTGCCCACCCCCTCCCTCCCCACACCTTGCCGTACCTGGGTGAAAGATGGAATCATTACAGGGGCTGTCTCGCCTCGCTTCGGTCTCCTCTCGTATCCAAGGCAACGCGGCTCGATAACTTTGCTGCTCTCTGTCTGTCTGTCTCTGTCTTCACTCTGTGTTGTTGTGTTGTGTGTGTGTGTGTGTGTGTGTGTGTGTGTGTGGTGTGTGTGTGTGTGTGTGTGTGTGTGTGTGTGTGTTTGTTGTGTGTATGTTGTGTGTGTGATGTGTGTGTGTGTGTGTGTGTGTGTGTTGTGTGTGTGTGTGTGTGTGTGTGTGTGTGTGTGTGTGTGTGTGTGTTGTGTGTGTGTGTGTTGAGTGAGTGTATACATGTCTGTCCATCTGTCTCTCATTCTCTGTCTTTGCCCCCTCTCTCGTTCTCTCTGTTTCGCTGTGTGTGTGTGTGTGTGTGTGTGTGTGTGTGTGTGTGTGTGTGTGTGTGTGTGTGTGTGTGTGTGTGTGTGTGTGTGTGTGTGTGTGTGTGTGCCCATCTTTTTTTTTCTCTCTCTCTCACTGTCTTTCGTCTCTGTCTCTCTATTTCTCTTTTCTGTCACGGTCGTTCTATCTTCTTATGTCCTCTTGCCTAGCTTCCTGTTTCTGTTTTAAAAATGGATCGCTGGTCTGGAGCTAACACACTGACCTAGAAAGCAAAGTCATGGTTCAATCCCTGTTTGTACCCAAAATTGTCTCCCCATCCACTAGACCATGAGTGGTGGTCTGGGCGCTAGTCTTTAAGTAAGAGTATAAACCGAGGTCCCGTGTGCAACACGCATTCAGGGCACGTAAAAAGTCCACGGCAACAAGAGAGTTGTTGCTGGCAAATTTTTGTAGAAAAAAATGCCACTCTGATTGGGAAACAACTACATAATTATGCAGTCAAGAAAAGAAAAACAAAAAAGTGTGGCGCTGCTCTTGTGGCCACGTGCTTCTCCCATGGCAGAGCAGCCCGAATTTCACGCAGAGAAGTCGGCTGTGACTATATAAATATCTCTGTGTTTTTTCTTCTACATTGCATGCTCAGACAGAAACAATTGTCTGTTATATCAGCGATATGTGTTGTGCTGCCATAAAGAGCCTGACAAGTCAGGCCCAGCGCACTCCACACTGTAGCGTGGGAGAGAACTGCAATCTTTTAAGTATTTTTTTGAAAAATAGCTAGAAGAATGGACCAAGAAGGCGGGAAAATTAGACAAGAAGGTGACAGGAAGAACAGGAACAAGGCAGAAACAAAGAGAAGAGGGAATTCCGAGCACAGAATTTTCAGACGATGGGAATGCTGTTTACACTGATAGGCCCCCGGCAGGCCCATGGGCTCATCTCCGTGTTTTATTGATTGTTCTCTCCGTATGTTATCAACGTTACCTTTCTTGAATCTCAGTAAATAAAGTACAGAGGAAAACATCAGTGACAAGCATACAGCAATGAGAATTAGAACAGAAATAGGGTCAGAGACAGAAGCCAGAAAAACAACAACAAAAACGCCGGACAAAAGAGAGAGAGAGAGAGAGAGAGAGAGAGAGAGAGAGAGAGAGAGAGAGAGAGAGAGAGAGAGAGAGAGAGAGAGAGAGAGAGAGAGAGAGAGAAGAGACAGAGACAGAGACAGAGACAGAGAACTCGAACTCGAATGTTTATTGAGAGTAAATGGATAAGCACAAAGCTTCTTTACACCATGCTCTCACAAAAAAAGAAAAATCGGAAAAAGGAAATGAAAGGAAAACACCCACCCCCCACACCACACAACACACACAACACAACAACACACAAAACCCACATTAAGCAGCATCTGCAAACAATAATGATCAACATAGAGAGACTCAGAGGGGGAGAGACAGGCAGACAGACAGCAGACAGACAGACAGAAACAGAGAGAGAGACAGAGAGAGAGAGAGAGAGAGAGAGAGAGAGAGGGGGGGGGGGGGGGCAGACAAACAGACAGACAGAGAAGACCAAGACAAACAGAGAATATACAAATGCAATATAGAGTAGGGAGATGAAAAATCACAAAGTGTTGGGTTGGGGTGAGAGAGAGAGAGAGAGAGAGAGAGAGAGAGAGAGAGAGAGAGAGAGAGAGAGGAGAGAGAGAGAGAGAGAGAGAGAGAGAGAGAGAGAGAGAGACAGACAGACAGACAGACAGACAGACAGACAGACAGACAGACAGACAGACAGACAGAGACAAAGTGAGAGTGTTTATGTGAGAGAGAAAGAAGGTGCCTATGAGAGAAAGAAACTGTGTGTGTGTGTGTGTGTGTGTGTGTGTGTGTGTTGTGTGTGTGTGTGTGTGTGTGGTGTGTGTGTGTGTGTGTGTGTGTGTTTGTGTGTGTGTGTTGTGGGTGTGTGTGTGTGTGTGTAGTGTGTGGTGTGTTGTGTTGTGTGTGTGTGTGTGTGTGTGTGTGTGTGTGTGTGTGTGTGTGTGTGTGTAGTGAGTGAGTAGAGAGAGAGAGAGAGAGAGAGAGAGAGAGAGAGAGAGAGAGAGAGAGAGAGAGAGAGAGAGAGAGAGAGAGAGAGAGAGAGAGGAGAGAGGGGGGGAGAGATTTCATTTGATTTGATTTGATTTGATTTATTCTTTTATATCGAGGATAATGGAATAAGCACTCTTGTGCTTTTTTACATCCACTCCCCGTGTGTACGCAGTTTTGTAAATGTCATCTGTTCCCACCAGCATACGATGGCCTACTCTTACGAAAAGCGGAACAGGATTTAACGTGTGCGCAAGATGTTCTGCGTGCTTTCGCACACGGGGCCTCGGTTTAAAGTCTCATCCGAAGGACGAGAGAGAGAGGACGAGAGAGAGAGAGAGAGAGAGAGAGAGAGAGAGAGAGAGAGAGAGAGAGAGAGAGAGGAGAGAGAGAGAGAGAGAGAGAGAGAGAGAGAGGGGGGGGTGGGGGGGGGGTGGAGACAGACAGACAGACAGAAACAGAGAGACAGAGGAATGAGGAATGAACAATCAAAAAAAGCAATAAAAAACCCATACAAAAAACCTGAAGGAATGTTATGTCTAGAGAAGGAAAGTGAAACAGATGAACACGTACAGATTTTTCAAACTGCTTCCCCCTTCTGTTTTTTCTTCTTCTCCTAAGCCATATCCTTTATTTCTTTCTCCTCTTCCCTGATATTTTTGTGATACCCCCCCCCTCTCTCTCTGTCTCTCTGTGTGTCTCTTTCTCTCTCTGTCTCTGTCCCTCTGTTTCTCTCTCTGTGCTCTGTCCCCCTCTCTCTCTGTTTCTGTGAACAGTTCTCCTGCCTGCCTGTCTATAAATCAGTCTGTCTGTCTGTCTGTCTGTCTGTATGTTTCTGTCTGTCTCTCTCCTCATCGGTCTGTCTCTTTTTCTCTGTGTTTCTGTCTCCGACTGTAGATCGGTCGGTCTGTCTGTCTGTCTGTCTGTCTGTCTGTGTCTCTCTCTCTCTCAAACGTGTCTTCTTTTTTTTCGTTCCTCGGCAAGAGCTTATAGTTTTATCAATAATAAGATTTTTGTGTATGTGACCTTTTTTGTCCACCATTCAGGTAGTCGCATTCGGCTAAGGGGTGTGTGTGTGTGTTTTAATTTTTTATATTAAAATTTTAAAAATTCTTTTATATAGAGGATAATGGGATAAGCACTCGTGTGGTTTTTTCATCCAGTCCCCGTATGTATGCAGTTGTGTAAATATTGTAATCTGTTCCCACCGGCACACGATGGCCTACTCTTACGAAAAGCGGAACAGGATTTAACGTGTGCGCAAGATGTTCTGCGTGCGTTCGCACACGGGGCCTCGGTTTACTGTCTCATCCGAAAGACTTTTGGGGAGAGTGGGAGTCAGCACTCCAACGTGTGTGTGTGTGTGTGTGTGTGTGTGTGTGTGTGTGTGTGTGTGTGTGTGTGTGTGTGTGTGTGTGTGTTGTGTGTGTGTGTGTGTGTGTGTGTGTGTGTGTGAAATGTGTGTGTGTGTGTTAAATGTGTGTGTTTTAAATGTGTCACCTATTCTTATCGGCACGCAATGGCCTACTCTTCCGAAAGGCAGAGCAGCGGGTTTAAACGTGAGCGTAAGATGTTTTGCGCGCATTCACACCTCACGGGACCTCAGTTTACAGTCTCATCCGAAAGACTTTCGAGGGAGTGGAGTCGATACTGATGTTAACTCCAGGGGGAAAATCCCCATAATGAATGGGTTGTTGGTGATTCGAACCCAAGCCGTCAGATCACGAGCCCAACGCTCTAACCACTAAGCCATCCCCGCTTCTAGCGCCCTTTACAAACCGTTTATTTGTGTTGGTTTACGTTCGTTTCACGATATTAGTAACGACAGAAAAAAATGATTTGTGTTACTTTGGGCTTTTTTGTTTAATTTTTTTTTTAAAGTTCAAGTTGTGAATGCTTTTCTTGTTGCTTGCTTGTTTGTTAGTTCCTCGTCATCTATCTCTCGTCCATCCATCTCCTCGTCAATCCATCTCCTCGTCCATCCATCTCCTCGTCAATCCATCTCCTCGTCCATCCATCTCCTCGTCCATCCATCTCCTCGTCCATCCATCTCCTCGTCAATCCATTTCCTCACTACTGTTTCACACCTTCACCTTTACCCAGGGACAGTGGGGGCACCACTGACGATTTTGCAACCAGCTTCTTCCACTCGCCACGGTCCTCTGCTTTCTGTAGCAAATCGTTCCACCCAAGGCCTGGCCACTCTCTGATATTGTCTTCCCATCCTTTCCTCTCTCTGCCTCTGTCTCCCTCCTTGTGCCATTCCCTGTAGGACAGACTTGGCCAGTCCAGATGTTCGTGTGACGTGGCTGTTCCCCTTTAGTTTGCGTTTTTTCCACTGAAGTCAGGAGCTCTTCATATGGTCCGATGACATTTTTTAGTTTGGTTTTCCCTTCCTTGTTGGTGATGTAATCTCTGTAGGAGAAACTGCTCTTCAGTGGTTGGTTAGTTTGAGTTTTCCCAAGTCTTTCATCTTATCGACATATCACGCATATTCTTCTTCTATTGTGATTATTGAATTAATGACTTCATCCTCTTGTCTCCGTTTTTTTTGTCTCTGTCTGTCTGTCTGGCTGTCTGTCTGTCTATCTTTCTGACATTGAAAGAGCGAGACAGACAGACGACTATACGCATACAGAAACTATTGAATAGTTTCTGGATACAAAGCACACAAACAATTATCATTATTATCAGTATCAATATTATTGTTTTATATTCTTCTCCTTTGATATCGAGGATAATAAAATAAGCACTCATGTGCTATTTTTACATCCAGTCCTTGTGTGTATGTAGTTTTGCAAATTTTGTCATCCGCTCCCACCGGCACACAATGGCCTACTCTTTCAAAAAGCGGAACGGGTTTTAACGTATGCGCAAGATGTTCTGCGTGCGTTCGCACACAGGAACTCGATTTTTAGTTTCACGGAAGGACTTTTTAATTGGGGGAATTGGAGTAAGCACTGATGTTAATTCCAGGAGAAAATAGTTGATAAAAATAATATTGAGAGCAACAACAAGCTAACAGTTCAAAGCATGCTCCAGACAATGATCGAACTCACTAGTTGGGCAACAGGTAAACCTCAACATCAGCCTAACACCAAATTAGTGCCTTTGCAAACGCACGTCATTTTTTTTTTTTAAAGTTAGACTTTTAAAGCTTTTGAACAAATCTTATTAATTGCAATCACGTTTGTATAAGATAACAAGGTAAAAGGTTGCAAAATAGTAAAAGGTAAAGGTGTCCCATAACCTATGTGCTCGTTAGGGACCAAGATGTCAGAGACCTCAGCTTCTCCAGGAGTCAGCATATTGAGGGCAGCGCCCATCTCCTCTCCGTCGCTGCGTTACCTCCCTTGTGCCAAAAGAAAGCAGGTACCCATTTACAGGTATTGGGGGAACTGGAGGACTGTACCGAAGGCATCAAGGCGTGCAAACAGTCACCCATCCACAAGGCAACCACGCTCAACGCTGCGTTAAATTAATCCTAGCTCGGGGAAAAACGTAAAAATAGCACAGCAGCAGTAGTAGAAGAGTAGAGAGCAGCAGTCAGTAGAGAAGCAGCAGAGTAGCAGTAGCAGCAGCAGTAGTAGTAGCAGTAAAGATAGTAGTAGTAAAGTAGTAGTAGTAGTAGTAGAGTAGTAGTAGCAGTAGTAGAGAGGTAGTAGAGTGAGTAGTGTAGCAGGTAGTATAGTAGTAGTAGCAGTCAGCAGTAATAGTAGTAGTAGTGGTAGTGGTAGAAGTGGTAGTGGTAGTGGTGGTAGTGGTAGTGGTAGTAGTGGTAGTAGTAGTAGTGGTGGTTGGTAGAGTAGTAGTAGTAGTAGTATAGTGTAGTAGTAGTGTAGTAGTAGTAGTAGTAGTAGTAGTAGTGTAGTAGTCGTAGTAGTAGTGTAGTCAAATTCAAAATTCAAAAATTTTATTTCAAGAAAACCCCCAAGGGGTACATGAAATTTGACAAAACCAATGTTTGCAGATATGGGCGTGTGAAAATACTCACAACAAAAATCCTAACACAATGGATGGCATAAAAAGAAAAAAGAAAGAGTATTTCACAATACATGCACTAGTATCATTTATGAAGAAATATCAAATTAGTGTTTTTTCATTATTTCTTTCAGAAACTGTGTAACTTTAATAAGCAAAGATTTCCTCCTAGAGCTAAACAGTTCATGGAACTTGATAACGTTTGGATTTTTATGATAATATTTTGGGATAAATTTGTTTCTTAACTGCACAAAAAATTTACATTTGAACAAGCAATGAAATCTCTCTCTAACTCGCTATCTTCACATTTATCACAGACTCTCTCTGCTCTGGGAATACTACTTATTTTGCCTGTTTGGATGGGAAGTCTATGATTTAACGTTCGAAAATGAATAAAAGTTAGTAATGAGGTACGAGGAAGAATGGATAAGTAATGTTCAAAGCAGAAACACTTTTAAATAGTCTATAATTGTAGTCGTAGTCGTAGTCTAGTCGTAGTAGTAGTAGTAGTAGTAGTAGTAGTAGTAGTAGTATAGTAGTAGTAGTAGACGACTAAGTAGTTTCTAAAGAAAAGAAAAAAAAGATTTTTTTTCTCCAATAATCATTGATCTCTCTGTCTGTCTGTCTGTCTGTCTGTCTGTCTGTCTGTCTGTCTGTCTGTCTCTCTCTCTCTCCATCTCTCTCTCTCTCTCTTTCTCACCCCCACCCTCTCTGTGACACAATTAATAATCTAGTTATTATTCAGCTGAATAGCGATTCCTATTCCTCTTTCAGTTAACATGAAGTTTGGTTTCTTCGTTGCAGGAAAATCATATTGCTGAAACTGTGTTACACTGTGCCCCTTGCCAAAAACACTGTATTGTTGATTAATAGCAATAAATCACTTTCAGTGTTCAGTGCTCTCTCTCTCTCACTGTGTGTGTGTGTGTGTGTGTGTGTGTGTGTGTGTGTGTTGTGTGTGTTGCGTGCGTGCGGTGTGTGGGGGGTGTCGTGTTTTGCGTGGCGTGCGTGCGTGCGTGCGTCGTGCGTGTGTGTGTGTGTGTGTGTGTGTGTGTGTGTGTGTGTGTGTGTCTTTGATTTTACGTCTGTACACTTAAAGTGATATTAGACGACAGCAAAACGCGCGTGCGTACGTGCGTGCGTGCGCGCGTGTATGTGTGTGCGTGCGTGCGCGCACTTGTGTGTGTGCGTGCGTGCGTATGTGTATGTGTGTGTATGTGATTTCTTTTCTTACTTTTATTTATTCTTTTATATCGAGGATAATGGTGTGTGTGTGTGTGTGTGTGTGTGTGTGTGTGTGTGTGTGTGTGTGTGTGTGTGTGTGTGTGTGTGTGTGTGTGTGTGTGTGTGTGAGAGAGAGAGTTTCGGAACGAACCAGCGAGTATGAATGGTAGCGAGAACACACACAGAGCAGGAGAGACAACTAAATGAGAAAGAAGAAAAATAATGAATGAAAGTAATAAACGCCAACCGCTAAATGGAGGACGGAAGAGAGGCGGTGGGTTTGTTCTTAGTTTATTCATAGTAATATTCTTCCTCCCCGTCAAACGCTCAGACAGCAATTATTGCCGTCTGTTATATGAGCAAAAACATTAATGCGCTGCGCTGCCGTTAAGCGCCTGACAAGTCAAGCCCAGCACATCCTACTCCAGTATGGAAGATAATTGTTATCTTTTAAGTCTTTCTGGAAAAAAGGCAGGAGAATGGACCAAGAAGGCAGAAATAGACAAGAAGGCTGTGACACACACACAAAATAAGGCATAAACAAAGAGAGGGATGGAAAAGAGGGAATTCCAAGCACAGAATTTCCAGAAAATGGCAATGCTATTTATACGACAGCCCTCCCGGCATCTCCACGGGGTAGTTAAGTACAAACGAAAAACTCCAAAGTTGGAAGGCAGCTGTCTTAATGGTGGGAAAAAAACCGGTCGCATACGCAAAAAATCTCACCACTGGTGAACATTTGAGCTCTTGCTTAGGAACGAAAAAAAGTAGTCTACGTTTTCTTCGGGCTAACAACTCCATTTCTACATTTTGCAAAATACTGAGCACCCAGTCAGGTAGCCAAGGTTTCAAGACACGTGGGTTGTTTCCCGGAAAACTTGTTTTTCCCTCTTCAAGTAAGGCCACCCTCAGGTTCTGTTCAACTGACGCTCAGCTCGCCATTTTGGCCGTGACGTCAACGATATGGTGTGACACGTGCGTGACGTCAACTGGAAACACTTTTCCCCGTGGGGATGTCGGGGACATGTCAGTATAGATAGCATCCCCACCTTTCAGAAATTCTGTGCTAGGAATTTCCTCTTTCCTACCCCTCTCTTTCTTTCTGCCTTGCTTCTTGTATTGCTGTCACCTGCTACTTGTCTATTTTCTGCCGTTTTTGTCCATTCTCCTGCCTTTTATTTCGTCGAGAAAGACTTGAAGGATAACAATTCTATCTTATGCCGAAGTGAGATGCACCCAGCCTGACTTCTCAGGAGCTTAACAGCAGGTTAATGTGACACATTTTCGCTCATATAACACACAACAATAATTACTGTCTGAGCGTTCAACGAAGAAGAAGAGAGAAGAAAGACGTGGACACTGTACTGCTATGAAACAGTGGGTTCTCACCTGCAGCTGTGCGGGTTTGGCGGACACGTAGCAGGCACATGGCCTGGCTGAAGGTCGGCCCCCTTCTCTCCTCACGCTATGCCATGCGTCTGACAGTTGACCAGTCAGTCTGGTGTCAGGTTTTCCCTGCTCTTCCTGAGCAGGCAGAAGGGGGGGGGGGGGAGGAGAGGGAGGAGAGGGGACAGCTGTAATGATCTAACTGGGCAAAGAGCATCCTCTTGTCAGTGTGTCTGCCAGACTGAATCTGTGCATCCCTCAAAAGTCGGTATGCAGCTACCTAAATGGTGGGCGAAAACGATTGCATGATGAGGCAAAGTCTCTCCATGGGTGAACACTGGAGCTGTGGCTGAGGAAGGCGAAACAAAGAAAAGACTGATATCTTCCTTGGTATTTACAAAGCCACCCTCCAAGATTACGATAGAAACTTACTGTTAGAAAACGTTTTTAAAGCACGTGTCTGTTTAGTATGTAAGAGAACAAATGGATGGAAGGTGGCAGGATGGTTAAGACATTCGCCTACCAACAAGTAAACCGTGAGGTTCTGGGTTCCATTCCCAGCCTCGCCCTTTCTTCCCAATTTGACGAAATAATCGAACTGAATGTCAAAGTCATTCGGATGAGACTATAAACCGAGGCCCCGTGTGAGAACACACAGAGAACATCTTGCGCACACGTTAAACCCCGTTCCGCCTTTCGGAAGAGCAGGCCATTGTGTGCCAGCAGGAGCGGATGACAAAATTATTTTTTAAAAAACCCAGCAAGCCCACAGGTGTCATGTTTAGACACCATCCCTGAGGAAAAATCGGGGAGTTGGGAGTCCCCAGGGCAGCTCGGGGTTATTATATATTATATATTTATTATATATATAATATATATATAATATATTATATATCAACATAAAAATAATGGGTAGGTGCTGCACTAGTGGCGACGCGCTCTCCCCGGGGAGAGCAGCCCGAATTTCACGCAGAGAAATCTGCTGTGACATAAAGTGGTATAGAAGAAAAATAAAATAAAACAGAATAAAATATACCAATAGATGATGTGTACGGTGTAGCTGCACCCCAAACCAATGCTGTTGTCTACACGACCACAGAGGCACAGCCACACCGGGGCTGTCACCTCGCATGATTAAACATCTCAGAATAAAACTGTGCAACTATACACAGATTAAACAAACAAACAAACAAAACAGGGTATAAAATCAACTCTACTGTCGCTTCTTGTATCAACGCCCTGGCCAACCATACGTGTCGACCCAAGACAACTTTAAATGTTTTCAGTCCACAAACAAATCCAAAACATCCACTTTCCCTTGCACACTTTTCTATATAAAAAGAAGAAAGAAATAAAAAGAAAAAAAAGAAGCACAGATGATGTAAATGTGTCCTATTGTGTTGCTTGCATTGTCCTGTATAGTTTAGCTGCGAGAAAAACAAGACTTTGCAGGTGGGGGGGGTTTGTGGTAGTCATTACTTTCAGCTTCATGTACAACAAAAGCAAGAAGCTTCACTACTGGCAATGCTGCCCGCTTCCAGCCTGTATCCCCTGTCCTGTCTCCATCGCTGTAGGAGCTCCGGTCTGTCTGTCTGTCTGTCTGTCACGAGATGTGCCGCACAGCCTCACTGTGCTGACATCGGGGATGTCCAGGGATGTTGGCTGCCTTTCCTTGCTGTAGCCACATTCCGATTTCGGACAGCATGTCTAGACACGACAACTGTGTGTGTGTGTGTGTGTGTGTGTTGTGTGTGTGTGTGTGTGTGGTGTGTGTGTGGTGTGTGTGTGTGTTGTGTGTGTGTGTATGTATGTGTAAGAGTGTGTGTGTACGTGTGTGCGTGTGTGAGTGTGTGCGTGTGTGCGTGCGTGTGTGTGTGTGTGCTTGTGTGTGCGTGTGTGTGTTGTGTAATGACTGTAATCATCCGTTCCTAGATCGTACTGGTACGCAATGGTTTACTCTTCCGAAAGGTGAAAAAGGTTTTAACGTGTACGCAAGATGTTTTGCGTGTGCTTGTACAGTAGACCTCGGTTTACTAGTCTCAGATAAAGGAAACTATTTCTATACCTTGCATACGTGCTTGGCATTTTTCTATATCATATTTTCCTATCGTTCGCCTACTCTCTTAGGCTTCATCCTTAAAAAGATTACAAGGATTTGAATTGCTACACTTATTAAAGCGACATAGTCGTCTGCATGATCACATAAGGTGAGGTAAAGGTAAAAAAAAAGGTAAAGGTGTCCCATAACCAATGTGGTCGTAGGGGAGCGGGGCATCAGAGGCCTCAGCTTCTCTAGGGGCCAGCATGTTGAGGGCGGTGCCCATCTCCTATCCCTCGCTGCTTTACCTTCCCTGACCCTAAAGAGGGCAGGTACCCATTTACAGCTGGGTGACCCGAGGGGCTGTACTGAAACCAAGGCGCGCAAACGGTCACCCATCCAACTGGTAACCACCTCGATGCTACTTAACCTTGCCTGGCGAAAGTGAGTGCTCTGACACTGAGCTATCTATCTTTTTAAATTAAAAAAAGCGGCAATCAGTCACATTGTTCAGAAGTTTTACTGAAAACTTTTGAAGGTAGACAAGAACATTGCCCTGCCTGTCACTGACTTACCACACGAGACACAAGGGGGTGGGGGGTGGGGGCAGTTTTAGCCACGTAATTAATCAGAATCATAGAAACCCTGTATCCTTCTCCTACACACACAAACACACACTGCTGCCACACTAACTCCTATTTCAATGATAACAATGACAATAATAATAATAATGATAATCCCCTTTTCTCCCCCACAAGGGTAGCAGGAGTCAATGCAATCTATTTTTTTACATTTTTATACCAGACTGTGTCTCCTGGGCCAGTTTAGCCTGGTGGAACCTATTCCTCCCCAGGTACATAATGCATGCTGAGTATGTTCGTGTTTCCGTAACTCAGCGAAAGCTAACATCAACTGCGGGATCCTTAACGTGTATATGTTATAATCTGTTCCACGCCTATGATAATGTGAACCTACAGGAAAGGAATCAAGGCACTGGCAGGTCTGTGCTTTAAGTTGACCCGGGAGATAGTCCACCGCCCCCCTTCTTTCAGCACACACCGATGCCGAGATTCAAACCCACGACTCCATGGACCCCCAGGATTGAAGTCAGACAGTCTTAACCTCTCAGCTGTGGTTTCCTCTCAATAAGAATGGTGATAATGAGAATAACAACAACAACAGTAAAAATAATAATGAAGGTGGTAATAATAATAATTATAATGATGATGATGATGATGATAGTAATGACAACAACAACAACAAACAACAACAACAACAACAACAACAATAATAATAATAATAATAATAATAATAATAATAATAATAATAATAATAATAATAATAATAATAATGATAACAATGATAACAAAATGATGATGATGATGATGATGGTGGTGATGATGATGTTGATGTTGATGCTGCTGCTGCTGCTGCTGCTGCTGCTGCTGCTGCTGCTGCTGCTACTACTACTACTACTACTACTACTACTACTACTGATTATGCATGCTGCTGCTGCTGCTGCTGCTGCTGCTGCTGCTACTACTACTACTACTACTACTGATTATGATGCTGCTGCTGCTGCTGCTGCTGCTGCTGCTACTACTACTACTACTACTACGGGGGGACGGATAGCCTAGTGGTCAGAACATTGCGCTGGCAATTTGACGACTCGGGTTCGAGTCCGGTCGAGGAAATTTTTCTCCTGGAGTTAACATCAGTGCCGACTCCACTCTCCCCAAAGTCCTTCGGATGAGACTTTAAACCGAGGCCCCGTGTGCGAACGCACGCAGAATATCTTGCCACACGTTAAATCCTGTTCCGCTTTTCGTAAGAGTAGGCCATCGTGTGCCGGTGGGAACAGATGACAATATTAACAAATACTGCATAGACACGGGACCGGATGAAATAAGCACA
>CM060323.1:9210663-9218163 GCA_030674155.1 Stramonita haemastoma
TACTCTTAACCATGCCTATTCTTGTTTTTATGTCTTTGGTATATGATCCGTCATTTGTTTTGACTGAGCCTAGATATTTAAAAGTCACCGACATGAGTAACATGTAAAAAAAAACCACACCAATACCAAAACCCGCATGCATTCAATACACATCATCTGCAGTTCAGTGCAATATGATATTAATTTTGTCAGGTAAACTTCCTTCAACATCAGACACAGGCGTGATTTTTTTTATATTCTGGGTACAGTGTGGAAAATGAACCCTAGATGGAGTACTCTTTCATGCCCCACACTTCGAAACAAAACACCAACAATTTATTCACACCCCACCCACCCCAACTAAAATCCCTTAAAATCCTCTTTAGCTAAAACCCATCTCCCTAGTTAAGATCAATACACTTAAAACCGAATCCCACAGGACAAGATCAGAAAACACCCTTTTTCAGACATCTTTTAAATCAGCGCCATACAAAGTACAAGTATCTCAGCTTTCCACTTCAAACAGAGTTCCCGAAAGAAGTCGGCGGCTTAACCAGAAGAGCAAACGTCCTTTCCCTTAAAAAAAACCCAAACCCCACACTCCTCAAATTATTATTATTTCAAACAACGTCACGATGTTACGAGTGGAACTGGCTCAAACCAAACTAACACTTTAAACGACAGTCCCCCCGCACCATCATCCTAGAAATCCTTAAAACTCTCCAACTAAAAAAAAGTATTTTTCAAAGTACTACTAGACTAAAGACCAAATACCACAAGCGCAATGCCCGTTTCAAAAAGATAACTGGAATTCCCCAACTTTTGAAACAAATCCGCGACCATAAAAGAACAGTTTGGCAAAGGCAGAACGAGTACTATTTCCAAAGACACCCCTAATACCGCCAGTTCAAAATTGTATCATAAACAGAGCTAACGGCTCCCCAAGACACTGCCATCAACCAGGACTTAACGGCTCTAAAGTGTACCGCAAATATTGAACTGAAGATTGTATAGAAGCGATCTTCTTCTGGCTTCTTTCCTTCTTTCTCTTTCTTTCTTTCTTTCTTCTTTCTTTCTTTTCTTTCTTCTTTCTTTTCTTCTTTTCTTTCTTTCTTCTTCTCTTTCTTTTCTTCTTTTTTCTTTCTTTCTTTCTTTCTTTTTTCTTTCTTTCTTTCTTTCTTTTTTTTCTTTCTTTCTTTTTTCTTTCTTTTCTTTCTTTTCTTCTTTCTTTTCTTTTTTCTTTTTTTTCTTCTTTCTTCTTTTTTTCTTTGTTTCTTTCTTTGTTTCTTTCTTTGTTTCTTTCTTCTTCTTCTTCTTCTTCTTTTCTTCTTCTTCTTCTTCTTCTTCTTCTTCTTCTTCTTCTTCTTCCTCACTTTCTTCCTCTTCCTCTTCTTCTTTTCTTCCTTGTTGTTGTTCTTCTTCTTCCTCCTCCGCTTTCCTCTTCTTCTTCATTCTTCTTCCTTGTTGTTGTTGTTCTTTCTTCTTCTTCTTCTTCTTCATCATCCTCTTTCCTCTTCTTGTTCTTGTTCTTCCTTCTCCTTCTTCTTCTTCCTTCTCTTCCTCCTCTTCCTCCTCTCGTCGTCTTCTTTTTCCTCACAAGCGATGGAAAGCAGTCGGAGCAAACAAGTGCGCGCTCCAGTGTGTGTTGTTGTGTGTGTGGTGTGGTGTGTGTGTGTGTGTGTGTGGTGTGTGTGTGGTGTGTGTGTTGTGTGTGTTGGTGAGTGTGTGGGGTGTGTGGTGTGTGTGTGTGTGTGTGTGTGTGTGTGGTGGAGTGTGTGAAGTTTGTGTGTGTGTTGTGTTGTGTCGTGAGTGCGTGGCGGGGGCGTGAGGCGTGTGTGTTTTGTGTGTATGTATGTGTGTGTGAAGGGGGAGAGGGTGTGACAGGTATTACAAGGTAAGCCTAGTAGTGTCGCCCTGCTCTGTCTCTCCCTCTCTTTCCGGTCGTCTTGTGGCGGTGGGCAGCAGGGGAGGTGGAGGAGACAGAGGAGGAGGAGGAGGAGGAGGAAGAGAGGGAGGAGAGGGAGGAGAAATCGATAGGAGTTGTGCCGGCACTATTGGCTCCGCCGGGCCTTGTTGGCAGCCCCTTTATACACCCCGCATTGTCAGGAGGATTTCTTCTCCACTCCATCCTTCACAGAGGTGTAACACTGTGTGGTGTTTGTGTGTTGTGTGTGTGTGTGTGTGTGTGTGTGTGTGTGTGTGTGTGTGTGTGGTGTGTGTGTGTGTGTGATGTGTGTGTTTGAGTGTGTGTGTGTTTGAGTGTGTGTGTGTGTGTTGTATGTATGTGTGTGTATGTGTGTGTGGTGTATGTATGTATGTATGTATGTATGTATGTATGTATGTATGTATGTATGTATGTGTGTATGTGTGTATGTATGTGTTGTGTGGTGTGTGTGGTGTGTGTGTGTGTGTGTGTGTGTGTGTGTGTGTGTGTGTGTGTGTGTGTGGTGTGTTGTACAACGTGCACGCCCATGCCGCGCACACATTTTTAGTTGACAGATGAGCGATAAATTCACTTTTATTCTTTGCTCTCTACCGCCCTTACCTCCCTTCCTCCCCTCTTTAAAAAAAAATCACCTTTCCTTCTGAGTAGAATGGGATTTCTGGGTTTTTTTTTGTGTTTGTTATTTTTTTCCCCCACTTTCACCGTTAATCGACAAGTGTATACACCAGTTTTAAATGTGCTGATTTAGTATAAGACTAAATAGCTGAAGAAGCATGTTGAGGCTTTTGCAATAATGCAATAATAAGTGCACTACGAAAATATCAATTCACTTTAGTGTTCAACAACAATGAAATAACAACCCCCCTTCCCACACACACACAAAGAAATACCATAGGAACCAACAAGATCACAGGTTCTGAATACTCTTTTCTCCTCTTCATCTTACAATACAACACCGGAGAAATATCACAGACTAACAGACTCATCATTCTAGGATTTTTCCTCCAGGTGAAGATCTTGCTTACTATCCGCTTTATTTCCTAAACCATGACTGTTTTTTCTTCCTAAAAGTTACATTTCAATTTCGACGAAACCACTTTCAAAGTCAGATTTGAGTAGTAATCTGACATTATAGTCAGGGGAGATAAAAATGTACCCAGGTACCATGAGAGTTGATAATACGATGAAAAATAATATCCTCGTTAACTTAAGAAAAACACAGAGAGGGGAGAAGAAAAAGGAAAAGTGAGTGATAAAAAAACAACCTGAAAATAAAAAAGAAGGCAAAGAAGACGTTATTACCACAGAACAAAAGTTAAAAAATAATATTAAGAGGGGTATGAGGCATACAGGTAAGCGCGCGTGCACACACGCACGCACACACACAACGCACACACACACACACACACACACACACACACACACACACACACACACACACACACACACACACACACACTACACATACACACACACACACGCACGGAGAAAAATAGGCCACATAAACAGAACTTTCAACTTTCTTTCATTGAAAACAGCAAGCACAAGAGAGCGGGTAGAAAGAGAGCGGGGGGCGGGATGTGTGTGTGTGTGTGTGTGTGTGTGTGTGTGTGTGTGTGTGTGTGTGTGTGTGTGTGTGTGTGAGAGAGAGAGAGAGAGAGAGAGAGAGAGAGAGGGGGGGGAGTGGAGGGGAGGGTTAAGGTAGGGAAACACTCAGGTCAGGCAGATACACACAGACACAGAGACACAGACACACACACACACACACACACACGCACGCGCGCGCGCACACACACACACACAAAACACATACAAACAAACAAACGCACCCACACAAAATGCCACACACACACACACACACACACACCGCGCGCGCGCGCGCGCGCGCGCATACACACATACAAACACACACACACAAACATACACACACACAAAGACACACACAAACACACACACAGAACCTCTTCTCTCTTCACCCCACCCCCACCACCCCCACCTCTACACCTTCGTCTCCCAGCTCGCTTCTGTGTCCTCATTCTCACCAAATTTTCGCGTTCATCGTCACCATGGAAACCAACCAAACAGAAGAGGATCTACGGGCAGTCAAGCACATCAGCAGATCACGAGGACTGGGAAGGAAAGTGGCGGGGAGGGAGGGAGGGAGGGAGAGAGAGAGGGCTGGAGAGAGAGAGGAGTGGAGAGAGAGAGAGGAGAGAGAGAGAGAGAGAGAGAGAGAGAGAGAGAGAGAGAGAGAGAGAGAGAGGGAGGCTGGAGAGAGAGGAGAGGAGTGAGAGAGAGAGAGAGCGGAGAGAGAGGGTAGAGAGAGAGAGAGAGAGAGAGAGAGAGAGAGAGAGAAGAGAGAGAGAGAGAGAGAGAGAGAGAGAAGAGAGATGAGAGAGGAGAGAGAGAGAGAGAGAGAGAAGAGAACGTCTGAATTTTCACAGATGGTGTCACAACTTGTCAACTACTCCCCGACTTGAAATGTATACATGCCATTAAAAACTTCGGCTCTTCTTATTTGGTTATAAAAAGAAAACATGTATTTCCCTGAATTGGGTGTGTGGTTACCTTAACGGTGGGTTAAAAATCCCGGTTACATACGCAAAATTCCACAACTGGTAAACTTAGAGCTCCGACCAAAAAATGAAAAAAATGTTAAAGGTTGTTCTACTCTGCCTCCCATCTGTTTTAAGACACAACATCAATGGATCTCACTGCCTCCATTCTGTTTAGAATACATTATCAACGCTCAATACTCCATTCTGTTTAAACTACAACATCAATAGATTGCACTATCACCACTTTGTTTCAAAACAAAAGATCAACAAATCGCACTGACTCAATCGAATTAAATGCCGCCCCCTCCTCCCCCCCAAAAAAAAAGATATTATAAACAACTTGTAAAATATTGTGCAAGTGTGGATTGTGCTTTATCGATTCTGTTTGAAACATTTCTGGATTGTGTCATCTTGACTCAAGTTAAGATATTCTATTGGCGGCTTTTACACTGACTCAGTTCTGTTTAGAATACTTCAGATTTTGCTGTCTGCATTCTGCTTCAAATACATAATAAGACGCTATAGATCTAGATCTAGTCCCCATTCTGTTAAAAAAACCATTTTGGGTGGTACTATCTCGACTCTGTTACAAACAGGGTGTTAGCAGATGCGTGTTCTCTATGTTCTGAATCTTACACTCTGAAAATAATTCTGTTTAATTTTGAACAAACGAGAGTGTACCATCTCGGTTCTCTTTTAAAGATATTTCAGAACATTCAATATCAAGTTCTTGAAAACAGTATTTTAGTACCTCTTCTTAAAAAAAAAAAGAACAAAAACAACAAAAGAAAACCGCCAAACAACAAAAACCCAAAGAAACTTCGACCTCTGCATGATAATAAAAGTCATCCATCCTCCCCCCCCCCTCCCCCCCCCCCTCAATGTTCTAAGCGCAAGCAGGAACCGTTTTTTCTCATGGGGATGTCTCAGATTCTGGTGACACCGGGCCGCGACAAGAAAGAAGCCAGCCTAGCAGGCTGTAACTGAGTGTAGAGGCTGGAGGATGGCCAAAGCAACAGCAAAGCAAGCTGCAGAAGTGAAGGAGGAAGAGGAGACAGCCGGGAGAAGAGAGGAGGAGGACATAGGGGGAGGAGGAGGGGGGGGGGGGGGGGGGGGAGAGAGAGGGGGGTAGGGGAGGGGTGGAAGCGACAGGGACTCCATCCCGTTAGAAGGCCGGAACCCATTCATTTCAGCTGAAAGGCTACCTGCCATTATCTCTACCCGACACACTCTCCGCCTCCTACCAGGCCTACCTGGATGGCTACGAGGAGAGGAAAAGGAAGAAGAGGGGAGGGGGTTAGGGGGGGGGGGGGGGGGAGATAAAGGGGGTAGGGGGTAGGTGAGGGGGGTTAAGGAGGAGGAGGAGGAGGGAAGGCTGTTACCTGGTTTCCGATCTAGCGGTTGATGTGTCATCGTCATCATTGTGGTGGGTCTCTTCCATCAGAGTTTTTTGTGGTTTGTGTTTTAAGTTTGGGTTTTATTCTATTACTTTATGTTTTTATATCTTTTTCTCCCACTTTCCTTCCGTCCTTACTTCCTTCCTTCTTTTCTGTTCTGTTCTTTATTCCCGCTGTCTTGTTTCTTTCCGTTCTCTGGCTTTCCTTTCTCTCCTTGTTGTCTTCCTTATAGTTTTGTTTGCTTTCTATAGAACTTAGTTTTTTGTTTTCCATTTTTGACGTTTCCTTCTTCCAAGTTTATCGTTTCTTCCTTCCTTCATTTCTCTATGTCTTTTAAAAAAAAGTATTTTCTATATCATCTGTTTTCCTATAATAATTGCTTTGGTGGTTTTATTTTCGTTCTTTGTTCTTTCATTCTTCGTAACTTCCCTTTTCTGTTGTTCGTTCTATGGTTTTATACACCCTTCTTCTTCTCGTCTGCTCTCTCTCTGTGTCTCTCTGTGTCTCTGTCTCTGTTCTTTTTTTTTTATATTCAAATCAAAATCATCATTGATTCTTACTTCTTATTTTCGTTTCTGAATGAGTGCCTTCTTTACAACATTACCTTAATACTGTATCTCTATTTCTCACCTGTTGTTTGATACTTGGTAAGGTTTTTTTTGCTCTTGGTAATTGGATCATTACAATTGTTCTTGTTTAGTTGAGGCTATCTTTTTATCTTGATGTTATCCCTGAAAAGGGCGGGGACTGGATGTAAAAAAGCACATGAGTGCTTATCTATTATCCTCGAATAAAAGAAGTTTGCCTTGCCTTGCCTTGCCTTGCCTTTTCTCTCTCTCTCTCTCTCTCTCTCTCTCTCTCTCTCTCTCTCTCTCTCTCTTCTCTCTCTCTTCTCTCTCTCTCTCTCTCTCTCTCTCTCTCTCTCTCTCTGTCAGTTGCCTCTCCGTCATCTTTACCCTTCGTGTCCTATATCACTGACGCTGCTTATGTCATCAGTTTATCTGGCCTTCTGGCATGGAGAGACTGGGTGATTTTTTCCTTGGACGCTCTCTCTCTCTATCTCTGTCTGTCTCCGTGTGTGTTGTGTGTGTGTGTGTGTGTGTGTGTGTGTGTGTGTGTGTGTGTGTGTGTGTGTGTGTGTGTGTTGTTTGTCTGTGTGTCTGTCTGCTGTCTGTCTGTCTGTCTCCCCCCCTCTCTCTCTCCCCCCCCGTCTCTCTTTCGACCTTCTGTATGTCTGCCCCCCTCCCTCTCTCTCTCTTTTGACTTTCTCTGTGTGCGTGTCTCTCTCTATCCCCTCTCTCTTCCGCACGCTTGCATTGTTATGTGTATGTATGTGAGTGAGTGAATGAGTGAGTGAGCGCGCGTTGGGTGGGGTGGTGGTGAGGCGAGAGAGAGAGAGAGAGAGAGAGAGAGAGAGAGAGAGAGAGAGAGAGAGAGGAGAGAGAGAGAGAGAGAGAGAGAGAGAGAGAGAGAGAGAGAGAGAGAGACGGACACAGACACAGACACAGACAGAGACAGAGAGAAAGACAGACATAAACACACAGACAGACAGACAAAGTCAGAACAAGAAAGAAAGCACAGCAAAACAAAACAGAGCAAGAGAAGACCGAGAATCAAAACA
>CM060323.1:9225663-9228163 GCA_030674155.1 Stramonita haemastoma
GTGTTAACACTTCAGTGACGTCACAACGGTCCACTAGACAACAGGGTAGGTAAAGGTGATGGAAAATGACTCCCGTTCTTTCTATGTTCCCGTTCAGCTAACTTTTTTCTGCTGCTGCAGCCAACAGCTGGGTGTGCTGAAGACGGCAGAGGCAGGCAGGCAGGCAGGGAGGGTAGGGGCAGGGCGGGATCTAACCATCCCCTCTCTGGCTCTGCCTGCACAGACCCGGATGTGACAGACGGGGATCTGGACAGTCACCTTCAAATCCTTCACGTCCCCCCCTCCCCTCCCCCACAGCTGTCTTCAGGACTCTGCACAACTCTGGCTTGGCACCTAGGTGGTTGGGTGGGGTTGGCGGGAGGGTGGGTGGGGGTAAGGAGGTAGGTGAGAGATAAGAAGGAGGTAGGTGAGAGAAGAGAGAGAGAGAGAGGGAGAGAGAGAGAGAGAGAGAGAGAGAGAGAGAGAGAGAGAGAGAGAGAGAGAGAGAGGAGACAGAGACAGAGACAGAGACAGAGACAGAGAGACACATAGACACAGACACACAGACAGAGGCAGACACAGAGACACAGACAGAAAAAAACAGAGAGGCAGACACACAAAGAGTTAACATCAACGCTGACTCCACTCCCCCCAAAAGTCCTTCGGATGAGACTATAAACTGAGGCCCCGTGTACGAACACATGCAGAACATCTTGCGCACACGTTAAATCCTGTTCCGCCTTTCGTAAGAGTAGGCCATCGTGTGCCTGTTGCAACAGATGACACGATTTATAAAAACTGCATACACACGGGGACTGGATGTTAAAAAAGCACAGGAGTGCTTATTCCATTATCCTCGATATAAAAGAATAAAATCAATAAAAAATAAAATACATTTTAAAAAAAGAAAGAAAGAAAGAGATTATTGAGGAAAAAGTAGTGGAGGAAAAACAAGTGCAGGTACTCACTTCTTAATCATTTTGAAAATGACTTATCAAAGATTCAATTAAAAAAAAAGAAAATAAATTCTAGGGAATAATGTCTTTCAGTGGCAGCATTGTAGGCATATTTGAGTAAGAACCATGCCTTTGGCCTGACCTGATGAGTTCGAGTGGATGAGCTAGAGAGAGAGAGAGAGAGAGGAGAGAGAGAGAGAGAGAGAGAGAGAGAGAGAGAGAGAGAGAGAGAGAGAGAGAGAGAGAGAGAGAAGAGAGAGAGAGAAGAGAGAGAGAGAAACAGACTGAGAGAGACTGACAGACAGAAGGACATACAGACAGAAAGACAGAGAGGTGGATTAGAGAAGCATAACCCAAACAAAGCCTGCCTTCACACGAGCACCTAGCGCGCGCGCACACCACACACACACACACACACACACACACACACACACACACACACACACACACACACACACACACACACACACACAGATTCATGAGCAGAGGCAGCCACCTTCCGTGTGTGGGATTACAGGCATTAACGGGGATCGACAGGAGGGTGTGCTGATTGCCTCGTCACGCCTCATTGCCCATGCCTCCCGGCCCATCCCTCCCCCCCCTCACCAACGGGGCCAAAAATCAGGTGTATACACGAGCGCGCTACCGTACGAGTGGCAGTATTAGTTGCAGATCCAGACCGTTCGACTTCAATCCCATGGGGGCCTATGAAGTCCTGGGGTCAAATCTCGGCGGTGTCTGGTAAATGAAAGGTGGGGAATTTTCTTAAAAGTATTATTATTATTATTTTTTTTTTTTACTATCTCACAGATCAACTTCAAGCGCAGTCGTGCCAGTGCCTTATATCCCTTCGTGTATATTACACACACGCACACACACACACACACACACACACACACACACACACACACACACACATATATATATATATATATTATATATTATATATATAGATATACATATTTACATACAGAGAGAGATATTTTATTTTACTTTATTTTATTTATTTATTCTTTTATATCGAGAATAATGAAATATTCACTCATATGCCTTTTTACACCCTGTTCCCGTGTGTATGCAGTTCTGTAAATGTCATCTATTCCTACCGGTACACGATGGCGTACTCTTACGAAAAGCGGAACAGGATTTAACGTGTGCGTAAGATGTTCTGCGTGCGTTCGTACACGGGGCCTCAGTTTATAGTCTCATCCAAAAGACTTTATATTAATATTGATGGAGCGAGCTAGCTAGCTAGCGAGCGAGCGAGCGAGAGGAGGAGAGAGAGAGAGAGAGAGAGAGAGAGAGAGAGAGAGAGAGAGAGAGAAGAGAGAGAGAGAGAGAGAGATGAGAGGAGAGAGAGAGAGAGAGGAGAGAGAGAGAGAGAGAGAGAGAGAATATTCGACTCTGCATCCATTTCAAATCCATTTCAAGAGCAACTGTTAAAGAGACTGATTTAATGAATATAAAAAAAATTACGATCACGGTTGTAAAACAGTGAATAAAGGTGACCGTCTACTTGGACATTTATTTTTTTTACCTTCTTTCCGGGGAGTGGGGGGGGGGGG
>CM060323.1:9234653-9262153 GCA_030674155.1 Stramonita haemastoma
AAAAATTGGGGTGTGTTTCTCTCTCTGTCTCTCTCTCTCTGTGTCTCTCTCTCTGTCTCTCTCTGTCTCTCTCTGTCTCTCTCTCTGTCTCTGTCTCTGTCTCTGGTCTCTCTCTCTCTCTCTCTCTCTCTCTCTCTCTCTCCCTCTCTCTTACGCAAGTTCGATTCAATGTTTACCATTGAACAATAATACACAGCGATATAATAGTTTAAACGAAGTTAAGCAATGCCCTGTTTGTAAAGATCAAATAGAAAATGAAAAACACTTTATACTGAATTGCCCTATCTATGAAGACTTGAGAAATAAGTTTCTTAAAGTTTCTAAAAGACTTCCTTTCTATGTACTTCTCAAAGCCACTGTACCTACTGATAGATACAATTTATCACGTTTTATCTTTCATGCAAAGAAAGAAATAGGATAACTTTCTAGAAATTGATATTTGCATTTTTGATGAATAATACATCTAAAGCAGTGTCGTTTTATGATACGTGTGAATTGTTCCGTGATTAACGGTTAAGATATGGCTTATATAAATTTCTTGCTTTATAAGTACTCATATATTATTTCATATACATATACGTTGATAGTAATACGTTTATAACACCTTTGTCATATGCACACACTCTATGCCCACCACTTTTTTTGTATTGTGGCCTAAGGCCGATGTACATTAAACAATTTCAGTGTTCAGTTTTTCAGTTCAGTGTTCTCTCTGGCAATTGCGCTAGCAATTTGACGACCCGGGTTCGAGTCCGGTCGAGGAGAATTTTTCTCCTGGAGTTTAACATCAGTACTGACTCCACTCTCCCAAAAGCCCTTCGGATGAGACTTTAAACGGAGGCCCCGTGGTGCGAAACGCATGCTAGAACATCTTGCGCACACGTTAAATCCTGTTTCCGTTTTTCGTAAGAGTAGGCCATCGTGTGCGGTGGGAACATATGACATTTACAAAACTGCATACACAAGGGGACTGGATGTAAAAAAAGCACAAGGTGCTTATTCCATTATCCCGATATAAAAGGATAAATCAAATAAATAAATAAATAAATAAAAAAATCTCTCTTACTCCCTATGCCTGCCTACTTGTCTGTATCTGTCTGTCTGTCTGTCTCTGTACTTTGTCTGTCTGTCTGCCTCTGTGTGTGTGTGTGTGTGTGTGTGTGTGTGTGTGTGTGTGGTTGTGTGTGTGTGTGTGTGTGTGTGTGTGTGTGTGTGTGTGTGTTTCTGTCGGTCGGTCTGTATCTCCTTTCCTCTCCCCCCTCTTTCTCTCCTCTCTTTTTTCGCACACATTGAAACCTGTTTGCTTTTTCCTAAGAGGAGGCCATTGTGTGCCGGTGGGAACGGATCACAACACTACAAACCCGCATACACACAGGGGCTGGATGTAAAAAAAAAGAGGCAACCCTCTCTCTCACTTTTTCTCTACTAAAGGCACACAAACACATACACACACACACGAACACACACAGACACACAGACACACACACAGAACACACACATTAGACAGACCCCCCCCCCCCCCCCCCCACAGAACTCACACGAGATACAGAACCCCCCTCCCCCCCACACAGACGCAGACGCAGACACAGAACACACACACACACACGCGCGCGCGCGCACTCACACACACACACACACCACACACACACACACACACCACACGCACGCACGCACACACACATACACACACACACACACACCAAAGCAAAACCGAAATCAAGCAACACATCTAAAAAAAAAGTCACCACCACAAACAACCACCAAAAGAAGAAGAAGAACAACAACAACAACAACACACAACACAAACAAACAAACCAACCAAACTAAACAAAAAATAAAACCTAACCCAAACCAAACAAAACCTAACATCCTCTCCCCCTCCCCACGAAAATCCTACTTTTCCCATGTATTACGACATTTGCAGAGAAAGACAGAAGGAAAGGGGGATAAGCCACATCTCTCTCCCCACGTTACTGGATCAGGGATTGAGCAGAAAAGCCAGGTAATAGCAGCAACATCTCTACACTGCTTCGTCATCTGACAGAGAGAGAGAGAGAGAGAGAGAGAGAGAGAGAGAGAGAGAGAGAGAGAGAGAGAGAGGGAGACAGACAGACAGACAGACAGACAGAGACACAGACACAGACAGACAGACAGACACAGACAGACACAGACAGAGACAGAGTCACAGACAGAGACACGGAGAGAGAGAGAAACAGAGATAGAGACAGAGAGAAACAAAGACAGAGAGACAGAGACAGACAGACAGACAGACAGACAGAGAGAGAGAGAGAGAGAGAGAGAGAGAGAGAGAGAGAGAGAGAGAGAGAGAGAGAGAGACACTGAGAGAGAGAGAGACAGGGACAGAGACACTGAGAGAGAGAGAGAGACAGGGACAGAGACACAGAGAGAGAGAGAGAGACAGGGACAGAGACAGAGAGAGAGAGAGAGAGAGAGAGAGAGAGAGAGAGAGAGAGAGAGAGAGAGGAGAGAGAGAGAGAGAGAGAGAGGTGAAGAACAATCCCAATGTCATCACAATTATAACCTGACTAGAGGAGGAAGAGGAGGAGGAAAAATCGGAGGATGAGAATGGAAGAGGAGAGAGGAGGATGAGAATGGAAGAGGAGAGAGGAGGATGAGAATGGAAGAGGAGAGAGGAGGATGAGAATGGAAGAGGGGAGAGGAGGATGAGAATGGAAGAGGAGAGAGGAGGATGAGAATGGAAGAGGAGAGAGGAGGATGAGAATGGAAGAGGAGAGAGGAGGATGAGAATGGAAGAGGGGAGAGGAGGATGAGAATGGAAGAGGGGAGAGGAGGATGAGAATGGAAGAGGGGAGAGGAGGATGAGAATGGAAGAGGAGAGAGGAGGATGAGAATGGAAGAGGAGAGAGGAGGATGAGAATGGAAGAGGGGAGAGGAGGATGAGAATGGAAGAGGGGAGAGGAGGATGAGAATGGAAGAGGAGAGAGGAGGATGAGAATGGAAGAGGGGAGAGGAAGAGGAACAGGGGAAGGAGGAAGTGTGTGTGTGTACGTGTGCGTGTGTGTGTGCGTGCGTGTGTGCGTGTGTGTGCGTGTGTGCGTGTGTGTGTATATGTGTGTGCGTGTGCGCACGAGCACGTGTGTGTGTGTGTGTGCGTGTGTGTGTGTGTGTGCGCGCGCGTGCACCCGTGTGTGTGCGTGTGTGTGTGTGTGTGTTTTCGTGTGTGCGTGCGTGCGTGCAGGCGTTCCTGCGGGCACGTGCACACGTGTAGACCAGTGCATGCATGGTGTAGTGTATGTGTGCACGCGCACGCGTACGCGCGTGTATGTATGTTATCTCTGCACAGACGTAATGATTATTCCCGATTCCTAGGTAACATCTGATAATGATAATGATAAATAATAATACATGGATTTTATAATACTATATCTTGTAAAAAAAGAAAAAAAAAAGAAAAAAAACCCCAAAGAAAAACAACAAAGGGCTTACATTCAAGTTGTGCATACAGACTTGAACAGTCACACACACACACACACACACACACACACACACACACACACACACACACACACACACACACACACACACACACACACACACACACACACACACACACACACATACACACAAACACATACATTGCATACACGTGGGGGCTGGATGTAAAACAAAAGCATACCACTATCTTCTAAATAAAAGATTAAAATGAAATATAAATATAACAAAATAAATGAATACACACACACACACACTCAAACATCACACACACACACACACACACACACACACACACACACACACACACACACACACACACACACACACACACACACACACACATACACACACTCGAACATCATACATTGGCGGAGCGAGGGAGATTTCGGCTGTTGAAAGGTAGGGACCAGAATAGTGTGAGATGGAACAGCATGTACATTAAAAAACAGCTTGCGTATAAGGGTTACCCATACCGAAGCAGACTCACAGTATAAGTACCCCTCTTCTTACTACTCTAATTTACTGTCTTGACTGTTTTGGGTAAATGTCTGTCACTCATCCCAACACTACTTAAACATCACAGAAAGTGAACAGGCGGGGGACATCTAAGATTCTGTTTTAACCAGACATCTCTATACTAGTACACAGAATAATAATAATAATACTGGCCAGCTAACGGATAGGCCACATGACTGTGTACTTTCACATCAACAGCTACCTGGGTATGTTAGTGTCTGAAGATGGACCCCCACCTCCTGCCTCCTCCTCTACACCCCCCACTCTACCCTCCCCTTCTCACCTCACCTCACCCCTCACTCTCCACGGCACCTCAATCTTCTCTTCTCCCCCTCTCTTTGTCAGTGGTGTCTGCGTTGCCATGGCGATGCTACCAGACACATGGGTGCCAGGGGGTGGATTGTGTAAGGTGGGTTGGGGTAGGAGAAGGGGTGGGGTGGGGTGGGGAGAGGGGAGGAGAAGGGAGGGAGAGGGGAGGGAGGGGTAGGGAGAAATGGGGAGAGGGATGGAGGGAGGGGAGAGAGAGAGAGAGAGAGAGAGAGAGAGAGAGGAGAGAGAGAGGAGAGAGAGAGAGAGAGACAGACAGACAGACAGACAGACAGACAGACAGAGACAGACAGACAGACAGACAGACAGACAGACAGATCGACGGGGGGGCACAGCCAAAAAGCTACACGAAGCGGATAATGCAGCTACAGAGGAAATGGATGTTCTCACAGCGAAATATTAACTGGATCCCTCTCTCTGATCCTTCTGGTGCCACAGGAGACAGACAGACACACATACAGACATTATAGACAGACTGACTAACAGACAGACAGACAAGACAGACAAACAGACAAACAGACACACAGACAGACAGACAGACAGGGGCACACAGCCATACCCTCTTACTGAGAAATCACCAGTTGACGTTACACTAAACCACACTGCGCTACACAACACTGCACTGAGCTACACTACACTGCGCTACACTACACTGCGCTACACTACACTGCGCTACGCTACACTACACTGCGCTACGCTGCACTACACTACACTACACTACACTGCGCTACACTACACTACACTACACTGCGCTACACTACACTACACTGCGCTACACTGCGCTACACTACACTGCGCTACATTACACTGCGCTACACTACACTGCACTACACTGCGCTACACTACACTGCACTACACTACATTACACTACACTGCACTACACTACACTACACTACACTACACTGCGCTACACTACACTACACTGCGCTACACTACACTACACTGCGCTACACTACACTACACTGCGCTACATTACAATAAGCTGCACTACACTACACTGCACTACACTACACTGCGCTACACTACAATAAGCTGTGCTACACTACACTACACTGCGCTACACTACACTACACTGCGCTACACTACACTACACTGCGCTACACTACACTACACTGCACTACACTACAATAAGCTGTGCTACACTACACTACACTGCGCTACACTACATTACACTACACTGCGCTACACTACAATAAGCTGTGCTACACTACACTACACTGCGCTACACTACACTACACTACACTGCACTACACTGCGCTACACTGCACTACACTGCGCTACACTACATTACACTACACTGCGCTACACTGCGCTACACTGCGCTACACTGCGCTACACTACACTGCGCTACACTACACTGCGCTACACTACACTGCGCTACACTACACTGCACTACACTGCACTACACTACATTACACTACACTGCGCTACACTACACTGCACTGCGCTACACTACACTGTGCTACACTACACTGCGCTACACTACACTGCGCTACACTACACTGCGCTACACTACACTACACTGCGCTACACTACACTACACTGCGCTACACTACACTGCGCTACACTACACTACACTGCGCTACACTACACTACACTGCGCTACACTACACTGCACTACACTACACTACACTGCGCTACACTACAATAAGCTGTGCTACACTACACTACACTACACTGCGCTACACTACACTACACTGCGCTACACTACACTACACTGCGCTACACTACAATAAGCTGCGCTACATTACACTGCGCTACACTACACTGCGCTACACTACACTACACTGCGCTACACTACACTAAGCTGCGCCATACTACTCTACTCTATACCACCACACTTCACTAAACCACATCACATAAGCCTACGCTGCACCACACTACACTACATTACATTATACTACTACACTACACTACACTACTAAACTAGACTACACTACGTTACTCTAAACTATGCTACACTACACACTACACAAGACTGCACCACACTGCAGTGCAATACACTACACCACCCCAAACTTTTTTTTTTACACCATACTACTCTACACTTCATACTTGCCCTCCATACTTACCTACCCAGGCTTTGCGCTCTAAAGACTAGAGCGCAACTCCATAGTCTTCCGAGACTGATGGGTGTCTACTACTACTACTCTACACTACACTACACTACACTACACTACACTACACTACACTACACTACACTACATTGCACTACACTGCACTGCACTGCACTGCACTGCACTGCACTGCACTGCACTGCACTGCACTGCACTGCACTGCACTGCACTGATTTTGATTCCAGTGTGCTTACACCTGGACTTTTCAGCCCCCGTGGACGCATAAATGCGAAACACATACACACACAAACACACACACACGTACACACACAGACAAACACACACACACACACACACAGACAAACACACACACACAACACACACACACACACACACACGCACAGACAAACACACACACACACACATTAATAACACGAGTGTACAGACATGACAAGGGACAAAACTAGAGAGATGAACACAGCGCTTCTCCACCCCATGAGTCACAGAGTACCAGAGGCTCACTTTCAATTCTTACCATGTTCTCAACATTCAATAGAACAAACAGACAAAAAAAAGCATTATTAAAAAAAACGGCTAATAAAAAAAGATTGAAAATTCTATGAACGGTTATTATTACAAATTGAAATGCTAGATACGAGATTCCAGGGAGCATCAAGATGAGAAATGGACATACTGTTTTGCATCGTGATAGATAGTCAGGATGAGGGGGTGGTTGTTTTTAAAGGCACTTCGAAAAAACTAACACCCAACTGACAGACTTGAATACACATGAATAAAGAGCGAAAGACAATGTTACTGTATTGTCTGAGATCTAGATCTTTAATGATAGCGCCAGAGGAATAAAACACCGTCGTGTGCAGTTGTCTGAGCGGGTAAGCTGTATGTCCTTAACTGCTGCAAAGATGATACAAGCACTTGCCTTCTCCAACGACCTCTCTCACCACTCTCCTATCCTGGGGGCGGGATAGCCAGGTGGTCAGAGTGATGCGCTCGTGATCTGCTGACCCGGGTTCGAATCTCGTTCAAGAGGATTTTTCCTCTAGGGTTAACATCGGTACCGACTCCCCTTCTCTCATAAGTCCTTCGGATGAGACTATAAACCGAGGTCCCATGTGCGAACACATGTAGAACATCTTGCGCACACATTAAAACCTGTTCCATTTTTCGGAAGAATAGGCCATTGTGTGCCGGTGGGAATGGTTGACAAAATTTACAAGCTGCATACACACGGGGACTGGATATAAAAAAAGCAAATGATTGCTTATTCCATTATCCTTGAAATAAAGAAGTAAATAAATAAACAATGAATAAATAAATATCCCGTAGTCCTGGAGACTGTGGGGACACCACTGAAGATTTCGCAACCAGCTTCATCCACTTCCCGCAGTCCTCTGCTGTCCGTAAACGGAAACAATTTTCACAAACTCGAGAGGAAAACAATAACAGAAATGTACAACTTAAAGATAATAAATATCTAAATGTTTTTACCCGTTCTGTATTTTTCTGTTGTGAAAAAAGTTTGCAGTAAATCATGTTAAATACACACAAAACAGACAAAACATTGTTCTGAAAAAGAAGAATTCGGGGATATGCACCTCACCATTCCTACGCTAACAGATCCTTTCAGGTATGAATCATACCACTGTCTCCTCCCCGAAGCCGGAATGCCGTTGCCTTCATGGTGAGCAAAACGGTCATATACCCCCCCCCCCCCCCAACCTCACCATCGGGAAACCTCAGAGCTCTAGCCCATGAACAGCAACAACAAAATCAGCGCCAGGTCTGAAACGTGCCCGGAGAACAAGAACAGAGTGAACAGCTCAACCGTCAGGGCAGCAGTCAATGATTGTGATCAACGGGCAATTTGAAGTGCATGCTTCTCTCTAACGTTCATCTAACGTCGGCAAGATTGTTCAAAGGGGCAAAAAACCCTGCACATGTAAGATTCATCTGCGCAAGGCAATTTAAGAGATTTATTTATTTATTTATTTATTTATTCTTTTATATCGAGGATAACAGAATAAGCAATCATGTGCTTATTCAATGCATGTTCAATCTTGGTCAGGTGATGATGTATAGGTGTGTAAAGAAAGCTGTGATTGGCTGAGGATATCCAAAGAGAGAGAGAGAGAGAGAGAGAGAGAGAGAGAGAGAGAGAGGGGGGGGAGGGGGGGCGAGGAGTCAACGACATGAAAATCTTGGTCAGGTGATGATGTATAGGTGTGTAAAGAAAGCTGTGATTGGCTGAGGATATCCAAACCAGGAAGTACAAAGTGCACTGCATGCATGCCAGCCTATGATTCATCTTTTCAATTCTCTCTGCACGTTTACACACTTGCCCAGACGAGTGGGGAGTCAGAGTCGTGACCATCTGATACTCTGCATTGGAATTTCATGGCTGTGCGTGTGTACCGTCCACCTTCTTGCTGTCAGACTGAGAATTTGTATCTTCGAAAGTTTAACTTACAGAAAGATGCTGGAAGGTTCAATCCCCACCTCCATCCATCCATCCCACCCTCTGAAGACAAACTAGTACAGAACGAGCACTCGTTTCACCCTTAGCTCCCCCCCCCCCCCTTCGCCTCTGCCCGTAGTGTCTTTATTTCTCCTTCCTGTAACCTCCCTCTATTGTTGTTGTTGGGCTAGAGCTCCGAGCTTCACCAGTGTGGAGATTTTTGCTTATGCTGAGAATATGGTGTATGTGACCATTTTTGCCCACCATTAGTAGAGTCGCATTCCGATTTTGGGGGTTGGTGTCTAAACACGATATCAGTGTGAACGTGTTTTTGTATTAATTATAAAAAAAAAATTGTTGTCATCCTTTGTTACTGGAACAAACGGCCGGCACTTCTCAAAGACAGAACGGGTTTTAATGGGAGTGTAAGGTGTTCTGTGAGCGTTCGCACATGGGGCCTCAGCTTACAGTCTCATCCGAACGACTTTCAGGGGAGTGGAGCCATAGACTGATGTTAACTCCAGGGGGAAAATCCCTTGAATGGGCGTCTCGGTGGTGGCTCGAATCTTGGCCGTCAAATCGTAAGAGCAACGCTTTAACCGCTAGGCTACCTTTCCTATGACTACGGAGACACCACGAAAACAACGGTAGCCAGTTTTACCACAGGAAGCTGGCCAGGACAACCACTTGTGCCAGCTTCTACAGCTGGGTGAACTGGGGGAACTGTACTGTTGCCAAGGCGCGCAAACGGTCACCCATTCAACTGGCAACCACGCTCGACGCTGCTTAACTTGACTGGGGAAAAGTGAGCGCTCTGACCACTGAGCTATCTCGTCCAAGTGTCAAGACTGACAATAAAATGGTGCTATGCTTAGGACTGTTATATTGCGACTATGTCCTTATCCAAGACAAGAACCTTAGCCTAGCAACTTAAAACTCTCACCAAAAGGAGAAAAAGTCCACAAAGTCGAAATGCGGCTACCTTAATCGTGGGCAAGAAAATGGCCACATAGCATAAAATCTCAAAATTGGTGAACCTCAGAGTTCTTACCGAGGAACAAAAAAAAAGAGAAATAATAATCTGAAGTCAGGGTATAGCTGCCTATTAATACTTCAAAACAGCCATACATGCAAACTTCTCATCCTGTTGTGTACTCATGGTTTTACATTAATTTCCTGGTGTAATGAGCAAGACACACAAGCATATTCTGAGTACTCCCCAACCCCTCCTTCCTCAAGAGTGTTAAGCTGGCACACACACACACACACAAAACACACACACACACACACACCACCACACCACCACCACACCACCACCACCACCACTAATCATGATATCATAGCACAGGAGAAATCACTTTCATGACCATGTGGACAGTGAAGACGCACCAAAACACGAAGACCTTAGGTACCAGAACTTGCCCTATCAACTTCTGCTTTCTGTCCACACCCATCTTCCCCCCTCCCCCCTCCCCACCGCCCTCTTGCCCACAGCCTCATGCATAATACGGCACCAGAACCACGGGGCCGTGGCGTCAGCAGGATGGGGGAAGGGGTGACCCCTGACCTCAGACCACGAGGAAGAAGAGACCCTGCTCGCTTTATTCTCACCCATAGGCCAGAAATCGATATCTCGTCTCCACCCCCCTCCCTTTTCCGCACTGTATGTATTCATGAGCCGTACCTCACCGGGGTATATGGCCAGGCTTAAGGAGGGAAATATTTTGCACAAAAAAGAATAAAGTGTCATTGTTCAAAAAAGGAAGGATGTTTAAAAAAAAACAAAAAAACAATTCAAACAAAACACCACCAACTTTATAGTGAAGCTAGCTAGTGTTGTCTGTGAACAGTTAACGTTTCTTCCAGATGGGGACCAGTGGCCACTCTATCCTGTCTCCCTTGTCTTCTTTTTCTATAACCGTTTTGGGGGTTTGTAATTTTCGTTTTGACCACCTAATCATCTTCCTCTGAGAGAGAGAGAGAGAGAGAGAGAGAGAGAGAGAGAGAGAGAGAGAGAGAGAGAGAGAGAGAGAGAGAGAGAGAGAGAGAGAGAGAGAGAGCGTAGATTATAGCCTCCACAACAGCAATGACTTCACCATTAGCGGTCTTGGTCCAGGCCAAATGCTTTATCAGTTATTTAAAAAAATGGTTTTGATAATAATAATAATTATGTATGGAATTATAAAGTGCTGAATCTTGCAAAGCAACAAATCAAAGTGCTTACATTCAAAGAATTTACATGCATGCGATCGTACATGAATAAGATGAACAGATACCCTATTGTGCGCTCACAGACACTCACACATAGATACAGACACACATCAATGATGTAAGCTAAAATGCCAAGGTCTACATTTAAACGTTGTTGTGCTTTAAAATGTCATTTTCAAAATTATCTTCAGCCAAGACAAGCTCTTAATGTAACAAACCTGCACTCTGTGCTGTAAAGAAGAAGAAAAAAATCATCTGAAGTCGGCCTATGTAACGTCGTAAACAGCCATACACTCAAACTTCCCATTCAGTATGTACCTTCAATCTCACACACAGTGATTCCCATGTGGGACGAGTGGATCATGAGTGCATATTCTGGGCAAGCTAGCCCCCACCCCACACCCGCCGTGTTAAGCAGAGAGAACACACTACAGCTATTAGTGGTCTGTTTATCCTGAAGATTTTCACCATTGTCATCAGTTCCCTGACAGCAAAGGACTTACACTGCAGAGAATACCCCGCTCCCCCCCATCACACTATCATTTCTCCTACCTCTGCTCACTATTCTGCTTTGACTTCTTCTCCTACCCACTTCCTCAATATCCCCGAGTACCACTCCACCCTATCCCTGAAGAGGCACAACAAGCAACAACAGCAACAACCAAACACACACACACACACCACACACACACACACACACACACACACACACACACACACACACACACACACACAACACTCACACACAAACACACAGCAACAAGCTACTAGAGGACCCCATCCAGCAGCAGCAAGGATGAAGAAGCACACCAGCCGCCATGGCGCAGTGGTTAGCGCCGTGGATTCCGGACTGGAAGGTCGCGGGTTCGAATCCCATAAGTCATAGGGATTTTTTCGGGCTCCGGCCGGCTCCTACCCAGAGTGAGTGTGCTGTGGGCTCAGTGGGGAGACTGGGACCACACAGTCGAGCTTCATCCACTTTACGGATGCGAATTTGAGAGTGTTGCTCAAATTACCTGACCAACACTGCAGGTGTCTGTATCTCTCGGGCCTGGTTGACGCCGGGATATATATGACAGTAAGCGTAGAGAACAACCCTGTCAAGTAGTCTCAAAGCGGATGCACCTCCACAGCAGCATCATTACATCATCCTCATCATCATTGATCATCATGCAATAATAAAAATTGCCTCTGATTCGGTGGCCTCCGTTGCTCTGGTCTCATGGTGACCTCAGATTCGGTTTCTCCATACGCTTCTGTGCCTGTGGTGAATTTGTGTCAAAGCCTTTGGGGTTGGGGGTTCGTGGGGAGGCGGTCGTTGGAGGGACGTTGTGGTGGTCGCCACCTTGGGTGGGTGACTCACTCAGTCTGGCTCCGCAGTCTGGCTTACTGTCGTAAGTAGGGGGCTTAGTAGGTGGTGTCCTGCGTATGTTAGCTCAGAACAGGCACCACTGAACACCACCAAAGTGACCCAGCAGAAGTGCAGGGCCCCTCTGGCTGGTGGCCCCGCGGCGGCCTAATATTGATGAGCTCCCTGTGGACTCCCGACCCCGGGGGTGAGACACAACGAATCTGGGTATGGCTGTGGCGGGGAGATTGAAATGAGCGGCGTGGGAACAGCAGTACGGGAACGTCACAGAAGACGAGGCAGCACAAAAAAAAAAGAAAAAAAAAGGATGAAGAAGCACCAGAGGCCATCAAGGCTGCTCCTCTCCCGTAGGCACCAGACAGCAGAGCTTGCCTCTTACTTATCTCCCTTCTATCTTCACCTTCACCTATCCCGTAGTTTTTCACCTTCACCTATCCCGTAGTCCTTCACCTATCCCGTAGTCCTTCACCTATCCCGTAGTCCTTCACCTATCCCGTAGTCCTTCACCTTTCCTGTAGTCCACCTTTCCCAAAGTCTTTCACCTTCACCTATCCCGTAGTCCTGAAAATTTTGCAGCCCAGCTTTGCTTTCTCCACTCCCTGCGGTCCTCTGTTTTAAAATAAAAGGTAAAAAGGTAAAGGTGTCCTATCACGTATGTGGTCGTAGGGGAATGAGGCATCAGAGACCTCAGCTTCTCTAGGGGCCAGCATATTAAGGGCAGCGCCCATCTCCTCTCCCTCACTACCATCTCCTCTGCTTTCCGTAGCACCCATCTTTCCACTCAAGGCCAGTACTAGTAGGCTGGTCATGTTTTTCTGTCATGGTTTTCTCTGTTGGCCTCTTCCTTCCTCTCCCTCCTTGTATTGGACTGTAATCTGTCTACCCAACCTTTACTCACCATGATCCACCACCACCATCCTTTCTTGCTTCTCCCCTCTGAACCCCCCCCCCCAACCAACCCCAAACCCCCATCCATAATGTAGCCAAAGAGAGGGAGAGAAAGAGAAGAGAGAGGGGGAGGGGGTCAGGAGAATCAGGAAGCACCCCTAGACCTTTAGGGCCAGAGGCGCCTGACACCCTGCTGCATTCCTGCTGATAGGCTAGAAATCGATGAGTTGTTGTCTCCCCTTTCTCCTCATGCATATGGTCATGAGCCTTACCTCACTGGAGACAAAGAAGGGTTGGGAGTGGGGGGAGGGGAGGGTGGGGTGAGTTCTTTGATGGAACATGGTGAGATTGTGGTGGGAAGGTAGCCTGTGAAGTGTGGCATGTCAAAGAAAGGGGAGGGAAGGAGGGAGGGTGGAGAGTGGGGATGGGGGGTTGTCTTTCCTTGCTGTGGGTGCTGCTGGTGTTGTTTTCTATGGGTAAGGTTTCTTCTTCCTCTTTGCAGGCACACGCTTCCCTTTTCTCCTTCCTCCATAGTTTGACATGGGTTTTTGTTTTACACCATCCTTTCTGTCGGTCTGTCTGTTTGTCTGTCTGTCTCTTTCTCCCCCCCTCTCTCTCTTTACGAATGTGTCCCCGCTTCCTGTCTCTCTAAATGTAGAAGAATTACGATACTAGAACCTAAGGTCTCTATCAGTATCACGAAGGAACAAATCGAGCTCAGCACCAATGGTTTGACAAGGAAACCATAGCAAACAACAAGTATTTCTTTCAAAAGAGTTGAAAACTATCATCAGCAACTGTCACTTTCAAAATGTAGGCTACCACACTAGACCAGTGCACTAATCATTGGTACATGGCTGCCATCACCCCAGGGAGAAGCAGATGAGGTCATGGGACACTTACATTATCCACCAGAACACGTGTTTAGGTATCCAGATGTGTAACTTCGGTCAATTACATCTGTCTGTGGCGTGTCCACTTTTGTGAGTGTTTCTGTCAGCTCACTGTTGTTTTGAGGGTTGTTTGTTTTTGCTTAAATGAACCAGAATGTACAATACTGCTTTCAGGTCCATGTGGGCTGGAAGCCAGGAAAGACAATCCTCACCCAGGCATCACTAGCTTGACCCACCCACGCTCTTTTCCCACTCCCTCCTCCTTCGTCTCCTAACGTCCACCCACCACTTCTGCCCCTTCATCCTCATACATAATGCAGCCACAGAGGCAGAGTCCAGGCAGCCACAGGGCTGGCAAAGAAGTGCCCTCTATGTCTCTCCTCCCCCCTCCTCAACCCCCTCACCCCCATCACTCCCCCCTTCCCTCAACCCCCTTTGCCCCCTCGACCTGTGAGCAGGAGAGGCAATAGGGGACTCCACTGTGCTTTATTCTCACCAGAGGAGTAGAGCCAGAAATCGATGACTTGTCTCCACCTTTTCCATTGTGCATATTCATGAGCTCCTCACTGAAGCATGGCCAGGCCAGGAAAGGGGGAGGATGTAGCACAGGTTACTTTCAAGGAGGGTTGAAGGGAAGGGCACTTCTACTATGATAATGTTCCTCCCGCAAGACCAGGCTGGGGGTGTCTTAGGCTGCTTCAGCCTTCTTCCAGGTTGCAGTCACCCCTAGCAGCTACCTCTCTTTCTCTGCCTCTATTCTCTAACAAGAGGCTTTACGTTAAGTATCTAAATATCTCTTTTGTTTTCCTTTTGTGGTGCCCATGTGTATATACAGGCACACATACCTGCACTGTCCGTGTGGGAGTTGTGTGTGTGTGTGTGTGTGTGTGTGTGTGTGTGTGTGTGTGTGTGTGTGTGTGTGGGATGTGAGATGTGTGAGAGAGGAGGAGAGAGAGAGGAGAGGGAGAGGAGGAAGAGAGAGAGAGAGAGAGAGAGAGGAGAGAGAGAGAGAGAGAGAGAAGAGAGAGAGAGAGAGAGAGAGAGAGAGAGACGAGAAGAGAGAGAGACGAGAGAGAGAGAGAGAGAGAAGAAAGAGAAGACAGACAGACAGACAGACAGAGAATGAGAGAGAGACAGAGAGAGAACGAAAGAGAGAAAACGAAAGAGAGAAAGTGTGTATGTATGTATGTATGTATGTATGTATGTATGTATGTATGTATGTATGTATGTATGCATGTATGTATGTATGCATGTATGCATGTATGCATGTATGTATGTATGTATGTATGTATGTATGTATGTATGCATGTATGTTTGTATGTATGTATGCATGCATGCATGCAGATCTATGTATGTATGCATGTGTGTGTGTTTTATGATATGCAGACATATGTATATGTGAGTGTATGAGTTGAGCATTCTATCTGCATCTGTTTGTATTCTAAACTATCAACTGGGCTCAGTACACACAAACAGGAATATTCGTCATCTAAAAAAATCCTGCAGAAAAGTCATGTGGGTTACATACGAGCACAGAGTGAAGGTAGTGAGCCAGAGAACTCAGCTTAGTCATATTCTCTCTCTCACCTTGACTGACATGACTGTCCTCCTCATCTACATCCCTAACCTCCACTCTGCCTTCCTTCCTGTCACTCACTCACTCCCCCCCCCCACCCTGCCATGGTCTGAGCTTTAATGCCAGAGAGAGAGAGAGAGAGAGAGAAGAGAGAGAGAGAGAAGAGAGAGAGAGAGAGAGGAGGAGAGAGAGAGAGAGAGAGAGAGAGAGAGAGAGAGAGAGAGTAGATAAGCAATGGGCAGAAGAGATCTTGACTGATAGGCACAAAGGAAACCCCAGACAATAGTGCAAAAAAAGAAGAAAATATTCTTGTAATATACCACACACAAAAAAGAGAAAAAAAACAAACCCACCCCTAAAACAAGCACAAATAGGATGGAAGAATACTAACTAGCCATTCAATACATGTCTGAAACAAAGTAAAAACAACAACAACAAAACAGCAAAAAAAAAAAAAAAAAAAAACCCCACGCAAAACAAAGATGAAGAAAGTGATATTTTCAATGGAAAATAGTATGATTAACCAATGACTGATGAGATGTACATTTTCTGGATTCGTCTTCATTGTCAAATATTCATTTCACTTTTTAAACATCACATTAAAAAAAAAAACCACCACTACAGAAGCCTTTACATTCAAACAAACAAACTAGTTTTCAATAATTAAAAAAACAAACCCAACTTTATGCTGGAATAACTGAAAGAAAACATGAAAAAAGTCTTTCGTTAATGCACCTTGAGTCAGCCCTTAACTCGAAAAATAGATTCGATCCTTTAAAATAACAAAACACAACACAACTGTTTTCTTTGCTGCTCAAGCCAAGAAATGCTGTGCACAGTATTACAAAGTTTACCCAAAGTTGTCATTGCCCTCAAAATGACCAGACAACAAGGAAAAAACATCCACCATAACCCCCCACCCCCCCCAAAAAACCAGAAAAAAAACAAAACAAAAACGACCCAAAACAAAACTAGACAAAAAATCCCACCAAAAAACAAAAAACTCACCCAAACCACCCCAATACAAAAACCAAACACCAACACATAAATAGGATTTTCCAACACATTCTCTCCTCACCATTACATCCCGATCTCCATCCTAACCTTTAACCTTTGGTTCCTACTAATAATCCATCCTATCCCTGTGACTACAGTAGTGGAGATACGGGCAGAATCTATCATACCAGTAGTTGCCTATTGAGGGTCCATTCACTGTCCACTGCCAAAAGAACAAGCACCAAGAATGTTATCTACCTCCCTCCCCCCCAGGCATCCTACACAGCTTGCCCATCATCAAACCTGCCCTCTGTCCAACCTTTGTAACTGACCCCCTCCCCACCATGGCAGCTTCTACCCTAACCACCATCCCCCATAATGCAGCCAAATGAGAGAGAGAGAGAGAGAGAGAGAGAGAGAGAGAGAGAGAGAGAGAGAGAGAGAGAGAGAGAGAGAGAGAGAGAGAGAGAGAGAGAGAGAGAGAGAGAGAACAGTATAAAGGGGAACCAGGAAGCACCCCCACCCTAGTAGTTGCTGAGAAGAGAAGTGGTGGAAGAGAGAGGCACTGCAAGCAAGACAGGGTGCCGTGTGGTCCTGCTGCTGCTGCTGATACACTGGGCAAAGCCATGAGTTGTTTCCCTTCTTCTCCTCATGCACATTCATGGCGCTTTCTTTACCTCACTGGAGACACAAGAGGGGGTGTGGGGGAAGGTGGGGGGGGGGGGGGAGAGGGGGGTTGTTGTTGTTTGATGTATGTAGCATGGCAATGGAGGTGGCCATGTTAAAGTAAAAAGAAGCATGTGGGTGGATGTGTGGGTGTGTGTGTAGGTGGTGGGTGGAGGGGAGTGGAGTGTGTCATCTTGGCTTACTCTGTCCTTGCTTACTCTTTGTTTTGCTTACTCTGTCCTTACTCTTTTTTTGCTTACTTTGTCCTTGCTTACACTTTTTTTGCTTACTCTGTCCTTGCTTACTCTTTTTTGCTTACTTTGTCCTTGCTTACACTTTTTTGCTGACTCTGTCTTGCTTACTCTTTTTTTTGCTGACTCTGTCCTTGCTTTTCTTTTTTTTGCTTACTCTTTTTTGCTTACTTGTCCTTGGTTACTTTGTCCTTGCTTACTCTTTTTTTTTGCTGACTCTGTCCTTGCTTATTCTCTTTTTTGCTTACTCTTTTTTGCTTACTCTTTCTTTTGCTTACTCTGTCCTTGGTTACTTTGTCCTTGCTCACTCTTTTTTTTGCTTACTCTGTCCTGGCTTACTCTTTTTTTTGTGCTTACTCTGTCCTTGCTTACTCTGTCCTGGCTTACTCTGTGCTGGCTTACTCTGTCCCTGCTGTAGTGGTGGTTTAGGTGCTGTCATTGTTTTCATTGGTAAGGCTTCTTCCTTTTTTCACAGACACACACTTCCTCATCCTCGTCTTTCTCCTTCCTTTCTTCCTTGACATATTTTCAATTAAACCCTGTGTCCCTCTCTCTGTCTGTGTTTCAGTCTGTCTGTTTCTGTCTGTCTCTGTCTCTCTTCCAAAGTAAGGATCATTCAATAGATACCATCAAGAACACATTCTTTGTCTGTGTCTGTCTGAGACAGGGATGGACTGAGGTTCAGTGTAGTGCTGTGTGTTTGTCGTAGCGTTGATGTGATGTGGAACTTTTCTGTTCTCATGCTGTTGTATCAGGAATTTAAGTGTTATTTAACCGTAATTCATTCTTTTCACTTACAGTTTTAAGCTAAAAAAAAAAGCCTTATCTTAAGATTTCATGTGTGTTTACAATGATTCAAAACCACAAACATTCATACGGATTTTGAATATCTCACAATCTGTATGTGATCACAATCATTCAAAACGACAAACGTCCACACACACTTGTCCTCTCTCAGGTATCTCTTCACAGAACATACACGGACATATCCAGCATGCACCTTGCACAAACCAAAAAAGCTGCTGTGACGTCGACATATCTGTCCGTTTAGGCCAGCAAACACACCTCCTGCCTACAGCGCCACAAACACAGGGGAAGACCCAGATACACCCTCCACCCAGCCCGGTAAGGGAATGCTGAGAAATGATACAGTCCAGGGTGACAGCTGACCAAAATTCGAGAAGTGAATGTGCAAGGGTCAACAGCCCCTGTACTGAAACGGTGTCTGGACCTCAAATACCATCATCATGGAGGAGACAGTAGCAGAGGCCTGGACTTCCTTCTCCTCTCCTCTCCTCTCCGCTATGTGGGCAATGATGTGAGGAAATGGAGAGTTTGCTACCTAGTCACTACCGCTACCTCCCATTCCCCATTCAGGCACAACCACACCGAGTCTGTTGTTGATGTGGCCACAGTATTTAAAAAAATATGTTTTATTCTTTTATTTCAAGGATAATGGAATAAGCACACATCCAGTCCCCGTGTGTATGTAGCTTTGTAAATTTTATCATCCGTTCTCACCGGCACACATTGGCCTCCTCCTCTTGTAAAAAGCGGAACGGGTTCTAACGTGTGCACAATATGTGCGTGTGTGTGTGGGGGGGGGGGGGGGGTAAGGGAGAGGGTGAGTGAGTGAGTGAGTGAGTGGTGTGTGTGTGTGTGTGTGTGTGTGTGTGTGTGTGTGTGTGTGTGTGTGTGTGTGTGTGTGTGTGTGTGTGAGTGAGATGAGAGGAGAGAGAGAGAGAGAGAGAGAGAGAGAGGAGAGAGAGAGAGAGAGAGAGAGAGTCAGAGACAGAGATATGATAGTTATGGATTTTAATTCATAAGGAACCCCCCTTTCCTTCCTCACCCTACCATGTTTTTGATAATGAACAAAACTAACAATGCATCGTACCTTTTCCAATTGACTACCAAACAAAAACAAACACCAAATTCCTTTTTGTCCATGCAAGAAGGGACAATCAATTACGCCACTAAACAGAAGATACAACAAAGAAGACAGAGTTGTGATTCAATACGTGTTGTCTCAATTTATTTTTACCAAACCAATCGAATTTTCCATTTGCTATGATGTCTGATTTTCTGTGTGGTGCCTTTTCTTTTCTGAAGACAACAAGAGGGCAACATTGGAACACCATTCCCTCACCAACCCTTAATTCATCTTCTCCCGCACGTACGCACGCACACACGCATCTTCTCCCGCACGCAAACACGCGCGCACATACACATCAGTCCCCACTGAAACCTTCTCCGCACGCACGCACGCACACATGCGTACACACACGCACACACACACACACACACACCACCACACAAACACACACACACACACGCACGCGCACGTGCATACACACACATACGCACACGCGCGCGCGCGCACGCACACACATAAGTACGTACGTACACACACACACATACACACGCACACACCTGCCCGCACGCCCGCCCCCCATTCATCAGTCCCCAGTGAAAGCTTCTCCAAACCTTATGCTAATGAACGGCACAACCACTGCCCACTTCATGAGGTCGGGATAGTCTGATGGTCAGAGGGGTGTACTCGTGATCTGTTGATCCAGGTTCGAATCTTGTTCGAGAGGATTTTTCTGATGGACTTAATATCAATGGAGAATCCACTCCCCCCAACATCTTTCGGATGAGACTATAAACCGGGGCCCTGTGTGTGAACGCACGCAGAACATCTTGCGCACAAGTTAAAACCCGCTCCGCTTTTTGGAAGAGTAGGCCATTGTGTGCCAGTGGGAACAGATGACAAAATATACAAAACTGCATACACACGGGGACTGGATGTAAAAAAACATATGAGTGCCTATTCCAGTATCCTCAAAATCAAAGAATAAAAAAAAAAATAAATGGTCGCCACCTCTAGGTGTGATCCCTGGGGCTGGAACCCAGTGAAGAACCAACACCCAAAGCCATGTCCTCCCACCCCTAACCCTGGCAGCGCAACTTGCCCTACTCAGGTTTTACCTCTACCACCACCACCACCACTATGTCAGCCCTAAAGGCCCACCCACTACTTCTCCATCACCATCTTCCTGCTACTACCCTATACACTCCATCATTAATAAAGCAACAGAGAGAGAGAGAGAGAGAGAGGAGAGAGAGAGAGAGAGAGAGAGAGAGAGAGGAGAGAGAGAGAGAGAGAGAGAGAGAGAGAGATGCATCTCTCCCAAATACAAACCTCAGGGCATGAAAAGCAGAGAAACGAGCCTTTACTTGATTCTCTCCCATTAGACACAGAAATCGATGAGTTGACTGCCTTCTCCCCACTCTACATATTCATGGAGTTTATCTCACAGGGACGATGTCTTGTTCTTAGAGAGGGGGTACACGGTTTAAAAGTGTAGCGTTTATTGAGGGTGGGTAACGATACTGGGTTTTTGTTGGCTTTTTTCTCTCTCCTCTTCTCTTTTTGATACTGATGCTTAAAGTTTGTTTTCAGCCTGTAAGATTTCATCCTCTGTGAAGAACTACTGATCGTGGCCACTTTTATTTGTATTTTTGCCTGTTGTTTTTCCCATTTCTCCAGAAAAAGAGATTAAAAAGTATCATTATCGCTGAGGCAAAAAGCTAAAGGTGTCCCATAACCTATGTGGTAGGGGAGCGAGGCGTCAGAGACCTCAGCTTCTCTAGGGGCCAGCATATTGAGGGCGGCGCCCATCTCCTCTCCCTCGCTGCTTTCCTTTCCCTGACCCTAAAGAGGGCAGGTACCCATTTACAGCTGAGTGAACTGGGGGACTGTACTGAGCCAAGGCGCACAAATGGTCACCCATCCACTTGGTAACCACGCTCGATGCTGCTTAACCTTAGCTTGGGGAAAGCGAGCGCTCTGACCACTGAGCTATCCTGGCCCCACTATTGCTACAGCAGTCATTAATTTTGATCACAGATTCAAGATGGGGTGGGGCTTGAAATAAGCTGTAGCTTGACGCGTTTCCCCTGTTGTATTGTATTCTGCTTGTCCTGTATCTTCTTTTCCGTCGAACGCTCAAACAGCAACTGTTGTCGTCTGTCGTATGAACGAAAATGCGTCGCGCTGCCTTTAAGCACCTGACAAAGTTAGTCCTAGCGCATAGCGCATCCGACTTTGGCATAGGAGAGAATTATTTTTAAGCACTTCTAAAAACAAATAGGCAGGAGAATGAACAAAGAAGGCAGGCAGGAAATAGACAAGAAGGAGGCGTCAGGAAGAAAAGGTTCATGGCAGAAACAAAGAAAGTGATAGAAAAGAGGGAATTCGTGATACAGAACTTCCAGAGGAAGAGGATGCTGTTTATACGCCAGGCCCCCGGCATCCTCATGCCTATGATGTCTGTATATTGCGTAAACAAAGTTTAAACCAAGATGGGTTAACCCAACACTGATGGATGCTGAGGCAAACGATCACGCGATGGAAAGATGCTATAGACCCTACACTGGTTATAAACCAGCACACACAGCTCATGTCCTACACTGGGCCTTAGCACTCAGACAAGTCTCCCAAGTACTGGGAGGTTAAGACCTCCCCTCCCCCACCCCTCACCTTCAACCTTACCCATCCACCTTCTACTTGTCTTTTCCCCTCCCCCCTCCCCCACCCTCTACTTGATTACTTCCACAGTCCTCCAGACGAACAGTCTAGACCTTGGGGTCTTTCTACTGGCTGACCAAAGTGTTCCAGACCTACATGTAGAGACAGTGACTTTCACCTCTGTCCTCGCCTCAATGTCTACTATACCCCTCCACCCCTCTCCTCCCCTCTCATCACTCCATTTTCCCTTCCCTGTTCTTCCCTCCTCCATAGTCACTGTCAGTCTCTGTGTTGCCATGGTCACGATGCCAGAAACACAGGAGTGGTATCCTGGGAGAGAGGGAGGGAGGGAGGGAGAGGGGGAGAGGGAGAGAGAGAGACAAGGCAAGGCAAGGCAAGGCAAAATTCTTTTATTCGAGGATAATAGATAAGCACTCATGTGCTTTTTTACATCCAGTCCCCGCCCTTTTCAGGGATAACATCAAGATAAAAAGATAACCTCAACTAAACAAGAACAATTATAATGATCCAATTACCAAGAGCAAAAAACCTTACCAAGTATCAAACAACAGGTAAGAAAAGACAGAGATACAATATTAAGGTAATGTTATAAAAAAAAAGGCACTCATTCAGAAACGATAAAAAAGAAATAAGAATCAATGATGATTTTGATTTGAATAAAAACTAACAAACAAACAATCAAACAAACATTGAAAACAAAACAAAAAAACCCAGCAAAAACAAAACAAAATGAAACAAAACAAAAAAGGCGCAATAATTTAAGATCAAACATGAGAATATGATGAGGTTAGATGACTCTAAACATCAATCCACCACCATCTATCATCAAAATAAGTCCCTTAAAACATAAGATTTTGATAAAAGGTGAGAAAGAACAACAACAACAGGTAAGAAATAAGACAGAGATGCAATATTAAGGTAATGTTATAAAAAGGCACTCATTCAGAAACGAAAATATGAAGTAAGAATCAATGAAGATTTTGATTTGTAATTTAAAAAAAAAAAAAAAGCAAAAAAAAAAGAAAAAAAGAAAAAAGAAAAAGGCGCAATAATTAAAGAGCAAAGATGAGAATATGATGAGGTTAAATGACTGAAGACATCAATCCACTACCATCTATCATCAAAATAAGTCCCATAAAACATAAGTTTTTGAACAAAAAAGCCCCAACTCTCTCTCTCTCTCTCTCTCTCCTCACTCTCCTCACTACACCACACACACACCACACACACACACACACACACACACACACACACACACACACACGCACGCACGCACGCACTAACACACACATACACACACCTCACTTAGTCTAATGATTGAAGGTCATAAGATATCATAATCAGAGAGAAGTGAGGAGGGAGAGGGCAGATAGTTTGAGAGGGGAGAAGTGTGGTTTGCTATTTTGATGCATCAAGTGGATAAGAAGGTGATTTTTGAAGGTTGTTAATGATTGATGCTGTTTAATTGAGTCAGGGAGGGAGTTCCATAGCGTAGGGCCTGAGTATAGTAAATTAGTTTTGAACAAGTCTATTCTTGGGATTGGGACACTTGGCTTTACAGTATTTCTGGAATGATTCATTGGGAATTTGTCTTTTAAGGATGTGGGGACATTTCCTGTCAGTATCTTAAAAATGATGATGCCTTTGTTATATTTTAGTCTTTGGTGTAGGGGAAGGATATTTAACTGAGTATAATCCCCTTCTAGCAAGGTTGTTTTCTTCAGAAGGACCAGTTTGAGACCACGTTTATACAGACTTAGTAACGGTTTCATGATATTTGCACTGGCAGAGTCCCACAGGGTTGCAGCATAGTCTATTGAGGATTGTATATAAGCTTGAAAAAACAGTTTCCTTGAATGGTAATCGAGAAAGTGTTTAATTTTAATCAACTGGTAGACTTTTTTGGACAAGTATTTGCATAGATGAGATATGTGGTAGAACCAGCTGAGATTTTCATCAATTGTCACTCCTAGAACTTTGTGGTGAGAGGTTTGTTCGATTGCTTCCTTTTTATGTGAATTGGAAATAGTTTATGTGGTAAATTTTGTCGCTTTTGTCTGGTGGTGATAAGCATGCATTTTGTTTTTTGGGGGTGGATAGACATGTGGTTCAGTTCAGTCCATTTGACAAGGTCGTCAGTGCTTTTTTGTAGTAAGGTTGTAAGATAGTCAATGTCATTATGGCTCGTATGTATGGTTGTGTCATCTGCAAATAGTTCACATTTGGCATTGATATGTAGAGGAAGGTCATTTATGTATAATGAAAAGAGAACAGGGCCCAATATGGATCCCTGTGGTACTCCATAATGAATGGGCTTTAGTTTGGATGTTGATGTAGTTATTGAGACACACTGGTGCCTATTTGTAAGATATGAATCGAGTAGTCCTAGGGTTTTTGTAGAAATGTTATACAGGTTTAGCTTTTAAGGAGAAGTTTGTGGTCAATTGTATCAAATGCTTTTTTGAAATCAACAAATAATACTCCGCAAAATTTATTGTCATTGATGTTCGATAGCCAATAATCTACAAGACTGGTTAGTGCTAGAGAGAGAGAGAGAGAGAGAGAGAGAGAGAGAGAGAGAGAGAGAGAGAGAGAGAGAGAGAGAGAGAGAGAGAGAGAGAGAGAGAGAGAGAGAGACAGACAGACAGACAGACAGACAGACAGACAGACAGACAGACAGACACAGACAGACAACACAGACAGACAGATGGACAGACAGAGACACAGGCAGAATGGAAACAAAGCTTTCATGACTGATATACTCATGAACCAAATCGTATAAAAATGCAATTCTAATTGTGTTGATGTCAAATAAAAAAAGACCAAAAGTAAAATACCAGTGGATGCATGATAGCCAGGACTGGTTTGAGCGCTGATCTGGGTTCGAGCCACCACCAGACTTTTTTCCTTGGAAATTATTAACATCATAATCAACTCCACTCCCCAGAAAATCCTTCGAAGAAGACTATAAACCAAGGTTCCACGAGTGAACGCATAGATCTTACACACAAGTTAAAAACTTGTTCTGCCTTTGAGAGGAGTAAAGCCATTTCATGCTGGTAGAAATGGATGACAAATTTTCAAAAGTGCATGCACGCTGATATCGTGTTTAGGTATTATCCCCGAAGTCAGAATGTGGCTACCTTAATTCTGCGCAAAAGTCGCATACACAGAATATCATCATTGGTGAGCCTCGGAGCTCTAGCTGAGAAATAAAAGAAAAAAGAGAAATACAAGCTTGTCTCTGTTTGCTGACCAAATCAACAGAATCGGACTTTCTACAGTGATATGTTAATCTGACAGGTTTTGCCTCCTTCTTTCTGGACACATTCAGGAGGGAAACAAACAAAACAAAGTACAATTCTATTCCTTCAAATACACACACCACACACCACACACACTTGTATATAATTCTTCCATTGATCACACTCCACTATGTCAAAGCATCAACCACCATCTGGATGGAAGTCTGTGGTGGACTGGAAGCCACAGACAAAAGCAGCACCAGATATTCTACACCGCCTCTCTCTCTTCCAGGATCGGTGGTCTAGGTGGTCACGCGCATTGCCTAGAAAGCAAAAAGTCCGGGTCGGAGTGTGCGGGGTTCGTACCCCGTTTGGACCCAAAACTTTTTCCCCATCCATTAGACCCTGAGTGGTGGTCTGGGCGCTAGTCTTTCGGATAAGACGATAAACCGAGGTCCCGTAGTGTTACACATCACTATTTAGCGCACGTAAAAGAACCCACGGCAACAAGGGGGTTGTCCCTGGCAAAATTCTGTAGAAAGAAGCCACTCTGATAGGGAAACAAATACACTTGCATGCAGGAAAAAGAAAAAAAAAGGGTAGGCGCTGCACATGTGGCGACGCGCTCTCCCCGGGGAGAGCAGCCCGAATTTCACGCAGAGAAATCTGCGTGACATAAAGTGGTACAAAATAAAAAAAAATACAAAAATACACCGCCTCTCTCTCTTCCAGATATCTAACCGCTTCTCTCTCTTCCAGATATCTACACCGCCTCTCTCTCTTCCAGATATCTACACCGCCTCTCTCTCTTCCAGATATCTACACCGCCTCTCTCTCTTCCAGATATCTACACCGCCTCTCTCTCTCTTCCAGATATCTACACCGCCTCTCTCTCTCTTCCAGATATCTACACCGCCTCTCTCTCTTCCAGATATCTACACCGCCTCTCTCTCTCTTCCAGATATCTACACCGCCTCTCTCTCTTCCAGATACTACACCGCCTCTCTCTCTCTCTCTCTCTCTCTCCAGATATCTACACCGCTCTCTCTCTCTCCAGATATCTACACCGCCTCTCTCTCTTCCAGATATCTACACCGCCTCTCTCTTCCAGATATCTACACCGCCCTCTCTCTCCAATATCTACACGCCTCTCTCTTTCCAGATATCTACACGCCTCTCTCTCTTCCAGATATCTACACGCCTCTCTCTTCAGATATCTACCGCCTCTCTTTCCAGATACCAGTCTCTCTCTCTCTCTCCTCTCTCTTCTTCTCTCTCTCTCTCTCTCTCTCTCTCTCTCTGATGACATTGTAAATAGTGTTGGTAATAAAAAGTAAATGATATATTTGCTTGAGATATCAAGGGATTAGTTAAGTTATCAGATACGGGCTTTGTTCACCTTATAAGCTCCGAAGATATTTTGGGTTTTGTTTAATCTTTTATTGAAAAATTCATCCCCGGTCTGTTTTCTGACTATACCAGTGTATGTTTTTCTATGCAATTACCGCGCAAGGGAGACAATTGAGTGACTGGGTATGTCTGATTAAATGGAATTTGCGTCCTCCTCGAGAGAGGTAAACAGTAATTCTTGTAAGTTTTGGGTGCTTATAATTAGCAAAGTCTTCTTTTGTACTGTGACAGATATATTATACATTCTAAGTTGTTGTGTTCCTTCAAATGGTTCTTTGCTTTATTTAAGTTTTGATGTTTTGATGGAATCACATTATTTCAATAATATTTGACTTATTACTTGTTGACAAGTGTGATGTGTTTGTGTGTTATGTGATGGTCTGAACACAAGGACTTCAAATGTTTCACACCATTTTTACAAAGTAATAGAACAATATTGTATAGTTTCAATATTCCAGATATGTAGCAAGTTATGGTAGATGCTTTTGAGGTATTTCTTTGAATAGTTAAGATAAAGAATTTACAAACATGTGTACTGTTTTGGATTGTACATTTCGGATGGAATGTGTTATGGCGATCGTCATCATTGC
>CM060323.1:9267153-9279653 GCA_030674155.1 Stramonita haemastoma
ATCTGTCAAAAGTTATACATGTGACATAAATCATACAATTGGATAAAAGGGGGAAAAAAATTAACTAATATCCTTATTGGAGGGGAGGGGGCGTAGAGATACTATCAATAAAAATGTAAATAAAATAAAATTTAAAAAAAAAAAAAAAAAAAAAAAGTTACATAAAGCATCCTAGATGTTTCAAGAGAATAGCGGAGAGAGAGAGAGAGAGGAGGAGAGAAGAGAGAGAGAGAGAGAGAGAGAGAGAGAGAGAGAGAGAGAGAGAGGAGAGAGAGAGAGAGGAGGAGGCAAGGCAAGGCAAGGCAAGGCAAGGCAAGGCAAAAATTCCTCCACTCGAGGACAACAGACAAGCACTCGTGTGCCTCTTTCACATCCAGTCCCCGCTCCCCCCAGGGACAACATCATGATAAAAAGACAGCCCCAGCCAAAACAACAACAACTACAAAGGTTCAAACACCAAGAGCAAAAAAGCCATACCAAGCATCAAACAACAGGCGAGAAACAAAACAGAGATACAGTATTAAGGCAATGTTATAAAAAGGCACTCACCCAGAAACGAAAACAAGAAGCGAGACTCAATGACGATTTCGATTTGAATATAAAAACAACAACAACAACAACAACAACAAAAAAAACAAAACAAAAAAAAGAAAAAAGCACAAACAAACAAACAAAGCAAACAACGACAGCGCAACAACTAAGGATCAAACATGAGAAAATGATGAGGACAGATGACTGAAAACATCAATCGACCTCCATCCATCATCAAAACAAGTCCCACAAAACGTAAGACCTTGCTATAAGGGGAGAAAGAACAACAACAACAGGTAAGAAATAATACAGAGATACACTACCGAGGCAACGTTACAAAAGGCACCCATTCAGAAACGAAAACATGAAGCAAGAATCAATGATGATTTTGATTTGAAATTTTAAAAAAAAAGAAGAAGAAGAAAAAAAAAATATATATATATATTAGATAAAAAGACAAAACAAAACAAAACAAACAAACAAACAAAAAGAAAGAGCAAACATGAGAATATGATGAGGTCAAATGACCGAAAACGTCAGTCCACCACCATCCACCACCAAAACAAGTCCCATAAAACATATGTTTCCGAACAAAAAAAACAGAGAAGAGAGAGAGAGAGAGGAGAGAGAGAAGAGAGAGAGAGAGAGAGAGAGAGAGAGAGAGAGAGAGAGAGAGAGAGAGAAGAGAGAGAGAGAGGTTTTCCAACAGGATGAGGTGTGGTTAGTTACTTCTGATGCATCAAGTGGATTAGAAGATGATTTTTGTAGGTTGTTAATGATTGGTGCTGTTTAACTGAACCAGGAAGAGAATTCCACAACATAGGGCCTGATACAGTAAACTAGATTTGAACAAATCTATTCTTGGAATGGGGACAGCAGGCTTTACAGTATTTCTGTGATGATTCATAGGAAAGTTATCTTTTAAGGATGTGGGGATGGCTCCTGCCATTATCTTGTACATCATGATGCCTTTGTTATATTTTAATCTTTGGTGTAGGGGAAGAATATTTAACTGAGTATAATCTACTTCTAGTAAGGTTGTTTTCTTCAAAAGGACGAGTTTAAGAGCACGTTTATGGAGGCTTAACAACGGTTTCAAAGTGTTTGCACTGGCAGAATCCCACAGGGTTGAAGCATAATCTATTGAGGCTTGTACATAAGCTTGAAAAAATAATTTCCTTGAGTGAAGGTCAAGAAAGTGTTTAATTTTAGTCAACTGGTATACTCTTTGTGATAAATACTTGCATAGGTGAGAGATGTGGTAGAACCAGCTAAGATTTTCGTCGATTGTTACTCCTAGGACTTTGTGGTGAGAGATTTGTTCAATTGCCTCCTTATTGATCTGGATGGGAAACAGTTTAAGAGATAAATTTTGTCGCTTTTGTCTGGTGGTGATAAGCATGCTTTTGTTTTTTTTTGGATGTATTGTCATGTGGTTCAGTTCTGTCCATTTGACAAGGTCGTCAGTGCTTTTTTGTAATATAGTTGCAAGAAAGTCAATGTCGTTATGACTCGTATGTATGGTTGTGTCATCTGCAAATAGTTCACATTTAGATTTGATGTGTAGAGGAAGGTCATTTATATATAATGAAAAGAGAATTGGCCCTAGTATGGATCCTTGTGGTACTCCATAATGAATGGGCTTCAGTTTGGATGTGGATGTAGCTATTGAGACACATTGTTGCCTGTTTGTGAGATAGGAATTAAGTAGTCCTAGGGTTTCTGTAGAGATGCTATATAGATTTAGCTTTTTGAGAAGAAGTTTGTGGTCAATCGTATCAAATGCTTTTTTGAAATCTACAAATAATACTCCACAAAATTTATTGTCATTAATGTTTGATAGCCAATTGTCTACAAGACTAGTCAGTGCCGTGTGGCATGAATGATTTTGTCTAAATCCAGACTGATTAGGGTGAAGTAGGTTGTTGATATCTATATGATGGACTAGGTGCTTATTTATATGTTTTTCCAGGGGCTTTGAGAGCATAGGTATAATAGAGATTGGCCTATAGTTTGATGGGTCAGAAGTATCACCCGACTTGTAGATGAGTATCACTTTAGCACATTTGAAGGCATTAGGGAAGTAGTTTTTGTCAAGACAAAGGTTATATATATGTGTTAGGGTGTCAGTGATAACTGGGGCTGATAGTTTTAGTATTTTGCTGTCTATTCCATCAAGACCACGTGTTCTTGATTGTTTGAGGTGAGTTAGATAGTTATAGACCTCTGAAACAGATATGAATGGTATGTGAAGTTTAGAAGGAATATGCTTTTCTTGGCAGTAATGTTTTAATTCATTGAGGTCATTGGACTTTGAATTATCATTGCTAATTACGTTAGAGGAAACATTGATGAAGTGATTGTTAAGTTTTTCACTAGAAATGTCTTTGATTATGTTTGATTTGGAAGATGGCTGATTGTTTGTTTGGGGACATGTTTGAACCTAATTGTTTTTAGTGGAGCATGCTTGTTGTAGATTTCAGTAAAAGTTTTTATCCAAAGCTCAATTGCTAAGTCTGGATCTGTAATGTTGAATGTTTCCGAGATCTTAGAGAGAGAGAGAGAGAGAGAGAGAGAGGAGAGAGAGAGAGAGAGAGAGAGAGAGAGAGGAGAGAGAGAGGAGAGAGAGAGAGAGAGAGAGAGAGAGAGAGAGAGAAGAGTGCACACGACTTTCACAATGTCCTATACCACTGATGAGTTTCTCTGCATTTATAAGTCCGAACCCACACCTACCCCTCTTGCCTCCCAGGCCTGATCTTCAGCATCGGATACTATGGGGTCAACACGCTCATTTCTACCTGGATGGCCCCCTCTCCACTACTTTTAACACTTTCCCCGGATGATGGACAGACAGCAGCAACCACTGATATAATAGCAACTTGCTGAAAAAAATCCTCTGGCTATATTTATCATTCCTGTTCAGTGAAGTGTGCAAGCCAGGGAAGAAGCAGCACCAGATGTATTTTCAACGTTGTAACCCAGGCACCCCAGCTTCCCATGAGTTCTATTTCTTCCTCGCCTCCCCTACTACACCACTAGTATCGCCCCAAACTCTCTTTCCACCGCCCCGAATCATCACGAGGACTGATGTATTGTATACACTTCTTTCATTCCTGGCACAATGTTTCTCCAACCAAAAATTCAGGCTAGAGAGCACGTCGCCACAAGAACAGCTCCACTCCATTAAAAAAAATCCAGATAGCATGAGTATCTGTCTCCCTATTAGATTGGGTTTTCTTTAACAGAAGGAGTTTTTTTGCCTTGGACAGCTAGCTCTCGTGCTATTTCCATGGTTTTAGTTTTTACGTGCGCTGATTATGTGTTGCAAACGGGACCTCAATCATACTTTCATCTGAAAGACTAGCACCCATACCACAGCTGAAGGTCTACAGGATGGAGAGGGGGAGGGGGTGGGAGGGAGGGGAAGTTTGGGCACAAACGGGGATCGAACTCACACTTCCTGCATTCCAGTCAGATGCGTTACTTGTAGATCAGTGATCCACAGTGTGTGTGTGTGTTTTGTGGAGACAGGCGAGGAAGCATCTGACAGCCCAGGCCATGAAGAGAGAGAGAGAGAGAGAGAGAGAGAGAGAGAGAGAGAGAGAGAGAGAGAGAGAGAGAGAGAGAGAGAGAGAGAGAGAGCTCTTTGTCCTACCCACTACACTAACACAGAAATCGATGAGTTGTGTCTCTCTGCTTCCCCACTTCACATTATTCATGAACTTTACCTCGCTTGGACCATGTCCAGTTTAGAGAGGGGAACACTGTAAAGAGCACAATTAAGTTAGGAAAGGGTGTGTGTATGTGTGTGTGTGTGTGTGTGAGGTTGTGTGTGTGCATGCGTGCACGTGCGCGCGCGCGCGCGCGTGTGTGTGTGCACGTGAGCTTGAGCGTAACATGTGCGTTTGAGTGCATGCGTGTGCATACCATACATTTACTCCAGTCCCTGCCTACTTAGAAATTATGACCTGTGTGCCCCTTACCCTATGAGGCTGACTCTATCCCACTCCCCCTCCTTCCCAACCCCCCCTTCTGCTTAGAATGGCACATGGTCACAACGACACATTGTAATTAGTCACAATGGCACATGGTCACAACGACACGCTGTATATGTAACTGGTCACGCTGACACGTGGTCAAAACAGCATGTGGTCACGACAAATTGTAACAAGTCACAACGACACATTGTAATTGGTCACAATGGCACATTGTAATTGGTCACAATGGCACATTGTAATTGGTCACAATGTCACATTGTAATTGGTCACAACGTCACATTGTAATTGGTCACAACGACACATTGTAATTGGGCATGACATTGTAATTGGTCACAACAACACATTGTAATTGGTCACAATAACACATTGTAATTGGTCACAACGACACATTGTAATTGGGCATGACATTGTAACTGGTCACAACGACACATTGTAATTGGTCATGACACATTGTAACTGGTCACAATTACACATTGAAAATGGTCACAATGACACATTGCAACTGGTCACAACGACGCGTTGTAAATGGTCACAACGACATGGGGTCACATCAGTATGTCACAATTCAGACAAGTAGTTTAAAATTCTCGTGGCACGCTGCTCCCAGTGTCAAAGTCTTGGTCCACGTGTTTGTGGTGGGGGATGACACTTTCACCTCATGTCTTTACCCCACCACTCTGTCCTTCTCGTCCCCCCTTCCTTTGCCTTGCCCCCCCCCCCCCTCTTCTTCTCAAACATAGACCTGACTCTGTTGCCACAGCCACGCTGCAACACAGGAATGGTATCTTAAAGAGAGAGAGAGAGAGAGAGGAGAGGAGAGAGAGAGGAGAGAGAGAGAGAGAGAGAGAGAGAGAGAGAGAGAGAGAGGAGAGAGAGAGAGAGAGAGAGAGAGAGGAGAGAGAGAGAGAGAGAACAAATTCAAGGCTTACCGACTTTTAAACCATTTTTGCAGTTCTTTTCAGTTCCGACACATTAGGAATTGCAGGCCACTTTGTACTAAAACATAATCAATCCCCAAAAAAGAACACAGTATATCTTTTACAATCGAGTGTACAAAATATTATTATTCCTCTTGTCTTATGCACAGGGGGGAAAAAGGACAAGTAAACAAAAATATTTGTCTGTATTCATCCTCCTACCAAAACAAAATATGTACATTTACCTGTACTTTTTCCAAAAAAACCCATCTAGAGTGGCATTGTTCTCTTTTTTCAGAATAAAATCTTTTTTTTTGAAGACTTCAAGAGGGCAGTAGGTATAATACACCCACAAACTCTCTTCCTCCATATCACTTTATATCTCAGCCCCCCCCCCCCCCCTCCATGCCCTTGTGTGTACCCCTGAGAGGCCAAGCTCCCTGTAACCTTCTCCTAGTTCAGAGCACACACACACTGGATGTCTGGAGTGGGCTGGAAGCCAGTGAAAAAGCAGCACCAGACAGACACCTTCGTCTCCCCAGAGGCTCTGGAGCTTATCCATTAGGTCTAACCTCAACTCCCCCCTATCACTATCACCCTCCCAACTCCATCATCCTCCACACACCCCCCCCCCCCCCCCCTTGCACTCCCCAAACCCCCATCACTATACGAACTCTAGGTTCACCCCAAGCGCCACACTCCCTAAAGTCTCGTGATTAATTCAAGCAACAGAGCAGACGTGCGGAGGCAGGGGCGAGGAATACACCCTCCAGTGCCAAGGACATGAAGGGAAAAGAAGACTGGACTTTTTCCTCGCCCTCTGCACACAGATAGCCAGCCACAAGTCCTTTCATAATTTTTATACTTATACCTCACTTGGAATGCTGCTAAATTTCTGAGAAAGATAACTTGTTAAGATTCTTGTTTAATATTCAGGTATGTACCATGAAATAGCAGGAAGGCCACACAGGAGAGTGTCCTTGCAAGACTGGAGCCAGACAACAGCACAACTGCGTGCTGCAGTCCTATCTGCTAAACTGCCTCTCTAAAAGAAGTCTCTGGCCTGACCCCACCCCAGAGGGCAGGAAGCTCTATGGAGACTTTAAAAAATTATACTTTGATTTTTCTTCTTTTATTTCGAGGATAATGGAATAAGCACTCGTGCGCTACTTTAATCTGGTCCCCGTGTGTATGCAGTTTCGTCAATTTTGTCATCTGTCCCCACCGGCACACAATGGCCTACTCTTCCGAAAAGCAAGACGGGTTTTTAATGTGTGCGTAAGATGTTCTTGTGACTTGTAACAACTTGCAGTGTACAGCTGCCTCTGTCACAGAGACTGAGCTGTCCATTTGACAAAAGGAAACAAACCAAAACACAAAAAACAGGAAGGGCAGAGGTACAGTCTGTACTTGCTCTCTTTCTCTTTTGTTGTTAATGATGTTGTGGCCGGCTGTATGGTTTCTTCTGTTTTGCCAGCCTGCGTTTGTCTGTGTTGTGTGTGTGTTTTGGTGTGTGTGTGTGTGTGTGTGTGTGTGTGTGTGTGTGTGTGTGTGTGTGTGTGTGTGTGTGTGTGTGCGTGTGTGTGTGCGCGCGCGCGTGCGCGTGTGTTTTGTGTGTGTGTATGTGTGTGCATGTACAAGTATGCGTGTGCGTGCGTATGTGCGTGTGTGGGTGCGCACACGCGCGCGCATGTATGTGTGCATACACATTTGCGCCAATGCGTACAGAGCTAAAGCTCTCCATCCTTCGACACGGAGATAAGTCCCAATCTGACTAGGCCTAGTAGGACATTAAGACCCATGTGACCCCACCCTCACCCAGGCCTATCCATCCTCTCCCCTACCTCCTCTCCTTTCTAAGCCTCTCCACCCCTCCAACCCCTCCTTCCCCCACTGCCTGCTCCCCCCAGCCTCCTCCCTGGTCACTCCTGCAAGCCATTCAGACGAGCAGTCTAAACCTCTACTGCACTGGGTCTGTTGACACTTTCACTGTTGTCTTCACCTCGCCACCTTCATCCTCCCCCTCCCCCCTTTCCCCTGTTTTTCTCTCTTTCCCTCTCACACATAGTCACTGTCTCTGTTGCCATAGTCACGTTGCCAGACACACGAGCGGTGTGTGTGTGTGTGTGTGTGTGTGTGTGTGTGTGTGTGTGTGTGTGTGTGTGTGTGTGTGTGTGTGTGTGTGTGTGTGTGTGAGGGAGAGAGAGAGGGACAGAGACAGATAGAGAGAGAGACAGAGACAGAGACAGAAGACATACAGAGAGGAAGACATTATCATTTTATAAGCACACTGCAACACATGCACAACTAGCAACAACCAAACCACACATACACACATATACACACACGCGCACGTACGCACGTGCCGCGACACAAACAAACAAACAAACAAACAAACACACTGCAAGCACAATAACATTTAAAGATCGAACATGAAGAGCCTTTTCATCAAAAGCAGAAAACTGTAAAGAAATGGGACAACATCACAAAGAAATCACACCAAGAAAATTAATTTTGTAGAAACCAAAAGATAACCAATGCTTTTAATAGCCCCATTCTTAAGACAAAACTCCAAATCCATTCATTCAAAATGTACAGTGGGGGTGGGAATAGACTGGTGGTTAAAGTAGTGCACCTGTAATCTGACGGGCCTGGGTTTGAGTCACCACCCAGACGCCCATTCAAGGGAATTGTTCCCTGGAATCAACACCAGTACCAACTCCACCCCTCCTTCCCCAGCTCAAAGTCCTTCGGATGAGACTGCTATAAACCCAGATCCTGAAAGCAAACACAAGCAGAACACCTAGTGCACATGCTAAAAGCCCACTCTGCCTTTCAAAAGAATAAGCCATTTCGTGCTGGTAGAAACAGATGATAGCATTGAAAAAAGGCATGTACACACTTGTGTCTTCGAGATCAAGAAAAGGAAATGGGGATGGGTCGGCCATACGCTCCACAGGCCTGCTTAGAATGTCACCAGATGGGTCCTTGACTGGGATCCACAAGGGAAACGGAAAGTGGGTCGACCAAAACAGACCTGGCGCAGATACATCAAAGCAGAGACGAAGGCAGCCGGAATGACGTGGGCCGAGCTGAAGAGGATCTCCCAGAACCGAGTCCGTTGGGTTGTTCTCCAGGGAATTCAGAGGCATAAGTCAAGTAAGTCACACTACATTCATGTCGTGTTCACACATCATCCTTGAAGTCGGAATGTGGCTACCTTAGTTTGTGGTTAAAGGGTTACTACATACACACAATAAAACCATTGGTGAACCCCATAGCTCTAGCGGAGGAAAGAAAAGAAAAAAAACGAATGAGAAAATGAAAACAGATACAAACAAACCTGCTGATTGAAAATGACACAGGTTATCTTTTATGCCCAAGCCAACAGATTCCTCTGCCGGAGAGTGTGACACCTCCCCATCACAGGTTCCAGGCAAAGAACCAGCTTTCTATCTTCTCTCTCCTGTCCCCCCCGAAATTCACATACACCTGTGAAGTAAAGTTCAGTGAACTAAACACCACTTTCAGTCACGGCAGATTTCTCCGCAATGAAATTCGGGCAGCTCTCCCTCGGGAGTGTGCAAGCGCGATGCCACAAGAGCAGCGCCATCCATTTGTTTTCTAAAAATAATTATCCTGTTTGCAGGTGTATTTGCTTACCTATCTGAAGTAGTTTTTCTTTAAAAACTGTTGACAGGAACAATTTTCTTGTTGCCGTGGATTCTCTTACGCGCGCTGAAAGCGTGTGGCGCACATGACCTCGGTTTAGATCGTCTCATCTGAAAGACTAGCACCCAGACACTACTCAAGGTCTAGTAGATGGAAGGAAAACTTTTGGCACAAACGGGCTTCAAACACACTTCAAACATGATCTTTTTGCATGCTAGGCAGGTGCTAAGTTACCTGTAGACCACTGATCGACCACTGGTGTCCAGACCACTACCGGACTAGCCGCTGATGGGAGAACTGTTTGGGCACCAATGGTAATCGAAACCCACGCGCACTTCTCGCTATCCAGGCAGGTGCGTTACCTGCAGACCACCAATGCTCTTCCTGTGACCTTCCCTTTTCCTTCCCATCTCCTTCAACAAATAAAGGAGCAAGACATGAATAAGCTGTGGCTCTAGCGGTCACTCTTGGAGGTCATCAGTGCATGCGTAGGCTTGCAAACCAGTTGTATAGAAGCATCACAAAACCAAAAAAATGATGCCTGGTGGTGTAATCATCAGACCTTGTCGGTCCGTTCATTCTGGCTCTTCTATTCCATCCCCCTCCTTCCCATCATCCCTTTACCCCCCCCCCTTCCTTCCCCTGGAGCCATTCCTGACTCCTGGCATCATCATTATCTCTGGTCTTCCTGGTTCCTGCCTTTTCCCCCTGGAGTGCCCCCCCATATCTTGCTGGTGACCCCCCCCCCCAAAGACCCCCATCATAATTTTTATTATGCATAATGTATCCATAATGCTAAAGGGCTGCTGGAATCCAGCTGGTGAGAACCCCCCTCCCTCTCCTTCCCCTGGTCCATGCTGGTGAGGACCCCCCCCATCCCCCCTCCCCCCTCATGCATACAGCACCCAGCCATCCCGACAGATTCTGCTTTATTGTCTCCCATGAGGCAAAAAAAAAATCGATGAGAGAGGAGGTGTCTCCCCTTTTTCCTCTCCATACATATTCAGGTGCTTCTCTCTCTCAGTCTCTGTCTCTGTCTATGTCTCTGTGTGTCTATCTCTCTCTCTCTCTGTTTGTCTCTGTATGTCTATCTCTCGCTCTCTCTATCTCTATCTCTGTGTCCCTCTCTCCCTCTCTCTTCCCCCCCCCCCCCCTCTCTCTCTATCCCTCCTCCTGTGTGTGTGTGTGTGTTCTTCTCTATCTCTCTTTTCCCTCTCCCTCTCTCTTCCTCTCCTCTCTTCTCTCTCCTCCTCTTTCTCTCTCTCCTCTCTCTTCTCTCTCCTCTCTCTCTTTCTCTCTTCTCTCTTCTTCTCCCCTCTCTCTCCTTCTCTCTCTCACTCTCTCTCTTCTCTCTCTTCTCTCTTCTCTCTCTCTCTTCTCTCTCTCTCTCTCACTTCAGCAACATAGGGTAGAGAAATGGCGAAGAAGGCTATTTTGCAAAGTGCGCTGGTGTTTAAGAAAAGTCAGGGGTGGAGGGTGGGGTGGGAGTGGGGGTGGGGGGTCAGGAGGAGGGAAGGTTGAAGTGTTATGCTTGTCTTTCTGTTTTTAACGTCTTCCTGGTTGGTGATTGGGGTGTTGTCATTGTGCCAGTAGGTTTCTCCCACTTTTCCCCCATGACAGCCAGTTCCACACCCACCCATCTTTTAAAAAAATTATTATTCGGTATTAGGATCTGCTGTTTATTAGAGTTAGCCGTGGGGTTTATTTCTACCTTATGATTCTCATTATTTCCATGTGTGTGTTTTAGGGTGTTGTGTGTGTGTGTGTGTGTGTGTGTGTGTGTGTGTGTGTGTGTGTGTGTGTGTGTGTGTGTGTGTGTGTGTGTGTGTGAGATACAATGATCATTATTGCTATTGATACATCTTCTTTCCAAAAATTCCTTCATTGCAAACGCACGCACGCATGCACGGGCATGCTCACACACATCTATACGCCTGCACACACAAACACACACACACACACACACGCAGACACACACGCACGCACGCACACACACGTGGGGGGACGGATAGCCTAGTGGTCAGAACATTGCGCTGGCAATTTGACGACCCGGGTTCGAGTCCGGTCGAGGAAATTTTTCTCCTGGAGTTAACATCAGTGCCGACTCCACTCTCCCCAAAAAGTCCTTCGGATGAGACTTTAAACCGAGGCCTCGTGTGCGAACGCACGCAGAACATCTTGCGCACACGTTAAATCCTGTTCCGCTTTTCGTAAGAGTGGGCCATCGTGTGCCGGTGGGAACAGATGACAATATTTACAAAAACTGCATACACACGGGGACCGGATGAAAAAAAGCACATGATTGCTTATTCTGTTATCCTCGATATAAAAGAATAAATTAAAAAAAAAATAATAATTAAAAAAAACACTGACCTACAAAGCATACACCAGAAAGAAAGACAGATATTTATTCTTTTTTATATCGAGGATAATGGAATAAGCACTCATGTGCTTTTTTCATCTAGTCCCCGTGTGTATGCAGTTTTTGTAAATCTTGTCATCTGTTCCCACCGGCACATGATAGCCTACTCTTACAAATAGCAGAACAGGACACAACATGTGTGCAAGATGTTCTGCGTGCGTTCGCACACGGGGCCTCGGTTTAAAGTCTCATCCGAAAGACTTTTGGGGAGAGTGGAGTCAGCACTGAAGTTAACTCCAGAGGAAAAATCCCCTCGAACGGGAATCGAACCCGGGTCGTCAAATTGCGAGCGCAATGTTCTGACCACTAGGCTATCCCGTCCCCCCTGATAGCCAGACAGAGCGGGAAAAACAGGCAGACCAACAGAGAAGAAAGAAGAAGGATCAGGAGAAAAAGGAGAGGAAGAGGGTGACAGATGAGAAAGACTTGGAAGAAGAAGAAGAAGAAGAAGAAGAAGAAGAAGAAGAAGAAGAAGAAGAAGAAGAAGAAGAAGAAGAAGAAGAAGAAGAAGAAGAAGAAGAAATAACAACAACAACAACAACACAGCAAGAAGGAGAAGAGAAGGAAGATGAAGAACAAGAAGTTGAAGAAGGCAGAGAAACGGAAACAAAGGTAAAAGAAGATCAAAACCTGGTATTATGAACAGATCATGCGTGTGTGTATGTTTGTGTGCGTGCGCGCGTGTGTGTGTATGTGTGTATGTGTATGTGTGTTTCCCTATCACATTGGCGTTTGTTCTACAGAATTTTGACAGGGCAACTCTATTGTTGCTGTTGGTTCTTTTACGTGCGCTAAATGCGTTTTGGACACAGGACATCGGTTTAACTTTTCATGCAAAAGACTCTCTTCATGAGTACTTTCTAGAAGTGTTCTCTTCACCAGTATATTCTCCCCTTTCTACACCCCAATCTCTTTTCTTTTTTTATTTCTCTCACCATTACTCTTTTCTTCCTAGTTCTC
>CM060323.1:9284653-9304653 GCA_030674155.1 Stramonita haemastoma
GGACGGATAGCCTAGTGGTCAGAACATTGCGCTCGCAATTTGACGACCCGGGTTCGTGTCCGGTCAAGGAAATTTTTCTCCTGGAGTTAACATCAGTGCCGACTCCACTCTCCCCAAAAGTCCTTCGGATGAGACTATAAACCGAGGCCCCGTGTGAGAACGCACGCAGAACATCTTGCGCACACGTTAAATCCTGTTCCGCTTTTCGTAAGAGTAGGCCATCGTGTGCCGGTGGAAACAGATGACAATATTTACACACAAAAAACTGCATACACACGGGGACCGGATGAAAAAAAGCACATGATTGCTTATTCTGTTATCCTCGATATAAAAGAATAAATAAATAAACACACACACAAACACACACACATACACTGTGCTTTGTTGTCACCCTTCAGCCAGGAATCGATGAGTTGTCTCCCTCCTTGCTACCCTCCTACCCCCTTGTGCATATTCATGAGCTGTTTACCTCACCTTGCTGAAAACGTAGTGGATTGAGGCGAGGAACTGATATTTAGAGCATGTAAAGTTTTGCTGTTATTTGAGAATTGATGGAGAGTTTTGATTTCCCCCTTCTTTTGCCCCCTTTCCTTCTCCCATGACAGTGACTTTACATTTTATACCACTTTATCTCATAGCTGATTAATTTCTCTGCGTGAAATTTGGGCTCCTCCCTGGGGAGAGCACGTCGCCACAAATGCAGCACCACCCACTATTTTTCCTTTTTCCTGTCTGCAACTGTACTGTATATGTTTCCATATCAGAGGGGCTTTTTTCTACAGAATTTTGCCAGGGACTTCCCCCTTGTTGCCGTGGGTTCTTAAAAGTGCGTTAAATAATGATGTGTAACACACGGGACCTCAGTTTATCGTCTCATCCGAAAGACTAACGCCCAGGCCACCACTCATGGTCCAATGGATGGGGGAAAGTTTTGGGCCCAAACGGAATTCGAACCACCGCACACTCCGACCCGGACTTTTCGTTTTCTAGACAGGCGCGTTACTAACTTGACCAACGATCCACAGTGAAGTTGTCTCTAACCAGTAAGGTTTCATTCACTCTCTTTGGGAGCTCGTTGAGTCCTGCTTGCTCATCTTTGTCATCGCTTTTGTCTGCCTATGTTTCTACACTTCTTTCAGCAGTTTCTTTAATCTCTTTTTTCTGATAGGTCCTAGCCTGTGTGCATGCTGCATGTGTTTGTGTGTGTGTGTGTGTGTTGTGTGTGTGTGTGTGTGTGTGTGTGTGTGTGTGTGTGTGTGTGTGTGTGTGTGTGTGTGTGCGTGCTTGTGTGCGTGCGTGCTTGCGTGCATGTGTTTGTGTTGTGTGTGTGTGTGTGTGTGTGTGAGAGAGAGAGAGAGAGAGAGAGAGAGAGAGAGAGAGAGAGAGAGAGAGAGAGAGAGAGAGAGAGAGAGAGAGAGAGAGAGAGAGAGAGAGAGAGAGAATGAATAAATGAATGAATAATCTTTATTTTTTAAGGGCTACAGAGTATTACATTCTTTTTTTTCATCCGGCCCTTGCCCTGATCAGGGAATAAAGCTAAGAAAAAAAAACTAGTTTAAAAAAAGGGCAATAGCAACCCCCTACCCCTACAAACCAGCTTCACCACCAACAACAGTTCAGCCTATATTTTAAAAGAAGAATATGGGATACATTCAACAAACCGTGTAATCTCCAAATGGACACACTGATAATTATTTAAACAAAAGAGAAAGAATGTACTCACAAATACATAGTCCACAGCTGACCCGAACAGATGCACTGAATATGATTACATAAATCAAGTAGATTAAAATCGAAAGGAGAAAAAAAAACTAAAGAAGAAGAAAAAAAACAAATAAAAAACAGAAAAAAGAAAGCAAAAAACAAAAATATAAAAAAGCCTTAGAAAGGAGACAGCAGAAAAAGGAGTATCCCCACCCAAAAAAAAGAAAATGGTAGGCCCATATATCGGATCATTCTTACAATTTTTTTTTTTAAAACATGTTTAAAAAAAATGCAAAAAAATACAAAAACACACACAACAACCAAGAAAATCAACAACATTTAAAAAAATCGACATTAAGATGGAATGCCCCATAGGGTATCCAAGTATAACATTTTCAAATCGTGTTCAAGAATATGGATAAGTCAGTCCAAAAGACTAGGCTCATTATATTATATACCCGAATATAGGGTATATGAACCCTATACACACACACACACACACACAGACACAGACACACACACACACACACACACATATATATATATATATATATATATATATATATATATATATATATATATATATATATATATATATATATATACAGAGAGAGAGAGAGAGAGAGAGAGAGAGAGAGAGAGAAGAGAGAGAGAAGAGAGAGAAGACAGAGACAGACAGACAGACAACAGACAGAGACAGCGAGACAGGGACAGAGCTCCTTGTTTCCCATTTCCCCCATAACCGGATGGCAAACAGTCTATCTGTCAAACCACAGTTTAAAAACTAACTCAGCCTCATCTCAATGTTTTTCAGCCTCCGAATTCTGGCAGCAATACAGACACCCTTCCCACCTCCCATCCCTCCCTTCTAGGACCACACCTTTTCTCCCCTCCCCCCCCCATACACCTCTATTATCTCTCTTTCGCCTCCTTCCTCAGTTTCCATCTGTTGGCCCTGTGTTAGTTCTTGACGCTGAGTAACCACCCCACCCACCCCCTCCTTTCCTCCATTGCCTGTGATTGCCCACAGCACGCAGACAGGGATGGGCCACACGCATGACATCCATTAACATTCCATTATCTGTCTTCTCCCTAGATACTGCCCCCCCCCCCCCCTCATGTCCAGCCTTCCTGTCAGCAGAGTTTTCCCTGGCAGCATTGCTGGACACTCTGTGGTCATTACATTTCAGTTGAGGCCTTCCTGACCTCTGTCATCATCTGCCATTATCCTCATCAACACAAAAGGTGACAATTCTATCACTCACTACCCAAAGAGTCGTTCCTCGAAAAGGAGAGCTGGTATGTCTTTGTTTTATGACTCACCAAGTCTTCCTTCTTTCCTTAACACTCTGAAATTATCAGGCCATCTTGGGTATGTTGAATATGTTGCCACCCATCTTTCTTGTCGCAGATCGTAGACTGAATGCTGGCCCAAACCACCTCACTCTTTAAGTGATGGGCAACTTTCTTGTCGTTCTCGTGCTCGAGCTCCCAGGTTCACTAATGGTGAGATTTTGTGTATATAACCGTTTTTGCCCGTCATTAAGGCAGCCACATTCCAACTTTATGAATGAATGAATTTTCACGTATGCCCAACATAGTGTGGATGCACTCACACGCAGGACCTTGATTTCATAGTCACACCCACGGTTTTGCTTTAACAGAGTAACGATAACTTTTTTCTTCTTCGATGATCGATTTTTGTCTCTCTGAATGCAAATGGGGGCCAAAGAGCAAACATTCTGTATTGGTTTTGTGGTCCAAATCCCACCCCCACCTCCTGGTCAATGATCCTGCTGTGCCTCTTCCCCCTGGTCAAGTATCTCACTTTACAGGAAACAAAGGTGCCCAGATTTCGGAAGCTGTGGGAGACCGTGTGGACAGGAAGCCAGTGCAGAAACATTAGAGATTTGTCCCCAGGCCCCAGAGCTTGCCCATTAATGCTGACCTCTCTGCCTTCCTTTTCTGTCCTCGTGCTTCCATCACTCTCATCTTTCTGCCCCCCCCCCCTTCTCCCCCGTTCTCATAAACAGTGTATCATCAGAGATGGAGCAAAGGTGGACTGTCCATCTGCAAGCATGAGTGACCCCTGGACACCACAGCCGGCCTGTCTGCACTCTCTGCTTTGGTGTCACGTCAACTCTTCATGCAGAAATGCACGATTTGTCTCCTCCCTTTTTTCCCCTTCATGCATATTCATGAGCTGTTTATCTCACTGGAATAAGGGACAGGAAGAGGGGGCGTATCTTGCAAAGTGTGTTTTAAAAGGGAATGATGACGGAGGTTTTTCAGTTATTTTGTTTTTCTTTTTGTGTATTTTTCATCTCCATTTTTGAGGGGCAAAACTGATGCTGCCTATTACCAGTAAGACTTCCTCCTCTTTGTATCTAGTTCAGCTCAAAGTTCACTTATTCCTAAAACGCCTCCACCTCTCCTGCATTGCTAGCATTGTTTTCTCTGACTTTTATGCCTTTTTCTCCACACACCCCCTTCAGTGTGTGTGTGTGTGCGTTTGTGCGTGCGTGTGCGTGCGCGCGCGCGTGTATGTGCGTGCGTGCGTGCGTAGATGCGTGTCTGTGTGTGTATACACACCCTCATATGTGCACCTAAATGTGTATGCATACATGAGTACACCTGCTTTAACCCGTATCCTGTTTACCTGGGTGTTTTTAAAACACAGACAGAAGAAAACTGAAAAAAAACATTATGTCTGAATATCACATATATGCTAAATCCCGATTGTCGAAATAAAGAATTGAAAAAGAAAAATCTGACAACAATGCTGTTTTATCTACAAAAACCGAAGGGTAAAACGACGATACGAAACTCATTTTAAAAAAATCTGACTCTATGCCTAAACCATAAAGAATAATGACACATGTTTAAGACTCTGCCACCGCCACGTCCAGTCTTGTAGGCTTTATGCCTAAGTTCAAATGGGATACTGTGCAAAACCTTTCAGCCCTCGAACACACTTTAACTTCTTCTCCCTATTCTTTTCTTGGTACACAAAATCGACTCTCTGCTCGTTATTGTCCAAAATAAATGATAACACATATCACTTATACTTATCTAACAGTAGCTAATAACGAATCAAAGCTGTTGTTGTTTTCTTCTTATTCTGTGGTCCTAGCTCCTTGGCTTGGCGGGAAACTTGTAAAGAAGCACCAAGGCTGATGCTGTCCCCTACACACCACAGCTTGCCCATTAGTTCCGATTGCTACGTCCCCCTTTTCTGTTCCCTTTCCTCCCATCACCCTTTTCTCCCGGCTGCACCTACCCATCCTCAGCCATCTCCACCCACCCCTTCCCACACCTCATCCATAATCAATGTATCAGCAGACATGGAGCAGAGGCGGCAGGTCTGCCAGAAGCACGGGTGACCCCTTGACACCACAACACACGCACGCACGCACGCACGCACAGACACAGACACACACAGACACAGACACACACACACACACACACACACCACACACACACACACACACACACACACACACACAGTGCTTTATTGTCCCCCTTCAGCCAGAAATCGATGAGTTGTCTCTCCCTTTCCCCTGTCATTCATATTCACGAGCTTTTACCCTTTACTCCAAGGCAGCAGAGGTGTGGTGAGGGGGTAAACTTTGTCAAGTATGCTGTTGTTCGTGGAAAAAAAAACCTAGAGGGAGTGAGATTTTTTTTTCTTGTGCTGATGTGGTCTTTTGCCTGCAAGGTTTCTACCTTCCTGAGACTTACAAGAGCTCTCCCTCCACACATCCATCATTTCCCTCCCCCCCTGTGTGTGTGTGTGTGTGTGTGTGTGTGTGTGTGTGTGTGTGTGTGTGTGTGTGTGTGTGTGTGTGTTGTGTGTGTGTGTGTGTGTGTGTATGTGTGTGTGTGCATGCGTGCGTGTGTGCGCGCACAAACACGCATGCACGTACAAAAGAAACAATTGTCTTCACTTCACCTCCTTTTTAAACCAACTAATTTTGCTCATGTGCCATGACTTTGCTGATTTTCTCTCTCCAGCTGTGTTCTTTTCATTCAACATAATTGGGACCCAAAACTCACAGAAATCCAAGTCCCCACCTTCAGTTTCAAGCTCTGTCCCCTGCCCCCTCTCCCACCCCCTCCACATCCTGGTCATCCTTACCCACACCCCCCATCTCCCTTCACAGGAGGAACCGGCCCACTGGCTGCTGCCTGTGGTGACAGTGTGGGCTGGCTGCTGCCTGTGGTGACAGTGTGGGCTGGCTGCTGCCTGTGGTGACAGTGTGGGCTGGCTGCTGCCTGTGGTGACAGTGTGGGCTGGCTGCTGCCTCTGGTGACAGTGTGGGCTGGCTGCTGGCTGGTGGCTAGGGGGAAGCCAGTGAAGAGGCAGCAGAGATGACATTTCCCCAGGCACCACAGCCTGCCCCATTAGTTCTGACCCCTGTGTCCCCTTTTCCTGCAGGCCCCCTGTCTCTCCCTCTCCCCCTCCCTTTCCATCCCGCCTTCTTTTCCTACTGCCCCCTTCTCACACCTCACAAATAATGTATGGGCAAGAGGCAGCCTGTCTGGCAGAAAGCCCACGTGCCCCCTGTACACCAGGACTCCCACACTCTGCTTTATTGCCCCCTCCCTCCCTCCCCCACTTCAGCAACAAATCGATGAAGGGTGTCTCCCCCCTTTTTACTTGCCATGAATATTCATGAGATACTTTTACATCACAGGAACGTAAGCAAAACGTGAGGCAAAAAGAAAAAGGGGGGAGGGGGTGGTGGCAGGAGGGGAGGTGCTTTGAAAAAAAAAGTACCATGGTTCAATGAAAGATGGGGACAGGCTACTGAAGTGAGTGGTTGGGTTGGGTTGGGTAGCTTTGCTTTTCATTGATGGGATGCACGTGTTGTCTGTGAACAAGTCAGGTTTCTTCCTCTTTGCTGCCAGGGGAAAGCCCACTACAGCTTCTCCTCCCCCTCACTGCCTGATCTGTCCTTGACCACCAAGAGAGAGAGGGGGAGGTGAAGGGAGGGAGGGAGAGAGAAGGGTTGGGAGGGGAGGGAGGAAGAGAGAGGGAGAGATTGTGTGTGTGTGTGTGTGTGTGTGTGTGTGTGTGTGTGTGTGTGTGTGTGTGTGTGTGTGTGTGTACGCGCGTAGGTGTATTTGAGCGTGCGAGTATGTGCGTGTGTACATGCATGTGTGTGCGCGTGTGTGTATGTGTGTGTGCAGTGTGCGCACAGTAGGTGTGTGAGTATCTATTTTATTTTAATTGTTTTTAATGTATTTTACTCTATTTCGAGCATTAATGTGATTTTTTTAACATCCAGTCCCCAGGAGCAATGTGTGTGTGTATGTGTGTGTGTGTGTGTGTGTGTGTGTGTGTGTGTCTGTCTGTCTGTCTGTCTGTCTGTGTGCATGTTTACCAGCCTTTCCCCTGTTCACTTTGTGTCAGTGTGAGAGATCAGTGAAGCCAGCAGAGAAAAAGCAGAAGGCGCACACCTAGCAATGGAAAGTATGCATACTGTTCTGTGACATGTGATGTGAAACACAACTGGCCTGGTGCTGCCACTCCACTAGGCACCAGCACTGATATGAATAGCCGTACTTTTCTCCCCTCTACCTGGTTTTTCCTGCTGGTTTACGCTCAAGCTGCCGCAAGACATCTTATATGTTCTCTTGTTCTTCTTCTTCTTCTTCTTCTTCTTCTTCTTCTTCTTCTTCTCTCTCTCTCTCTCTCTCTCTCTCTCTCTCTCTCTCCTCTCTCTCTCTCTCTCTCCTCTCTCTCTCTCTCCTCTCTCTCTCTCTCCCTCCCTCCCTCCCTCCCTCCCTCCCTCCCTCCCTCCCTCCCTCCCTCCCTCCCTCTCTTTCTCTCTCTCTATTTCCCTCTCTTTCTCTCTCTCTCTAGTACTTAGGTGTTTTAAAATTTTATTTATCGTATGTTTTGTGCCCGGCCCCCATCTCACTGTCCCCCTGTGAAGGAACTTAACCGCTTACCATAATAGCCTTCGTTATTGTCTGTCTGTCTGCTCTGTCTGTCTGTCTGTCGTCTGTCTGTGTCTGTCTGTCTGTCTGTCTGTCTGTCTGTCGTCTGTCTCTGTCTGTCTGTCTGCTGTCTGTCTGTCTGTCTGTCTGTCTGTCTGTCTGTCTGTCTGTCTGTCTGTCTGTCTGTCTGTCTGTCTGTCTGTCTGTCTGTCTGTCTGTCTGTCTGTCTGTCTGTCTGTCTGTCTGTCTGTCTGTCTGTCTGTCTGTCTGCTGTCTGTCTGTCTGTCTGTCTGTCTGTCTGTCTGTCTGTCTGTCTGTCTGTCTGTCTGTCTGTCTGTCTGTCTGTCTGTCTGTCTGTCTGTCTGTCTGTCTGTCTGTCTGTCTGTCTGTCTGTCTGTCTGTCTCTGTCTGTCTGTCTGTCTGTCTGTCTGTCTGTCTGTCTCGTCTGTCCTGTCTCTCTCTCTCTCTCTCTCTCTCTCTCTCTCTCTCTCTCTCTCTCTCTCTCTCTCTCTCTCTCTCTCTCTCTCTCTCTCTCTCTCTCTCTCTCTCTCTCTCTCTCTCTCTCTCTCTCTCTCTCTCTCTCTCTCTCTCTCTCTCTCTCTCTCTCTCTCTCTCTCTCTCTCTCTCTCTCTCTCTCTCTCTCTCTCTCTCTCTCTCTCTCTGCTCCTACAGGTCTGAAGCCTTAACCCCACTCGTTTCCAGAATCCCAGGCTTCATCGACTTCCACAAATAAATTACGATTTGAAAAAAAAGAATATCCCATCTCTCAGCCTGGAAATTCACTGTTCTCTGAAAGTTCTGTCTCTCTAGGTTACAGAGAGCTCCTACCCCCCCCCCCCCCCCCCTCCATTACTTCTCTTTCAGCATGCCGCTTCTGATGTGACCAGTCCATCTCCCTCCCTCCCTCCCACTTTACCACGCTGTTCAATCTGTTGTTCGTTCCATGTGTGGCTTTGGCCCCGTCTGTTCTCCCTGATCGTTCCTGGCACGCACTACACTACACTACACCACACCACACTACACTACACTACACTACACTACACTACACTACACTACACTACACTACTCTACACTACTCTACTCTACACTACTCTACACTACTCTACACTACTCTACACTACTCTACACTACACTACACTACACTACACTACCTACACTACACTACACTACACTACACTACACTACACTACACTACACTACACTACACTACACTACACTACACTACACTACACTACACTAGGCAGGCATGGCAGCCGTTGACATTCCGACCCCTGGGGAGCCGTCATCTTTCTCTCTGCCGACCTCTTCCCCTCCTGACCGCTGTTTCCTGAGGCAGCAGACTTGTCTCTGGCACCAGTAGGCCCAGGCAGTCTGACGATTATTCCTTGACCTGCCCAAGTCTCACCCCACCCCCCACCGCTGATACTACCCTGGTAATTTTTCTTAAATTTCAAAATAGTATCTAGTGCTGGTACATTGTGAAAGCAGTGTAGAATGACTTATTTTTTCATGTTTCAGTAAGTCAGCTTCAAACACACACACAAAAAGCTTTGAATGCTAGGTCATTATGAAAGCAAAATAGAGTGGGTTTGAATACATCAACTTTAAACATACAGGAAGTTCATACAAAAATATATCATTCCAATTAATAATGAAAATATATCATTCCAAATAATGATGAAAATTTATGTGAGGCAGGTGTCGGGGTTTACTCTGTGTTCTCTGAACGTGTTCTTCCTAACGCTCCTGTTCCTTTACGTTAGTTGCTGTAGGAATTCATCTTTTCTATGGGGTTTTCGGCTAATACTGGATAGATACCATAGCAATGACAGAGACAGACAGACAGACAGACAGATAGACAGACAGACAGAGAGAGAGAGACAGAGAGAGAGAGAGACAAACAGACATACAGACAGAGAGACAGACAGATGTTTATCTAAAGGTGTCATTTCTGATTCTCACCAATTGTATCTTATTCACAAGTTAAAGGCTTCTACAGAAACTGCAGAGGCAAACACTAACAACAGTTCATTTTGTTTCGCTCTATCCTGATTGTATTGCCTTACACAGGAATGTTTTGTTTAAAGTTTGGATAAGGGAATAATTATTAGTATTTCACAAACATGTTTTGTTGTTGCATTTTCTTCATCCATAAATAAACAAAAGAAATAAAACAAGAGCCACATAGCTGATTTGAAATCTTTCAATCCACAAGATAAATGATTGAACTTTAATAAGGAAAATTGATGAAGGACTAGCAAAATGGAGGACTACTAATATACAAAAAGTGGAAGATCAGCATAGCACATGAAGTTGAGGACTATCAGAACACAGGCAGTGGAAGAAATAGCTGAATATAGGAAGTGGAAGAACTAGTTTTACAAAGAAGTCGAAGATAAATTAGAACATAGAAAGTGGAAGAACTAGCAATTAAACAGGAACAACTAGCAAATACACAGAAAGAACTAGTAATTACACAGTTACAACTAGCAATTACACAAGAATTGGAAGAACTAACAATTACACAGGAAGTGGAAGAACTAGCAATCACACAGGAAGTGGAAGAACTAGCAATCACACAGGAAGTGGAAGAACTAGCAATCACACAGGAAGTGGAAGAACTAGCAATCACACAGGAAGTGGAAGAACTAGCAATCACACAGGAAGTGGAAGAACTAGCAATCACACAGGAAGTGGAAGAACTAGCAATTACACAAAGTGGAAGAACTAGCAATTATTACACAGGAAGGGGAAGAACTAGCAATTACACAAAGTGGAAGAACTAGCAATTATTACACAGGAAGGGGAAGAACTAGCAATTACACAAAGTGGAAGAACTAGCAATTACACAGGAAGGGGAAGAACTAGCAATTATTACACAGGAAGGGGAAGAACTAGCAATTATTACACAGGAAGTGGAAGAACTAGCAATTACACAAAGTGGAAGAACTAGCAATTATTACACAGGAAGGGAAGAACTAGCAATTATTACACAGGAAGGGGAAGAACTAGCAATTATTACACAGGAAGGGGAAGAACTAGCAATTACATTACGCAGGAAGGGGAAGAACTGGACATACAGGGGAAGTAAAAGACAGCAAAAGACAGGAAGCAGAACCTAGAGAAAGCACAGTACAGGCACCTCCAGGGAACTCCCCTCATACCCATACTGTTATCTGAGACTTCGCTTCCATTGCACTGCTCCATAACGGGACTAGATCAGTCTGTCTGTCTGTCTGTCTGTCTGTCTGTCTCTTTTTTGTTTTGATAGTCCCTATATCAGGGCAGGAGTCGTATGAAAAAAGTATGTGAATGTTTATCTGTCACCTTAAAAAATAAAGATGAATGATTATTTATTGATTGACAAACTGGTTGATTGATTAATTCCTTCATTCATCCTCATTTCTCTCTCTCTCTCTCTCTCTCTCCTCTCTCTCTCTCTCTCTCTCTCTCTCTCTCTCTCTCTCTCTCTCTCTCTCTCTCTCTCCTGTCTATCTGTGTGTGTGTTATTTATTTTGTTTTTATTTATTCTTTTATTCATTCTTTCATTACGAGGATAATGGAATAAGCACTCATGTCTTTTTTTTTTAAATTCTCTTTTTACATCCAATTCCCATTTATATGCACTTTTGTAAATCTTGTCATCTGTTCCCACCGGCACACAATGGCCTACTCACGAAAAGTGGAACAGGATTTAACGTGTGCACAAGATGTTCTGCATGCGTTCTCACACGAGGCCTCGGTTTATAGTCTCATCCGAAGGACTTGTGGGGAGAGTGGAGTCAACACTGATGTTAACTCCATGGGAAAAATCCCCTCGAACGGGAATCGAACCCGGGTCGTCAAATTGCGAGCGCAATGTTCTGACCACTAGGCTATCCCGTCACATACCGTGCGCGCGCGCGTGTGTGTGTGTGGGTGGGGGGGGGGGGGGGGGGGGGGCGGGGCGCGTGCATGCGTGGTGCTTTTTTATTTTCTTTTATATCGAGGATAATTGAATAAGCACTCGTGTGCTTTTTTACATCCACTTCCCCTGCGTATGCAGTTTTGTAAATCTTTGTCATCTGTTCCCACCGGAACACAATGGTCTACTCTTATGAAAAATGGAATAGGATTTAACATGTGCACAAGATGTCTGCGTGCGTGCGTGTGTGCGTGCGTCCTTGTGTGTGTGTGTGTGTTTGTGTGTATGTGTGTGTGTGTTTGTGTGTTTGTGTGTGTGTTTGTGTGTGTGCGATTTTTTTTTTTATTGGAAGTTATTTTGGAATGTTTCAACCGATATGTAATATAGCTTTTTTGTGTCTTTTGAGATTATGATTGGTATCAATAATTATGCTTAGTCAGTATTGTAACTGCCCTTCATGGGAAGATTACAGTATTTCTGACTTGACTTTGACTTGACTTCACCTTCCCTCTTATTGCTGCCCATCTCTCTCTCTCTCCTCTCTCTCTCTCTCCTCCCTCTCTCTCTCTCTCTCTCTCTCTCTCTCTCTCTCTCTCTCTCTCTCCCTCCCCAATGCCTTTTCCCATTCCTTCTCCCCTCCCCTCTCCCACTGTTCGAGTCCCTCACTGGGTGGCGGGACTATTGACATCAGTCAGACGTAAAGAATCTAAACGTCACGGGAAACGATACTGTGTCAGCTAAGCTACCGTGGCCCCCATCTCTCTTTTGTTTGGGAGCCCCCTTTCCGTCCCCACAGCTAACGGTACACACTTCCTGTCAACATGTCATTGGAGCTCTCCTTCCTCTTCAGGCAAACGGAGAGCATCTGAATCTCCAGAGAGAGAGAGAGAGGGGGGAGGGAGAGAGAGAGAGAGAGGGGGGGGGGGGGGAGGAGGAGGTGGAGAGAGAGGGAGGGAGGGAAGGGAAGTGGGGACACATAGGGAACAGAAACACACCCACCCACCCACACACGCGCGCACGCATGCGTGCGCACACACATGCATACATATATAGTAACACAAACTACAAAAACCACACACAGACACACATTACACCACACTACACACAAAGAAAAAAGCTGTCATAGTAAAAGGCACAAGCCATCATCATCATCATCATCATCATCATCATCATCATCATCATCATCATCATTCAACGCACTACACACACCGCGCGCGCGCACGCACGCACACACACATACATACACCTAGAGAAAACGCTATCAGTATTATCATCATCATCAACACCATCATCATCATCTGAGAGGCAGAGCATAGCAAAATCGGCAGGTAGGCAGGTAGGCGGGCAGCAAGTAATACAAGGTCTGTCTGTAAAACTGGCAGCTCTCTCTCTCTCTCTCTCTCTCTCTTCCATGACTACCACTCGGCTACAGCAAACTACTTGTAGACAGGCAGGCAGGCAGGCAGGCAGGCAGCAGAGGGTGAATCAATGAGGATGGGCGGTACACTCTGCCCGCTTTCCACTGTGGCCAGACCAGGCTGTCCCCCTCGTGCGTTCTGTCAATATCCCCCCCCCCTCCCCCCCATTACTGCTTGCACGCGCTTCCTGTCCCCTTTGTTCTTTCCCCGCTCTGCTGAGCAAATAAGCGCCTCACCTGTCCCTCTCCCCTCCCCACTCCCCTCATCACCCCTCTTGCAGCTCGCTTCTCTCCCTCCCTCCCTCCCTTCCTCATCCCCTGCCCAATTAGCGGCCATGGCTTTATCTTGTCCTTCCTCCCTCTGTCTCTACCTGGCTAGATGTTTCCGGGTAGTTTGTCCGCCTCTTCTTTCTCTCTCTGTCTCTGTCTCTCTCTGTGTCTCTCTGTCTCTGTCTGTCTGCCTGTCTGTTGATATTCATCATTTGCTGGCTTTTTTAAAGCTAGTGTCTGTTTCTATTCGTTTTGAAGCTTAAAGGTATTTTGAATACATGAAATATATGTAATGGGATCTAGATCTACACCAAAATCAAGGTAGCTCAGTGGTCAGAGCACTCGCTTTCCTCTAGCTAAGGTTCAGCAGCAGTGAGCGTGGTTACAAGGTGACTGGGTGACCGTTTGCACGCCTTGGCTTTGGTACAGTCCCCCAGTTCACCCACCTGTAAATGGGTACCTGCCCTCTTTAGGGTCAGGGAAGTTAAAGCAGCAAGGTAGAGGAGATGGGTGCCGCCCTCAATTTAATTTGGCCCCTAGAGAAGCTGAGGTCTCTGATGCCTCGCTTCCCTACGACCTCATAGGTTAAGGGACAGTTTTTACACCAAAATAAATCCATGTCATCCGAAGCCATGACAGACAAGGATAACCATGACAGTTGTAACCGTGCAGACCAAAAATATTGAAAATTCTTTACTTAAGCGACAGGGGTCTCTACATTCCTGCAGACAGAATGTGTCTACCTTTATTTGTATTTTTGTATTTTGTACCACTTTATGTCACTGCATATTTCTCTGCGTGAAATTCGGGCTGCTCTCCCCGGGGAGAGCGCGTCGCCACAAGTGCAGCGCCTACCCATTTTTTTTCTTTTCCCTGCATGCAACTGGTATTTGTTTTCCTATCAGAGTGGCTTTTTTCTACAGAATTTTGCCAGGGTCAACCCCCTTGTTGCCGTGGGTTCTTTTACGTGCGCTAAATAGTGATGTGTAATCCATGGGACCTCGGTTTATCGTCTCATCCGAAAGACTAGCGCCCAGACCATCACTCAGGGTCGAATGGATGGGGGAAAAGTTTTGGGCCCAAACGGGGTACGAACCACCACACAACCCGACCCGGACTTTTTGCTTTCTAGGCAAGGCGCGTTACCACCTAAACCACCGATCCATAAACAGTTGTGTGCGCAAACACAGTGGTCAATCTGGGACTTCTTGCTGTTGAACAGAAAATGCTGATGACAACGATGATAATGATAATAATATTGATGATGGTGAGATGTTGGATCATTGGACTGCGTAAAATACAAGAAACGGTGAACAACCACATTAAAGATAATTGCCAGTCAGCACATGGCACTATATGTCCAGTTAAAAGAAAAGACTACCACCAACCCTGACAATAACACATGGAAACGGAAAATGCCTGATTCTCTTAAGAATTTGAAAATACTGCTTAGCGAAACTTGTCCTCTTGTAACCTGTATTCACATAAAACAGTATGCTGAAAGAATCTGTATCGTAACAAAAAAAGCAGCTGAAACCAGATCTCTGTGCCGTGGACGAAAGGAACAGTTCTTTTCCTTTCTGCTTAGTGTCTTCACCTTTATTCTTCCTAACCACAGCTTTTCTGGCCCTTTGAAGTCAGTTGAGAGTCTACCCACAGCCAATCTTCGTCGTCGTCGTCGTCTCGTCGTCGTCGTCGTCGTCATCGTCATCATCATCATCATCATCATCATCATCATCATCATCATTGAACACTCAGACAGCAGCTAATGTTATGTCACATGAGCGCAAATGCGTTATACTGCCGTTCAGCGTCTGACAAGTCAGGCCTAGTGCATCCGCCTTCGGCATGGGAGAGAATAAGTTACCGTTTATATCCTTCTGGAAACAAAAGACAGGAAAATGGGCCTTGAGGGCAGAAAACTAGACAAGAAAGAGATGACACGAAGAAAAGGATCTAGGCTGAAACAAAGAGAGGGATAGAAAAGAGGGAATCCTAGCATAGAATTTCCAGAAGGTGGGGGATGCAGTTTAAACTGTCAGGCCCCTGACATGCCAAAGGGGTGTTCAGCACACTCCCTCTTTTCTCAGCTGCTTAGTGCTGCATCACCTATGTATTACACCTGTATTACCTATATCCTGTGATCGAATGCATACAATGGTTGTCTTTAAATCCTAAGTCTTCAAGCAAAACTCCTCATTTCTGTCACCTGTACTATTCCACCACCATGTTCACTCTGTCCCTAGCCTTCCCTCTCTCCATTCTCTGCCACTCTACCCTACCCTACACCTCCTCCTTATATCTGCAACTCCCCCTCCCCCCAACCCTACCATTCCAATTTTATCCTGAAATACCCAAACTCACTAATGTCTTCCCATGTCTACCATTCAAAGCCACAATACAACATAGCAACCGATTTCCACGGCTAGTTGGCCCACCCCCACCACAAATCTCTCCCCCCCCCCCCTTTCTTTCTTTTTAAATTCACCTGGCTGGTCCAACCCTGGTCCAATGTGTCTATTCAACTACAAACTCTTAACATCTGTACTCTCCCATCCCCAATCTTGTTTGCAACCATCAAAACTCACTGATGTCTTCCTCTACCAAACACGGCACAGCATAGGTTTGGCCACAGTCCCTAACCCCACCCTAATCATCCCCTTCCCTCTTTTTTCTTTTCTTTTTTTTTACCTGGCTGGTCCAATCTGTTCACCTGAAACCGTGCATCCCTGAGGAGCCAACAACGTCTGCTCGCTCTGACAGCCTGTCCTCCTCCCCTACCCCCTCCTCTCCCCCTCCCTTTCCATACAACTAACCCTCTCCATCGATTGGGGAGGGAAGGGAGAAAATTGAAGGCAAGCTGTGTGTGTTATCTCCCTTTTGTTGTCCTCCAACACCCAAGCTTTTTATTGTACGGTGTGAAAAAGGGAGACTTGGCCACAATCGATTCTAGGGACTGTGTGCACACAAGGCTTGCTTTTCCTCTTCTTCTACTTCTCTCTTCTCTTTTTCTCGTCATCCTCTCTCTCTCTCCCCTCTCTCTCTCTCTCTCTCTCTCTCTCTCTCTCTCTCTCTCTCTCTCTCTCTCTCTCTCTCTCTCCTCTCCTCCAGTTGTAACACTGACCACAAAAAACAAAACAAAGTGGGTGCTCTCTTCCTTATCTTTCTCCTCCTGTGAATTCCCTATTTCTCTTAATCTATCATGTCGTCCAGTGTCCCTGTCTGACCATGTTGATTTTTTTCATCTCTCAGCCTTTCCCTCACTCTCTCTCTCTTGATCTTTCTTTTATGCTCTCTCTCTCTCTCTCTCTCTCTCTCTCTCTCTCTCTCTCTCTCTCTCTCTCTCTCTTCTCTCTCTCTCTCTCCTCTCTCTCTGCTCTGTCTGTCTGTCTGTCTGTCTGTCTGTCTGTCTGTCTGTCTGTCTGTCTGTCTGTCTGTCTGTCTGTCTGTCTGTCTCTCTCTCTCTCTCTCTCTCTCTCTCTCTCTCTCTCTCTCTCTCTCTCTCTCTCTCTCTCCTCTCTCTCTCTCTCTCTCCCTCCATCCCTCCCTCCCCCCCTCTCTCAATACAAGAAAGTTTTTCACACGTAAGTATCAGTCACAGGAAGCAGAAAAAAATGTTCAAAACGCAAAATATGAATAGCCAGGTGGAAAATCCACACAACAGCAAAAAGAGTTGCAACGCCCACGAGAGAGAGAGAGAGAGAGAAGAGAGAGAGAGAGAGAGAGAGAGAGAGAGACAGACAGAGAGAAGAAGACAGAACAGAGAGACAGAGCAGACAGACAGAAGACAGAAAGACAGACAGACGACGGGAAAAGAAGACAGACGAGACGGAGACAGAGAGACAGACAGGCAGACAGACAGACACACACACACACTACACCCCCTCCCCCCTAAATTCAGCTCCAATAACTGCTGTTAGGCCAGCAGCAAGACTTCCATTAATTGTTATTATCATCATTCTTCTGCCCCCACCCTAATCACCCTGCCTTGCTTCAGTTTATTTCTTTTTCTTCTCTTTTCTGTTTTTTCCCCATTTCTACCTGCCACTGGGCCCAATCTGTTCACCTAAGGCCGGGAAGATCCCTAAGGACTTGACAACGTCTGCCTACATGACAGCTCTCTCTCTCTCTCTCTCTCTCTCTCTCTCTCCTCTCCTCTCCTCTCTCTCTCTCTCTCTCTCTCTCTCTCTCTCTCTCCACGTCACACCAACCCACCCACACTCTACATCGATCGGCAGAGGAAGGGAGCCAACTTAAAGGCAAACTGTGTGTGTTATCTCCCTTTTGTTGACCTCATCGCGCAAAGCTTTTTGGGGTTTCTTGCCCAGTGTGACAAGTTGTGGAGACTTGCCCCAACTTCCATTCTATAGCATAGTAGTGGACCGTAGTTTTAGGGTGGGTGGGTTTTTTTTCAAATATTTTTTTCTCAGTATAACTTTTGTTGTAAAGTGGGTGGATTCTTTCTTCCTCGGTACTTTAAAAAATCTCTTAATCTTCATGCTTAGACTTTTTGTTGGTGTCTACCATTGTTGTTCTGTCTCTTTCTCTCTCCATTTATACTACTTTCATCTCCCTTGCTTCTTTCTCTCCTCTCTCTCTCTCTCTCTCTCTCTCTCTCTCTCTCTCTCTCTCTCTCTCTCTCTCTCTGTGATGAGTGCCTTTTTATAACATTACCTTAATATTGTATCTCTGTCTTATTTCTTACCTGTTGTTGTTGCTCTTTCTCACCCTTTATCAAAATCTTATGTTTTATGGGACATATTTTGATGATAGATGGGTGGTGGATTGATGTTTTCAGTCATCTAACTTCATCATATTCTCATGTTTGATCTATAATCATTGCGCCTTTTTTTGTTTTGTTTTTTGTTTGTTTGTTTTTGTTTTGTTTTGTTTTGTTGTTGTTGGTTGTTTTTGTTTTGTTTGTTTCTTTGTTTGTTTGTTTGCTTGTTTATTATTCAAATCAAAATCATCATTGATTCTTACTTCTTATTTTCGTTTCTGAATGAGTGCCTTTTTTTTATAACATTACCTTAATATTGTATCTCTGTCTTATTTCTTACCTGTTGTTTGATACTTGGTATGGTTTGCTCTTGGTAATTGGATCATTATAATTGTTCTTGTTTTAGTTGAGGCTTTTTTTTTTATCTTGATGTTATCCCTGAAAGGAGCGGGGACTGGATGTAAAAAAGCACATGAGTGCTTATCTATTATCCTCGAATAAAAGAATTTTGCCTTGCCTTGCCTTGCCTTGCCTTGCCTTCTCTCTCTCTCTCTCTCTCTCTCTCTCTCTCTTCTCTCTCCTCTCTCTCTCTCTCTCTCTCCTCTCCTCTCTCTCGTCTCTCTCTCTGTCGGTCTTTCTGTCTCTCTCACTCTCACACTCACTCACACACACACCACCACTCATTCACACACTCAGTTTTCCTCTCTCCCCTTATTTCTCTCTCACTCATTCACTCATTCACTCACTCACTGACTCACTGACTCACTCACACACACATACACACACACGCATGCGCACGCACACGCGCGGGCGCGCACGAGAATGACAGCTACAACAGAAACAAACTATACTATAGGGTAAAGAAAAAAATAGACACCAGCTTTAATCAAAATAAAAAGATAACCTGCCCCCTTGCCCCATTCTCTTTCTGTTCACTGCCATTCCTGTCTTCATCTCCCCTATAGTCCACCACCTTCTGCAACAAACTGCACCCTTCCCCCCCTCCCCCCACACATGCCCCATCCTTCCATCATTTTCTCAACCGTCAAACTTCCCCACTCTCTTCCATCAACTCTTCCCTTCCCGTTCAAATCTGGAACATAACACAGCACAGGCGCTAGGCAGTTTCAACAGTAGTTGGGCCAACAATAACTGGTTCGTCCTTTCTTTTTTTTTTCCTTTTTTCCTCTTTTTTTTTAAACCTCTTCTTTCTCTTCACCCCGACTGCCGCTCTCCTCCCTCTATTCATTTTTTTTTTTATTCTTTCGCCTGTATCATATTGAATCGTAGTGTGTTGTCAGATATTCCATAGTATTGCATTATGGTATTGTATTGTACTGTGTTCTGTACCATTTTAAGTCACAGCAGATTTCTCTGTGTGAAATTCGGGCTGCTGCTCTTGGGAGAGCACGTCGCCACAATCAAACGAGCAGCGCCACTCATTATTGTATGCGTGTGTATTTGTTTCCCTATCAACGTGACTTTTCCTACAGATTTTTTTTCCAGGGACAAACAGATCTAGTTTGCTGCCGCTGGATGTACTGACACAGGCAGTATATGAGTTAATCATTCACTGAAACAGTTTTTGTGATCTGAAAAAAAGAACAAAAAAAAAGAGAAAAAAGAGAGTGAAAAAAAATACTTTGCTGCTGCGGATTCTTATACGTGCTCTGAATGCGCGAGACCTCTGCTTATCGTCTAACCGGAAAGACTACCACCCAGACACACCACCACTCAAGGGCTAGTAGATGAGCGGGGGTGGGGAAGGTAGGAAGGAGTTAGTATGGTGACATAGTTTGGGCTCAAACGGGAATCGAACCCACCGCACTTCTCGCTTTCTAGGCAGGTGCCTTACCTCTAGACCACCAATACACTGTGCTGGTGGTGCAGTGTGTACACCTGAGGCAATGGAGACCCCCAGGAGCCACAGTCTGCTGCCTTTGACACCCTACCCCCTCCTAACCCCCCCTCCCCACAACCACCCCACTCCTTGTCCACTGGAGGAAGGGAGACAATGGAAGGCAAGCTGTGTGTGTGGG
>CM060323.1:9309653-9319653 GCA_030674155.1 Stramonita haemastoma
TCCTGGAAAATATGTGGAGAAGGAGACAGCACCACTGTAGTAATCAGACTGAGGACCGGTTTTGACACTGTCAACATGGCGGGACAACAAACATCATCAGCCCCGCAGTGTTACAGAAAAAAGCCTCCCAGTCAGCGTGACAGGGACAGAAGAAGAACGGAGGAGAGAAGACAAGCTGAGCAGAGAAGACAGGCAGAAGAGGAGGAGAGGAGACAGGCAGAGGAGAGGAGACAGGAAGCAAGGCAAGAAGATTTTAAGACCAGCGAAAATGAAAATTTTGATTGTGAAAATTCAGTCGGTCTGTTTATGTGTACGCCTCCACCAAACCGCAATGTTCCGCACATCAACACGCACCTGTCTCCAGACCACACTTTGCCGCATGGCCTGCGCTCTGCACGTGAATTTCACCCCATGGCCTCTGATGTCACCCTGGCTGAAACCGACACAGTCGCTGATCATCAAAACAAAACTGACCTTGTGTGTTTGCCTGCAGTGGATACAGCGGGGGACAGTGACTGTGACGTGCACTACAGAAGGCTGAAGACTCTGGCTACAGTGTGGATGTCATCAGAGACTATGTCAGTGAACTGACTGATAGATCTCTACAGAGAAGACTGCGGAACACTTCAAGGAATCGGGACTTTCGCCGTGTGCTGGTTTCTGAAGATAGGCCCTCTACAGTGATCTGTGAAAGTGATGACGCGATACTCCAGTTTGACTGGACAGCTGAAAGTGGCGTGCCTACCAATATCTTTTGGTTTGTCAAAAGGGACACTAAATGCATGAACCAGAAAGAACGGGAAATCTACGCCAGACTGAAGCTGTGGACACCTGCTGACCGCAAGAAGATCAAAGACGGCATCAGTGCAGGACTGCACGACTTACACATGGTTATGGATGTGGTCAGATTATTTCTGGGATAAGCAGGACTGATTACTTTTTGACTAAGTGTGGAGTATACAAGTCTGCATCATCTGAAGATCTTCCGGACAGACCAGCCAGCAGTACAGCCACGACAGTTCTTCGGTCCCTGCTTCGACATCCGTTAGCCTGGTTATTACCGGTGACATTCACACACATGTGTAACCATGTATAAACAATACCGCGTTTTGGTTACCACTCGCGATGAATCATTGATATTGTACAGTATTCAATTTTGTTGTACCTTTCGAGTTCGGTCCCTTTCCCCAACTACCCCTTTGTGAATGGGTTGAAAAGCCTAACACAATAAATCTTTGTCATTGTCATTGTCATTGTCATTGTCATTCTCTCTCTCTCTCTCTCTCTCTCTCTCTCTCTCTCTCTCTCTCTCTCTCTCTCTCTCTCTCTCTCTCTCTCTCTCTCTCTGGGGGACGGATAGCCTAGTGGTCAGAACATTGCGCTGGCAATTTGACGATCCGGGTTCGATTCCGGTCGAGGAAATTTTTCTCCTGGAGTTAACATCAGTGCTGACTTCACTCTCCCCAAAAGTCCTTCGGATGAGACTTTAAACCAAGAGTGCTTATTCCATTATCCTCGATATAAAAGAATAAATCAATCAATCAATCAATCAATCAATCAATCAATCAATCAATCTCTCGCAAATGAATGGCATGTCTTTTCCAGACTTGCTTTTTTTTTAAAGACACTTCTCGTCAAACGTCGCCTGAATACGACAGGTCTTACAGAACTAAGCACATGATCTTTCTCCACCCGCCCCAACCCACTTTTCTCTCTCTCTCTCTCTCTCTCTCCCCTCTCTCTCTCTCTCTCTCTCTCTCTCTCTCTCTCTCTCTCTCTCTCTCTCTCTCTCTCTCCTTCCTTTTGCCTTGCCTTGCCTTGCCTTGCTTGTCTCTCTCTCTCTCTCTCTCTCTCTCTCTCTCTCTCTCTCTCTCTCTCTCTCTCTCTCTCTCTCTCTCTCTCTCTCTTCCTCCCTCCAATGCCATTCACACAAAAACCCAAGCAATTTAGAACACCACAAAAGAAAGGTCTAGAAAAAGATAATTCATTGTCTCAGATGTCTGAACGTTCTGCCCCAAACCTGATGGTGAGGTGTGGATCACACAGACAAGGTAGAATGAAACATCAGACAACGCGATGTCTCTTCAGCTTCCGTAGCCATGCTTTTTCCCTCTCTGTTCTTATTACCTGATCTGTGTAGGTTTTTTATATCACGGGAAAAAGAGTTGTTACAAAATGTTATATTTTTTTTGTTCATCTGGATGAAGTCCACACCACTTTTTTTTAATGATCTAGGAGGGGAAATAGTTGCTCTGTGACTAATTCTACGAAGCAGTAGAGACAGTGGCATTCATTTCATTTCCAAAGACTTGGGGACTGGCTGGTTTTAATGATCATTATTCATGTTTGTATACCACTTAAAGTGACGACAGATTTCTCTGCGTGAAATTCGGGCTGCTCTCACCATGGAGAGCGTGTTGCTACACAAGAGCAACACCAGCCATAATTTGTTTTCTTTTCTGGTCTGCATGAGTGTCTGCCAGAGTGGCTTTTTTCTACACCAATCAATTATCATTCTTCATGTCGAAGTGGTCAGTACAAGCTAGTGGTTACAGTGTTTGTCTTAGTGATGTGACAGTAACTTAAACACGAAGAGTTGAGTCTGTAAAGGATTCTTTTCCCCTGGAAGTGAACTTTGGTATTGAATCTAACCCTGTCTCCCTTCCTCGGAAAAGGTCTTACTGGGGGTGGTTTGGTTTTTTCCCTTCCTCGGCTAGAGCTTCGAGGATCACCACTGGGGAGATTTTTTACTTATGTAACCGCTTTTCCCTACCATTCAGGCAGCTGCATTCTGTCTTCAGGGGTTAATGAGGACATCAACCAAGGCCTTACAGATCACTGCATTTAGAACACCTTCCACACCCGTTAACAACCTACCTGCCTTTCAGAGGAGAAGGCCATCTTCAGCTGATGGGATGGACGACATGAACATACCCAGCATGCACCTTGCTACCTGGAGGAGGAGGACCTTCTCTAGGTTCAACATGCCCACAACACGCTGCCTAAAAATAGAATGTAATGCCCTAACGATTCCTCATGGAACGAAGGGAGGAATATCAGGACTGTCATGTCAAGTCATTCATAGCTAGCTAGTTCTTCTGGCAACGTCCTGGCCTGGCGTATGCACATGACACAAGGTGAAGGTGTCCCATAACCTATGTCGTCATCCTGGAGCAAGTTGTTGGAGACCTCAGCTTCTCTAGGGGGCCAGCATATTGAGGGTGGCGCCCATCTCCTCTCCTTCACTACCTTACCTTCCCTGTCCCTAAAGACGGCATGTACCTATTTACTGCTAGGTGAAACTGGGGGGGGGGGGACTGTACTGAAGCCAAGGTGTGCAAACGGTCACCCATCCAAGAGGTAACCACAGTCAACACTGCTTAACCTAAGCTTGGGGAGAGGGAGCACTCTGACCACTGAGATATCCCATCCCCATGACATAGCTCATGATATAGACATCAACTGACGAAATCTTTCACCGCAGGTTCCTGAATTGAAGGCGTGGTTCATGTTGTTTCTTTTCTTCTTTCTCTCATTTGCCAGGTTTTCTTCAACTGCACTTCCTTTCTTAGTTATTTCACTTTCAAAACTGTCAACATTTTTTCTTTTTTTATGTTTGTTTCAGTGATTGGGTTAAAATACTGGTCACGCTTATCAGAATCCACTACCAAAACCTAATCAACTCACTAGAGTTTTTTTTAAATTTTTTTTATCTCACCCTATGCGTAAGTCCTTTTCCTGTTGAATGCATATGCGTGCACACACAGTTGCACATGAACAAAGGACACACACACACACACATACACACACATATAATATATATATTATATATTCAGACGTATATATATATATATATATATATATATATATATATATATATATATATATATATATATATATATATATATATATATATATATATATTGTAACAGACGGAAAGTTGGCACAGCACAGTGAGATGTAAATGCGGGTAAACCTGCACCAGGAAATGAGTTAGTGTTGTGGGGAGGGGGTCTGGCAGAGGCAGAGGATGAATCAGAGAGGAGAGAGAATCATGGACACTCATCAGGGGGGAGCACCGGCAGATGAGGATGCCCGGCAAGCAGGAGAGGGATGGATACTCCTGGCAGAGGTGGCGGTGGGGGTGGGAGGGAGAGGGAGAGGGGGAGGCTGCATAGAGAAAGACACGGAAGAGTAGAGGGCTGGGGGGGGGAGGTGGGGGTGAAGTCAGGTAGGATGTTGATGAGCTCCTCATATCCCCTACAGGAATTGATCCAGTGCAGGAAGTGAGAGATTAGGTGGACAGTCATATCACAGGTAGACAGCCGGCAGATTGTGTGTGTGTGTGTGTGTGTGTGTGTGTGTGTGTGTGTGTGTGTGTGTGTGTGTGTGTGTGTGTTGTGTGTGTGTGTGTGTGTGTGTGTGTGTGTCTGTGTCTGTGTGTCTGTGTGTCTGTGTGTGTCTGTGTGTGTGTGTCTGTGTGTGTCTGTGTGTGTGTCTGTGTGTGTGTCTGTGTGTGTGTCTGTGTGTCTGTGTGTGCATGTATACGCGCATGTGTGTGTGGATGCGAGACTGGGTATGAGGGTATACATGTAAGTGGAAAATGGGGGTGGGGGTGGTCAGAAGTGGAGGAGAGTGCAGACTGGCTGCAGACTGATAATTATTCAAAGTTGATTGACAGCAGTGAGTGTAGGTGATCAGGGTGTGAAGGTTGAAAAGGGAGAGGGGGAGGGAGAGGAGGTGGGGGTGGGGGGATGGGGTGCCTATCGTCAAAGCAGATTGACAGGAGGATATGAACTGAAACATTTAATATTATCATTTATGTTCACAATACTCCTTTGATGATTGGGGTTTCTGTCTGTCTGTCTGTCTGTCTGTCTGTCTGTCTGTCTGTCTAAGGGTTTATATTATCGGTGTCCCTGTCTGTCTATTAATTTTGTCTAAGCTCCTTCCTCATTGTTTGTTATATGCACACAGGCAGACACAGAAGCAGAAACAGACACACCACATATGTAGGCAGACAAATACACACACACAAAGACACAGATGCACACACATGCACGTACGCTTGCACACGTAGTCACGCACACACACTTACCCGCCCACTCACTTACACACACATGCACGTACTCACACGCACGCACGCACATACACGAACGCACGTGCACGCTCGCAAACACACACACACTCTCACAGATAGACGCACGCTCACAAACACACACACACTCTCACAGATAGACGCACGCACACAAACACACACACACACAAACACACACACACATACACGCGCGCGCGAGTACACACACACACACACACACACACACACACACACACACACACACACACGCGCGCGCGCGCGCGCAAGCACGCACGTACTCACGCACACACATATACAAACGCTTATAATTATACACATACACACATCCTCAACCCCCACCCCCACCCAACGACCATCACCATCTTCACGATCGCCACCATCATTCCTACAACCCCCACCTTTCCCTTCCCCATCTACACACACACACACACACACACACACACACACACACACACACACACACACACACACGTACACACACACGTACACACACACACACACACACACACACACACACACACACACACACACACACACACACACACACACACGGGATAGCCTAGTGGTCAGAACATCGCGCTTGCAATTTGACGACCCGGGTTCGATTCCCGTTCGAGGGGATTTTTACTTTGGAGTTTACATCGATGCTGACCCCACTCTCCCCACAAGTCCTTCGGATGAGACTGTAAACCGAGGTCCCGTGTGCGAACGCACGCAGAACATCTTGCGCACACGTTAAATCCTGTTCCGATTTTTCGTAAGAGTAGGCCATTGTGTGCCGGTGGGAGCAGATGACAAGATTTACAACTGCATACACACGGGGACTGGATGCAAAAAAGCACATGAGTACTTTATTCAATTATCCTCTAAATAAAAGAATAAATAAATAAATAAATAAATAAATAACACACACACACACACACACACACACACACACACACACACACACACACACACACACACACACACACACGTACATGTATACAAACACACATACACACACCTATCTTCTTATCTCCCCTGTACATCTACATCCCACCCTCTCCACTCCCCATCTTCTGTAACCCCCCTCCCCACCCCTTCCACCCCTCATCACCTCTGAGTGACCCCCCACAGGAAGTCAAGCAGTGGCTGAAGAGCGTACAGGGAGGGAGGGAGAGCTTGACCACCAGTTTATATTATATACAGAGAGACGGGCAGAAGCCATCCTAGCGGCCAGTGAAGGATCAATACCCACAGACCACAGACCCCCACAGCTGGCCGTGCAGATTGACACACATCACTACACTCCCTTCCCTCCCCTCCTCTGTGCAGTTTATCATCTGGAGCAAGAGCTCAGCCCTAACTGTCTCCCTCGCCGCTGTCGTTGCGTTGGTAAGATGGAGCAGCCTCGCTATGCCATACCATCAAGAGAAACAAACTAAAAAAAGGAATAAAGAACAAAGAAACAAATAAAAAAGCAACCCCCCAAAACTAAGAAACAAAAGGAAAACCACCACCAACATAAGACAAAACCAATCTGTCTGTCTGTCTGTCTGTCTGTCTGTCTGTCTGTCTGTCTGCCTGCCTGCCTGCCTGCCTGCCTGCCTGCCTGTCTGTCTGTCTGTCTGTCTGTCAGTCAGTCAGTCAGTCAGTCTGTTTATCCATCCATCCATCCATCCATCCATCCATCCATCCATCCATCCATCCATCCATCCATCCATCCATCCACACCTATCTACCTGTCTACCTGTCTACCTTCCTACCTTCGTACCTTCCTATCTATCTATCTATCTATCTATCTATCTATCTATCTATCTATCTATCTATCTATCTATCTATCTATCTATCTATCTATCTATCTATCTATCTATCTATATATATATATATATATATTCTAATCTATTTCATCCATTTGACGCAATTTTGTTCAGATTTAGCCCACTTTTGCACATAAATTCTAGAGTACTCACATAAGCGTTGCTAATACTTTCATATATTTTTAAAAACTAGACCAACTGTATTTTTTGACAAATCTAGAAACACTCTTCTGCATACGTTTTGTGGTAAAATTCTCAGAATATCTTGCAGAAAAAATATATTCATATATTCATTGGAGAGCTTGACACACGTCTTGACAGCTTGGCGACCATAGATGGTAATGTTTGTGTAGGGTGAAGGGGTTAGGGGTGGGTACTAATTATCTGTAGGTGATGTAAGCATCCTTCTGACCAAATACACAGGAGAATTAAGCCGACCCCCAAGGTACACATCAAGTGAGATATCAACCACAAAACACTTCACTTTATCAAAACAGAAACATTCAGTTCCTTTTGGCAAGAATGAAAAATTCAAAGTAAAATCAATTACAAAAACCTTTAAAAGTAATTCCACGCGAAGAAGTTATTATGACCTTTAATTTTAACAGAGACAGAAAGAGACAGGACAGAGAATGCCAAGGCAATGAGACCGAGGCGGTGGTATAGTGTGACAAAGGTGAACAGGAGACAGGGAGATGGTGGGGGTGGGAGGAGGCAGTAGGCCAAAGAAGAGGAGGGTAGCTAGAGACTGCGGCCTGACCAGTGTCCATTAATTTGATCACAGGACCAAGGCAGATCGCCTTTCTATTCTCCCCCAGTCTCTGTACCTCCTCTCCCCTTCCTCAATCCTCCTCCTCCTTCTTTCAATCAGTTTGCCTGCTTTGTGCTGTGCCTGCCGAGAAATTTGCAGTGGCATTGGATACAAGGTGATAAAGCCCGAGAAAGGAAGGGAGGGAGGGGAGGAAAAGAAAGAGAAGAGACAATGACGATAGCTTACTGTAATAAGCTTTACACCCATTCACAAGGGGAGGGAGGGATGGGGACTGGGCACACAACACATAAACTGAAAAAGAATATAGTCAATGACAGCCCAAATGAACAACTTTGCATGGAAATCCACAACATGGGTTTGCAATAATTACAAAGTACGAATATTTTTTTCTGGGATAAAATCATTATCTATTCACTGGCTGATCTCTCCAGTAACAACTTACGGCTGGTATCAGTCATCATAGGAATAACTATGTCACATCTCTACAAACACATTGTTCTTTAGCAGTTTGTTGTCATTTCTTTTAATGTATTTGAAATACTTACAATTCTATTTCTAAACTGGTTATCAAACTGTCTTAAATGATTCAAAATATCCATGTTCGTGGTTTCTTCCATCTCACTCATGAGCCCTTCAATCCATTCAATAGATTCACCTGAATATTCTGCCACACTCTCCACACATTCAGAACCAGACACACTCCCCTCTTCCTCACCATCCAATTTTTCTCTCACATAACTCTTCCGTACGTATTCCTGCTTTACCATGTGTCATACTTCGTGATACTCCAGTGACACTGTCTGTGTATCTGCGGCATATCAATGCCCACTGGCTGGCTAGGAGATGCAGGCAAGGAAGACTGGCATGGCGCACACGTAAACATGTCGGAGTCAGGCCCACGTCGGAAATCTTCATTCTCACGATCTGTATTGTAACACAGGCTAGGCGGCGTTGGCATAAACAAGTTGGAGGGAGAGTTCACGTGCTTGCTTTTCACGATTTGTGCGGAACATTTCGGCCCTCCCTTTATCGCGGTTATTTTGCGAAATACATTTTATTCTATAGGTAGCTTGCTACTGTGTGTCTCAGAGGGCTGAACTGAAGTTGTTGTTTATCTTAGAATGACAGTTTGACTGCCCCTGCCATTAAAGGAAGACACGGTCATTTCTCTCAGCAGAGCATTCAACATGCTCTGTAACGTTGATGGAAGTCTGTCCACAGGCATTTTGAACAAACTGTAATGAAGAATTTGAGAAATTTCTTAAGGAGCTCAGAGAGAGAGAGAGAGAGAGAGACAGAGAGACAGACAGACAGACAGACAGACAGACAGACAGACAGACAGACAGACAGACAGGCAGACAGAGACATAACGACAGACACAGAGGAGAGAGAGACAGAGAGAGAGAAGAAAAAAGAGGAAGTGGGAGACAGACAGACAAAGACAGAGGCAGAGACAGAGACAGATATATAGATAGATAAATAGATAAATAGACAAATAGATAGACAGATAGATAGACAGATAAGACAGACATATAGATAGACAAATAGATAGATAGATAGATAGATAGAGACAGACAGACAGACAGACAGACAGACAGACAGACAGACAGACAGAGGGACAGAACGAGAAAGAGATAGAGGAAGAGAGGGGGGAGAGGAGAGGGGATGAGAGAGAGAGAGACAGACAGACCGACGAAACAAGAGAATTTAAATGGAGCACACACAAGTGTTAACAGTCTTCTCAGAATCTGTGGCCCCACTCAGACACTTCTCAACGGTTTTCCCTCCTTTTTCCTTTTCTTTTCTTTTCTGTTCTTTTTTCCTTTCTTTTTTCTTCTGCCTGTATTTCTTTCTAAACCACGCTTCTAAGTCTAGAGTGAAAAACAAAACAAAAAGAGAGAAGGAAAAAAATGACATCAATTTCCAGTTTCTTCGGGAAAAGAGACAGGGAGGCAGGGAGAGAGAGAAAGAGAGAGAGAGAGAGAGAGAGAGAGAGAGAGAGAGAGAGAGAGAGAGAGAGAGAGAGAGAGAGAGAGAGAGAGAGAGAAAGAGAGACAGACAGGACAGACAGACAGACAGACAGACAGACAGATGAGCAGTTAGTTATCAGTCTGTCAGTAGTCTCTGAGTCTCCCAGACACTCTCAACATTTCGCTTTTTTTTTAAAGTCCTTTGGGTGAGTCTTTAAACTGAGATGAGGCCCTGTGTGCTAACGTATGTAAGACATCATACACACAGAATTATTTTTTAAAAATCGGAACAAACCCGTTCTGCCTACTCGGCCATTAAGTGCCGGTAGAAATGGATAGCAAATTAAAAAAGTGCATCAAA
>CM060323.1:9322153-9329653 GCA_030674155.1 Stramonita haemastoma
AGAGAGAGAGAGAGAGGAGAGAGAGAGAGAGAGAGAGAGAGAGAGAGAGAGGAGAGAAGGAGAGAGAGAGAGAGAGAGAGAGAGAGAGAGTTTAGAAACAGTTAACTAAAAGAAACACACATCACTAAAAAAGTTTAGTCTCTAAACCATTATTCTAACCCATTTTTACCCTCTAAGATACTTACATTAAACAAAATTGAAGACAAAGTTTGCGCTGTTTTCGGGAAGTCATTTTTCATACGTCATTTTTTAGAACAGGGGGGAGGGGAGGGGAGGGGGTGGCACTGGAGGGAGGAAAACATGAGACTACAGACTAAATGCTAATTATCGTTTTATTAGAGAATAAGCTGGTCGTGATTGGTTGATTAGTGCTTTGTTAATTGGCGTTTGGTGAGTAAGTCCGATTGTGATTGGTTGCTTAGTGTTTCGCTGATTGGTTCGTTGTCTTCATTGGGTTAATAAGACTGGTTGAAAGGGTTCCCTTATGGATATAAGTAGGGTTCTTTCTTCCATTGGTAAAGTTTATGGGGTGAGGAGTAACGGGGTTGGGTGGGGTAGGGGATGAGGGTGGGAGTAGAGAAGAGGAGAGAAGATAATGGCGTTTAGAACTTTTTCTTTCTGATCAATTCGTGATTCATTGTTTTCTTGTCATTCAATGTTAGGTTTGTCTCGATATCATTTACTTATTGAATATTTCTATCAAGTCTTCAAAGTGAAAGAATACATGTTTATTATTTCAATCCATATTAGCTGTCTTATTTCAATATGTCAGTTGTTCTTGAATTTTTAAAAAAGTAATACGTACATAATTATGTAGAACATAACAACAAAAAACCACTCAGGCAGTAAGTACTAGGTATAAGCTGACAGATCTCTTGACTGTATTAAACGGGTCTTTAAACTCACTCACACACACACACACACACACACACACACACACACACACACACACACACACACACACACACACTACACACACACACTTCACTCTCACACACACACACACACACATCTCACACACACACAACACAAACACATACAAACACAACACAACAACAAACACATACAAACACACACAACAAACATACAAACACATACAAACACACACACATACAAACACACACACACACACACACACACACACACACACACACACACACACACACACACACACACACACATCACATCACACACACACATACACATACACACACACACACATACACAACACCACAACACAACACACACACATACACATACACACACACACATACACACACACACACACATACACAACACACACACACACACACATACACACACACACACACACACACACACAGAGAAATAGTCGAGAAAAAGAGAGAGGCAGGAAAAGCTGGAAATAAAATCTCCTTCAACTAATGTGACTTTTTGCTTTTTTTTTCCGATGCACACTTTTCTCTGTGTGTAGGAAGGGGAAAGGGAGAATGTTAGAACACACACACATACACACACACAACACACACACACACACACACACACACACACACACACACACACACACACCGGTATCACTTTATGTGGAAGGACGTAAAATTGAAGACTACTACTACCACCACCACCACCATCACCACTACCACTACCACTACCACACACACAACCACACACACACACACACACACACAACACACACACACACACACACACACACACACACACACACACACACACACACACACTCCTCTTCTGTCCCTTTACTTACAGAAGAGTTTTTTCTGTCCTCAAACAGTCAAACAGTCCCAGACAGGCTACAGCCACGATGTCCAACACAAAGCCTTGGAGCCCTTTTCCCACCGGTTCCATCCATTTCCTGAACAAAACTCTCACATAAAGTGGAACTGATACAAAACGTTCTGCAATACATTAACCCTTTTTACCCTTCTCCCCTTTTCTTTTTTCTTTCTTTCTTTCTTTGGTCTGTCTCTGAGTTTTGTTTTTCACCTTTGTTGAAGTTGACCTTTTTTCACTTCCTGTTAAAAGCAAGGAAAAAAAGATATTCAGGATGATGGTGGCTACTGCCTTCAGGCCGAAAGTGAGTTTCCAGGATTGAATGGAAGTATACCTACAAAGAATGGAAGACTAAGTGACTGATCGATTAGATAGTTGGTACGAAGGAGGAAGCTGGTCGCAAAATCTTCAGTGGTGCCTCAACAGTCTACTTGACTACTACGGGATAGGTGAGGTGAGATGAAGTTTGAGTCAGTCAGTAGGATTTTGGTCAGTGTTACTTTTGTTTGGGCTTTTTGTTTGTTTGGCTGGTTGGTGTTTTTCTTTTGTTCATTTAAAAAAACAACTGATTTTCTCTTTTGGTCAGTTTTTGTTGTGTTTTTATAAGCAACGTAAAAAGGAAAATGGCGAAATGGTTGAGACGTTCACCTGCTAACAAGTAAACCACAGGGTTGTGGGTTCCATTCCCAGCCTTGCCCTTTCTTCCCAGTTTGGCAGACAAATCAAATTGAATATCAAGCTCTTAGTAGAGACTTCAAACCAGTCGGGTCCGTGTGCCTACGGATTTGTGCAACGAAAAGAACCCATGGCAGCTGAAAATGGGAAAGAGCAGACATGTATCTTCCGACCGTCTTGGCACATGTGGTAGGCTCAATTCCCAAGTGTAATTTATCCCCGAAGTCAGAGGCGGTTACCTTAACGATGGCGGGGGGGGGGGGGGGGGGGGGGGGGGGGGGGGGGGGGCGGCGACGGGGAAGGGGGACGGGGAAGGGGACGGTAGCATAAATTATGCATAAGCCTCCACATTGGTAAACTTTGGAGTTCTAGCCGAAGAGCAAACACAAAGTGTGCGGTGTGTTTTGTTAAATGCTGGTTATCAACACCACTGTGCCACCATCTATTTTGTACCATATGCTTCTGTTCTGCTCTTTTTTCTCCACTAGAAACGTCTATTTTCACCCATTTTCTACATGAATTTGGTAGTTTCTGGTATCCATTTCCAATGTTACTGCTCCTTTCACTCTATCTCCATCTTTAAAAAAAAGTAACATATTGTTTTCCATTAGGGATCCAAAGACATGATCTAGTCAGAAAGCAAACAAGCTTCTTTCAAAGTAATCAAACTGGAATACAGTACACTCACCTTTGTAGTTCAACTTGTACTTTGAATAGGCGAAAAGAACGGGAGGGGGGATGGGGGGGGGGAGGGGAATTCATATCACTGACAACAGAGTCTTTCAACCCAGGAGAAGGGTACAAAACCTTTTGGAAACAAAAGAAAACAAAAACTGTGCACATTCACTTTTACATTTAAGCACGCCTCTCTCTCTCTCACGAGAGAGAGGAGAGAGAGAGAGAGGAGAGAGGAGAGAGGGAGAGAGAGAGAGAGAGAGAGAGAAGAGGAGAGGAGAGAGAGAGAGAGAGGAAGAGAGAGAGAGAGTTAAAACGTCTTTTTCAGCCAACTGGCAATTTCTTTACACCAATTAGAAGGTCAGCGTCTGATGGCACCAGTCTCATGATCCTAATTTTCAGATGCCACCAGTCAAACAATTTGGAACATACCCATTAACGTTAAAAGTTATTAGTCATTTAATCAATTTTTGGATTCACATAATAGATTCAAAAGAAAATAGCTATTTGAAATTGTTATATAATGAAATGCACCAAAACAATGAAAAAGATCACTGGATTTATATAATCAAAACAATAATTCATAAGATTGGATTCAAGCATGTGTGGAATAACCATAGTACATTAAATATGAAAAGATTATGCTATGCTATAAAAACAAAACTTGAAGAATTATACAGACTGTTTTGGAATCAACAAAAAAAGTTATTTTCTAAGCTGAATTTTTACAACTCTGTTTCACATGTTTACAGATTGGAGCCGTATCTTTTGATATGCAGGAATGAAAATTATAGGCGCCTATTCAGCAGATTTCGCACCAGCTCCCATGATTTAATGATAGAACAAGGGAGATATATGAATATACCAAAAGAAGAAAGAAAATGCAAATGGTGTAACAAAATAGAAGACGAGTATCACTTACTTGATGTTTGTACATTATATGATGATTTAAGAAAAAAAATTCTATCTAATGTCAATATTAAGGAAATGAATAATATGAATAACTACAAGAATCTGAGTAAGGTTTTCAACAACGAGGGACTGTCTGCTAGATATGATTAAATATGTGCATGATTCTTTTTCCAGAAGAGCAAGAACATAGATACATTACATATATAAGAATCTACATCTTTTAAGAATGTTAAATACGTTTACGTTTGGTGTCAAATAAGTCTCGTTCTGACTTAATGGCAATAAAGTTTTCTGATTCTGATTCTGATTCTGATTCTACCCCCCCCCCCCCCCCCCCCCCCCCCACAATATATTTTTAAAAAGCCTTCAAGACATCGCACATTGTGTTAAAAGTTTGACAACTTTTTAGTCAATCTGATTTCCCCCTGCAGCAAAAACGTCACTAAAATGGGAATGGAAGCCAGTCATCTTTTCTCTGTTAAAAAAAAAAAATTATACCGCTTTTAGTCACGGCACATTTCTCTGCGTGAAATTATCTATGTCCACACACACCTTTCACTCCACTCTCCTTTACTGATGAAATGGCTGTTGTTTTATATAGCCACGCCTTGACCACGTAGAACTTGTACTTTGATTTTCAACTTGCTATTCCTGATGTGGGGGCGGGACAGCCTGGTGGTTAGAACGTTGTGCTCGTCATCTGAGGGCTCTGGATCGAGTCGCCACCGAGTCAACTTTCTTAGAGGGGAGTTAACATCAGTATCGACTCCACTCCCCTGAAAGTCCTTTGGATGAGACTATAAACCGAAGTTCCGTGCGCAAAATCATGCAGAAAACATTACGTGCACATTGAAACCTGTTCTGTCTTTTAGAAGAGTAGTCCATTGCATGCTGGTAGGCCACTGCATACATACTGGTGTTGTGTTTCAGAATTCTTTCTAAAGCTGGAATGCAGCTACCTTAATGTTGGACAAAAAAAAGTTACATACACAGAATCTAACCACTGGTGGACCTTGGAGCTCTACCTTAGGAATGGAAAAAAAATCCCTGACCATTTCTGAGGAAAATGTTTGGTGGAGAAGGTGCTGATGTGTTACACTCCAGACGAAAGCGCTGTCCCTTTAACAACAACAAAAAAGAAACCGGCTTTCTAAAAACGAATGTCTTCATCGGCCAAACGGCTTTCAGTTTTGCTATGTTGAAGAGCCATTGTCTGATGGTAAAAACCTGATGGTTCCAATTTTCAGACACAGTCAGTCAGTCAGTCAGTCAGACAGTTAGTTGTCTCCCCCTTCTGCTCTTTCTTTTCCAAAATGCCAAAAAGTAGCAGACATCACACTCTGTGTTCAAGTCTGCCAACCTTTCACTAAACCATCTCCATTTTTCTGAACTCAACGGTTACATGATATTCACATTTCCTCCTAAACCCTCAGTACCTTTTTGTGTTTGAACATTGTAATTTGCTGCTGTGCTTTTCTGTGATCATGCACAACATTCATGATGGAGAGAGGTAGGTGACTGGGTGGTAGTTCAGTGGTAAAGGTCAAGAGTTAGAATGAGTCAATGCTTATCTTAGAACAGTGGTTGGTTGATGTGTGAGAATGGTGAGTTAACTAGATACAGATTACTTTAACTTTATTTAGGTAGATTATTTCATTTTCAACTCAGTTTCAATTCTATTATTTCAAGGATTCTAGGGAGACACGGAGGACCTGCAATGCACAGCTGCTTATCTACAGAGACAAAGCTGTCCCCCTTACAAACACCAAAAGTCGAGGATAGTAAATAAGCTCTTTTACATGGTGTCATTACATTCAGTCCCTGTGACCATGCAGTTGCCCACTGGCACACAATGGCCTCCTTTGCCAAAAGGCGGAGCAGGTTTTAATTTAAAAGATAGCCGGATAGTTGGTCTACTAAATATTTCTTCCATAAACATGCCTCCTCTCCTCCACACCGAAGAATCATCTTACATCCATTACAATAAAAAGCTTCTTTTCTGTCTTCTGTAAACACATCAGCAGTCCCACACACATGATGTCAAACAATGCCAGGGAGCCTTTTGCACAGGTGTCCTTCCCTGAACAAAGCCCTCAGATAAAGGGGAACGAAGTGACACCAACCAGTTTGTAGCACTTTCCTTTTTCTGCCAGTCCCTTTCCCCAGTTTTTGTGTCTTCTTATGCTCAATGTGAATGATGTTTCCCCCTTCACACTTTGTCGTCTTTTCACTTTTTGTAATTTCCTGCTCAGACCATGTACAGGAAAGAAACAGAAACATACGGGATAGGGGCCATCATTTATTCATTCATTTATTTGTTTATCTATCTATTTATTTAGTCATTCTTTTATTTCGAGGATAATGCATTAAGCACTCTTGTGCATTTTACATCAAGTTCCCATGTGTATGCAGTTTTGTAAATTTTGTCATCTGTTCCCACTGGCACACAATGGCCTACCTTTCCGAAAAAAGGAACAGGTTTTAACGTGCGCGCAAGATCTACGTGCGTTTGCACATGGGACCTTGCTTTAAAGTCTCATCCGAACGATTCCCTCTACATACACCCCCACCCTCCACCCAGTGAAATCTTTCCGGTATTTCTGAATTCCCAACTTAATATGCACAGTAACTTACGTACTAACATCTAGAGCTAGAGCAAATAATACATTTTCGCGAGTTTTCGATTTGTTTTGTTTTCCAAAGAAGATTCTCACCTCTTTTCTTCTCTTCTTCCTCAAAAAAACAACACGCACGCACACAAGGACGCATGCACGCACGCACACACAGACACACAGACACACAGACACACAGAGACACAGACACAGACAGACACAGACACATACACACACACACACACACACACACACACACACACACACACACACACACACACACAACACACACACACACACACACACACACACTGTCTCCCTAAAATGATTTTCTTCTCTTCAGACAAAAGTGCTCTCAAATTAAAGAAAACAAAATCCCTTTAACGTCTGTATCGACCAAACGGCATTCTGTGTTACGAGGCTGAAGAAGCCATTGTCTGATGGTAAAAACCTGATGGTTCCAATTTTCAGACACAGTCAGTCAGTCAGTCAGTCAGTCAGTCAGTCAGTCAGTCAGTCAGTCAGTCATCGTCAGTCAGACAGACAGTCAGTCAGTTGTCTCCCCCTCCTGCCCTTTCTTTACCGAAATGCCAAGAAGTAGCAGACATCACACACTGTGTTCAAGTCTGGCAACCTTTCATTAAACCATCTCCATTTTCCTGAAGTCAACGGTTTTGTGGAAAAGCAAAAACAAATTTGGCACAAATCATTTTCTTTAGATCTGTGTTCCTTTTTAAATTTTTTTTTTTTTTGGGTAGTAATTTGATTTTTAAAGATGTAGTTTGTAGTCCCATTTAAGCAAATACAAGGTCAGGGGTATGGGGGTGGGAAAAGGATGTGTGTGTGTAGGGGGGGG
>CM060323.1:9337153-9352153 GCA_030674155.1 Stramonita haemastoma
TGTGTATGTGTGTATGTATGTATGTATGTATGTATGTATGTATGTATGTATGTATGTGTGGTGTGTGTGTGTGTGTGTGTGTGTGTGTGTGTGTGTGTGTGTGTGTGTTTTCTCCCTCGTCTCCTTGCTGAGCCTTTAGAGAACGGCACTGACATTTCTTCAAGCCCTGTCCCCAAGGCAAGCTTGAACTTGGCGGAGCATATCCTTTTTCAGATACAAAGCGCATGCTGGGTATATTCCAGTTTATTCCGTAAACCACTGAACCCTCACACGAAATAGGGAATCTTTATCGTGCATATTCTCTATGTGATATGTACACGAAGGAAAATAAAGCACTGGCAAGTCTGCGCATAAGTTGACCTGGAAGGTGGAAAACATTCCCAACTTAATTTACCATGCAGTGCCGAGATTCAAACCTACTACCCACGTTTTCAGCAGAAGAAAGGTGTTGCCTTAACCTTACCCACTCTCTCAGCACTCTGGCGTTAAAGAGACAGGGTAAAAGAAAGAAATACAAACTTGACAGGTAAAAAGTACAGGTGTTCCAAGAAAGAAGTACAAACTTGACAGGTAAAAAGTACAGGTGTTCCAAGAAAGAAGTACAAACTTGACAGGTAAAAAATACAGGTGTTCCAAGAAAGAAGTACAAACTTGACAGGTAAAAAGTACAGGTGTTCCAAGAAAGAAGTACAAACTTGACAGGTAAAAAGTACAGGTGTTCAAGAAAAAGTACAAACTTGACAGGTAAAAAGTACAGGTGTTCCAAGAAAGAAGTACAAACTTGACAGGTAAAAAGTACAGGTGTTCCAAGAAAGAAGTACAAACTTGACAGGTAAAAAGTACAGGTGTTCCAAGAAAGAAGTACAAACTTGACAGGTAAAAAGTACAGGTGTTCCAAGAAAGAAGTACAAACTTGACAGGTAAAAAGTACAGGTGTTCCAAGAAAGAAGTACAAACTTGACAGGTAAAAAGTACAGGTGTTCCAAGAAAGAAATACAAACTTGATAGGTAAAAAGTACAGGTGTTCCAAGAAAGAAATACAAACTTGATAGGTAAAAAGTACAGGTGTTCCAAGAAAGAAGTACAAACTTGACAGGTAAAAAGTACAGGTGTTCCAAGAAAGAAATACAAACTTGATAGGTAAAAAGTACAGGTGTTCCAAGAAAGAAATACAAACTTGATAGGTAAAAAGTAAATGTGTTCCCATACCCTACACAGCAGCCTTAGGGAAGCGCGGTGCCAGAGGCTTCAGCTTCTCTATGAGCCAGCACACACACACCACACACCATACCAACAACACACACACACACACACCACACCACCTACCACCCCCCCACACACACACCTACCACACAAACACCACCACACACACACACCTACACACCCACCCCCCCCCCCCACACACACACACCACACACACACACACACACACACACACACACACACACCACACACAAACACACACACACACACACACACACACACACACACACACACACACACACACACACACACACACACACTAAACAGACTCAACTGCCCGCCATACCAATACAGTTTCATCCTCAGCGTCGGTCAATCGATGACTGGTACCTCTGTGCTATCGAGGACCCAAATGGGTGTGTCGCTCTCGCTCTCTCTCTCTCTTGCTCTGGTGTGCGTGCGTGCGTGCGTGCGTGCGTGCGTGCGTGCGTGCGTGGTGAGTGCGTGTGTGTGTGCGTGTGTGTGTGTGTGTGTGTGTGTGTGTGTGTGTGGTGTGTGTGTGGTGTGTGTGTGTGTGTGTGTGTGTGTGTGTGTGTGTGTGTGTGTGTGTGTGTGTGTGACGTCAGGGTGGATTCCAGGGGCCCACACAGCCACTTCAATCTGTTTCTTTTTTGTTGATGGCTTTACTGCCTGGCGGTAAAAGACAGGTTTTCTCTCTTTCCGAATAATCATTCCTTTACTTCTGTTTGTCTCCTCGTTGTGTTTCATTATATTTCCTAAATACTGACATGAGTCATTCCTGATGCTGAAACAAAGACTGTTGGATAATTATGTAGGAACGATTTTCCTTTGTTCACAGTTTCGATCTTTGCTAAACAGCTTCTCAATTTTGAACAATAAAAGCCTAAGGGACAAATGTTTAATTGTTTTTCTATTCAAGTGTGTGTTATTATCATTTTTTAAAAATTCTTTTATATTGGAGATAATGGAATAAGCACTCATGTGCTTTTTTACATCCAGTCCCCGTGTGTATGCAGTTTTGTAAATGTCATCTGTTCCCACTGGCACATAGTGGCCTACTCTTACGAAAAGCGGAACAGGATTTAACACTTGCGCAAATGTGTGTGTGAGAGAGAGAGGGGGGGGGAAACAGTGGAGAGAGAGAGAGAGAGACACAGAGAGAGAGAGAGAGAGAGAGAGAGAGAGAGAGAGAGAGAGAGAGAGAGAGAGAGAGAGAGAGAGAGAGAGAGAGAGAGAGAGAGAGAGAGAGAGAGAGAGAGGAGAGAGAGAGAGAGAGAGAGAGAGAGAAGACAGACGAGACAGACAGACAGACAGACAGACAGACAGAAGACAGAGAGACAGACAACACACACACACACACAACACACACAGACAGAGAGACACAGATATAGAAACAGAGACAGAGAAAATGTGTTTGTGTATGTGTGCGCGCGCGCACGCGTGTATGCTAACATGCATGAAACGGAACTGTTGTACTTTGGAGACTTGGCTCTCTCCATCAGGGGGCAGCCAGTGCAACACTAATGCAATGCAACACAGTGTCACAGGTTGCAACAGAATGCAATGCAACACAGTGTCACAGGTTGCAACAAAATGCAATGCAACAGTATTACAGGTTGCAATAGAATGCAATGCAACAGTGTCACAGGGTGCAATAGAATGCAAGACAGTATCACAGGTTTCAATAGAATGCAATGCAACACAGTGTCACAGGTTGCAACAGAATGCAATGCAACACAGTGTCACAGGTTGCAATAGAATGCAATGGAACACAGTATGACATGTTGCAATAGAATGCAAGATAGTATCACAGGTTGCAATAGAATGCAATGCAACACAGTGGCACAGGTTGCAATAGACACAGTGACGCAGTATCACAGGTTGCAATAAAATGCAATGCATTACAGTGTCACAGGTTGCAATACAATGCAATGCAACACAAGTGTCACAGTTGCAATAGAAGGAAATGCAATGCCATGTCACAGGTTGCAATAGAATGCAATGCAATATCACAGGTTGCAATAGAATGCAATACAACGCCACGGGTTGCAATAGAATGCAATATCACAGGTTGCAATAGAATGCAATGCACAGGTTGCAATAGAATGTAATGCAACATAGTGTCACAGAGTGCAATAGGATGCAATGCAATACAATGTCACAGAGTGCAATAAAAAGCAATGCAATGTCACAGGTTGACATAGGATGCAGCGCATACAATGTCAGATAGTGCAATAGAATGCAGAGCACTGCTATGTCTCAAGAGTGCAATCGAATGCAACGCAATGCAATGCAGTACAACACATTATAAAAACAAAGATGAACGAGCATGACTTGGAGTATCAGAATCAGCTACAACAAAGCAACAACAAAACAAAACACTAAGGCAAAACTGGTTAGCCTTCAAGCTGCTGCCACTTGAATGATCGCCTGTTCTCATTTAAGTTTGAAACAAAAAACAGAAGTTTCTTAGTTGTTCATAACTATGCACAGTATACGACAGGGCGGCGTACATTTCCTCTCCCTTGCCGCTTTTCCTTCCCTGACCCTAAAGAGGGTAGGTTCCCATTTACACCTGGGTAAGTTGGGGGACTGTACTGAAGCCAAGGCGCGCAAGCGGTCATCCATCCACTTGGTAACCACGCTCAATGCTGTTTAAACTTAGCTTGAGGACAGTGAGGGCTCTGACCACTCAGCTATCACGTCCCTAGTGCAAACACGAAGACCTGGAATCCACATACATCACCAGCAGCAGCATAAACACTTCTCTGACCAAGATGGTCAAAGATGGTTGCAGAACGTGTAAATCAACATTTTTGTTGTTGTTGTTTTCAGCCCAGCCTTTCGCAGCAACACCGCCATGTTAAGACCTGTAAATCTTTGATGTTCAAAAACCAGTGGATCTCCGAAATCGGAATGCGGCTACCTTCATGGCGAGCGTAAAAACCGGTCACAAACGTACAATCTCTCCATCGGTGAACCTCGGAGCTCTAGCGAGAAATATATAAAAAAAAGACCCAACATCAAACCCACTAGTAGGCCTACAATGCAGTCATAAAGACTTAGAGAAGTGCGGGCAGAGTTGACCTACACCCCCCCCCCCCCTCCGCCCACACTGTGGTCCCCTCTGGTGCAGTCACCCATCTCACACACACCCCCTATTCCCCTCCCTCCACTGTCAGTTGTGCCTGTGGCAAAGTCAGGGAGTGAAAGGAAGCAGAGGTCAGCACCACCTTCACTCCCATCATGCCATGGCCTCAGGTGGCGGTGTGCAGTATTGAACAGCCACTACCAGCACAAAAAGGATCCTGCGGTTGAAAATCTACAAAAGCACTCGTCTGAATACACTTTTGATGATGACTACAAAGGCAGGTACGTTGCTTCAGTTCAATCTCCAAGTGTCACAGCTTTTACCCGGAGTTAAGTGTTAGGGCTCGACAGAAATTCGAGGCTGTAGAGTAGATCTGGGGACGGGATAGCTCAGTGGTCAGGGAGCTCGCTTTCCCCCAGCTTAGGTAAAGCAGCATTGAGCATGGTTATCAAGTGGATGGGTGACCCTTTGCACACCTTGGCTTCAGTACAGTCCCCCAGTTCACCCAGCTCTAAATGGGTACCTGCCCACTTTAGGGTCAGGGAAGGTAAAGCAGCGAGGGAGAGGAGATGGGCACCGCCCTCAATATACTGACCCCTAGAGAAACTGAGGTCTCTGACGCCTTGCTCCCCTTCGACCACATAGGTTATGGGACACCTTTACTTTACCTTTAACTTTCACAGTAGATCTATACGGTTTACAAATGAAACTGTGGGGTTACTGCGCAAATCACTAAACCAGAACTGCAAATGTCTGTATTTGTCAGACCTGCTGAACATAGAGAATATATTCTGGAGGAAAACGAGAGGCATAGCTCTGTTGCAATGTTCACATAACTGGACCTCTGTATCACTGTTTCTGTCCCTCGCTTCCCTATTGCTCAGAATGCACTACACAAACAAGTTCTTTTCAGTCTGTAGCCGTCTTTGTGCCTTGGTCTCATGGTAATCGTAAGGTAAAATTCTCCTTTTTATCCAAGTCCAAACTGTATCGCCTTATCAAACATACCACTGTTACAACTGTTACCTAACTGGAGCTCTGTATCATCGTTATTGTCGTCCTCACCATCATCTTTACTGTTCATTATGCAATACACAGAAATGTATCTAATTTCATGGTGGAATTTGTACACCAGCAAAATGGTAATCTCACTGTCAAATTTTCCTTCGTTTCCATGTCTGAACTGTGATGGTATGGTATGGTATGGTATGGTATGGTATGGTATGGTATGGTATGGTATGGTATGGTATGGTATGGTATGGTATGGTATGGTATGGTATGGTATGGTAATTGTGTAGTATGGTACGGCAGGGTATGGTAGGGTAAGGGAGGGTACGGTATGGTATGGTACGGTATGGTATGGTATGACATAATGACACGTCAAGGTACGGTATGATATTCGTTTGTTTTGCAGAAACAAAGAGGCCACAGTTATTAGCCATAAAAGACAGAGAGCAGCGTGTAGCATGTTTATATATATATATATATATATATACATATACATATATATAATATATATATATATATGTATGTATGTTATGTATGTATGTATGTATGTATGTATGTATGTATATATATGTATGTATGCATATGGTAAAAGGTATATATATATATATATAATATATATATATATATATATATATGTATGTTTGAAGGTATGTAAGTATGTGTATATGTATGTATGTATACATATATTTTAAAACAATGGAAGGCGACCTCTACCTTTGCATTTGCTTCTATGAGTAAATACAGAGCACTGTGTATAGGATCAACATAGTGGATCTCTTTTCTTTCATTTCAGCAAGTGGTTCCATTAATTTTGTCCCACTGTACCCAGATAGTGTTAACCTGCTGGTGGTTTTGTGAGGAGAGTGGGGTGAAGCAGCCCAGTGGATAGAGCGTTGCGCTCCTGACCTGGCGTCCCAGGATCGAGCCACCACTGGTGCACCCGTACCCATTTTCGCCTGAAGTTAGCGTCAGCACTGACTCCATTTCCCCGAAAGTCCTTCGGATGAGACTAAAACCGAGGCCCCCACGTTCAAGCACACGTAGAACATCTTGTACACACGTTAAAACCTGTTCTGCCTTTTGAAAGATTAAGCTATTGCGTGTCTGTAGGAATGGATGACTAATTAAAAAAGAACAAAAACACAGGCACACTGACATCCTCCCTGAAGTGGGAATGCCGCTACCTTAATGGTGGCCCCAAACGGTGAGATAGGCAACAAAGTCTATGATAAACCTCGAAGCTCTAGCCGAAGAACAAAACAAAACAAAATAAAGAAAAGAAATCAAGAAAAAATAGAACCAATGCGTGGCTTAAAGCTATGTACTTTGTTCTAATCTGGAAACAAAATAAAAGTTTCTCTCCCCCTCTTTACCCCCCGCCCCCCCCCCCCCCCCCCCCCCCCACACACACACAACAAGGCAACCACAAACTGAAGGAATCCACAAAACGAAGGAAGTGTACAGAGGCGGGCGAAGACAGCAGTACCCGAGCAACGGAAATGAGCGCCTCCTTCCGGAAGACCACACACACACACACTGCGCATGCCTCCTCTCACGCGAGAGCCACCTACGGCAACTAATCAATGAAACCGTACGGACACTGTCAACCAATCAATGACAGGTTTACACATTCACTCAGGTAAAAGAAGCCCTGGTTTTCAAGAAAAAAGAGCTGCGTTGGTTTCCGGATCGAAGTGAATGGATGTGCGTGTCTGTTGCTTGTGGATGACAAAGATGGCGCGATTAGCCACCACGGCTTTGGCAAGCATCAGCAGCGTGGGTTGACTGCTGCCCCCAAAACATGTGAGAATGCGATCCGTTTACCTCTTGTCTTTATCTATAGTTACTGCTAAATCTTTTTGGTATTGTGGACAAAAGTATTATTTTTATTATTATTATTGCTTTATCAAACCATGAAATAAAGCAATAGAAGAATAGAGCAATACAGCAGCAACTTAATCCAAAAATTTCCACATCTATAAACTGAATCCTAAAAATGACAACATTAACAAAACCTCACTTGTTATTTTGAAGTTTTTGTTGTTGTTTCCAATGAATGCACGCTCGCACGCACGCACACACAGACACAGACACACACACACACACACACACACACACACACACACACACACACACACACACACACACACACACACACCTACAACCATTCACACGCAGAAACATGCACTCATCAATGTGTTGTTAATGCACATCCTCCAAAATACAATTGGAGACACTGGAGAGAGAGAGAGAGAGAGAGAGAGAGAGAGAGAGAGAGAGAGAGAGAGAGAGAGAGAGAGAGAGACGAGAGAGAGAGAGGAGACAGAGACAGAGACAGACAGACAGACAGACAGACAGACAGACAGAGAGAGAGAGACAGACAGACAGACAGACAGACAGATAAAGAAAAAGAAAGACAGAAAGGCGCACAGAAAGACCGACAGCTCACAAGAACTGAAAGCTAAGGTAGACACACCGCATATAAACCTCATATTCTAAATGGGGGCGGGATAGCCATGTGGTTGGAACATAGCGCTTGCAATCTGACGACCCGGGTTCGAATCCCGTTGAAGTGGATTTTTCCCTGGAGTTAACATCATTGCAGACTCCACTTTCCCCAAAATTACTTCGGATGAGACAATAAACCGAGGCCCCGTGTACGAACGCACGCAGAACATCTTGTGCACATGTTAAATCCTGTTCCGCTTTTCGAAAAAGTAGGCCATTGTGTGCTGGTGGAAATATGACAAAATTAACAAAACTGCATACACACAAGGACTGGATATGAAAATAGCACACGTGTGCTTATTCCATTATCTTCTATATAAAAGATTAAAAAAAATTATAAATACACATTCTCCCTTCACAACACCTTTACAAACGTTTACAAGGATGCCTACCTTCACAAAAACCCACTGGGGGTATTTGAGCATATCACACACACACACACACACACACACACACACACACACACACACACACACACACACACACACACACACACACACACACACACACTCTTACTCCCTCACTCAAAACAATTATCGAATTAAACACCACAACACACAAAGAAGAGCACGCAACAATGAAAAAAGGATCACGATAAACAAAATGATTTTCACGAGAAAAAATCAATGGATGAGCCTTTTATGTACTCTCTTGGTTTCTGTGTTGATGTTTCACCGCGGGAAGCATTGCTTGCTACAGGACGGCTGATGGAAGGAGGGGAGGGAGAGAAGGGGATTATATATAATATATATATATATATATATATATATATATATATATATATATATATATATATATATATATATATGAGTGAGAGAGGGAAGGGGGGTTGGGGTGGTAGAGGGGGAAATAAAATGAAAATACTTTTGAATGGCGTATGAAACACTTATGAAGATAAAATACATAGGAATAGGATTGGAGACACTTATGAATTAAAAAAAAGAAATCTTATGATTAATATGTGAAATACTTATGAATGGAAAATAAAATACTTTTGAATAGAAATGAAATATTTAGGACTGAAAAAATAAAATACTTTTGAATAGCTGATGAAATACTTATGAATGGAAAATAAAATACTTTTGAATAGTAGATGAAACACTTATGAATGGAAAATAAAATACTTTTGAACAAGCAGATTCAATACTTAGGAATAAGCAAATGAGATCCTCAGAAATGCAAAACGAAATACTCTTGATCAGAAAATTAAAAGAAAAACACTTACGAATAGGAGATGAAACACTTATGAACAGAAAGTGAAAACACTTATGAACAGAAAACGGAGCACTTTTGAACAGAAAATGACACATTATGAAAAGAAAATAAGGTACTTATATCAGAAAAACAGGTCACATGAAGCACTCATAAATTTATTATGAAACACAAATGAATAGAAACTGAAGTACTCACGAACAGCGTATAAAATACTCATTAACAGCGTATAAAATATTCACGAACAGCGTATAAAATGCCCACTAACTGCGTATAAAATACCCACAAACAGCGTATAAAATACCCACGAACAGCGTATAAAATACCTACGAACAGCGCTGTAAAATACTCACGAACAGCGTATAAGATACTGACTAACAGCGTATAAAATACTCACGAACAGCGTATAAAATACTAACAGCGTATAAAATACTCACGAACAGCGTATAAAATACTGACTAACAGCGTATAAAATACTCACGAACAGCGTATAAAATACTGACTAACAGCGTATAAAATACTAATAGCGTATAAAATACCTACGAACAGCGTATAAAATACTTACGAACAGCTTATAAAATACTCACGAACCGCGTATAAAATACCCACGAACAGCGTACAAAATACCCACGAACCGCGTATAAGATACCCACGAAACAGCGTACAAAATACCCACGAACCGCGTATAAAATACCCACGAACAGCGTACAAAATACCCACGAACAGTGTATAAAATACCCACGAACAGCGTTTAAAATACTTTACGAACCAGTAACGAATGAAATACTTACGAATAGCAGCATAAAAAATTATACGTACAAAGTACCTTGAACAGAGAAATCACAACCCCCACCAAAAGTACATGAGGACGTTGAGGGTGTCAGCACACGTGTAGGTACAAGGACTGTCTGGACTGCACAGTAGTAGTGTAGTTTGTAGGACAACAGTTTTAAGTCCCAACAGGAAAGAATGGGGACCTATGTCCCCCTCCCCCCCCCTCCCTAAGTCGCCAGGGGTGAAGCCCAACACTCATCACACACAGTAAGCTGTACAGAGCTGCTCGCCTTTGATGCTTCACAACACATTCGGCTTCAATACGTGTGTGTGTGTGTGTGTGTGTGTGTGTGTGTGTGTGTGTGTGTGTGTGTGTGTGTGTGTGTGTGTGTGTGTGTGTGTGTGTGTGTGTGTGTACGTGTGTGGTGTGGTGGGGTGTGGTGTGGTGTGGTGTGTGGTGTGGTGTGGTGTGGTGTGTGTGGTGTGGTGTGCGTGCGCGCACGCGCGCGCGTGCGTGCGTGTGTTATCCGTCGGCCTGTCTCTTCCCTCTGTCTGTCTATCTGCCTGCCTGCCTCTATTTGTGTCTGCGTAACTGTTTGTCTGTCAATCGTGCGTACTCGTGTCTTGTGTGCATGTATCCCTATGTGTGTGTGTGTGTGTGTTTGTGTGTGTGTGTGTGTGTGTGTGTGGTGTGTGTGTGTGTGTGTGTGTGTGCAAGCGCGAGCGCGTGTTTGTGCGTGTATGTGTGTCTGCGTGCGTGTGCGTGCGTGCATGTATGTGTGTGTGAGGGGCAAAGTGTTTCAACTCCTCTCCTGCTCACCCCCAGTACAGTACAGCCCGGTAAAACCTTATTGCTACCCTGTCCCAGCTGCCTCTGCCCTTCCCACTTGACAAAAAGACAAAAGAGAATTAAAGACAGAAAAGAAGAAAGAAAGAAAAGAAAAGAGAAAATCAATGACAAAATAGAAGATAGAAAGACATGAAATAAAAACGAAAAGAAAACAATGTATGGTCATTGATAATTTGACAGAAGTAACAACAAATCAGTATAATAGTATTAGCTTTAACAATTTATTATTGATAGCTTTTACAAATAACACAAATATATATATATATATATATATATATATATATTTTTAGAAACAGTAAACAAAAAGTAAAATACGTAATCAATACAATTGAATTTGGCAAAAAGAAATGATCCATCCACTTGTAACAACCTAACTATAACATTGACGTATATACAGTTACAAAACACCTAGTACATGCAAAGCAAAGAAAAAAAAGAAAAAGTAAACTGAAATGTAATAACAAACGACCATTTTCGGATCGACCATCCATTCAAATTACATATGATAGATATCAACCTTTTTGAAATCTGCTTTCTCGAGAATACATTGCTCCTATTACTATATCAGTTCGTGTTAATACAATTGGTGGTGACTTGGCTTTGTCTTAATTTTTGTGCTTCTGCTATAAACTTAGCAACAGATTTAATCACATGTTCATTTTCAGATGACAAAATAGAAACAATATCTTGAATTTCTGCAGATTGTAGACTTAGAAAAGTATGTTTAGTACGTATCGTTTCATATGCTTTACATTGGAACAGAAAATGAACTTCATCATCAACATTATGACCACATAATGGACATGGTAACTGTATGGATGTCTCAGTCTGAAACCATCTTTTATTAGCATTAAAACCCAAAGTTCTTAACCTGAATCGAGCATAATTAATCCTGTGCCATTTATCATTAATTACTTTTAGATATTTTTCCGTCTGAAAGACGGATTTGAAAGAAAAGAACCAGCTATATTTATTTTTACTTTCCATATCTGAATGCCAGTTTTGCTTAAAAGAGCAAATAAGCCTATCTTTAAATTCGGAAAGAAACTGACGTTCACTACCTACTTCCTGAAACATCCACACAATCCCAAAGCCATGTTCCGACAAAACTCTTTTAACCTGATAAGCCCAGTTCTCTTTACCCAATTCCATCTGTATAATCAACATTTCATACGACTGTCTGCACAAACGTGTTTGTGGAAGTTTCAACAGTTTTAACCAATATTTAATACCTTTCACAAAAGTTCTTATATATAAAGGATATCTTCCTGTCTCTCCATCAGTAGGTAGATAGATAGATAGATAAGTAGGTAGATAGATAAATAGATAAATAGATAGAAGATAGATGGGTAGATAGATAGATCTAGATAGATAGATAGACAGATAGATATAGATATAGATAGATAGATATAGATAGATAGATAGATATAGATAGATAGATAGATAGATAGATATAGATAGGTAGACAGACAGACAGACAGACAGACAGACAGACAGGCAGAAAGATCTTTAGATAAATAGACGGACAGACAGACAAATGGGTAAACAGACAGACAGACAGATAGGTAGCTTGAAAGCCGAAAAGAAAACCAAAAAGCAGGCAAGAAAGAAAACTCCATGAGGATGTAGAGGAAAGACCAGGAAAAGGTGAAGTGGTATGCGCTTTAAACAATGACACAACTGGCCCCTGTCTTTGTTGCCCTTAGAGCATTGTGTCAGTGTATTGGTCACTGTTTTGTAGCTGAGCAAGTTGTAACGATAGACAATTACACAGAGAGAAGAGAAGAGAAGAGAAGAGAAGGGAGAGAGAGAGAGAGAGAGGGAGAGAGGGAGAGAGAGAGAGAGAGAGAGAGAGAGAGAGAGAGAGAGAGGAGAGAGAGAGAGAGAGAGAGAGAGAGAGAGAGAGAGAGAGAGAGAGAGAGAGAGAGAGAGAGAGAGATTGCATTGCCTCAGGAGCAGCGCCCATTACCCACATTTTTTTATGTGTAAAAATTTTCCTGTCTGGATATGTATTTGTTAAGAGTTGGATTTTTTGTTTCGATTCTTACGAATTGATTCAAAGTGTGAACCACAGCGTTAGAGTGTGTCAGCATCAGTCTGCGGCCTGTGTGTGGTTGATGTAGGTTGGGAACATTCCACTAGTGACCTCCTTTACTTTTTATTACACTACAAGACGACAAAGGTTAAAGAGAAGCGGGTGGAAAACCTTTCCTTGTGACAGAAAGACAGAGAGAGAGAGAGAGAGAGAGAGAGAGAGAGAGAGAGAGAGAGAGAGAGAGAGAGAGAGAGAGAGACAGACAGACAGACAGACAGACAGACAGACAGACAGACAGACAGAGACAGAGAGAGACAGAGAGAGAGAGAGGGAGGGGGGAGGGAGCGAGGGAGAGACTGGGGAAGAGAGGGAGAGAGAGAGAGGGCAGGGAGGAAGGGTGGGAGAGGCCGAGGGAGAGAGAAGAGAGAGAGTGGGGGTAGGGAAGGAGAGAGAGGAGGGAAGTGGGGGAGAGAGGGAGGGGGGAGGGAGAGAGAGGGGGAGGGAGGGAGAGAGAGTATGGAGGGATGGAGGGGGAGAGAGAGACATGGAGAGAGAGACAGACAGAGAGAGAAAGAGTGGGGGAAAGAGGGACAGAGAGAGAGACAGAGAGTGTCGAAGGAGGGACAGAGAGACAGACAGACACAGAGAGTGGGGGACGAAGAGAGAGAGAGAGAGAGAGAGAGAGAGGAGGAGAGAGAGGGGAGAGAGAGAGACAGAGAGAGAACAGAGAGAGACAGAGAGAGACAGAGAGAGACAGAGAGAGACAGAGACAGAGAGAGACAGAGACAGAGGAGAGAGTGTAGGGCTTAGGAGACTGCTGGGGCACCACTGAAGATTTTGCAACCAGCTTCCTCCACTCCAATGTTTCTCAGCAGTAGGTCGTTCCACCCAAGGCCAGACCACTTCCTGATGTTGTCTTCCCATCGCTTCCTCTGTCTGCCCTTTCGTCTCCCTCCTTGTGCTGTTTCCTGCAGGACAGTCTTGGCCAGTCCAGATGTTGGTGTGATGTGCCCGTACCCTTCAGTTTGCGTTTTCTTATGGCCGGTGAGTGTTTTGAAATCTGGTTTTGGCTTCCTAAACTACAAGTTCTTAAAAATGACAAGAACATCTCCATCATCTTCATGATCAGACTGATGTGTTCCCTTGTCATGTCCATATTTTTGTATGCATGTATGCGAAACATAGTCAGACACTGAAAGATGGAAACAGGCAAAAGAGATTAGATGTTTTCGCAAACTTCGTGGTGTCTCATACGGAGACCACATAACGATCTAAAAACTACACATGTATACAAGAAAAGACAACCCCCCCCAAAATATAATTTCAAAAAAGATAACAGCTGGCACTGCTGTGGTGTTGACGCGCGTTCTCCCCAGGTAGAGTGGCCCGAATTTCACGCGGAGAAATCTGCCGTGACTTTCGTTAAGTAGTATGCAAATATAAATGATACACAAAACAGCACTAAAAATGCAGTACAATGCAATGCATTACCAGTCATTACAATGCAATGCGATGTGATACGATGGAAAACAATACAATAAATACAATACAATACAATACAATACTGTGCTGTGCTGTGTTGTGCAGTGCAGTGCAGTGCAGTGCAGTGCAGTGCAGTGCAGTGCAGTGCAGTGCAGTGTAATGGCAATACTGCACTACACTGCACTGTACTGCACTGCACTGCACTGCACAGCACTGCACTCGACTGCACTCGACTGCACAGCCATGCCATGCCATGCCATGCCATGCCATGCCATGCCATGCCATGCCATGCCATGCCATGCCATGCCATACTATACTTACTATACTATACTATACTATACTACTTACTATACTATACTATACTATACTATACTTATACTATACTATACTATACTATACTATACTATACTATACTGGGATTGTTTCCTTTTCATTGTCACTTGTACAAAACATCTTAGCTTCCCGCATCACCCCTCCCCCTTCCTTGGCGCTCCTCCCCTTCTTTCATGTTTTTTTGTTCAAAGGGTAGAAATCCCTCAGGCTTAACCTGCTGTAACAAACAGGGGTATATATATATATCGACTCAGCCGCCATAACCTCTACCCCCCCTTCCTCCCCTTCTCTATCTTCTTTACCGAACCCCGGAAACTTCTTCCTACCTTAAACCCACCTCCCCTACTTCCCACCGATCCCCCCCCCCACCATGACCTTACCTTCAAATAACAGAGAGAGAGAAGAATATATATATTATATATACATATATATATATACAGAGAGACAGAGACAGAGAGACAGAGACAGACAGACAGAGAGAGA
>CM060323.1:9357153-9389653 GCA_030674155.1 Stramonita haemastoma
GGTACAGGGAGAAAGAGAGAGAGGAATCGATCGGTGTGCCTCCTCCATGTGTGTGTGTGTGTGTGTGTGTGTGTGTGTGTGTGTGTGTGTGTGTGTGTGTGTGTGTTGTGTGTGTGTGTGTGCGTGCGTAAGTGTGTGTGTTTGTGTGTGTATGAGTGTGTGTAGACCTGTGTGTGTGTGTGTGTAAGTGTGTGTATGTGCGTAAGTGTGTGTGTATGTGCGTGTGTGCCTATGTGTATGTGTGTATGTAAGTGTGTGTGTGTCTGAGTGTGTGTAGGTGTGTGTGTATGTGTGTATGTATTTGTGTGTGTATGTGTGTATGTGTGTGTGTGTTTGTATGTGTATGTGTTTGTGTGTGTGTGTGTGCGTGTTTGTGTGTGTGTAAGTGTGTGTGTGCTAAGTGTATGTGGTTTGAATCCAAAGATCTCCCCCCCTGCCATCCACGACATCTGAAGAGGTAGTGTGGGTGCCTGTCTTCTACCGGCTTTGAAAATACACTGAGATCCCGCGCATGGAAAACAAACTTAGCCCCCGTGTATAGAAAGAACCCAAGAGTTGTTCCTGGCAAGTTATAATTATCTCATAGAAGTTTCAGCATGAGCACAGACAGATAGATAAGCATCAAACACAAATGAATACAGAACATGCACACATCAGCATCACACACACACACACACACACACACACACACACACACACACACACACACACACACACACACACACACACACACACACACACACACAGCAAAGTGTCTAAACGGCTCCAGACCCTTTTGAAATCTTCCAGAAAGGTCCCTGCATCTTTTATAACTGCTCCACCGCTACTAATGAAGTACTTTTTTGTGAGGTGATAAACTTTCATGGAACTGGACTCGCTTCCTCTTTCTTAACCTTGAAATCAGATACCCCGTCCCCCTCTCCCACCCCCTCCCCACTATCATAGCCACATCACTTCAGGCTGAAGGTAGGTGTTGGAAGGCCACAAATGCAAAACTTGCAAACTTTGTTCACACTGTGCGTTTTGGGCAGTTGACGATAGCCGACAGCGCTGGAACAGACTTTGTCAAAACTACACAGCGATTTCTATGCTGCCATTCTGCTTTTTGTCTATCTGTCTGTCTGTCTTGCCAGTCTTCTTGCCTGCCTGTCTATTTTTCTGTGTGCCTGTTTTCCCCGGTGTGTCTGTCTGTCTATATGCCTGCCTTTCTGTCTGTCGGTCTGCTTGTCTGTGTAGTGTGCCTTCTTTCCTGTCTGCCTGTGTGCCTTCTTATTTATTCATTTATTTATTCTTTTACATCGAGGATAATGGAATAAGCACTCGTGTGCTTTTTTCATCCAGTCCCCGTGTGTATGCAGTTTTGTAAATATTATCTGTTCCCACCGGCACACAATGGCCTACTCTTACGAAAAGCGGAACAGGATTTCACGCGCGCGCAAGATGTTCTGCGTGCGTTCGCACACGGGGCCTCGGTTTAAAGTCTCATCCGAAGGACTTCTGGGGAGAGAGGAGTCAGCACTGATGTAACTCCAGGGGAAAAATCCCCTCGAACGGGAATCGAATTCGGGTCGTCATATTGCGAGCACAATGTTCTGACCACTAGGCTGTCCCGTCCCCTGTGTTCTGTTTCCTGTCTGTGTGCCTTATATCTTGTCTGTTTGTGTGCCTCCTTTCCTGTCTGTGTGCCTGCTTTCCTGTCTGTCTGTGTGCCTGCTTTCCTGTCTGTCTGCGTGCCTGCTTTCCTGTCTGTCTGCGTGCCTGCTTTCCTGTCTGTCTGCGTGCCTGCTTTCCTGTCTGTGTACCTGCTTTCCTGTCTGTGTGCCTGCTTTCCTGTCTGTCTGCGTGCCTGCTTTCCTGTCTGTGTGCCTGCTTTCCTGTCTGTGTGCCTCCTTTCCTGTCTGTCTGTGTGCCTGCTTTCCTGTCTGTGTGCCTGCTTTCCTGTCTGTGTGCCTGCTTTCCTGTCTGTGTGCCTGCTTTCCCGTCTGTCTGTGTGCCTCCTTTCCTGTCTGTGTGCCTGCTTTCCTGTCTGTGTGCCTGCTTTCCTGTCAGCGTGCCTACTTTCCTGTCTGTGTGCCTCCTTTCCTGTCTGTGTGCCTGTTTTCCTGTCTGTCTGTGTGCCTGTTTTCCTGTCTGTCTGCGTGCCTGTTTTCCTGTCTGTGTGCGTGCCTGTTTTCCTGTCTGTCTGCGTGCCTGTTTTTCTGTCTGTGTACCTGCTTTCCTGTCTGTGTGCCTCCTTTCCTGTCTTTGTGCCTGCTTTCCTGTCTGTGTGCCTGCTTTCCTGTCTGTGTGCCTCCTTTCCTGTCTGTGTGCCTCCTTTCCTGTCTGTGTGCCTGCTTTCCTGTCTGTGTGCCTGCTTTCCTGTCTGTCTGCGTGCCTGCTTTCCTGTCTGTGTGCCTGCTTTCCTGTCTGTGTGCCTGCTTTCCTGTCTGTGTGCCTGCTTTCCTGTCTGTCTGCGTGCCTGCTTTCCTGTCTGTGTGCCTGCTTTCCTGTCTGTGTGCCTGCTTTCCTGTCTGTGTGCCTGCTTTCCTGTCTGCGTGCCTGCTTTCCTGTCTGTGTGCCTCTTTTCCTGTCTGCGTGCCTGCTTTCTTTCTTTTTACTATTATTGTTTTTAAATCGAGGATAATGGAATAAGCACTCTTGTGCTTTTTTACATCCAGTCCCCGTGTGTATGCAATTTGTAAATGTCATCTGTTCCCACGGCACACGATGGCCTAATCTTACGAAAAGCGGAACAGGATTTAACGTGTGCGCAAGATGTTGTGCGTGCGTGCGTTCGCACACGGGGCCTCGGTTTAAAGTCTCATCCGAAGGACTTTTGTCTGTCTGTCTGTGTGCCTGCTTTCCTGTCTGTCTGTCTGTGTGCCTGCTTTTCTGTCTGTGTGCCTGCTTTCCTGTCTGTCTGTCTGTCTGTGTGCCTCCTTTTCTGTCTGTGTGCCTGCTTTCCTGTCAGTCTGAGTGCCTCTTTTCCTGTCTGTGTGCCTGCTTTCCTGTCAGTCTGTGTGCCTCTTTTCCTGTCTGTGTGCCTGCTTTCCTGTCAGTCTGTGTGCCTCTTTTCCTGTCTGTGTGTCTCCTTTCCTGCCTGTGTGCCCCTTTTCCTGTGTGCCCCTTTTCCTGCCTGTGTGCCCCTTTTCCTGCCTGTGTGCCCCTTTTCCTGCCTGTGTGCCCCTTTTCCTGCCTGTGTGCCCCTTTTCCTGCCTGTGTGCCCCTTTTCCTGCCTGTGTGCCCCTTTTCCTGTCTGTGTGCCTCCTTTTCCTGTTTGTGTGCCTCCTTTCCTGTCTGTGTGTGTGTCGTTTTTCCTGTCTGTGTGTCTCGTTTTTTGTCTGCATGTGTGTCTCCTTTCCTGTCTGTGTGCCTGCTTTCCTGTCTGTTTGCTTGTCTGTGTATGTTCCTCCTTTCCTGTCTGCCTGTCTGTGTAGCTTGTGCCTGCTTTCCTGTCTGTGTGCCTGTCTGTGTAGTGTGTGCCTGCTTTCCTGTCTGTCTGCCTGCCTGTCTGTCTGTGTAGTGTGTGCCTGCTTTCCTGTCTGTCTGTGTGCCAAGCCTGTGTGCTCCTTTGGCTGTGTGTGTGTGAGGGAGGGAGGCAGTATCGACCCCTGATAACCGACTCTTGCAGCCACACCGTCTAGCTATGCAATGTCCTTCACCCGCCCAGCCTGTCGGAGCCAACTACCTGATTTCTCTCTCTCTCTCTCTCTCTCTCTCTCTCTCTCTCTCTCTCTCTCTCTCTCTCTCTCTCTCTCTCTCTCGCTCGCTCGCTCGCTCTGCTCCTCTCTCGCTCGCGCTCGCTCGCTCTGAGGGTGGGTCTCAACTGCACCTTAGTTGTTCTTAGTAAAAGTTTTCGAGTTCAACTCCCCCAATGCTTTACATGACATTGTGTTGTGTTGTGTTGTGTTGAGTTGTATTGTACTGTGTTGTTTTGTGCTGAATTACATTGTATTGCATTGTATTGTATAGTTATTGTAAGGTATATTGTGTTGTATTCTATTGTTTACATTGTATTGTATTGTATTACATTGCATTGCATTGTATTGCATTGTATTGTATTATATTGCATTGTATTATATTGCATTGAATTGTATCATATTGCATTGCGTTGCACTGTATTGTATACTATTTTCAGCCGTGAAAGATTTATATCTCTTTGTGAAATATGGAATCCCCTCCCTGGCTATCACATCCCAAGCTAAAGGCTCTGACCACTGAGCTACCCCGACTCTCTGTCATTGTCTGTTCAGAGTTCTCTGTTTGGCGCAGTATTTAAAATAAAGCTGTTTTATCAAACCAGTGGGCTGTAAGTCCTTCGGATGAAACTGTAAACCGACGTCCCGTGTGCGAACGCACGCAAAACATCTTGCGCACACGTTAAAACCCGTTCCACTTTTCGGAAGAGTAAGCCATTGTGTGTTGGTGGGAATGGACGACATTTACAAAACTGCATACACACTGGGACTGGATATCAGAAAGCACGTAGGTGCTATTCCATTATCTGTGAAATAAAAGAATATATATATATATATTTTTAAAGTTTCTGGGAGTTCTTCTTCTAGATCTACTAATCCTATCAATGTTGCTCGATTTCATAGTGGTGCTGCTTCATGAATATGTTATTTTGAAGTCTAAAGCCTGAAGTCTGGTTAACCAGGATCTCTCCCCAATATGCAATTTGATCACAGACCCCCCCCCCCCCTCTCCCCTCCCTTTTTTCCCCTTCTCGACTAGAGCTCCGAGATTCATCATCGAATGGTAAAATTTGGAGTATGCGACCGTTTACCCACCATTAGGGTAGCTGCATTCCGACTTCGGGGATAGAATCATCATTTGATCATTCATATTGTTATGGCCCAGCCTACCGAAGGAACAATGTCAAAAAGCGATAACCCCCCCCCAAAAAAAAAAAAAAGTGGATGCTTGCTCACTCACTCACTCACTCAGTCCCATGTCCCAAAGGACGTAGGGGGGACATGAGAGAAGACGCAACGGAGATCTTTTTCCATGCTTCACGATCCTGTGTGGCTAGTAGGAGGCGTTGCAGGGGTTGGGCAGTCCAGTCTTTGATGTTGTCAACCCATGATTTCTTTTGGCGGCCTCTTCTTCTCTTGCCCTCGACTGTTCCTTGCAAGATGGTTTTTGCTAAGGTGTTGTGTCTTGTGGTGTGACCAAACCACACAGCTTTCTCCTCTTTATGGTGGAGAGCAAAGGCTCTTGGGGGCCCACACGCTTTTTGATTTCTTCTTTCACATAGTTATTGGTCTTGTGTTCTTTGTATGATATTTTGAGGAGTCTTCTGTGGCACTTGTTCTCGAATGCTTGGATTCTTCTCTCTAACTCTGCTGTCAGAGTCCATGATTCACAGCCATATAGGAGGATAGATATCACGAGGGATTTGTAGATGCTTGCTAACGTGCCCTAAATGTTTTATTTGTGTTTGTGTGCACTCAGGACCTCGCTTTACATTCGCATCCGACTTGCATGAGCAGAAAAACTATCCTGTCACGCTAAATCGAACCGCGAGGAGTGGAGGAAGCTGGCTGCATAATCCTCAGTGGATCCCCATCGGTCTACCAGACTACGGGATAGATAACAGGTAACAGGGAAATGGAACAGCTTTGCAGAGATTTGAACCTGTGTCCTAGATTATTGTTGGATTATGAATCTGTCGCTCTAGCCACTTAGGCAACACAATGCAATGCAACACAATGCAATATGATACAATGCAATGCAACACACAACAATACACTACACTTTAATACAATTCAATGCAATACAATAATGTACAACACAACATAACTTAACGCAATACAGCACAACTCAACCCAACACAACACGACACAACTCGGTGCATACAAATCAATACAATACGGTACAATTTCAAAGTGAAAACCGCCTTATACATTCGCGTCGTCTCCTTTTCCCGACGCGACTGGGGCAGCTGTTGCAAAAGCTGCTATATATCATCCATACACACACATATATATAGATATACTCCTCTACCTGTTGCGGTACACAACGTGCTATGCCACCTGTCCCTGTACAGAACGCGGGATGGTTCTGCTTCTTTTTGTCACTTCATGAGGGAGCACAGGTCATCAACCTCTGTCCATTCGTCAGTTCAGTCAGTCAGAGTCAGTCAGTCAGTCATGTCTGTCTGTCTTGTCTGTCTGTCTGTCTGTCTGTCTGTCTGTCTGTCTGTCTGTCTGTCTGTCTGTCTGTCTGTCTGTCTGTCTGTCTGTCTGTCTGTCTGTCTGTCTGTCTGTCGTCTGTCTGTCTTCTTCTGTCTCTCTCTCTTCTCTCTCTCTCTCTCTCTCTCTCTCTCTCTCTCTCTCTCTCTCTCTCCTCTCTCTCTCTCTCTCTCCCCTTTCCCTCCCTCCCTCCCCTCCCTCTTCTCTTTCTCTTTCTCGTTCTCTTTTGCCCGTGTCCGTATGGATTTAACACAAAGCATTTTGTTTGTTCGTCCTCTCTTCTTGAATATTAAAGATCTATCAATTTATCGAATAATCTATTCTTGTATCCTTTCTATCATCCATCCATCCATCCGTCCACTCTCACTGTTGTTCGTCCGCTCTTTCTCCCCTTTATCTGGTCTCCGAAAAAGCACTACTTCTGTTTAGTGAATAAGCTCTTTCACTTCCACGCTCCCAGCTCTTTGCATTTGTGATAACCCGCTTCATCAGGACTTCTACTTTTAGTCATTCCCTTTCTTCTATAAAAAAAACAACAACAAAGAAACAAAACAAAACAATAAACAGGACACATAGTTTGAATTTTCCCAACTTAGCATTTCTTTTCTTGGTAACGAAACGGACAATGCAAACTTGTGTGCATAAACACACAGAAGTTAAAGAATATGCACATTATTTTAAAGAGCCTTTTATCCGTGTCAGCTTCATTCGGGTTAAGGAAAACGTACACACACTATTTTGAGACAAAAACAGACTTTCAACATGAAACAAAACAACAAAAAATCGAAGATATGAATTCAGACGGTGGAAAGTTCTATCAACGCCCAGGCCCATCCCCCTTTTCCCATCCCTGGGGAAAAAAGTAACAGAAGTCCAGCAACAAAGCAAGAACAACTGTAGCTTGATCATCATGGGTTGCCAGGTATCCCCTTCTTCTCTAGGAGAAGCGTACTTCCAGAAACAAAAAGCGGAATAATAAGGTGTGACTTCTCCCACCTGGCAGTCTCTACACCCACGCCACCAGATGCAATGCTGGACAGACACATAGATTCTTTGCCACTGGTACGTATACCATTCATTCTGAGGTGGAAACAAAATCCTACAAGAGGGCAACACATACAAAAAAGATTCCTTCCCCCGAAGTCGGAATGCGGCTAACTTAATGTGGAAACTATGGTGGTAAAAACTTAATGGTGGGTAAAAACTTAATGGTGGGTAAAAACTTAATGGTGGGTAAAAACTTTAAAGGTGTAAAACTTAATGGTGGGTAAAAACTTAATGGTGGGTAAAAACTTAATGGTGGGTAAAAACTTAATGGTGGGTAAAAACTTAATGGTGGGTAAAAACTTAATGGTGGGTAAAAACTTAATGGTGGGTAAAAACTTAATGGTGGGTAAAAACGGTCGCAGTCACCATGGATAAACCTGGGGACTCTACAGGAGGAACGAAAAAAATCAAAACTGATCTTCTAAAAACATTAATGGCAGCTGGTCCTGATAGACCCTCTTTCTGTCCTGAAAATGATCTGCCCTCTGTCAGAATGATCTGCCCCTCTGTCAGAATGATCTGCCCCTCTGTCAGAATGATCTGCCCCTCTGTCAGAATGATCTGCCCCTCTGTCAGAACGATCTGCCCCTCTGTCAGAATGATCTGCCCCTCTGTCAGAATGATCTCCCTCTGTCAGAATGATCTGCCCCTCTGTCAGGAATGATCTGCCCCTCTGTCAGAATGATCTGCCCCTCTGTCAGGACATCAGTGATCTGCCCCTCTGTCAGGACATCAGTGATCTGCCCCTCTGTCAGGACATCATGATCTGCCCCTCTGTCAGGACATCAATGATCTGCCCCTCTGTCAGAATGATCTGCCCCTCTGTCAGGACATCAATGATCTGCCCCTCTGTCAGGACATCAATGATCTGCCCCTCTGTCAGAATGATCTGCCCCTCTGTCAGGACATCAATGATCTGCCCCTCTGTCAGGACATCAATGATCTGCCCCTCTGTCAGGACATCATGATCTGCCCCTCTGTCAGGACATCAATGATCTGCCCCTCTGTCAGGACATCATGATCTGCCCCTCTGTCAGGACATCAATGATCTGCCCCTCTGTCAGGACATCATGATCTGCCCCTCTGTCAGACATCATGATCTGCCCCTCTGTCAGGACATCAATGATTGAATGATCTGCCCCTCTGTCAGGACATCAGTGATCTGCCCCTCTGTCAGGACATCAGTGATCTGCCCCTCTGTCAGAATGATCTGCCCCTCTGTCAGGACATCATGATCTGCCCCTCTGTCAGGACATCTGATCGCCTCTGTCAGAATGATCTGCCCCTCTGTCAGGACATCAATGATCTGCCCCTCTGTCAGGACATCAGTGATCTGCCCCTCTGTCAGGACATCATGATCTGCCCCTCTGTCAGGACATCAGTGATCTGCCCCTCTGTCAGAAGGATCTGCCCCTCTGTCAGATGATCTGCCCCTCTGTCAGGACATCAATGATCTGCCCCTCTGTCAGGACATCAATGATCTGCCCCTCTGTCAGGACATCATGATCTGCCCCTCTGTCAGGACATCAGTGATCTGCCCCTCTGTCAGGACATCATGATCTGCCCCTCTGTCAGGACATCAGTGATCTGCCCCTCTGTCAGGACATCATGATCTGCCCCTCTGTCAGAATGATTCTGCCCCTCTGTCAGAATGATCTGCCCCTCTGTCAGGACATCAGTGATCTGCCCCTCTGTCAGGACATCAATGATCTGCCCCTCTGTCAGGACATCATGATCTGCCCCTCTGTCAGGACATCATGATCTGCCCCTCTGTCAGAATGATCTGCCCCTCTGTCAGAATGATCTGCCCCTCTGTCAGGACATCAGTGATCTGCCCCTCTGTCAGGACATCAATGATCTGCCCCTCTGTCAGAATGATCTGCCCCTCTGTCAGAATGATCTGCCCCTCTGTCAGAATGATCTGCCCTCTGTCAGGAATGATCTGCCCCTCTGTCAGACATCAGTATCTGCCCCTCTGTCAGGACTTCAGTGATCTGCCCTCTGTCAGATGATCTGCCCCTCTGTCAGAAGATCTGCCCCTCTGTCAGGAATGATCTGCCCCTCTGTCAGAATGATCTGCCCCTCTGTCAGGAATATGATCTGCCCCTCTGTCAGAATAGATCTGCCCCTCTGTCAAGTGATCTGCCCTCTGTCAGAATGATCTGCCCCTCTGTCAGGACATCAATGATCTGCCCCTCTGTCAGGACATCAGTGATCTGCCCCTCTGTCAGGACATCAAGTGATCTGCCCCTCTGTCAGGACATCAGTGATCTGCCCCTCTGTCAGGACATCAGTGATCTGCCCCTCTGTCAGGACATCATGATTCTGTGCATCATGCCCCTCTGTCAGGACATCAGTGATCTGCCCCTCTGTCAGGACATCAGTGATCTGCCCCTCTGTCAGGACATCAGTGATCTGCCCCTCTGTCAGAAGATTGCCCTCTGTCAGGACATCAATGATCTGCCCCTCTGTCAGGACATCATGATCTGCCCCTCTGTCAGGACATCAGTGATCTGCCCCTCTGTCAGGACATCAGTGATCTGCCCCTCTGTCAGGACATCAGTGATCTGCCCCTCTGTCAGGACATCAATGATCTGCCCCTCTGTCAGAATGATCTGCCCCTCTGTCAGAATGATCTGCCCCTCTGTCAGGACATCAATGATCTGCCCCTCTGTCAGGACATCAATGATCTGCCCCTCTGTCAGGACATCAGTGATCTGCCCCTCTGTCAGGACATCAGTGATCTGCCCCTCTGTCAGGACATCAGTGATCTGCCCCTCTGTCAGGACATCAATGATCTGCCCCTCTGTCAGGACATCAGTGATCTGCCCCTCTGTCAGGACATCAGTGATCTGCCCCTCTGTCAGGACATCAGTGATCTGCCCCTCTGTCAGAATGATCTGCCCCTCTGTCAGAATGATCTGCCCCTCTGTCAGGACATCAATGATCTGCCCCTCTGTCAGGACATCAATGATCTGCCCCTCTGTCAGGACTTCGCCATCTTTTGCCTCAGTACGGCGGCTCTCACGGATACATGGGGACGGGATTGCCTGGTTGGTTAGAGCGTTGCACATTGCGCTCGTGATCTGCTGACCCGGGTTCGAATCCCGTTTAAGGGGAAACTTTCCCTGGAGTTAACATCAGTGCAGACTCCACTCCTCCCAAAAGTCCTTCGGATAAGACTACTAACCGAGGTACCGACTGCGAATGCACGCGGAACATCTTGCGCACAAGTCAAAACCTCTGTTCCGCTTTTGGAAAGAGTAGGCCATTGTGTGCCAGTCGAAACATGACAAAATTTACAAAGCCACATGCACACGGGGATTGGATGTAAGAAAGCATGTGAGTGTTTATTCCAATATCCTTGAAATAAAAGAATGATAATGAATAAAACATACAGGATCCGAGGCAGCAAAGAGGCAGGCATGATGGCAAGGCAAAGGGGGAGGAGTGGGGGGGGGGGGGGGCAGAGCAGAAGGACAGTCTTATACACTGAAGTGACAACTGTTATCAACACCCTCCCCAACATAAAGTGCAAGCAGCGACACCCAAACCTGTGTCTGCCCTGACAAATGAAACAGATGAGATCATTCCTTGAAAAGGAAGGATGAACACAAAATAGTCTAGTATACTCCCCATCTTCTGCAATTTCAGAACTAACCCCCAACCCCCTCCCAAACATTTAATGTGCATCTTTCAACTCCATATACATGGACTCTGTGTGTGTGTGTGTGTGTGTGTGTGTGTGTGTGTGTGTGTGTGTGTGTGTGTGTGTGTGTGTGTGTGTGCGTGCATGTGTGTCTATGTCTGTGTGTCTGTGTGTCTGTGTCTGTGTGTCTCTCTGTCTCTGTCTCCCTTTCTCTGTCTCTGTCTCTCTGTCTGTCTGTCTCTCTCTGTCTCTCTGTCTTCTCTGTCTCTGTCTCTCTCTCTCTCTCTCTCTCTCTCTCTCTCTCTCTCTCTCTCTCTCTCCCCTCTCTCTCTCTCTCTCTCCTCTCTCTCTCTCTCTCTCTCTCTTTTCCTTATCAGAAATACTTTCATAAAATGAGACGACGTTTCCGTAGCATATAATTACATGTCAAGATAGCAATGGAAAATATTTAACCCTCATAGCATTTGTTTTGCTGTGGATAATTCTATTTCCATTGGTGGAACACGACATAACCTTCACACTTGTTGCTTCTCTCAGGCAGCATCCTTGATACCGATGGCGATGAGGCTGTACAACTTTCTCTAGGATAAAGCCTTAAAACTTATCAAAGAACTGGAAATCCCAGGCTGTCTCTCCACAATGAAGACATCATGTCTGCTGTGTCCCTAAGGACATCATGACTGCTGCTGTGTCCCTACAAGGGAGACATCGTGTCTGCTGTGTCCCTAAGGACATCATGACTGCTGCTGTGTCCCTAAGGACATCATGTCTGCTGTGTCCCTAAGGACATCATGACTGCTGCTGTGTCCCTACAAGGGAGACATCGTGTCTGCTGTGTCCCTAAGGACATCATGACTGCTGCTGTGTCCCTAAGGACATCATGTCTGCTGTGTCCCTAAGGACATCATGACTGCTGCTGTGTCCCTACAAGGGAGACATCGTGTCTGCTGTGTCCCTAAGGACATCATGACTGCTGCTGTGTCCCTACAAGGGAGACATCATGACTGCTGCTGTGTCCCTACAAGGAAGACATCATGACTGCTGCTGTGTCCCTAAGGACATCATGACTGCTGTGTCCCTACAAGGAAGACATCATGACTGCTGCTGTGTCCCTACAAGGAAGACATCATGACTGCTGATGTGTCCCTACAAGGAAGACATCATGACTGCTGCTGTGTCCCTACAAGGAAGACATCATGACTGCTGCTGTGTCCCTACAAGGAAGACATCATGACCCTGATGGTGGGTTGGTGGTCTAGAGGTAACGCGCCTGTCAAGAGAGCGAAAAGTCCGGGTCGGAGTGTGCGATGGTTTGAATCCCGTTTGGGCCCAAAACTTTCCCCCCGTCAATTAGATCATGAGTGGTGGTCTGGGTGCTAGTCTTTTGGATGAGACGATAAACCGAGGTCCCGTGTGTTTACATATCATTATTTAGCGCACGTAAAAGAACCCATGGCCACAAGAGAGATGTCCCTGGCAAAATTCTGTAGAGAAAAAACCAAACGATCTGATAGGGAAACAAATACAGTTGCAGACGGGAAAAGAAAAAACAAATGGGTAGGCGCTGCACTTGTGGCGACGCGTCCTCCCCGGCCGGGGAAAGCAGCCCCAATTTCACGCAGAAAAATCTGCTGTAAGATAAAGTGGTATAAAATATATTTTTAAAAAATGACTGCTGACCACATGTTGCAGCACCACCCAGGTAAACATCTGGCTCTGCACCATAGAGAGAGAGGGAAGCAGGCCTCTTCCCCTGAACCACCTTCCCTGTCCTGACCTCTGCTCCTCTCCTCTCAGAGACTGCCATCTCCTTTCTTGCAATGTAATCATCGACAGCGAGGACCAAGATTTTGGACACTGTTGTTTCTAAACTGGAGCTTGTCCCACACACGCATGCATCCACGTCAGATGAGGATCAAACTCCAAGACTTGCTAAACCAGCAACAAAAAAGTCCACAACCACAGGAAGCCCTGTACTGGGCCCAGGCTATGCTATGCTATGCTATGCTATGCTATGCTATGCTATGCTATGCTATGCTATGCTATGCTATGCTAGGCTAGGCTAGGCTAGGCTAGGCTAGGCTAGGCAAGGCAGAGGTGCTGATCATCCAATATGGGCTGAGCTGTACTGACGTGATGCCCATTCGGCTTGTACCCCAGCTCCATTACATCTTCTCTTCCCCCCTCCCCTGCCCCCTTACCCCTTCTCCCATTCGCCCCTCCCCCTCTCCTCCCTCACCCCCCTCGGCCATTCCCCTTCTACACCCCCTCCCACACCTCTTCCCTTTGCTCCAACTGAGAGAATATTCTGATGCTCTGTGTGGATGTATACGTGGCACACAACACACACGCACACACACACACACGCACGCACGCACACACACACACACGCGCACGCACACATACTTAAAACCAACACACATACACATATTCACACACACACAACACACACACGCACACATACACCCCCCCCCCACACACACACACGCACGTACACACACACACACCACACACACACACACACACAACCCAACACACACACACAAACACACACACACACACCCAACACACACACACACACACAAACATACACACACACCCAACAAACACACACACACACACACACACACACACACACACACACACACACACACACACACACACACACACACACAGAGAAAGTGACTGTAGTGTGCCGCTGGCCCCATTCACCTTCCCCCAGTCCTCTTATCGATCCCCCTCGCTCCCATACACACAGAAATACCCTCTTGCCCTCCTCCCCCTCCCTCCCTTCCTTCCTCCTTCCCTGTCTAGCACGTCCCATCCCAAAGCACGTGTATGTCCACGTTCGACATGCACACACGCCTGGCAAACGTGTACACACGTTCAACACAGCTGGCATGCGGTCTGGCCTTCACACACATGTATACATGCCCGTGTATGTGCGTTTACATACACACACATGCATGCGCAAGCACACACACACACACACACACACACACACACACACACACACACACAGAGGAGGGAGGCAGAGACACAGACTCATTGGGACACTTGAGGAAGACTTCAGAGAGAGAGAGAGAGAGAGAGAGAGAGAGAGAGAGAGAGAGAGAGAGAGAGAGACTCATACACACATACATACACATATGTATAATATATATAATATATATATAATGTATATATATATAATATATATAATGTATATATATATATATAACATATATAATATAGGTATATATATCTACACACACACACACACACACATTTTCTTCTAGTGGCCCCACCTGAGCGTCAGGCCGGCCAGTGGCGGCCCCCCTCTTGCTGTCCTCCTCCACCCCCACCCTCACTGTCACCGTCACCGCGCCAGACTCCGGCCCTGTGGTGGTGGTGGCATCTTTCACGCTGGCATGGACATTTTTCGTGGGCTTGCTGGCCTTGCGAGGCATGGCTACCCTAGGAGTAGTAGTAGTAGCAGGCCTAGTAGACAGCACACGTACGTCCACACACACACGCACTGACTGCTACCCCTGTCCACAGATCTCGCCTTCAACTATTCACAAAAAATCCTCAGCACAGGGTAAGGAAGAGACAGGCCTCAGGTCTATACAACCCTTTCCCTAAAAACCAATGCACTGGCTGTCGCCACACCTCAATCGACAACACTTTATCACAAGGCAGGGTCTCCCTCTCTGTCTCTCTCTCTATTACATTCAGGTATTTTGTTGTTGTTGTTGTCTCTCAAAGAGAACAAACCGACCTGTCTGTCCCTCTTTCTCTCTTTTTCTCTAGATCTCTCTGTCTCTCTCCACACACTCACCCTACTCTCTTCTCTATCTCTCTCTTTCTCTCTCTCCCTGTCTTTCTCTCTACACGTGGTGGGGAATATCGATTCTGTTCAAGTAGTCAGTCGGTGGTGTGGTAAACCGAGCCTTGCCTGCTCCACCCGTAACACTCCCAGAGAAGACGACAGTGTCCCAGCTTTGCTTATCATGAGCACAGCACAACCGTTAGGTTCCCTTCCCAGATGCCAGCCACCGAAAGGGAGACAGGAGGAGGGGGGAGGGGGGTTGAAGGGGGGAGGAGAAGGGGAAGTTGGAGGAAGGGTAGGGAGAGGGGAAGGGGTGTGGGGGTGTGTGTGGTGTTTTTGCTGAAGCAACAAGCTAGTAGAGAGAGTAGGAGAGAGAGAGAGGTCTTACAAAAATGGTCTTTTGGACAAAGTTTAGTCAAGTCATAGGCCTTCACAGGACAAGTCTTTTGTGTTGTTGGGTTTTTTTTTGTAGATCTTTCATTTCATGTCCTGATCTACAACCTGCCCTGAAATTTTGGAGACTTTGGAAACGAGTCGACGCGTGGATTCTTGAAACTCATGAAGACCAATTTTTGAACTGATTTTTGTTTAGGTCGCCAATATATAACGAAGTGTCGTACACTGTTTTTGAAACAAGTCGGTATTTCTTGATATCAGTTTCGTTTTTTCTTCGGTAGGAGCCCTAAGATTCAGTAATGGTGCGCAAAAAATGTGCGTATGCAACCTACTTTGTCCACCATTAAGGTAGCCGCTCTCCGACGTCGGGGAGATGTCATAAGTTGATTCTAGAACTGAGTGTTCTGTCTCCAAGAAAGGAGGATAGTACAGACATGGATACATACAGTCAATAGCTGATGAAAACGAAGAGAACAGATTCCTACGTGGACACGAGAGTTAAGAAGCAGCACAGCAGGGATCTAGAGGTACGGAAGATGGCTTCTAGAAGAGACCGCTAAATTCGACACCAAGACAATTAATGACCCCTAACTGTGACACACAGTCAAGCAGACACACACTGGAAAGGGGAAGGGTGTAGAAGGGGTAGGTTGCCTCGTCAGTCACCACCCTTACCCCTACCCCCCAAATTAAGAGACAAACAAACAAACAAGAAAGAACAAACAATAAACTACCAACTAAAACAAACAAGCTAGCCAGCCAGCAAGAAAACAAGCAAGCAAACTCAGAAATATTCAGATCATTGTTTTCTAAACGTTCTCATATTTTTCACACTCACCACACCAGCACAAAGACAGGATAAAACATGATAGGGCAACATGGTTATGTTGATTATACACACGCACGCGCACGTGCAAACAGACAAAGTTGGACAGACAGACAGATACACACACACAAACAGACGCGCGCGTGTGCACACACACACACACACACACACACACACACACACACACACACACACACACACACACACACACACACACACACACACACACACGAACTAGGCTGTGGGGGCAATCTTGTTATAAAAACAACCATCCATACATACACAGATATACAAGTGGAGTGTGTCACCCCCTCTAACCCCCCCCCCCCCCCCCCCCCCCCCATCACACACATGAGCACAGATGTGGAGAAAAGAATAAATCACTATCACCACCACCGCCATCACAACCACCACCCCCATCACCACTACCACCACCACCACCACCACCACCACCAACCCCACCATCCTCATCATCCCTATCATCATCCTCCCTCAACCACCACCCCCACCACCACCACCATCCTCATCCCTATCACCACCACCATCACCCTCCCTCAACCACCATCTCCCCTACCACCATCACCATCACCACAACCACCGACAGGTAGGAAAAGAAATGAGGAGAGCCGGAGAATGGAGGAGAGAGAGAGAGGAGAGAGAGAGAGAGAGAGAGGAGAGAGAGAGAGAGAGAGAGAGAGAGAGAGAGAGAGAGAGAGAGAGAGAGAGAGAGAGAGAGAGAGAGACAGACAGACAGACAGACAGACAGACAGACAGACAGACAGACAGACAGACAGAGACAGAGACAGACAGACAGAGACAGACAGAGACAGACAAAGAGACAGAGACAGACAGAGACAGATACAGAATCACAGAGAGACAGGTAAATAGAGACAAAGAGAGAGAGACAGAGACAGACTCACAGAGAGAGAGACAGAGATAGGCAGAGAGAGAGCGAAGAAGAAGAAGAAGAAGAAGAAGAAGAAGAAGAAGAAGAAGAAGAAGAAGAAGAGGGAGAACAAGAACGACAAGAACAAGGACAAGAACAAGAACGACAAGAACAAGAACAAGAACGACAAGAAGAACAAGAAGAAGAAGAACAAGAAGAAGAAGAACAAGAAGAAGAAGAGAAGAAGAAGAAGAAGAACAAGAAGGACAAGAACAACAAGAACAAGACGGACAAGAACAAGAACAACAAGAACAAGAACAACAAGAGCAAGACGGACAAGAACAAGAACAAGACAAGAACAAGAACAAAAAAGAACAAGAAGGACAAGAACAAGAAGGACAAGAACAAGAAGGACAAGAACAAGAAGGACAAGAACAAGAAGAACAAGGAGGACAAGAACAAGAAGGACAAGGACAAGAAGAACAAGGAGGACAAGAACAAGAAGGACAAGGACAAGAAGGACAAGAACAAGAACAAGGAGGACAAGAACAAGAAGAACAAGGAGGACAAGAACAAGAACAAGAAGGACAAGAACAAGAAGAACAAGGAGGACAAGAACAAGGAGGACAAGAACAAGAAGAACAAGGAGGACAAGAACAAGAAGGACAAGAAGAACAAGAAGAACAAGAAGAACAAGGAGGACAAGAACAAGAAGAACAAGGAGGACAAGAACAAGAACAAGAAGGACAAGAACAAGAAGAACAAGAACAAGAACAAGAAGAACAAGGAGGACAAGAACAAGAAGGACAAGGACAAGAAGAACAAGAAGAACAAGGAGGACAAGAACAAGAAGAACAAGGAGGACAAGAACAAGAACAAGAAGAACAAGGAGGACAAGAACAAGAAGAACAAGGAGGACAAGAACAAGAACAAGAAGAACAAGGAGGACAAGAACAAGAAGAACAAGGAGGACAAGAACAAGAAGGACAAGAACAAGAAGAACAAGGAGGACAAGAACAAGAAGGACAAGAAGGACAAGAACAAGAAGGACAAGAAGGACAAGAACAAGAAGGACAAGAACAAGAAGGACAAGAACAAGAAGAACAAGGAGGACAAGAAGGACACGGAGAAGAAGGCGGGAGGAAGGAAGCGTGCTTTACCGAGAAAATAGAGGCGTTACCCCTTCTCTCTCTCTCTCTCTCTCTCTCTCTCTCTCTCTCTCTCTCTCTCTCTCTCTCTCTCTCTCTCTCTCTCTCTCTCTCTCTCTTCCTTCGGATGAGACTTTAAACCGAGGCCCCGTGTGCGAACGCACGCAGAACATCTTGCGCACACGTTAAATCCTGTTCCGCTTTTCGTAAGAGTAGGCCATCGTGTGCCGGTGGGAACAGATGACATGATTTACAAAACTGCATTCACACGGGGACCGGATGAAAAAAAGCATATGATTGCTTATTCTGTTATCCTCGATATAAAAGAATAAATTTCTCTCTCTCTCTCTCTCTCTCTCTCTCTCTCTCTCTCTCTCTCTCTCTCTCTCTCTCTCTCTCTTCCCAGGTCACACACACACACACATGCACACGCACGCACGCAAGCGCGCGCGCGCACACACACACACACACGCAAGCACGCACGCACGCACGCGCGCACACACACACATCACTTTAATCTAAACTTGTTTCTGGTTTATGTATACCTTTTTTCTGTCTGGATGGCTTCATGAAAAAAGCATAGCTAAGTTTGCTTATTCAATGTACCATCAGAATTTTTTTTTTAATGGACTTTGATGACTTTGGCTTTGACTTTTACTCTCTCTCTCTCTCTCTCTCTCACACACACACACACACACACACACACACACACACACACACACACACACACACACACACACACACACACAACACATGCACGCACGCACGCACGCACACACATATTTACACACCCCTCTCCCTGCCCCCTCCTCCTCCACCCCCCCCACCAAACACACATACACACACGCACACACGCAGGCACGCACACACATACACACACCCCTCTGCCTGCCCTCTCCCCGTCCACACACACCCAGAGACACAGAGACACAGACAGAGAGAGAGAGACACACACACACACACACACACACACACACACACACACACACACACACACACACACACACACACACACACACACACACACACATCCTTCGGATGAGACTATAAACCGAGGCCCCGTGTGCAAACGCACGTAGAAGATCTTGCGCACACGTTAGATCCTGTTCCGCTCTTCGTAAGAGTAGGCCATTGAGTACTTGTGGGAACACATGACAAGATTTACAAAAACTGCATACACATGGGGACTTGATGTAAAAAAAAAAAAGCACATGAAGTGCTTATTCTAGTATCCTCGATGAAAAAGGAAAAAAAATTAAAAGTAAATAATAAAACTAAAAACAGAGAGAGAGGAGAGAGAGAGAGAGAGAGGAGAGAGAGAGAGAGAGAGAGAGAGAGAGAGAGAGAGAGAGAGAGAGAGAGGAGAGAGAGAGATTTGATTTTGATTTTTGATTTATTCTTTTACATCGAGGATAATGTAATAAGCACTCTTGTGCTTTTTTTCATCCAGTCCCCGTGTGTTTGCAGTTTTGTAAATGTCATCTGAAGATGAGAGAGAGAGAGATGAGAGAGAGAGAGAGAGAGAGGAGAGAGAGAGAGAAGAGAGAGAGAGGAGAGAGAGAGAAGGAGAGAGAGAGAGAGAGGAGAGAGAGAGAGATAAAGCGAAGAGAAGTGGGTGGAAGAGGATGATTTTCGGTCGATCCCTGCTTACTAGGGGGGGGGGGGGGGGGGACGAGGGGATTGTAAAAGAAAGAAGACGGGGGTGGGGGTGGGGGAAAAGGGGGGAGTCGAGGGGTCGTATGGGGGTCGACAAGTCACGAAGAGCACAGGAGAGTGACGTGGATGAGGAAGTGTGTGCGTGTGCGGGGGGGGGGGGGGGGGGGGGGGGGGGGGGGGAGGGGGAGAGGGTTAGACGCTGCTTTACTAGAAGTTGCTGCTGATGCTGAATTGATCAGAAGAGTGTGTGTGTGTGTGTGTGTGTGTTGTGTGTGTGTGTGTGCGCGCGCGCGCGCGTGCGTGCGTGCGTGGTGTGAGATCCAACCCACTTGTGTATATGTGTACGGTAGTTTTTACCCCAACACAGTATCCGGCGGAATGGAAGGTTGGGGGGAGGTTGGGGGGGGGGGGGGCGGAGGAGTCGAACCACAGACTTAAGGCATGAGAAAACGGGCCGTTAGGCCGCTAAACCAGTTTGTGAACTGTTTCTGGTGGATGAACTGTGAAAAAGAAGAATAAATTGCGAAGAAGAAGAATTGCGACGACGAAGAAGAATTGCGAAGAAGAAGAATTGCGAAGAAGAAGAATTACAAAGAGGAAGAATTGCAAAGAAGAAGAATTGCGGAGAAGAAGAATTGCGGAGAAGAAGAAGAAGAAGAATTGCGGAGAAGAAGAAGAAGAAGAAGAAAAAGAAGAAGAAGAAGAAAAGAAGAAGAAGAAGAAGAAGAAGAGAGAAGAAGAAGAAGATCCTCATCAGACGATTTACTTCAGCGGCTGCCCCACTTCCCTCTCCAATCCATACGGAAAATAGCCAGAGCCGTTTATCTGCACAATAGATGTCCAACATGCATACAGGCAGAAGTGCTCCCTCCGTAAATCAACAACTGCCTGGGAACATCCCCTGCCCCCCACCCAAAAACAAAAAACAACAAAAAACAAAAAAACCCTAAGAAATGTAGGTTTTGTTTTTGGTTTTGTGTGTTTGATGCTTTTTTTTTTTTTTTAGTTTGCTTGGGTTTAATGGGTGGGGTTTTTTTTCTCTATAGTTTGGGTTGCGTTGTGTATATGTATGTATGTATGTATGTATGTATGTATGTATGTATGTATGTATGTATGTTGTATGTATGTATGTATGTATGTATGTATGTATGATGTATGTATTTTTTGTTTAGGGTTGGCTTATGGTCGGGGGGCATTTTTATTTTTTCAAATTTCTCCAATGGAATAAAATTTTCTCCTGAGCATGCACGTTTTATTTATCCAACATCGGCAATTAAAAAAAATCCACTGTACAAACGCGTCACTACCTGCACAACGGAACGCGCTGGTGAAATCTTGCCGTGCATCTTCCATTTTCCTGTTTCTGCAAACTAAACCTGCATATCAAAGGCTGATATGATTTTCTAGGATCTTTCAACGCGTGTACTCCATCTTCTGCGTCCGTGATACATACATTAGGAGGCAGGGCACTGACCGTTTGTTTCATATACACTGACTTAGGATATTGTAAAATATATATGCATATGTATACATTTATATGTATGTATGTATGTATGATATGTTATGTATGTATGTATGTATGTAGTATGTATGTATGTATGTATGTATGTATGTTATGTATGTATGTATGTATGTAGTATGTATATGCATGCATGCATGTATGTATATCGAGCGTGGTTACCAGTTGGAGGATGACCGTTTGTGTGTCATAGCTTCAGTACAGTCCCCCTAGTTCACCCATCTGTAAATGGGTACCTGCCCTCTTTAGGGTAAGGGAAAGTAAAGTAGCGAGGAACAGGAGATGGGCGCCGACCTCAACATGCTGACCCCTAGAGAAGCTGAGGTCTCTGATGCTTCGCTCCCCTACGACCACATAGGTAATAGGACACCTTTACCATATATACATACATACATACATACATACATACATACATACATACATACATACATACATACATACATACATACATACATACATACACACACATACACACACACACACACACACACACACACAATATATTATATATATATTATTATTATATATATATATATATAATATATATATATAAATATCACTCACTCAGTCCCATGTCCCAAAGGACGTAGGGGGGACATGAGAGAAGACGCAACAGAGATCTTTTTCCATGCTTCACGATCCTGTGTGGCTAGTAGGAGGTGTTGCAGGGGTTGGCGGGTCCAGTCTTTGATGTTGTCAACCCATGATTTCTTTTGGCGGCCTCTTCTTCTCTTGCCCTCGACTGTTCCTTGCAGGATGGTTTTTGCTAGGGTGTTGTGTCTTGTGGTGTGACCAAACCACATCAGCTTTCTCCTCTTTATGGTGGAGAGCAAAGGCTCTTGGGGGCCCACACGCTTTTTGATTTCTTCTTTCACATAGTTATTGGTCTTGTGTTCTTTGTATGATATTTTGAGGAGTCTTCTGTGGCACTTGTTCTCGAATGCTTGGATTCTCCTCTCTAACTCTGCTGTCAGAGTCCATGATTCACAGCCATATAGGAGGATAGATATCACGAGGGATTTGTAAAGGTGGTATTTGGTGCAGAAGCGGATGTTGTTGCTTCTGATGATCCTCTCGAGTCTGACTAGAGCAGATGTTGCTGTTGCAATGCGAGCTTTCACTTCATTGTTTGATGTGCCATCTTTTGTTAGGATGGAGCCTAAGTATTTGAATTGGCTCACCTCTTCTAGTATTTCTCCATTCATCTTTATTTCCGTGATGTCATTACTTGCGCTGTTGACCATGATCTTTGATTTCTCTGTACTGACCTCCATGCCGTATGCGCTCGCTCGATCTGTTAAATTGTCTGTGAGGATTTGCAGTTCTTGTTTGCTGCTGCCCATGAGGTCAATGTCATCTGCAAATCTGAGGTTGCAAAGGGGTCTTTCCACCAATGGAGATGGAAGTGTGGTGGTTTTGCAGTGTCTCTGTCATGATGTTTTCGAGGAAGAGGTTGAAGAGTACAGGTGAGAGAAGGCAGCCCTGGCGAACCCCAACCGTGGTCTTGAAGAACTCGCCCACGTGATTGTTCATGAAAACTGCACTTTTTGCGTTCTCGTACAGAGCCTTGATGACTTCAATTAGGCAGCTGTCAATGTTGAAGTGCCTGAGTACTTGCCAGAGGCCGTCATGCCATACCCTGTCAAAGGCCTTTTTGAAGTCTATGAAATTGTGGTACAAGTCTTTTTGGTGTTGGAGATGCTTCTCTATCAGAATTCTCAGATTGAAAATTTGTTCCATTGTGCTGCGTTTTGGTCTAAAGCCCGCTTGTTCTTCTGCCAGGAGTTTTTCCGCTTGGTTTTTCAGTCTGTTGAGGACTACCTGCAGCATGATCTTGCTAGGATGACATGAGACTGATGGTTCTGTAGTTCTGGCATTGCTTAAGGTTTCCTTTCTTTGGCAGGGGTATTACAAGAGACTGTGTCCATTTTTTGGCCATTCTTTGGTGTCGTGGATCTTCTGACAAAGTTCTGTGAATCGCCTTGCTGTTTCATTCCCTCCATTTTTTATGAGTTCAGCTGGGATGTTATCGATTCCAGGGGACTTCCCCTTCTTCAATTGTTTAATAGCTGCATCAACTTCACACCTTAGTATTGGTGGGTCTTTATCTTGGCGTTCAGGGGGTTTGTCAGAAACTATGTTGGTATCTGGGCGTAGTGGGTAGTTGTACAATCCCTCACAGTATTCTGTCCAGCGTTGGAGGATGGCATTGTTTTCCGTTAAAAGATTTCCTTCTTTGTCTTCAATAACAGAGGCTTTAGGCTGTGTGGTTTTCGTTAGTGCTTTCAAAGTGTCGTAAGCTGTTTTGCTGTTTCCCTTGGTCATTCCAGCTTCGATGTTGTTGCATTGTTCTTCTATCCACGCTTCTTTGGCTTCTCTCATCTTTTTCCTCACTTCTCTGTGGCTGTCCATGTACTTCTTGTAAGCTTCTTGACTTGTGAACTTTTGTTTTTTAAGTTCTCTTCTTTTGTCGCAGAGGTCAAGAACCTCATTTGTCACCCAGGGTTGTTTCTTTGTTCTGCTTCTTCCTAATGTTTCTTCTGCTGCTGTCGTTAGCACTTCTTTGATGTTGTTGGCCAATGTGTCCACATCATTGTCGATGGCTGTGAGTGCGGCGAACTTTCCTCCAATGTTGGCTTGGAAGATCTCAACCACTGTTGGGTCTTTGAGTTTTTCCAGGTCGAATCTTATGCGTGGGCTTTTTGGCTGTTGTTTTGCTTTCAGTTTCAGCCTGATGGTGGTAAGTACAAGGTCGTGGTCACTGCCAATGTCAGCTCCTGGGAATGTTCTTGTGTTTGCCTTGTTTATGCTGGATTTGAATCTTTGGGGTGACAGAATGTAATCAATTTGATTATGAATCAGACCATTTGGTGAGTGCCAGGTTGATGTTCTGGATGGCTTGTGAGGGTGGAGTGTGTTAGCCAAAGTCAGTTTGTGCTTCTTTGCGAATTCCAGCAGCCGTTGTCCTCTGTCATTTGTTTCTCCCAGTCCAAATCGTCCTGTGGTTCCTGCCCAGGTGTCATAGGCATCAGGTCCCACCTTAGCATTCCAGTCGCCTTCCACAATAAGGATGTCTTTTTGGGGCGTTTTGGAGATGATATATATATATATATATATTATATATATATATATATACACGCCTCTAACTTACCAAACTCCGCCAAAAATTCACAAATTGTATTGTAATGGACTGAATTGTATTGCACTGTATTGGATTCAATCGTATTGTCTTATATTGTATTGTATTGTATACTACTTTAAGTCATGGAGATTTCTCTGCGTGAAATTCGGGCTGCTGTCTCCTGGGTAGAGCGCGTCACCACAAGAACAGCGCCACGCATTATTTTTGTTTCTTTTCCTGTCTTGCAACTGTATTTGTTTCCCTATCAGAGTGACTTTTTCCACAAAATTTTGCCAGGGACAACTTTCTTGTTGCTGTGGGTTCTTTTAAGAGGGCTAAACAATTACTTGTTATACATAGGAGCTCGGTTTATCGTCCCATCCGAAAGACTAGCACCAAGACCACCTCTCACGGTCTAGTGGATGGGGGAAAAGTTTTGGGCCCAAACGGGGATCAAACCACCACACACTTCGAACCCGAACTTTTCGCGGTGACCTCAAGACCACCGATCCACATCAGTTGGAAGTCATCGTTACCGCTTTGAATGCTGGCCGAATATCACTAAGCATTCATGTTTAAGGCAGAGGCCCCCGTTGTGAACAGAGCAGCATGGATCAATTCCAATTAGCAATGTCTATCGTTTTTTTTTGAAAACTGGTGATGTTCGTTTCATTTTAAACCACACGTAATGTGTGGATATGTGTGCGCGTGCGAGCACAAGAGAGAGAGAGAGAGAGAGAGAGAGAGAGAGAGAGAGAGAGAGAGAGAGAGAGAGAGAGAGAGAGAGAGAGAGAGAGAGAGAGAGAGAAGAGAGACAGACAGACAGACAGACAACACACACACACAACACACACACACACACACACACACACACACACACACACACACACACACACACACACACACACACACACACGAAAGCACGAACACAAGCCACAGAGAGAGGCAGGCAGAGAGACTAACGGGTAGACAGATGCAGACATACAGACAGACAGAGAGAGAGACAGAGAGACAGACAGACAGACAGACAGACAGACAGACAGAACACTTAACACACACACACACACACACACACACACACAACAGATAGACAGACAGACAGACAGACGACAGACAGACAGAGAGAAACATTAGATAACAAGAGAAACAGAGATAAAAAAAAACCCAACAACATAGAAATAGTTCTAAACAGAAAGACAGAGCTATAGCAGGCCGGGAGACAGAGAAACAGAGACAGACAAAGACGAACAAGAGACAGACAGACAGACAGACATACAGACAGACCAAAATGAAAACAGCGAGAAATGCCCATAGTCCTGGCATAAAAGTTTTGTTCTAGCAAAACCCTTCCTAAAGAATCGATCATAATGTGCGAGAAAATTCTACACACTGATACACTGATCTGCAGAGAGAGAAGGGGGGGAGGGAGAGGAAGAGAGGAAGAGGAGAGAGAGAGAGAGAGAGAGAGAGAGAGAGAGAGAGAGAGAGAGAGAGAGAGAGAGAGAGAGAGAGACAGAGACAGAGAAGACAGACAGACAGACAGACAGACAGACAGACAGACAGACAGACAAGCAGACAGACAGACAGACAGACAGACAAGCAGACAGACAGACAGACAGAAACAGACAGACAAACACAAATACAGACACAGACAGACAAAAGAAAACTGATGATTTCAGAAACTGAATTAGGCCTACCCTAGACACGATTACACGATTCCTTTTTTGGACTCTCGTCCTGTGTGAAAGTAATGCATTCAATAAAAAAGTGGAGCTGTTAGGGCTTTGTTGTTGTTGTCTCTTCTCTCTTCTCTCTCTCTCTCTTCTCTCTCTCTCTCTCTCTCTCTCTCTCTCTTCCTCTTCTTCTCTCTCTCTCTCTCTCTCTCTCTCTTCTCTCTCTCTCTCTCCCTCCTCTCTCTCTCTCTCTCCCCCCCTCTCCCCCCCTCTCTCTCTCTCCCCCCTCCCTCTCTCTCTTCGAGTCCTCATTGTCTCAATTGCTCTCACATCACCAAGCTTTGAATCATCTCACCCCCCTCCCCCTTCCCAGCACAGTCATACTCAGCCTATGTCTGTCACACCCCTATAGCAATCCACGTCAGGTGGACGTCGTTAGATCACCAGACACGCGTTAAAACCTGTTCCACTTTTCTGAACAGTAGGCCATTGTGTGCCGGTGGGAATGGATGTCCAAACTTTACAAAACTGCGTAATATACGCGGGGACAGCATGTAAAAAAGCATATAAGAGCTTATTCCATTATCCGTGAAATAAAAGAATAAAATGATACAATAAATGAAAATAAAACCCAGCCAGGTACTCTTGGATGCGGGGGTGGCTTCAGTGGCGGTGTTCAGTCCTCTGTCTGCTATGAATCAATGTTAACAGGCATAAAAACTGTCTCTGTGTTGCTGACAATGTCCCACGTTTCTCAGCTACAGCTCCGAGGTTCACCAAAAGGTGAGAGTTTTGCGGACAAGACTGTTTTTAACCCATCATTCAGGTAGCTGCATTCCGACTTCGGGGAGGATGTCTAAACACGAAATTACTGTGCACACGTTTTCATTTTAAACCTGTCATCTCTTCCTACCAGCAGGCAATGGCCTACTCTTCAGAAAGGCGGAAAGTTTTCTTTTAACAAGTGCGCAAGATGGTCTGCGTGCGGGTTCGCAAACAGGACCTCGGTTTATAGTCTCATCCAATGGACTTTTGGAGGAGTGGAGTCGGTAGTGATGTTAACTCCAGGGGGAGGGGGGGAATCCCCTCGAACGTGCGTCTCAGTGGTGGTTCGACCCCGGGCCGTCACAGCACGAGCTCCATACTCTAACCACTAGGCTACCCCGCCACTTGAGTACTGAAGATGTTGGAATGAACATTGCTTGTGGAATATACACACGTTATATTTCTATGACGCAGACAACAATACAGCAGGGTCTTTGTTTTTACTCACACTGGCCATAGCTGGCCTGCTCTTCTAAAGAAAGATGGATTGGGGATTTGAGCGTGTGCCCAAGGTGTCAGGGCCGTGTTTGCACAGGGGACCTAGGCTCAGCTTAGACAGTCTCATCCGAAGAGCTTTTCCCAGGAGGGGAGCCTGTATGTCACCACTGTTGACTCCAGAGGAGAAATCCCCTCCACAGTGTCACCTCATGCACTGAGTTACTGTCAGAGTACATACATGGGCTCTCTCTGTAGCTGCACTGTCAGAGTACACACATGGGCTCTCTCTGTAGCTGCACTGTCAGAGTACAGACATGGGCTCTCTCTGTAGCTTCACTGTCAGAGTACACACATGGGCTCTCTCTGTAGCTGCACTGTCAGAGTACAGACATGGGCTCTCTCTGTAGCTGCACTGTCAGAGTACACACATGGGCTCTCTCTGTAGCTTCACTGTCAGAGTACAGACATGGGCTCTCTCTGTAGCTTCACTGTCAGAGTACAGACATGGGGCTCTCTCTGTAGCTTCACTGTCAGAGTACAGACATGGGGCTCTCTCTGTAGCTTTTCAGCTATCCTCCCAACCCCCACCCAGAATGAACACGTGACCTCATCATAATAATGTCTATGATTTAAGGAGAAAAAGAACTGACGTATGAGTTATGTTGATCACAAACCTTATTCTTTCGTTATTCTAACGATTTGCTACAGAAAATCGGGTCACGCCTGTGTTACAAGGCCTTGGAAATTTCTCCTTTCCCCCCTCCACCCTTGCATGTTCAAGTCTCCGTCTCTGTCTGTCTGTCTGTCTGTCTCCCTCCCCCTTTCTCTTTCTCTGTGTATCTCCTGCTCTTTCCTTTCTCTCTCTCTCACTTCTTCAGCTTTCTGTTTTTTCAACTATCTCCCCATAACTTTTCACCCCCCTCCCCCCGCATGCCTTGCCTTTTTCTCGCCTCCTCTTCTACCCCCCCCCCCCCCCTGCAAAACTGTTCAATAAAATGATGGCAGAAGCTTTCTTACGTAGTTTTCTCCTGGTGTCAAGCATCCCTCCCAGTCTGCAACTAACACACACACACACACACACACACACACACACACCACACACACACACACACACACACACACACAACACACAACATACCCACACACACAAGCAAACACATACTCACATGCACACACACACCACACATACACAACACAAAACACATACACACACACAGACCACACCATCACACACACACACATACATACACATATACGCACACCATCACACACACACTATCATACACACATAGACACACACACCATCACAACACCCTCTCCCCACCCCACACCATACCACCACACCACACCACACAACATAACACAACACTATACACACAACCCCTCTCCCCTCAACCTTCCCCTCCCCTCCACACACACCTCCCCAATCTCCCGTTGCCTCCATCACATCCCTCCCACCCCCTCTCCCCCCCTCCCCTCCCTCCCTCAAATTGGTCAGTAATGTTCATTGTTGTGGTTGTTAACACGTAGATGACATGTATTACCTGGTCTGCCTCTGTCGTGTCTGGTCGATATACATCCCAAACACACACACACACACACACACACACACACACACACACACACACACACACACACACACACACACCATCCCCACCTCCATCCCCACCTCCATCCCCACCATCCCCACCACCACCACCACCACCACCACCACCATCACTAGCATGATGATAGCAGGTGATTGCCACTCCCAAGTCTGATGTTATTACGATTTCTTGCATTTTTTGTTTTTTTGTTTTTTGTTGTCTGTCTGTCTGGATCTTCTGTTTCTTCTGTATCTGTTTTTTTTCTTCTTCCTTCTTGCCATCACATCAGCGATGTATAGATTTGCTTGATGAATCTTCTCATGTCTGAGGCACGTTTTGGCGATATTTATTCTTGGTTCCAGAGCCCACTAAAACGAATGGCATGAATGGCAGGATCTTTAACGTGTATATTCTCATGTTGTGTATTGTATATATACACATGTGTTTTTTGGGGGGTTTTTTGTTTTTTAAGATTTCCATATTTTACTAGGAAGTGTGTGATGCAAGCTTGGCAATATTCCTGGTTCCAGAGCCCACTAAAACGAATGATATGAATGACAGGATCTGTAATGTGTATATTCTTATCTTATGTGTTGTATAAATACACTTTTTTTAGCATCCATATTTTTACAAGGACGTTTGTGATACGATGGAAGTTGGCAATATTCCCGGTTCCAGAACCCACGAAAGCAAATGGCATGAATGACAGGATCTTTAACGTGTATAGTTATTCTCATCTTGTGTATTTTGACACACATCGTTTTGAGCTATCCACATTTTACTAGCACGTGATGCAAGTTGGCAACATTTCCTGTTTCAGAACCCATGGCCCACTAAACAAATGACATGAATGACGGGATCTTTAAGAGTGTATATTGATCTTGTGTATGTGTATACGCGCAAATTTAGCTTTTAATATTTCTTGGGATGTATGCCGAAAGAGTTTGGAAAGGGCCCCAGATAGAAAATCTTACCTACTAAATAATCTTCACACACACACACACACACACACACACACACACACACACACACACACACACACACACACACACACACACGTACACACACGCGTACACACACACAAACGCATACACATATATACACACAAACAAACGCACGCACACACACATACACACACACGAACGCACACATGCTCGCGCACACACACACGCACGCACACACACACACACACACACACACACACACACACACACACACACACACACACACACACACACACACACACACACACAAGAACGAATAAGGCAGTGAAACATCCGCACACAAGATGATCTAAGCGATGATAAAAATCTCCATCCCGGATTCAGCGAGCATGGTCCATTCAGACCACAACATTCTAGGCTCATCTGGCATTTCTCCAGATTTTGACAGCACTAAAACTCAACCATCACCGTTCCCTACCTTCCACACACGCCACACACACACACACACACACACACACACACACACACACACACACACACACACACACACAAACACACACACAAACACACACACTCACATACACACATTTTTTCTAGATAGCTGGATGAAAAAAGCAAATTTATTGTTTACTCAATGTACCATCTGGAAATAAAATTTTGACTTTGAAACACACACATACACATACACACACATACGCACACACATACGCACACACATACACATACGTGCACACACACACACGCGCGCGCGCGTACACACACAGACACCACACACACACACACGTACACACATACACGTACATGTATACACACACACACACACACACACACACACAACGTACACATACACACACATGTACACACACACATACACACACAGGTACATATACACACACACGTACACACACACATGTACACACTCAGAGACGTACTCAGACGCACACACAAACACACAAGCGTGCACACACACAGACGCACACACACGCGCACACACACACCAACACACACAGACGCACACACACGCGTGCAGACACACACACACACAGACACATACACTACTTCTCTTCCTTCTTTTATGTATGCATCTATATTTATCTGGCGAGAGGGAACTATTTAGGTTTTTGGTGGGTTTTTTTAAATAGAATTTTCAAAACTCAGATTTTTTTGTGCTCGTGTGTGTGTGTGTGTGTGTGTGTGTGTGTGTGTGTGTGTGTGTGTGTGTGTGTGGTGTGTGTGTGTGTGTGTGTGTGCGTGCGTGCGTGTGTGTGTATGCATGTATGTGGGTGGATGGGGTGTGTGTGTGGGTGTGTGTGTGTGTGTGTGTGTGTGTGTGTGTGTGTGTGACACACACACACACACAACACACACACACACACACACAAACACACACAAACACACATACACACACACACACACACACACACACATACACACACACACACACGTACGCTAAATAATGATGTATACCACACGGGACCTCGGTTTATCGTCTCATCCGAAAGACTAGAACCCAGACCACCACTCATGCTCTGATGGATGGGGGAAAAGTTCTGGGCCCAAACGGGATTCAAACCACTGCACACTCCGACCCGGACTTTTTGCTTTCTAGACAGGCGTGTTACCTCTAGACCACCGATCCACTGACGCACACACAACAGAGGACATGGATTCCACAGTAAAGGCAAGATAGAGGAATGGCATGGATTGGAAAGGCAAGACAGAGGAGTGGCATGTATTGGAAAAGCGATACAGAGGAATGGCATGGATTCTACAGTAAAGGCGATATAGACGAATGGTAAGGATTGGTAAAGGCCATACAGAGGAATGGCATGGATTGTAAAGGCCATACAGAGGAATGGCATGGGTTGTAAAGGCCATACAGAGGAATGGCATGGATTGTAAAGGCCATACAGAGTAATGGCATGGATTGTAAAGGCCAAACGGAGGAATGGCATGGATTGTAAAGGCCATACAGAGGAATGGCATGGATTGTAAAGACCATACAGAGGAATGGCGTGGATTGTAAAGGCCATACAGATGAATGGTATGGATTGTAAAGGCTATGCAGAGGAATGGCATGGATTGTAAAGGCCATACAGAGGAATGGCATCGATTGTAAAGGCCATACAGAGGAATGGCATGGATTGTAAAGGCCACACAGGGGAATGGCATGGATTGTAAAGGTCATGCAGGGGAATGGCATGGATTGTAAAGGCCATACAGAGGAATGGCATGGATTGTAAAGGCCATACAGAGGAATGGCATGGATTGTAAAAGGCTATACAGAGGAATGGCATGTATTGGAAATGTTATGCAGAGGAATGGCATGCATTGTAAAAGCTATACAGAGGAATGGCATGGATTGTACAGGTTATACAGAGGAATGGCATGGATTGTAAAGGCTGTAGAGAGGAATGGCATGTATTGTAAAAGCTATACAGAGGAATGGCATGGATTGTAAAGGTTATACAGAGGAATGGCATGGATTGTAAAGGCTGTAGAGAGGAATGGCATGGATTCAACGGTAAAGGCCATACAGTGGCAAGTCGTGGATTGAAAGGCAATACAGAGGAATGGCATGGATGGATAGGCGATGCAGGAGAGTGCATGGATTATACAGTTGAGGCGATGGAGAGAAAAAGCATGGATTGCAAAGTCGAGACAGAGGAATGGCATGGACTGTGCAGTTAATTTGATAGAGAAAAAAAAGGATTGTGAAGGCCATATAGAGGAATGGCATGGATTGCAAAGGCGAGACAGAGGAATGGCATGGGTTGGAAAAAAGGCGATGCAGAGAAA
>CM060323.1:9397153-9399653 GCA_030674155.1 Stramonita haemastoma
ACTCACCACGGACAACATAAGAAATCTTTCACAAGTCTTCTTGCCCCCCCTCTCTTTCCCCGCTCAACACCCCTACCCCCCCCCCCCCCCAACACACACACACACACACACACACACACACCTTTCCATCTGCCTCCGTCCCCCTCCCACCTCACCCCCGTTAAGACTTCTCTACCCCTCCCCCCTCCCTGGTTTATCCGCCACTCTCTCCATCCCCCCCCCATACCCACTTCCCACCCCCTACGCCCCCCCCCCCATCATACACGCGGTAGAAGATCCCCCCACCCCCACCCCTCTGTAAGGAGACATTCAGCACGCGCCCAGCACGCGTGCAAATCAATATTCATGACCATATTTGGCAACTTTTTGCGCGCGGGAGCCCGACGCGCGCCCAAAGGGCTTGATGCCCTCAACACACACACACACACACACACACACACACACACACACACACACACACACACACACACACGTGTGTGCGTACACACGCAAACGCACACACACACACACACCCACCGTGTCCACCTCCCCACTACCCCACCCACCACCCATCTCTCCCGCCTTCCCTCTCCTCCTCCCCTACCGTGCGACAAGGAACAGACTTCTGTGGAAAGTATGGAGGGAGGGGGGAGGTGAGAGGGGGGAGAAAGTGGGGAGAGAGGGGGAGAGTGGGGTAGGGTAACTCGAGAGGTGCCATCATGTCCCCCTATTTTTTTCTGTATTTTATTTTGGGTTGTCAGTTGTTGGCGCGGGTAGTTGTGCTTGCACCCCTCCCCTCTTTTCCTGAGTGCGGGAAAGAATTCATATTGTGTAGTTCTAGGTCGTGTGTGTGTGTGTGTGTGTGTGTGTGTGTGTGTGTGTGTGTGTGTGTGTGTGTGTGTGTGTGTGTGTGTTGTGTGTGTTGTATGTGTGTGTTTATGTGTGTATGTGTGTGTATGTGTGTCTTATTTATATATTTATTTCATTCTTTTATTTTGAGGATAATGGAATAAGTACTCATGTGCTGTTTTACATCGAGTCCCCGTGTGTATCCCATAACCTATGTGGTCGAAGGGTAGCGAGGCGTCTGAGACCTCACTTCTCCAGGGGCCAGCATTAGAGGGCGGCGCCCATCTCCTCTCCCTCGCTGCTGTATCTTCCCTGACCCTCAAAAGCGCAGGTACCCAATTACAGCTGGGTGAACTGGGGAACTGTACTGAAGCCAAGGCGCAGAGTCACCTATCCACTTGGTAACCACGCTCGATGCTGCTTGGGAAGCGAGTGCCCTGACCACTGAGCTATCCCGTACCTAGTCCCGTGTGCATGCAGTTTGTAAATTTTGTCATCCGTTCCCATCGGCACACAATGGCTTATTCTTATGAAAAGCAGAGCAGGTTTTAACGTGTGACTGTGCAGAAGATCTCTCTCTCTCTCTCTCTCTCTCTCTCTCTCTCTCTCTCTCTCTCTCTCTCTCTCTCTCTCTCTCTTAGTTTGTAAAAAAGCATGTTTGCTTATGCCATGACCCTCTTTAGAGAATTTTTTTTATTCAGTTCAATTCAATTCAATTTAATTCTCTCTCTCTCTCTCTCTCTCTCTCTCTCTCTCTCTCTCTCTCTCTCTCTCTCTCTCTCTCTCTTCTCTCTTATGCCCAGAGGGCTGGTTGTAAAAAAGCATGTTTGCTTATGCCATGACCCTCTTTAAATAAAATATTTTTTATTCAAATCAATTCAATTCAATTCAATCATTCTCTCTCTCTCTCTCCTCTCTCTCTCTCTCTCTCTCTCTCTCTCTCTCTCATCTCTCTCTCTCTCTCTCTCTCTCCTCCCTCCCTCCCTCCCTCCCTCCCTCTTTGATCCCCACCCTCAATTCTGAAAAAGCAAAGGATACAATAATGAAAGAATGTATCTACTTTATCACCTAAGTCGTCAAAACACCTGGGCCAGCAGTTACCGCATTGGAGTGAAAAAAACTAAAGGGAAAACAACAGTATGGCCTGACTATGTCCATTGTCACTTTGACTTGCTGAAGTGGATGAGCATTACAGTTAAGGCTCTGTCACACGGTGCATTGGGAAACAGAAGTTTTGGAAACAGAACCCAAGCATTTGGAAACAGAAGTTTTGGAAACAGAACCCAAGCATTGGAAACAGAACCCAAGCATTTGGAAATAGAGCCCAAGCATTTGGAAACAGAGCCCAAGCATTCGGAAACAGAAACCAAGCATTCGGAAAAAGAGACCAAGCATTCGGAAACAGAGACCAAGCATTTGGAAACAGAGCCCAAACATATAGAAAAAGAGCCCAAGCATTCGGAAACAGAGACAGAGGAAAAACCATCATATGAAACCATTTTTGTGAGTGTTTTGGTTTCAAATGATGTTGATTCAGAAAGAAAAAGAAAACGATTTCGTGCATCAGCAAGCTCGAAGTTTCTTGTGTTTTATAGTGACATGATGGGTTTGCTGGATTCCTGTGTTGCCTTTTGGACAGTTTCTACATCCCTCAGTATTCCCCCTTAGGGCG
>CM060323.1:9402153-9419653 GCA_030674155.1 Stramonita haemastoma
ATTATTATTATTATTATTATTATTATTATTATTATTATCATGATTGTGCCCGTCTGGAGCAATCGTGAATTTCTACTGCTGTGCCTTTGATGTTATGGAAACACCAGTATCCATGCATGTCACTGTTTAGCACTAGAGGCTAAAAGCATTTTGTCTGATTTTTTAAGCAGACATTCCATATCTTTTTTTATCCCTGGTTTGTTCTTGCACTGCTGGGCTCTTTTCTTCTGAACTGTCGACCCTTCCAGCCCCTGCCCCTCAAAGGGAAGCTATCTGTGATATCAGTATGTATTTCCTACACTAACCTCATCACCATGTGCTATAAGTTATAGTCTAGCATTTCAAAGCAAGTCTTTCAAATAGCAAATAAACCAAACAAAAAACCAACAAACAAACAAAAAGAAAAAAAACCCATCCCCCAAAACAAAAACACCAAAAACAAACACCGGCGCCATATAAAGAAATGGAGAAAGGTGTGTGTGTGTGTATGGGAGGGGGGGGGAGGAGGGAGAGTCTCAAGGGAGGGAAGTGGTGAGTGAGGAAGCCACAGCCCCCAGGCACTAATCTGTCTGTTTATTATTTTTCGTTTTTAGAAATTATCTTTTAACTTTTTTTTTTAGAGTTCTATGTGGCATCCTGCCTTGTAAAGAAATGAAAGGTTTATTCCTTTTTTAAGAGTTTTATTTTGAGCGGAAATTTTCCACTTGTTTTCCTTCTCGTATCATGCTAGATTTTATAGTTACAATTCAGATGCGTTATTCCCCACTGGAATTGGTCCTGACTACCTAGATTTTATAGGTACAGCTGAATTCAGTTGACAATTGCGTATTCAATTCCATTCATTTTGGCGTTGTCCTTACCACCTATATATTTTTTTAAAAGTATAACTGAATTCAGCTGACAATTGGGTATTTAATTCCATTCATTTTGGCGATGTCCATGCTAACTAAATTTCATTGTTGCAATTCGGTTGACAATTCAATTGTTTTGGCGATACACTTTCTAGATTTCATAGATAAGTTCAGTTGAGAATTTCACCCCTTAATCTTAGTGATGTTTTTACAAAACAGATGTTATAGTTACAATTCAGTTAACAAACCCATATATTATTTGGCAATGTCTTTCTTTACTTAGCAAGATTTCATAGTTACAGTTCAGTTGAGATTTCCACATTCATTTCGGCGATGTCCTTACAGCACTAGATTTCATAGCTGCAACTCAGTTGACGTTTCATCGTTCACTTTAGCGATGTCCTTACTAACTTAGTTGACAAATCTACATTCATTTTGGGAATGTACTTACTAGCCAGTTTTCATAGTTACAGCACAGTTGACAAATCTGCCTTTATTTTGACAATGATCTTGCCAATCAGAGTTCTTAGCAGCTTCAAGTCAACTGACAATTCCACAGACAGTTTGGCAAAGTCCTCTCTCACCAGTTGCGATTCAGTTGACAATTCTACATTGACATTGGCGATGTCCTTACCAACTAGATTCCATGGTTGCAATAAAACTGAACATTTCCCATTCATTTAGAGCGATGTCTACCAATCGTTCTCTTTGTTATTAGGCTAGTTCACTCCCAAACCTTCAGCTTCCCGACAGGCTCTTGGTGGGGTGAGGGCATGGTATGGTGGGTGTGGGGGTGAAGGGATGGACAGGGTGGCGTGGTTCTCCTCGTCTTCAGGTCATCTTGTCCCCCACACCGCTCTAATTACACCCTCACCCCCCCCCCCCCCTCCTGACACACGGCCCTGGCTGCTTTGACAGTGGAGCAGGAGAGGGGTAGGAGTGGTGGTGGGGGTGAGGAGGGTGGGTGGGGTGGGGGGTAGGCGTGAGGGTAACGAGGTTAGGGGAGGGGTGTATGATGTGGGGGGTAGGGGGCGGAGGGGGGTGTAGTTGGGTGTATGAAGAACAGGGACAACGGCTACATCCTATTCCACACATGCATGCACGCGCACACAAATGCATGTGTACACAAACACGTGCACGCACGCATGCGCGTGCGAGCGGGAGCGCGCGCGCACACACACACACACACACGTGAATGCGTGCAGTTGCATCAATATCTACACTCGCACATTCACTCTAGTATATGCGCGTGCGTGCGCGTGGGAGCACACACACACACACACACACACACACACACACACACACACACACACACACACACACACACACACACACACGTACACACACACACCCGCACGAACCGCGCACGTATGCATGCACACACACACACACACACACACACACACACACACACACACACACACACACACACACACACACACTATCGCACCCTCGCGTGCCTGAGTGTGTTTCATGATAACTGGGATCACTTTTCGCTTTCAATGGTCTCCAGGGCGCAGCTCAGTTTTTTCTGTCCAGTTATCTGTTGAGGACGAGCACACTTGCGCTTTGTGCGCGCGCGCGTGTGTGTGCACTCGTGCGTGCGTGTGTGCGCACGCGCGAGCGTGCGTGTGTGTGCTTTCTTTCACTCAAATTTTGTACTTTTTTTCTTGCTTTCTTACAGCCCCAATCCCCCACTCTACCCACTTCCTCTTCACAGTTTTACATCATAAAGCATTTTTATATAAGCTGCTTTTTTCTATCATTTCATCTTTATTTACGTCTTGTGTAATCTTTTCCAGTACACAGAATTTGTCTTTCTTCATTTTTTGAAATTGAAATTATTTCTTCATCCGTTTTATGTATTTAAATATTTATTTATTCATTTATTCACCTAGTTACTTCTTTTTAACTTTCTGTTATTTATTTGGTAATTAACTTCATTCCTTATGCGTTTCCTTTTTTGTTTGTTTGTTTCGATCCTCGGCAAGAGCTCCAAGTTTACCAATGGTCAGTTTTTGCGTATGCAACCCGTTTGGGCCCCAAACTTTCCCCCCGTCCATTAGATCATGAGTGGTGGTCTGGGTGCTGGTCTTTCAGATGAGACGATAAACCGAGGTCGCGTGTGTTACACATTATTTAGCGCAGGTAAAAGAACCCACGGCAACAAGAGGGTTGTCCCTGGCAAAATTCTGTAGAAAAAAGCCACTCTGATAGGGAAACAAATACAATTACAAACAGAAAAAGATTTTTTTTTAATGGGTAGGCGCTGCACTTGTGGCGACGCGCTCTCCCTGAGGAGAGCAGCCCGAATTTCACGCAGAGAGATCTGGTGTGGCATAAAGGGGTATAACTAAATAATAAATAAATAAATGAATAAAATAATTAATTAATTAAACCACCACTGAAATAGCCCCATTATGACTCCGGAATCGTGCCTTACCACGACACCAGTCTGTATATGCTAAAGTGTCTAATTTTGTCATCGGTTCATACCGGTACACAATGATCTACTCTTCTAAAAGGTGGAAAGGGATTTAAACGAGTATGCAAGATGTTACGAGTGCGGTCGTACATCGGATTATAGTCTCATTCAGAGGACCGGTACCAGTCATTTCATTCCGCTTTTTCTTGCCACTTTAGTCATGCTTTTTTTTTTTATTGTTCTTTTTTTTTCCAATGGAAACTCTTCTATCCTGCTTCTTTGCATTTTTTTCTGTCTGTCTTTCATTGCATTTCATTTTCTTTGTTTTTATAGATCTCATTGGTTTTTGCTTTGTTTTCTTACTGAACAGTTCATGAATTTGGTTTTTGTTTATTTTTTCTCTTCAAATCGTGTTTTTATTTTATATTCTATTTTGAATGCTTTTAAAAATTTGTTTTCCTGCTATTCCTTATAGGGGGGGGGGGGGGGGGCTCAGTCTTTTTTCTTTCTTTTTCCTCCTTGTGTTTTTCTCTTCTTCCTCTTTTTCCATCTTTTTATTTTCTCTGTCCTTCCTTCTGCCCCCCCCCCCCCCCCTTTCGCCCCCATAATCGTGGGTTCTTTTATTCATTCAGGTTTTTTAAAAAAATTCTTTCTCTTTTTTTGCTTTCCTTTTTCCTCTCCTCTTTTTCTTTTCCTAATTCTCCATTCCTTTCGGTTTTTTTTCTTTCATTTTTCATCTTCTTTTTCACTTCGTTTCCTTTCGGTTTTAACGCTTAATATATTTTCCTTTTTGTTCTCGGTGTTTTAACGCCAACTTGAAAGTAATATCTTGATCAATAACAACGGAATTAGGTTGTACTCTGCGTAACTTTCATTACAAGCAGTTATAGCAAACAACGAACAAGTGAGAAATGAGAGGGGTGGAAACACGGGGGGGGGGGGGGGGGGGGGGGCGTTGTGAGAAGAGAGATGGAGAGGGGGGTTGACAGGCAGGCAGGCAGGCAGGCAGGAGAGAGAGAGAGAGAGAGAGAGAGAGAGAGAGAGAGAGAGAGAGAGAGAGAGAGAGAGAGAAGAGAGAGAGAGACAGACAGACAGACAGACAGACAGACAGACAGACAGACAGACAGACAGACAGACAGACAGACAGACAGACAGACAGACACACACACACACACACACACACACACACACACACACACACACACACACACACACACACACACGCACACACACACACACACACACATTCCAATCTAGTCATGTTGTTTATCCCCACCACACCCCCCACCACCACACACACACACACACACACACACACACACACACACACACACACACACACACACACACACACACCCAAGCCTGAGAGATATAGGCAGAGACGCACAGACATACACACAGAGACAGACAGAGACAGCCAGAGACAGAAATAGCCAGAGACAGACAGACAGACGGACAGCCTGACGGACAGACAGACGCACAGAGACAGAAAGCTTGAGGGAGTTAGACAGACATAGAGAAAAATGAGGGGACCGACTGTCAGCAGCTAGGCCCAAACAATGCAAATAAAATGCAAAGGAGGAAGAAGTTGACATCTCCAAGGACATGCAACATCCCTGACTTCACACCCTCTGCATAGAGGCTGCTGCAACCAGAGCAGACAGGATCCATCCATCCATCCATCCATCCATTCATTCATTCATTCATTCATTCATTCATTCATTCATTCATTCATTCATTTCATTTCTTTCTTTCTTTCACTGGTTTATTTCGAGGATAATGGAATAAGCACTCATATGCTATTTTTTACATTTAGTCCCCGTGTGTATGCAGTTTTGTCATCCGTTCCCACCGGCACACGATGGCCTACTCTTTCGAAAAGCGGAACGGGTTTTAACGTGTGCGTTCGCACACGATGCCTCGGTGTACAGTCTCATCCGAAGGATTTCAGGGGTAGTGGAGCCGGCGCTGATGTTAACTCTAGAGCAAAAAGTCATCTTGAACGAGAATCGAATATGGGTCAGCAGATGACAAGCGCATCACTCTAACCACCAGGCTAGAGGGAGGGGGAGGGGGCGAATGGGGAGGGGAGAAAACTGTTCCACTTCACAAGGGGGCTTCTTCTCTGTCCAGCTGCCTCTCTTAGAATTGGGTCTTTTTCTTCTTCTCTATCTCTCGTTTGCTTTATTTAGTTACACCGTCAGATGAGCCTAGGAAAAATAATGGTATGTCCTTTCCAGCTCCTCTCGAGGGCCGTACAGCTTGGTCTGTAGGGGTATCTCCGTCGGCCACACTTTCTCCCTCAGGTCTCTGAACAGCATGAACCTCTTTGAAGGATGTGCTCGCCAGTCTGGTTTGTTTTTGGTTTTTTTGGTGGTGGTGGTTGTTTTTTTACCACAGGCACGCAGGGAGAAAAGATGGAACGAGTTTTAGCATTGTGGACATGTGGTGATTTAGCCTGTTGTGCGTGAAGGCGGTTCTCTAAAGACCTTCAACTGTCTAGAAGGTAGGGTTCTCTGAAGACTTTATCTGTCTAAAAGGTGCATATCTGAAGACCTCCATCTGTCTAGAAAGCGATTATCTGATGACCTCCATCTGTCTAGAAAGCGATTATCTGATGACCTCCATCTGTCTAGAAAGCGATTATCTGATGACCTCCATCTGTCTAGAAAGCGATTATCTGATGACCTCCATCTGTCTAGAAAGCGATTATCTGATGACCTTCATCTGTGTAAAAGACATGGTCCTCTGAAGTCCTTTTTCACTTTTTCTAGAATGCTGTATTGTATTGTGTTGTGCTCTATTGTATTGCATTGTATTGTATCGTATCGCACAGCACTTTCAGTCACAGCAGGTTTCTCTACATGAAATTTAGGCTTCTCTTACCGTGGAGGGTGCGTCGCCACAAGAGCAGCGCCACCCATAAAAAGTCTTGTCTGCGTGTGCATTTGTTTTCAAATGCCTGTGGCGTTTTTCCACAAGACTATTTCTGCTAGGAAAAGCCCTCCTCTTACCGTGGGTTCTTTTACGAGCGCTTAACGCATGCCGCACACAGGTCCTCGATTTATTGTCTCCTCAGAGAGACTGGTACCCAGACCACCTCTCTGGTTTATTTATTTATTCTTTTATATGGAGGATAATGGAATAAGCACTCACGTGTTTTACATCCAGCTCCCGTGTGCATGCAGTTTTGTCAATCTTGTCATCTGTTCCCACCGGCACATGATGGCCTACTCTTAGGAAAAGCGGAACAGGATTAACGTGTGCGCAAGATGTTCTGCGTGCGTTCGCACTCGGGCCTCGGTTTATAGTCTCATCTGAAGGATTTTGGGGAGAGTGGAATCAGCACTGTGTTAACTCTAGGGCAAAAATCTCCTCTAACGGGAATCGAACCCGGGTCGTCAAATTGCGACCGCAATGTTCTGACCACTAGGCTATCCCGTCCCCCTGTGTGTGTGTGTGTGTGTGTGTGTGTGTGTGTGTGTGTGTGTGTTGTGTGTGTGTGTGTGGTGGGGGTGTGGTGTGGTGTGGTGTGGTGTGGTGTGTGTGGTGTGGTGTGGTGTGGTGTGGTGTGGTGTGGTGTGGCGTGGCGTGGTGTGGTGTGGTGTGGTGGGAGTGCGTGTGTGTGTGCGTCTGTGCACGCGTGCGTGCGTGCATGCGCGCGCACGTGCGTGTGTGCCTTGAGTGTGTGCGTTTCTTTCTGTGCCATTGCTTTGGCGTGTACAGGTCATGCTACACGCCCTTTGCTCTCCCCTCGTTTTTTGTTTTCAGTGTTTTTTTCTCCAGCGCAGTGGCCACACCTTGGGGCTGTTCTCAATAAGCTGTACTGTCTCCATCACCAAGTCGTTTAGCATTGAGCATCGGAGACAGAAATCCGCCGAGGCAATCCAAGGGAGCTAACAGCTTCCGAATCAAAGAGAATCTTACAGTTTATTACAGTTTGTTCCCTTCTCTCGCACCCTCTCTGTCTGTCGGTCGGTCTCTTTGCTCTCTTTGCTACCTCCCTTCTCTTTCTCTCTGTCCTACTGCCCCCCCCCCCCCCCCCCCCCCTCTCTCTCTCATTCTCTCTCTGCTTGTGCGTGCGTGCGTGCGTGTGCGTGGTACTTGCATGCGTGCGTGTGTGTGTGTGTGTGTGTGTGTTGTGTGTGTGTGTGTGTGGGTGTGCGTGCGTGCGTGCGTGCGTGCGTGTGTGCGTGTCTTCTCCCTCTCCTTCGTCTGTCTGCCTCTCTGTCTGTCTGTCTCCGCCTCTCTGTCTCTCTCTCTCCACTCTCTTTAAAAAAAAACCTAACACGTAAACATGTTTTCCTATATTTTCAAACCATAACACAAATTGACCAAAGTCGTTTCAAGCATCATCAGTAACATTTCACCAACACGGTTACTGGGAGAACCAGTGGGTTGGTGGTCTACAGGTAACACGCCTGCCTAGAAAGCGAGATGTCCGGGTTGGAAGTGTGCGGTGGTTTGATCCCCGTTTGGGCCCAAAACTTTTCCCCCATCCATTTAACCATGAGTTGTGGTCTGGGTGCTAGTCTTTCAGATGAGACGGTAAACCGAGGTCCTGTGTATTCCACATTTAGCATAGGTAAAAGAACCCACGGCAACAAAAGAGTTGTCCCTAGCAAAATCATGTAGAAAAATAGCCACTCTGATATGGAAACAAATACAGTTGCAGACAGGAAAAGGAACAGTGATAATGGGTGGCGCTGCTCTGTGGCGACGCGCTATACCCGGGGAGTACAGCCGAAATTTCAAGCAGAGAAATCTGCCGTGACTTCAAGGTGTATAACACTATGGCATTCAACGATTGCAATGGTTTATGTCCATAATTCTTACCCTAAAGATTGAGTTATTGAAAAACAAAAAAGTATATTTATATCAGCAGATAAATGACAAAATATGACGAGGAAGAGCACAAATGCATAAGGATATCCGATATGATTTGATTTCTATTTCAAACGTATTGATTTATTGTCTTCTTGTCAACAGTGTTGCACCTGCCACAATATTGCTCTCTCCTCTCTCTCTCTCTCTCATCTCTCCTCTCTCTCTCTCTCTCTCTCTCTCTCTCCTCTCTCTCTCTCTCTCTCTCTCTCTCTCTCTCTCTCTCTCTCTCTCTCCTTATCCTCGAATAAAAGACTTTGCCTTGCCTTGCCTTGCCTGCCCCCCCCCCTCCTCTCTCTCTCTCTCTCTCTCTCTCTCTCTCTCTCGTCTTGAATCTAGATCAGTAACAAGTATGTACAAGACCAGGCTTCATTGTCAGGACTTTAACTTTAAAGGTTGAAGGGAAACAATTACTGCCACAGATTTCCATGCAAGGCACTCCCGCTTCTGTCCCTTACAAAGAGTCCTACTGACAGCATTTCGATCTTATGTGTGTCGTCAAATCATCTCTCTCTCCTCTCTCTCTCTCTCTCCTCTCTCTCTCTCTCTCTCTCTCTCTCTCTCTCTCTCTCTCTCCTCTCTCTCTCTTGTGTGTGGGGTGTGTGTGTGTGTGTGTGTGTGTGTGTGTGTGTGTGTGTGGTGTGTGTGTATGTGTATGTGTGTGTGTGTGAAGTTCCAGTTATTCAGTAACAAAATACAAGGCTAACGTTTCATTTTCTTCGCTTCTCTTAAAACAAAGTAACAGACAAATAAAAAGAGTATATCAAACCAAACGAAAAGAAAACAGTAAGAGTGCACACTCACTCACAAACATCAGTGTTCCTCACCCCTGCCCCCCCTCCTTTCCGTGTCTTTTCTAGAATCCCACCCATTTCGGAACACACACACACACACATACATACACACACACACACACACACACACACACACAGATATATATATATATATATATATATATATATATATATATATATACATACAAACACACTCTCTCCAGGAATATTATGACCAGCATCCTCCTCCTCCCACCCCCACCCTACCTACCTCCCTCTCCTCCCCTCTCCCCATCCTTCCCTTCCCTATCTCTTAACCTCAATGCAGTTGGGTGTCCTTGTGGACATTCATTATGATCGCTATTGCCACCATTGTAACCACCATTACCATGATCGTCCTCCTCCTCGTCGTCGACGTCATCATCACCATCATCAACCTTGCTAATCGTCATCAATATCATCTTTAGCCTTCGCAGCATCACTGTATAATTATACTGTCTGTATTTTTGAATGACCACATCCCCCCCTACACACACGCACGCACGCACGCACACACCACACACACACACACACACACACCACACACACACACACACACACACACACACACTCTCACTCACTCACTCACTCTCTCTCTCACATACATATGAGCAAGTGACTCACAGAGAGAGAGCGCGAGAGAGAGCGAGAGAGAGCGAGAGAGAGAGAGAGAGAGAAGACAGACAGACAGACAGACAGACAGAGACAGACAGACAGAGACAGAGAAAGACATAGCCAGACACACAGACTGAAAGGAGGAGACGGACAGACAGGCAAGCAAAATGACGGACAGGATGTGTGGGTACAATACAATACAATACACCACACTAGAATACAAGACAATACGAGGCATGCACTACTACACTACACTACACTACACACCTACACTACACTACACTACACTACACTACACTACACTACACTACACTACACACACACTACACCACACTACACTACACTACACTACACTACACTACACTACACTACACTACACTACACTACACTACACTACACTACAACCCCCCAAATTGCTGCTGACCTCATCAGGACAGGAGTGACCACAGACGTAGCCGTTGCAAAGCGAGGCAAGAAAGACTAGGCAAGACAAGGCAAGAAAGAAAGCAAGGCAAGAAAAGACAAGGCAAGGAAGAAAAGACAAGGCAAGAAAAGCAAAGCAAGCAAAGAAAAGACAGCAAGACAAGAAAAGACAAGACAAGCCAAAGCAAGAAAAGACAAGGCAAGAAAAAGACAAAGGCAAGAAAAGGACAAGGCAAGAAAAGACAAGGCAAGACAAGACAAGGCAAGAAAAGACAAGACAAGGCAAGACAAGACAAGAAAAGACAAGGCAAGAAAAGACAAGACGAGGCAAGGCAAGACAAGGCCAACCCCAAAACATGCTGACCTCACTATGATAGGAATAGTCAGAGATGTAGCCCTTGCTGCGCATGTAGTAAAGAATACAAGACAGGACAAGGCAAGACCATACAAGACATGGGCAAAGACAAGATCAGACAAGAGCAAAGATAAGGCAAGGTAACCCCCAAACATGCTGAACTCATTATGGTTGGAATTTTCGGAGATGTAGCCCTTGATGTGCATGTAGTTAAGAATACAAGACAGGACAAGGCAAGACAAGGCAAGACAAGGCAACCCCAGAACATGCTGACATCATGATAGGAATAGTCAGGGATTTAGCCCTTGCTGTGCATGTAGTTAATTAAGAATACAAAACAAGACCAGACAAGGGCAAAGATAAGACAAGACAAGACAAAACGAGACAACATTCAAAACATGTTGATCTCATATTGACAGGAATAGTCAAGAGACGCAGTCCTTGTTGTTGTGCATGTGGTTTCATAAAACTTAAAACAACACACCACAACCCAACACAACATCACCCCCACCCCCTGGCTGACCTCATCGTGGTAGGAGTAATCGGAGACGTAGCCCTTGCTGCGCATGTGGTTGAGGATGGTTTGGGTGATGGGCACGCTGAGGTCGATGATTGGCGGAGCCGGGGCCACGTGACGCACGGGGCTGGGCGCCATGGGGGCGGGCTTCGTTCTGATTGGCTGCCGAGGAGGTGTTGTTGTTGCCCTCTAGGGTCAGGTGCATGCGCTTCTGGCAGTCAGTGCAGGACATGAGGAAGCGGGTCACTGCCTCCCGGGGCAGGAAGCTGTAGGTCTCCGCGATCTGAAACAGGGGGGGGGTCTTCTGTCAGGCAGAGAAGCAACAATTTGTCAACTTGCCAGCTAGCCGGTCACACCTGGCCAGTCTACCTAACTACCTTCCTACCCACCTGTCCACACATCATTCCATCTATCTGTCTATAGATCTCTATCTATTATTATATCTATCTATCTATCTATCTATCTATCTATCTATCTATCTATCTATCTATCTATCTATCTATCTATCTACCTACCTACCTACCTACCTACCTACCTATTTAATCTATCTACCTACCTACCTATCTACCTACCTACCTATCTATCTACCTACCTACCTACCTACCTACCTATGTTTCTGTCTGCCTGTCTGCCTTCCTGTCCATCTGTCCATCTATCTGTCCGTCTATCTGTCCGTCTGTCTATCTGCCTGCCTGCCTGCCTGCCTTGCCTTGCCTTGCCTTGCCTTGCCTTGCCTTGCCTTGCCTGCCTGCCTGCCTGCCTGCCTACCTACCTGTCTACCTATCTATCTACCTATCTATCTATCTAAATATCTATCTATCTGTATGTCTGTCTATGTATCTGTCTATCTGTCTGTCTGTCTGTCTATGTATCTGTCCGTCTATGTATCTGTCTATCTGTCTGTCTGTCTGTCTGTCTGTATGTCTATCTCTCTATCTAGCTAGCAAGCTAGCTATCTATCTATCTGTCCGTCTATCTGTCCGTCTATCTCTATCTCTATCTCTCTCTCTATCTATCTCTCTCTCTCTATCTCTCTATCTCTTTATCTATCTATTTCTCTCTCTCAACCTCGTTATCGCTTTATCTATCCCCCTTTCTATCTTACTATCCACCATACAGAAGAAGGAATGAAAAAGGAATAAGAGGCACAAGGAAGGAGAAAAGAAAGAAAACGAACGATACAAGAAAGAGAGAAAGAAATGGAAAGTGGAGAGAGAGAGAGAGAGAGAGAGAGAGAGAGAGAGAGAGAGAGAGAGAGAGAGAGAGAGAGAGAGAGAGAGAGAGAGAGAGACAGACAGACAGACAGACAGACAGACAGACACAGACAGACAGACAGACAGACACAGACAGACAGACAGACAGACAGACAGACAGACAGACAGAAAACAGACGAAGACAGAGACAGATACAGGCGATGCAGTGGAAAGGGCCTAACAACATCAACAACAACAACAATGATAGTGATAAAAATGAAAAATGACCACGACGACAATGATAAACCAAAAACCCAGGTAGATAAAATAAAACAGAGAAAAACCAAAACAAGACAAAAAAGCTGGCAGTATGGCTTGACCATGTCTTCCAAATTTTTGTTTAATGACTAGCAGACGAGGACGGTCACGGGACAGGCGGCATCAAAGACGGAGGTCCAGACAGGCCATCTGTCCACCTCGCGTGACAAGGCACACTCACGACCCCCACCCCCATCCCCACCTCTGACCCCCCTCTCACCCCACCCCCACCACCCCTGACCCCCTCTGCCCCGTCAATTCGAACAATTTCACCTCTCTCTCTCTCTCCTCTCTCTCTCTCTCTCTCTCATCTCTCTCTCCCCTCTCTCTCTCTCTCTCCTCTCTCTCTCTCTCTCTCTCTCTCTCCACACACACACCACACACACACACAATCCCTCTCTCTCTTTCACTCTCTCCCTCACTCTCCCTCACTCAGTAACTCTTTCTCTCTCTCTCTCTCTCACTCACTCACTCCCTCTGTCTGTCTGTGTCTCTGTCTTTTTGTCTGTCTCTCTGTCTGTCTCTCTGTCTCTCTGTCTCTCCCTCTCCCCCTCTCTCTCTGTACGCCATCAACAGAACAATCTTCTTCATAGCGCCCCCCGGAGCTCGACCCCATCAACAAGCCGTTATTAAAAAAGTTATAGATACAGCCTAGCCTGGCCTGACCTCCTCCTACCCCCCCCCCCCCCTCCTCTCTCTCTCTCTCTCTCTCTCTCCCTCTCTCTCTCTCTTTCCCCTCTCTCTCCCTTTCTCAGGAATATCATATTATGATTACCATCGCCGCCGTCTGTGAAACGCTTCATCAAAGAGACGACGAGCTATCCGAGGGGGGTCGTTGAAGTTCATCTTCCTGCCCACAGACACTACCGCCGCACATTAAATCAGGAAGAATCTTCTCTCTCTCTTCCTCCACGATCTACTCTCCATCTCTCTCTCCTCTCTCTCTCTCTCTCTCTCTCTCTCTCTCTCTCTCTCTCTCTCTCTCCTCTCTCTCTCTCTCTCTCGTTCTAAATCAAGGGGCTTCGTTTTTTGTTTTTTTAATAGCCATTTAACTTATGATATTAGATAGACCACTTAGGCGCGCACAGTCACACAGATACAGATTACACACACACGCATTATTATATAATATATATTAGTGATATATATATATATATATGTGATATATATATGTGATATATATATATATATATATAGTGATATATATATATATATATATATATATATCACATAATGCTTTAGCCTGACGTCCACTTTTGTCTGCACCAACTGTGGCACAGCCTGCCATGCACGGCTTCGTCTGCCGGGCCACTCGGGCCAGATGCTGCTCAACATACAAAGACTGAAGTGACTACACGACTACAGAAGGCTCCTGATCTATTGTAATAACTATGTATACTGAAGGAAAAGTGGACTCCTCATTCAGCCATAACGCTTAGACCTCAGCCGAGAACGAAAGACAAAATGACACAACACAAATAAACTCTAGCCATCGTCTATTACGACACCACTGCAGACAGCACACAGGCAATAGGAAATCAAGGTTGCTCTGTTACATTCTTCTGTTTTTGTCCACTGTTGCACTCGTGATCTGACGCTGCAGGCTCGAGGCACTGCTGAGGCACCAGCTTCAAGGGATTTTCCCCTGGAGTTGAAATAGGTACCGACTCCACTCCCTCCAAAAGTCCTTCGGATGAAACTATAAACCGAGGTCCCGTGTGCGTACACACGCGCACAGAACATTTTGTACATTATGGTAAAACCCGTTTCGCCTTTCTGAAGAGTAGACCATTGTATGTCGGTAGGAACGGACGGTAAGAATAAAGAAAAATGGCATGCACACGGGTATGGTGTTTAGACCTCATCCCCAAAGTGGGAATGTGTCTGCCGTTATGGTGGGCAAGAAACTGCACTTTGCGATTCTCTTGTTGCCGTGTGTGCTTTAACATACGCAACTCTCGATGCGTGCTACACAGTCATAGGACCTTAGAATCTCTTCCAAAATACCTTGACCAGTCACCAGTCTATCTGTAATACAGTCAAATCAAATTTTCTAATCGGTCATAGACCTGTACATCTGTTTATAATGAGTATCTTCATGTAACTCTGTGGTTTTTATTTTTAAGTCATAAACTCTTGTATTCCTTGTTAGTCAGTCGGTCGGTTTGTGGATATTATCACACGCGTGGTATGAAGCATTCATAAACTGCTGGTCACATGGTGTTTGTTTGTTTCAGTATAATTACAGTCCTTTCCAGATTTCTCTGATATCAGGACTGTAGCCAGAAGCCAGAAAGTCAGAGGTCCCACGCTCCGGCAAGTTCTCCCACTTCAGCACCTCTGGCCACTCTAAAAATATTACAATGTTTGAAGCAGCTGGATGAGATGAAACTCATGTGACGCTTTGTTTGATTTCTAGTCTTTTCCTCCTTGTTTGGTTGCATTTGTAGTAGTTTGCCCCCCCCCCTCCCCCCCCTCCCATCCCACACCCAACGGGTTAACCTACTGAAAAATGAACCAGTCACCATGGCGCAGTGGTTAGCGCCTTGCATTCCGGACTGGAAGGTCATGGGTTCGATTCTCATAAGAGTCATAGGGATTTTTCGGGCTCCGGCCGGCTACTACCCAGAGTGAGTGTGCTGTGGGCTCAATGGGAAGACTGTGGGACCACACAGTTGAGCTTCATCCACTTTACGTATGCGAGTTTGAGAGTGTTGCTCGAATTACCTGACCAACACTGCAGGTGTCTGTATTTCTCGGGCCCGGTTGACGCAGGGATATATTATGATAGTAAGCGTAGAGTACAACCCTGTCAAGTAGTCTCAAAGCATATGCACTTCCATTGCAGCATGATAACATCATCCTCATTCTCATCGATCATCATGCAATGAAAAAATCACCTCTGATTCCGTGGCCCTGGTTGCTCTGTTCTCATGGTGACCTCAGGTTTGGTTTCCCCATACACTTCTGTGCCTGTGGTGAGTTTGTGTCAAAGAGGGATGTTGTGGTGGTCGCCACCTCGGGTGGGCGACTCACTTAGTCTGGCTCTGCGACTGAGCTAATACTGTCATTAGTAGGGGGCTTAGTAGGTGGTGTCCTGCATATTTTAGCTCAGAACAGGCACCACTGAACCCCACCAAAGTGACCCAGCAGAAGTGCAGGGCCCCTCTGGCTGGTGGCCCCACGGTGACCTGATATTGATGAGCCCCCGGTGGACTTCCGATCGTCAGGACGAGACATAGCGAACCTGGGGTATGGCTGTGGCGGGGAGATTGAAACGAGCGGCGTGGGAACAGCAGGGACAGGAACGTCACAGATGATGAGGCAGCAACCCCCCCCCCCCCCCCCCCCACAAAAATCATAAAAAACACTGAAAATGACTTAAACGCGAGAATCTTTAACAAGTGACCCAATATACTGCAAGCATGTATTCGTGAAGACAAACAAAGCACTGGCAGTTCTGCACATAATCTGGAAAATCTTTTTTTAATCAAAAGAAAATACCCCCCCCAAAAAAAACAACAACAACAAAAACTGCTACATTTCTTCTACCAGATGTTCCCGAGATTCGAACTCTCAACCCACGACCACACAGCTATTGTGACAAAGAGCTCGCCTTTCACACTCGGCTATGGTGCCCATCAACAGAAAAAAAACAGAAAAAAATCCTAACAGAAAAACTCTCTTCATCCCACATTCTGCCAACATCCGGCCAATATTAACTCAACAAGGGACCCACATGGGTTACCTCCCGTTTTCTTCTCGCGGCAAAAGCCAGAAGGAGAAGGAGGAGGAGTAGAGGGGATGAGGAGAAGGAGGAAGAGGAGGAGAAGGAAGGAAAAGGGGAGGAGAGGGGGGCTGAAGAGTGCTCCAGATTCCGATACGGGAGGCAGGGATGTGTGGGCTGGTTCCAGCAAGACGCCTCTCCTGGCGCCAGTTGCCCAAGCCCTGAGGAAACGTGAAGTGCTTCCAGGATTGCCGGGAGGACAAAACGACTTCAGCACCCGAATATGACATGAATGAGGAAACAGGGTGACACAGCCTCCTGATTTATGCAAAATCATCCCAAAGCCAACGTGAAAACAAAAAAACCCATATTGTAATGTTAACAAAGTAACAATTTTACGACACCCCCCCCCCCCCCCTCCAAATTTAAACTCATAAAAAAGATAACACAGGGCCCCAAGAAGTCATCTTCGAATGGATATAGAAAGATAATATATAATGCACGAATTATACATTACGACGTTTGTTTATATATATGTATGTATGTATGTGGACATATACGCTGTCAAAACCAAAGTGGGCAATGTACATATTCAGGCAAAAAGTAAACCACTGAACAATTCCTAATATTTACATGCTTATTTTTTTATGAGAAGAAATAAAGACAGAAAGATCCTAAAAATGAGAGAGAGAAAGAAGAGAGAGAGAGAGAGAGAGAGAGAGAGAGAGAGAGAGAGAGAGAAGAGAGAGAGAGAGACAGACAGACAGACAGACAGACAGACAGACAGACAGACAGACAGACAGACAGACAGACAGACAGACAGACAGACAGAGATTTTTTTAGATTTATTCTTTTATATCAAGGATAATGGAATAAGCACTCATGTGCTTTTTTCATCCAGTCCCCGTGTGTATGCAGTTTTGTAAATGTCATCTGTTCCCACCGGCACACGATGGCCTACTCTTACGAAAAGCGGAACAGGATTTAACATGTGCGCAAGATGTTCTGCGTGTGCAAAGAGAGAGAGAGAGAGAGAGAGAGAGAGAGAGAGAGAGAGAGAGAGAGAGAGAGAGAGAAAAGAACACACACACACACACACACACACACACACACACACACACACACACACACACACACACACCACACACACACACACACACCACGCCACACCACCACCACCACCACCATTACACTCATAGCACACGGTATTTCAGAATGGATGAGAAATAATTTCTAGCACATGAAATTCCAACCCACAGTCAAGAAAATTAACATAGCAAATCAGAAAACGCACGCCGGCCTCTCCAATGTCATTAATATGACAGACATACACGGCACAATGCGCGCCCTTAAATTCACAGCTCTACCGCCTTGAGCCCC
>CM060323.1:9427153-9432153 GCA_030674155.1 Stramonita haemastoma
TGGGCCTAACTAGTCAAGCGCTTACCGGCAGCGTGACGCATTTTGGCTTATGCAACAGACATCAATAGATGCTGTCTGAGCGTTCGACGACGAAGAAAAAGAATGAAGCTCTAGATCGCAAATAAAATGATGTCCTACTTTCTGGCCAGTCACCTGTTCCGGAAAAAACAGCGAGACTGGTACTGTTGCGTTCTGTCCACAACCCTCTGTAATAATAATAATAATAATAATATGGAATCTATACAGCGCTGAATCTTGTAAAGCGAACAAACCAAAGCGCTTGAATTCAAATCAGTCACGCACATGCAACCGTTTACAAATAAATAAATTATATACAAACACAAATACCCACGCACACACACGCGCACGCACGCACGCGCGGGCACACACACACATACACACACACACACATACACACACACACACACACACACACACACACACACACACACACAACACACACACACACACCACACACACACACACACACACACACACGCGGCAAGACGACGGAGATGGAGGAGGCCAGACACCATCTATTTTGTTTAGGCAATCATTTTTTTTCACATTTGAGTTCACCAACAAAACAAACAAACAAACAAATAAAACCCACATTTCTTCTTCGGTGAGCCAAGTGAAACAATATTGAATGAAAGAAGAAAAACTCGGAGAAAATCGAAGACAAAAATAAAGACTGGATCAGGGCTGCTTGTATTTTGTAGTATCTGAATATTTTAGGAGACATTTGACAGGGTGTTTTGACTGTCCTGAAAACTCGTGAAATAAGAGCAATTCAGAAATTCTCTCTCTCTCTCCTCTCTCTCTCTCCTCTCTCTCTCTCTTCTCTCTCTCTCTCTCTCTCTCTCTCTCTCTCTCTCTCTCTTCTCTCTCTCTCTCTCTCTCTCTCTCTCTCTCTCTCTCTTCTCTCTCTCTCCTCTCTTCTCTCTCTCTCTCTCTCTCTCTCTCTCTCTCTCTCTGTCTCTCTCTCTCTCTCTCTCTCCTCTCTCTCTCTCTCTCTCTCTCCTCTCCTCTCTCTCTCCTCCTCTCTCTCCTCTCTCTCTCATCTTCTTCTCTCTTATTTTCTGCCTACTTAGCCCATTCTCCGGCATTTTTTTTTCATAAACATCTGATTTTTGTTTCTTATGAACTTTCGTGATGAGATGCCTTGGAATCGGAACGTGTCGCTGAGGCCAGCACACAATGGCCTACTCTTTCGAAAAACGAAAAAGGTTTTAACGTGTGCGCAAGACGTTCTGGTGCGTTTGCACACGGGGCTTCGGTTTACAGTCTCATCCGAAGGACTTATGGGGAGAGTGGAGTCGGCACTGATGTTCCAGGGGAAAATATCCCCTTGAACGGGATTCGAACCCGGGTCATCAGATCGCGAGCACAATGTTCTAACCACTAGGCTATGCCGTCCCAAATACAAGGCAAAGCAGCAGAAGAGTGATCATAGTTATAATGTATTTGCATTTGTTTATCATTTTAAGTCACAGCAGATTTCTCTGTGTGAAAGTCGGGCTGCTCTCCCCGTGGAGAGCGCATCGCGACAAGAGTATAGCAGCGCCACCCATTGTTTTTTTCTTTTCCAGTCTGCATATGTATTTGGTTTACAATCAGAGTGACTTTTTTCTACAGAATTGGCCAGGGACAACTGTCTTGTTGCCTTGGGTTCTTTTACGTGAACTAAATGAGTATTGCACACGAAATCTCGGTTTATCGTCTCATCCGAAAGACTAGCATTCAGACCTCCACTCACGATCTGGTGGATGGGGGAAAAGAAACTGGAATAAAAGGCGTGGAAGCAACACTGAAACATGGAAGATAAGCCCCCCCTAATTTTTTTTAAAAAAACACCAACCAAACAAACAAAAAAAACAACAAAAAACTCACAACCCCCCCCCCCCCCCCACACACACACACAAACAAAAACAATACCAAAACCAACAACACAAAACAATACTCAAAATAAAACATACATACATACATACATACATACATACATACATACATACATACCACACACACACACACACACACACACACACACACACACACACACACACACACACACACACACACACACACACACACAAGCACATACACACATGTGTGCGCATCCCACCCATTTACCCCAAAGACACAGACAGACATACACAAACATAGACGAATGCACACACACATACAAACACACACACATACACACACATACATACACGCACACACGCACACACGCACATACACACATACATACACGCACACACACACGCACACACACACACACACACACACACACACACACCACGCACGCACGCACGCACGACACCACACACACACACACACACACACACACACACGCACACACACACACACACACACACACACACACACACACACACACACACACACACACACACGCACACACACTGACTCACAGAGGCAGCCAACACAAATGAAAACAGCAGCAGCAGCAGCAGCAGCAAGTGAGACAAGAAGATGATGAGTTAGCGCCGACAATTTCCCCTCCCGAGTCCTCTTACCATTTGGCCACGTAATACTCTGACCTTTGTACGTCTCTGTGTCTGCGTACGCGTGTGTGTGTTGTTGTTGTTGTGTGGTGGTGGTGGTGGTGGTGGTGGTGGTGGTGGTGTGTGTGTGTGTGTGTGTGTGTGTGTCTGTGTGTGTGTGCGTGCGTGCGTGTGTGCGCGTGCGTGTGTGTGTGTGAGTGTGTGCGTGCGTGTGTGCGTGTGTGCGTGTGTGTTTTTTTTTATATACATTTTTTTCATTTCGAGGATAATGGAATAAGCACTCAGGTGCTTTTTCAAATCCAGTCCCCTTGTGTATGCAGTTTTGTCAGTTTTGTCATCCATTCCAATTGGCACATACTGGCCTACTCTTCCAAAAAGCGGAACGGGTTTTAACATGTGCACAAGATTTTCTGCGTGCGTTCTCACACGAGACTTCGGTTTATGGTGTCATCCGAAAGACTTTTGTTGGGAGTGGAGTCGGCACTGATGTTAACTCCAGAGGAAAAATCCTCTTGAACGAGAGTCGTACACAACTATATCAAAATCATACAGAGAAGATATTTACCAACACGCAGAACAGAGGGGGAAAATGACACCACGAATCTATTTTCATCCCGTGTTAATTAGCATTCCAAGTCCTTTACGCTGTAGCTTGATACGCGCGATTTCTCCAGTATTGAGGGAAAGTGCTCAAGTATTCGAGGTTTTGTGTTTCAAGTTTTGAAACAAATAATCTTAGAGCTGAAATGTTTAGCGACAATGTGAAGGGAAACAGAATGGCTGGTTTCCACCATGCAACCTAGTTCTACATTTCTGAACTAATGAGTTTGGACCTATACTTATGTCGCCAACTCTAGTTTTCTTATACACGACAAGATACATTTCACATACTTCGTGGAGTGGAGTGGAGTGGAGTGGAGTGAAGTGTAGTGTAATGCACATCATTTCTGGTAGTACACGCAACTCACTGAAGTAAACAACAACAACAACAACAACAACAACAACACACACAATGACTTTGCTTCTTTAATTTATGTGGACAACTTGAAGACTCACACCTCCTATTCATCCCATTTCAGTAACTCAATGTGACAGGCCAGTTTTGATTTTCAGAGATACGACGCAACCCCACCCCCCTCCCCCCAGAAAGGGGAGGGCGGGGTGAGGAGTGGGGAAGAAACCAAAAAAAGGGAAAAAATAGGTCACAGAGTCCACAACAGAATTTGAGCGAAAGAGCAATTCAGTTTGACCAAGTGCATGGTCTTTGACGCCACTTCCAGGCAATAAACGGTTATTCCGCCCCTCCCCCCCCCCCCCCCCCCGAAAAAGGGAATGTTTTCTACTATCGTATCAGCAGGTGGCGCATTAGAAAGGATACAAGGTAAAGGTGTTCCATAACCTATGCGGTCGTTGGGGAGCGAGGCATCAGAGACCTCGGCTTCTCTAGGGGCCAGCATATTGAGTGGCAACAGAGAGAGAGAGAGAGAGAGAGAGAGAGAGAGAGAGAGAGAGAGAGAGAGAGAGAGAGAGAGAGAGAGAGGAGAGAGAGAGAGAGAGAGAGAGAGAGAGAGAAGAGACAAGGCAAGGCAAGGCAAAATTCTTTTATTCGAGGATAATAGATAAGCACTCATGTGCTTTTTTACATCCAGTCCCCGCCCTTTTCAGGGAAATCATCAAGATAAAAAGATACTAAACAGTAAAACTATATGCAGTACCAAACAACATAAAGGAATAAGGAGAGAGAGAGAGACAGACAGACAGACAGACAGACAGACAGACAGAAAGACAGACAGACAGACAGACAGACAGACAGAGACAGACAGACAGACAGACAGACAGACAGAGACAGACAGACAGACAGACAGACAGACAGACAGACAGACAGACAGACAGACAGACAGACAGACAGAGACAGAAACATACTGAGGGAATAAACAGAGACAGCAGGCAGAGAAAATGGAAGACATAATAGAGACAGACAGAGACAAAGACCTTTTCTTAAAGGGAGAAAGACAGAAGCATTCAAACATCCATACATACAGATAGACATACAGACAGAGACGTAAATCAATCACACCTGAAAAATCCACAACAGTCATTCTCTTTTTCTTTTTTTTAAGTTTACCTCACTCTTTTTCAGGGCGGTGGGTCACGTGATCAAGAAAGAAAATGAGACTACTAAAAAAAGCCCTGGCTATTCATTAAGTTGTTATTTTTTGTATTGATCTTTTGTTCCCCCCACCCACCCACTCCTACCCCATCCCCATACCACCCCTTAAGAACCAAATGCTGAAGTTCATTCATGTTGTTATTGTGGCTGGTTGGTTGGTTTGGCTTTTAAAAAAAAAATGTTAACAGCGTTCTTCGTTTCTCAAAAATGGCCTCCATGACAAATTTGCCACTCTCAAGTGAAGCTAATCTTGGCTGGTTGACAGCAATTAGCTCCGCTGTCATACCCCTGAATGGTTCCTA
>CM060323.1:9437153-9442153 GCA_030674155.1 Stramonita haemastoma
TATATCTTTGTCCTCTTCTCCCACCCCCCTCTCTCTCTCTCAATAAATAAATCAATCAATCAATCAATCAATCAATCAATCAATCAATCAGTCAATCAGTCAATCAGTCAATCCATCTATCTATCTATCTATCTATCTATCTATCTATCTATCTATCTATCTATCTATCTATCTATCTATCTATCTACCTACCTACCTACCTACCTACCTACCTACCTACCTACCTACCTACCTATCTATCTTTTTAAGGGGACGGGGTAGCCTGGTGGCCAGAGTGATGCGCTCGTGATCTGCTGACCCAGGTTTGATTTCATTCAAGAGGATTTTCCCTCTGGAGTTAACATCAGTCCCAACTCCACTGCTCCGGCCCCAAAAGTTGTTCGGACGAGACTAGAAACTGAGGCGCCATGTGCGAACACACGCAGAACATCCTACGCACACGTTAATTCCCGTCCCGCCTTTTGGAAGAGTAGGCCATTGTGTGCCAGTGGGAAGGGATGACAAAATTGACAAAACTGCATACACATGGGGACTGGATGTAAAAAAGCACATGAGTGCTTATTCTATTATCCTCTAAATGAAAGAGGAAATATACCTCTCTGTCTCTGTCTCTCACTCTCCAAACCACAGGCACTAAACAACAAACTGATGCACGGTCTGTTCCAACATCATCCCTCCCCTACCATTCCTCCCCTCCCTCCCCTTCCCTCTGTGTTATGTTGTCCATCACTGCTTTATGCCTCCTTATGATTTTAACCCCAAAAAATCCACCTCGGACTTCTAAGGATGTTGTTGTTTTGGTCATTCTGTGTGCTTGTTTGTTTGCCCGTCTGCCTATCTGTCCATTTAGTTTAGTTTTGTTTTCTGATAACCTCTGTAAAGCAAGACTTTAAAAAGCTGAAGTAAAGAAAGAAGAAACAGATTTTTTTAATGAAAGACAGGGAGAAAGCAGAGACAAAATAATGGAAAGATAGACAATATCAAAAGATTGAATAAGGGAACAAAATAAAAGGCTTCATAACATTTAATGGGGTAGGAAGCAAAGAAAAGAGGGAGTAGTAAAGAAAGAGAGAGAGAGAGAGAGAGAGAGAGAGAGAGAGAGAGAGAGAGAGAGAGAGAGAGAGAGAGAGAGACAGACAGACAGACAGACAGACAGACAGACAGACAGACAGAGAGAGACAGAGACAGAGACAGAGAGAGACAGAGAGAGGGGGGAGGATGGGAGGGAGAGAGAGGGGGAGAGGAGGAAAGAAAGAGAAGAAGAGAGAGAGAGAGAGAGAGAGAGAGAGAGAGAGAGAGAGAGAGAGAGAGAGAGAGAGGAAGACAGACAGACAGACAGACAGACAGAGAGAGACAGAGACAGAGACAGAGAGAGACAGAGAGAGGGGGGAGGATGGGAGGGAGAGAGAGGGGGAGAGGAGGAAAGAGAAAGAGAAAAGAGAAGAGAGAGAGAGAGAGAGAGAGGACAGACAGACAGACAGACAGACAGACAGACAGACAGACAGAGACAGACAGACAGACAGACAGACAGAGACAGAGACACATAGACACATAGATAGACAGACAGACAGACAGACAGACAGAGAGAAACAGAGAGAGGGAGGGAGGGAGGGAGAGAGAGAGAGACAGAGAGATAGAGAGACAAAGACAGAAACAAACAGAGAGAGAGAATGCAAATGTGAATGCAAATAAGAGAGCTTAAGAGCAGGGCCAGACAAGGCTGAACTGGCTAATATGAAACAAAAACAAAAACAAAACAAAACAAGAAGCTTCTATAACAAACTGACAGACACAAGCAAAAGCAAACAAATACCACGAGCAAAACACAGAAGGGAAAGGCCTAAAGCTTTCAGAACACATTAAAAGCCCACATACACACAAAAATTTGCCAGGCACAGAATTGGTGAGGGAGGTGACAAGTTTTGCCCTTTCACCAGGTGGGCAGGACTGGGAGGTTGTTTTGTGTTGATGGCCTCTTCCTGGGACATTGTGCTCAGACCAGACCAGACCAGACGTCAGCCCTTTTTCTGGCAATTAGTTTGTCAAATTAATTTTTCAATAATGACCATCTTGGGCTGAGGTAATATCAAGCATTAATGGCTAAGAAGATTTACAAAAGTGCGTGCCTGCATGCGTGCGTTCATGCATGCATGCACACACACACACACATACACACACATACACACACTATACACATACAAATGGGGAGAAAACGACAGAGACAGGGAGAGAAAGAGAGACAGAGAAAGAAAGAAAGAAAGAAAGAAAGAAAGAGAGAGAGAGAGGAGAGAGAGAGAGAGAGAGAGAGAGAGAGAGAGAGAGAGAGAGAGAGAGAGAGAGAGAGAGGGGCCTTCAGACTTCAGACTTTTACTCTAGGTAGGCCTTTGGCCCCAATACAAAAGAATGGTGGGTGTAGAGTGTGGGCATATGACATAAGTGTTATAAACATTATCAGGACTGTGCCCCTATGACCAATGACTCTTGAAGGAATGGAGGGAGAAGTCATCAGCAAGTCAGAGGAGAGGAGGTGGGGAGGCCTAGTGGTCAGAGCCTTGCACTTGCGATTTGATGGCCTGAAATCAAGCCCCATTTCCCCTCTGAAGCTAAGATCAATACTGACTTCAGTCCTATCAATGTCCTTTGGATGGGACTGTATCAAGGCCCTATGTTTGAATGCACATACAACACATGTTAAACCCTTCTGCCTTTCAGTAATGTTGCTTATTTGTGCAGATAATAATAAATGACAATTTGTTTCCTAAAAAAACGTGTACACTCTGGTGTATTTAGAACCCCCCCCCCCAAGTCAAAAGAAGCCACTTAAATAGTGGGCATAACTTGTCACACACGCAAAAACCATACCACTGGTGAACCAACCAGCTAGAATTAAAAAAATAAATAAATAAAATAAAAATTCTGTCAAACCACAACAAACTGTCCTCCGTCTCGTACATTGTAGCAATAAAGAATGCATCATTATAGAAAGATTTATGCAGGCATTAAATCTGTGGGAGTTTAATTTTCTGGCAGCTAGAATCTCCAAAAAGTCATCATGGCCATGATGGAAAGAAAAGACACAAGTTAAGTTTCAGACAGTGCTAAATTTAGTTGGGTTGGGGTTGGGATTGTGGATGCAATTGTAGGGATGAGAATGATTTTTAAAAGCCACAGTAGAAAATGTCATTCCCTGAGGACAAAGGAAAAACTTAAGAATTTTAGATCAAATAACACACACACATATGCACACACACACGCACGCATACACACACACAGATACACACACATATTTGCTGACTAGGATTCAACACTTTCAAGTGGATATTTTCCCTGGAGTTCCAAGTCCAGTCCCCCCCCCCTATGTTCTTTGGATGAGACCATAAACTGAGGTCCCCTGTGCGAACTCATGGAGAACATCATGGACACACTTTAAACCTATTTCACTTTTTGGAAAAGTAGGTCATTGTGCTGGTTTTGAACAGGTGACAAAATTTACAAAACTGTATACACACAGGGACTGGATTAAAAAAAAAAGCATCGAGTGCTTATTTCATTATCCTAAAAAAAATAACACACACACACTCTCTCTCTCTCTCTCTCTCTCTCTCTCTCTCTCTCTCTCTCTCTCTCTCTCTCTCTCTCTCTCTCTCTCTCTTTTACAAAACTGCATACACACGGGGACCGGATGAAAAAAAGCACATGATTGCTTATTCTGTTATCCTTGATATAAAAGAATAAATAAATAAATAAATAAATAAATAAAATCTCTCTCTCTGTAACACACACACACACACACACACACACACACACACACACACACACACACACACACACACACACACACACACACTGCCTTCTTTCTTATCTCGATTTCTAAGAGACATGACACTACCTTTTTAAAGCCTCTTCTTCCACTGGTTTCAATGACAAAATGGCCACTCTCAGATACGGCCTCTCTTCCCTGGCAGAAAACAATTACGGCATCTGTGAAACCTGAGAACTGTGTGATGTAGTTCAGAAATGCCCCCCAGGCATTTTTTTTCTCTTGCCATAGCTGCTGAACAGCAGCCACAGACAGTTGTGTTGCTGTTACCTTTGGAGACTGAAAACTTTTTCTTTCTTTGAAGTGTTCATATCCTGGTTATACAGACACTCCATGAGATCACTAGTCAAAGACTGTGCCTCAGTGTGTGTGTGTGTGTGTGTGTGTGTGTGTGTGTGTGTGTGTGTGTGTGTGTGTGTGTGTGTGTGTGTGTGTGTGTGTGTTTACAGATATATATATATATATATAGAGAGAGAGAGAGAGAGAGAGAGAGAGAGAGTGTGTGTGTGTGTGTGTGAATGTGTGTGTGTGTGTGTGTGTGTGTGTGTGTGTGTGTGTGTGTGTGTGTGTGTGTGTGTGTGTGTGTGTGTGCATGTGTGTGTGTTTGTGAGGGAGAGAGAGTGAGCAAACAAGAGCAAGTGAACAAGCGAGCGAGCGAGCGAGCGAGCAAAAAGAGAGGAGAGAGAGAGAGAGAGAGAGAGAGAGAGAGAGAGAGAGAGAGAGAGAGAGAGAGAGAGAGAGAGAGAGAGAGAGAGAGAGAGAGAGAGAGAGAGAGAGAGAGAGAGAGAGAGAGGAAGAGAGAAAGAATGAGATATTTATTTTTTTTATTTATTTATTCATTCTTTCTTTTATATCGAGGATAATGGATTGAGCACCCATGTGCTTTTTTACGTCCAGTCCCCGTGTGTATGTAGTTTTTGTAAATCTTGTCATCTGTTCCCACCGGCACACAATAACCTACTTTTACGAAAAGCGAAACAGGATTTAATGTGTGAGCAAGATGTTCTGCGTGCGTTGGCGCATGGGGCCTTGGTTTATAGTCTCAACCAAAGTAGTAGGAGGAGGAGTAGTAGTAGTAGGAGTAGGAGTAGGAGTAGGAGTAGTAGGAGTAGGAGTAGTAGGAGTAGGAGTAGGAGTAGAGTAGTAGTAGTAGTAGTAGTAGTAGTAGTAGTAGTAGTAG
>CM060323.1:9452153-9477153 GCA_030674155.1 Stramonita haemastoma
GTTACAAGCATTTGTTTTGTCTTTTGTGAATTTAAGGACATGTGATTCGATTCAGTCCATCTGATTAGGTCGTTAGTACTCTCTTGTAGGTTCTTGTATAATAATGGAATATCTTGATGGCTACAGGAGATGGTAGTGTCATCAGCAAAGAGTTCACAAGTAGATCTAACGTAAAGAGGCAAATCATTGATATAAAGTGAAAAAAGAATAGGACCTAGAATCGATCCCTGTGGTACACCAAATTTCTGTGGGAGAATGGTGGAATATTTATTGTTTATACATACAGTTTGATGACGACAATTGAGAAAAGATGCTATGAGTGCAAGAGTATTGGCAGAGAATCTATAAACGTTGAGTTTACGGAGAAGCAGAGTATGAGAAAGTGTATCAAAAGCCTTTGCAAAATCTACAAAGACTATTCCATTAAATTTGTTATCATTTATATTTGAAAGCCATTCATCGACGATTTTTATCAAGGAAGTGTGGCATGAATGCTTCTCACGAAATCCGGATTGACTAGGATGTAGAAGATCAAATTTTTTTTATATGAGCAACAATATGACGTTTTATATGTTGCTCTAGAGGTTTAGAAAGGACTGATAGAATAGAAATAGGTCTGTAGTTGGAAGGCTCAGTCCTTTCACCTGATTTATATATAGGGAGTATTTTGCTTATTTTAAATGCTTTTGGAAAATAATTTTTGTCAATGCATAGATTAAATATGTATGTAAGTGAGTCAGTAAAATAAGATGCACAAAGTTTGATAATTTTCCCATCAAGGCCATCCATGCCTTTTGTATTAGTTTGTTTTAGTTTTACTAGACTATTATAAACTTCAAATACTGTTATAGGTGGTATTGATAGCTGTGTATGTATATTTTTGGTTTTGCAGAATTCACTCAGAGGCGATAAATCATTCGTGGTTGATTTGTCATTTTGAATTATCTTGTCCGTTATATTTGCAAAATGGTGATTCAAGTCATCCACGGATAAGTTTTGCGTTGATAAGTTCGTGTTTGAAGTTAGCTTGTTGGTCAAAGAGTTTATTGCTTTCCATACAGATTTTGGATCTTTATTGGTACCTGCTAGATCTATGAAATATTTCTTTTTTGAAGCACGTAAAAGAGAGTTATATTTGTTCCTTTGTTTCTTATATTCATCATGTTTCTTAGAAGCTAGTAATGAGTCTCTAATATGTCTAGCTTCTTCTATATCTTTTGTTAACCATGGTGGTTTAGGATTATGTTTTATTCTTTTAGATTTTATTGGAGCATGTTTGTCATATATGGATTTGAAGGTATTGTACCAAAATTGCAAAGCCTCATCGGGGTCAGTATAATGGTAAACATTACACAGGTGAGATTGAGCTAAATCAAACAGAAATGCTTCTTTGTCAAACTTAGAAAAGCAACGATAAGTGATTGTTTTGTGTCCAGCTTTTGGAATTTTTGAGCCCTTTTTGAACCATGTTATACATACAGCTTTGTGATCACTACATCCAGTAATAGGTGCGCAAACCTCAACTATGTTTTGTTTATCAGTAACGTAAATGTGATCAATTAGAGTTTCAGAAGAAGCTGTAATTCTTGTAGGATTCTGTATAAGTTGGGTTAGGCAGCAATTGTCACAAACTTGTTTCCACTTGGGGTGTTTTTTCAATAAGTCTATATTAAAGTCACCCATCACTAGGGTCTCTTTAGACTGTAAAATGACGTCATCCATCATGGAATTGAAAGAATCAAACCAGTGACTTCTTTCTGTAGGGTTCCTATATAGAAAACCTGCAAGTAATGGTTTGCTATGTTTTAAATGAATTTCTATCCATATAGATTCAATTCCGTGGTTAGCTAGATTGTCTATTTGCTTTATTTTCATTGATTGTGTATAATACAATAGTAGACCCGTTTCGTGTTTACGTTTTGGGTCCATACGGATAAAGCTATATCCTGCTATAGATAAGTCGGAATTGGAAATATGCTCATGTAAATGAGATTCCGCGATGCAAAAAATATGGAATTGTTTCCCACCATTACATAAGATGGACGAAATATCTGTCAATTTGTTGGCAGCATGGTTAATATTCAAATATCCAATTCTAAGCCCTTCTTTGGAGGGCCAGAAATCTAGACAAGAAGGCATGGTGTGAAAGATAAATTTTCCTATTCTTACGAATGAAATAGCAACAAGGAATATTCTAAAATATCAGAATAATTTAAACAAGCCCACAAAGATGTTTAAAAGAACCAAACCCAGTTCCTAGTGAAGAATAAAGACAAGATTAGAGTAACAGTCTAGATCAGAAGGAAAAAGGACAGCTGGCTGAAAATATCAACAACAATTACAACAATGTAACCAAACCTCAATAACAATAAAACTGAATAATCAGAACCGAGATAGTCAATCAAATGTCAGTTTCCCCCAAAATGTAGGGAAAACTCAATACACCATGAAAACTTTGGCTGTAACAAAGCGTCTGTAGACCGTCTCTTGTGTAACTTCGGAAAGTCCGGCTTCTGACTGCACACAGTATGCACATTATAACACCAACACACACCACACACACACACATACACACACACTCACGCGCTCGTGCGTGCACGCGCACTCACACACTAACACACACACATTTTCGCACGTATGCACACGCAAACACACACACACACACATACACACACACATGTATGGCTACCTATTGTTCTACAATGTTGTCAACAATATTGTTGATACAATTAAAATGATTTCTTTGTGCAAAGCTCTGTACAGTGACAAGCACCACATGTTTCTGCCCTACGAGTGATTGGGGTTATGCTGAGCCATCAGCTGTGAAGCAAAATAGTTCATCACCTGGACAGCCATTGGATGAAGATTATAGTTGCAGTTGTTGGCATTAGGTGATTTAACTGGTGAAATATGATTGAACATTGGCGGTTGATGAATGTTTTGATCTAAGGCAATGTGTCTGGGTTGATTTGGAAGCTGGTTTCTAGGTGTATGACAGATCTGTTGTGATAGCTGGGGATGAGGGGTGAAGAGCTGAAAGGGGTGGTCAGGAAAGGCGAGGCTTCTAGGAATACTAGATCTAGAAGTTGACTGGCTACATGTGTTAGATTCAGGGTGCATGAAGGAGGGTAACTTAGAGTTTTGCGGCAGCGGATGAGAACCGTTCATAGTTTCCCTCTGCTTAGATGGCAGTGGAGGGAAGTGATGAGTGGAGTTTGTTTGAGGACAAGCATCAGATGCTTTGTCCGACACTTTTCTGTGATTGACTGGACTAGTAGGGAGGTAAGCATCGTACTTACGATCATTTCCCTGAGGAAGACCAAAGTGCCTGTGGGGTGCATGTTCGCCAGTTTGTGAAGAATCAACGTCAGACAAGAGATGTCTACGAGGCCAGTCATGGAGAATATTTCTGTCTGTGGGAAAGGAGTCATGTTGGTGGATTAGTCTCTGTTGATAATGGTCAGAGTGGAGATTATTATTTCTGTACCTCTGTCTGTCAGAATGGGGGAAAGACCTGGAGCGAATGTCATTTCTGTCTGTCTGTCTGTCTGAGTAGGAGTAGAGAGAGAGAGAGAAAGAGAAAGAGAGAGAAAGAGAGAGAATGAATGAATGAATGAATAATCTTTATTTTTCAAGGGTTACAGAGTAAGCATTACATACTTTTTTTCATCCGGCCCTTGCCCTGATCAGGGAATAAAGCTAAGAAACCCCCTCCCTGTCCTTACATACCAGCATCACCACCAAAGCAGTTCAGCCAACATTTTAAAAGAAGAAAACGGGATACATTCAACAAAATGCGTCATCCTGACTGGATACATCGATAACTATTTAAACAAACGTGTGTGTGTGTGTGTGGTGTGTGTGTGTGTGTGTGTGTGTGTGTGTGTGTGTGTGTGTGTGTGTGTGTGTGTGTGTGTAAGCGAGAAAACAAGCAAAGTAGGCATAAAAGGGGAAAAAAACAGATTAAAAAACCAAAAAAAACCCACATAAAACCTTTAAACACAAAAAGCTATTGAAAACACATCTCTATATTCAAATGGTAAGAATCCAATTTGAATCCAACATAACAACCAAAACACTCCTCTCCATAACAAGTCTAGGATAGAATATGTGAAGGTGGAAGTTGGAAGGGAAAAGAAAGGAAAGGAAAGGAAAGGAAGGAGGAGAGAGAGAAGAAGAGAGAAGAGAGAGAGGAGAGAGAGAGAAGAGAGAGAGAGAGAGAGAGAGAGAGGGAGAAGAGAGAGAGAGAGAGAGAGAGAGAGAGAAACTCTGCTTTCTTATTCTTCTTTCAAAATGTCATCATTTACTCATGTTCTCATCCCAAAACCTCATACCCCCCCCCCCCCTAAAAAATGAAGTAGTCACACATACACATACTCACTCTACTCCAACAGTGACTCTATTTCCCGACACACCCAGGACCCCTGCTGTGTACAGAGGACCATGTCAGACCTGATCCTGGCTTCTCACGCTGCCATTAATTTTCCCTTCCTCCCCGTAAACCTCGGCACGCCAAAGTGCAGTTACCACACGGCAGCTGGCACCCAAGCCAATCGCTTCTGACATGTCAGCCCCCTGGCTCTGTGCCCGATTGTTCAGTCCCTGTAAAGAGGAATTGAGCCAGGGAGAGGGGATGGGCGCCGCCCTCAATAGGCTGGCCCCTAGAGAGGCTGAGGCATAATTATGACACCTTGCTCCCCTACGACCCCATAGGTTGTGAGACACCTTTACCTTTACTTTTTTCCCCAGAGGAATACCAGATCCATTTTAAGCTTTCTTGCAGTTTTTGGCTCAGGAAATGGGTTTGGATGGTACTATCAACATTTCAGCTGATGTTGCACTCCTTGGATTTAAACCATGTCCTGCTGCTGGTTCTTTTTCATGACATATGGGGGGGCTAGTGGTTAGAGTGTTGAGTTCCTGATCTGACAACCTGGGATCAAGCCATCACCGAGGCGCCCATCCAAGGGATTTCTTTTCCGCTGGAGTAAATATCAGTACTAATCCACTCCCACGAGAGTCCTTTGAATCAGGAATGAAACTAAAAACTGAAGTCCCCTGTGCAAACTCACACAGAAAATGTTGCACACCCCTTAAAACTAGTCTCATCTTTCGGAAAAATAGGCCTCTATGTGTTGGTAACAACGGACGATAATTTTTTTTTAAAAAGTACATGCATACTGCTGTCATGTTTAAACACCACCTCAGAAATCAGAATGCGGCTACCTTAATAGTGGGGAAACACAGTTGTATGCACAAAATCTCACCATTGGTCAGCCTTGAAGCTGTAGCTGAAGAACTAGTTAGATTTTTTTAAAAAGACAAATACCTGGGGATGATCCAAAAGTAAAAAAAAAAAAAATCCTTATCATGGAACAGTGATCTTCAATGATATGATTATTGTCCTGTCTGCACACTGAAGGGAAAACAGTCAGGCTGTGAACAGTGAACTGTCCACTCTGCCCCCTGTGCACAGGGCTTTTGTCGTTAAGAAAGGTCACGCCATCCTACTTCACCCTGATGCCTGTGGCAAACAAAGACATGCACAGAGGTAGAGTGCAGCTCTGTAGGCAGCATGACCCTTCAGATGCCAGACATGTCAGGTACTGGAGAGGGTGTTTTCTGATGACAGACAGATGAACATACAAAACCCTTCACCTCCCTGTCATTTTCAAGCCCAACTAGGTGTAGAGGCTGCTGTGGGTGCATACTAGGTAGTGTTTTTGTTAACCTCTTTTTTAGTTAGTTTATTCTTGATATAATTTATAGCCAGGATAATGGAATAAGCAATCGTGCTTTTTTACATTCAGTTCCTGTGTGTATGCAGTGTGGTCAATTTTATCCATTCTCACTAGCACACAATGTTTTGTGATTATGTGAGACTAAGGAATGTGCAACCTTGAGCATAAGCTGATGCTGAAAACTAGGAAAAAAACCCTCTAACTTTATTAACACAGCAGGTAACACAGAGATTGCAACAACAACCTCAGGCATTTTTTTCATTTCATTCACTTGGAAAGTTCACACTTGGCAATAGTTTGCTCTTAGCCTGGTCTCACTTCGAGGTAGATGAATTGTATCCATTTGAGGGCTGGAAAAAAGAAATAGTACTTATTTCTGTACGCTCTTCTTCTCACTGTTCTTCCTGTATGGCACTATATGCCATCAAAACTTCACCCTGGGGGAACATCTACCGCAGGGTAATGTTATCAGCAGGTGCTGTCAGCAGCACTGTGTCATGAAGGCAATCTGCTGGTGTGCTGTAGCAGAGAGGGGGCGGACGTTGACAGTGCATGTTCCTGCCCTGAGACATCAGGGAAGACTGGGATCCTAATGGAGTGGGGCTTGGGGCTTCTTTGGCCAGTCCTTATTGTCACATTACAGTGTGTGTGTGCATGTGTGTGTGCGTACATGCCTATGCACACGCATGTATGCACACTGCACCTTTGTGAGTATGTCTGTATGTGCACACGCGTGGGTGTGTGCATGCATGCGTGTGTATATATGCGTGCACGAGCGGTGTGTGTGTATGTGTGTGTGCAAGCGTGCACGTGTGTGCTTTAAGTGTGTTGTTCTTCCAAGCATGTTTTCATTGCTGTGGACAGTATGCACACTTTCTGAGAATCCTCTCTCTGTTCCCTTTCTCGTGTCCTATTCATTCCCTGCCTGTGCTTGTACTGCAAGCATTTCTGCAATGTTTCCATTGTGCCATTTGACTCTTGTATGCATGGTGCAAGAATGACGCCCACCCCACACACACACACGCACACAACACACATACGCGCTTGCAGTAGATTAACATTGTCCTTCTTTCAAAATGATTTTTACATCAGGGTCTTTTCCTTACCCTAAAACTCTGACATTTCCTCCCATGATGCAGTCTTCTCCCCTTCCCTACCACCTGACATTAACACTACTTACCTACATAGCAAAGACTTCCTTCTCTTTCAGAGGGGTATGCCAGGCTCGATTCTGGATCCTCAACCTGAAATCAATTTACTTTCTCCCTTATGTGCCTCGTCACCACACATGCATTTAGGAAACAGTGGCTGGCACCCAAGCTGGGATGGAAATGCCCTGTGATATGTGACCCCCTGTCAGCCCTCTGGTTCTGTGTCCTGCTTCACTCTTTGTAGTCAAGGTACCAGGTCTGTGCTGACAGTCTTCAGTATCTTGTCTCCTGGGATCAGTTTGTAACGTACCATAGAAGTTTATACTGAAGGCATGCATTGCTTTTGTACAAGCTCTTTTCACTTCCATTACGTCCAAATAATGCATGAAAAATACGAGAGTTGCTTGTGTACTTTGTTTCCCATCCAGACTTTAGGATCATGTGTGTGAAGTATGCTTTCCGTTAAACAGTTACAGTATTGTGTTATAAACCTCTGCGGTAGATCCCCATCATCAACCTTCTTTCAAAACATAATCCTAATCCTTGACTCATTTCCCTCTTGCTAACTCTCCACCCATTCTAAAACTGATGTGTTTGAACCGCAAGAGTAGCACTATTTACCAACTTAACTATGACCTCCCCTCCCCATCTCCCCACCTTCGTACTCTCCAAGAGAACCATGCCAGACTTAATCCTGGATTCTCAAGCTGAAATTAATTTACCTTCCTCCCCATAAACCTCGTCACCACAAAATAAAGTTACAAAATAGCATTACATAAGCTGGAATGTAAACTACCTCTACATGTCAGCCCCCTGCTTCTGTAACAGACTTCAGGTCCTAAAGCTACGTAGTTAGGACTACACGGTCCTTAACTACCTTTCGTTTAGTTCTTACCACAGGGGATAAATCTGAGAGGTACCATCAAAACTTCAGATTACTGCTTCATGTTCTTTACCTTGCGGCCATTCTTTGCTTCTAGTGATTTACAAAAAATGCCAAAGCCGTTTGTGTGCACTTCTCTCTCTACCCATTTTTGTGATGATGATACATGTCATTCTTTTATGTAAAGGAAGCCTGACAAAATGATTTCATAACAAATGATAACACTTTCCATAGTGTTTCATGAAAAAGGACAACAGACTATAGTCAGAGACGGTCTCATCGTTGAAATCTTCAAGAGTTTTTTTTTCCTTTCAGTTCCACCATCCTTTTTATCAAGGAGATCTCCAAAGTGTTCTAGGGCACAATTTTGCTTATGACTCTGCAGTCTCTCCTTAGGGATCTTATTGCCCAGAACACTGAAAAACTTTTCTGTGACTTTGGAATAGGCTTCAGCAAGCTGAACAATCTGTCGCACTTTAGCCCATGCTTTGTGTTTTGTGGTTCTGAGACCAAGTACATGCTGAATAAAGCTATGGGCCTAGGCCTACTTGATCTTCGTTATGTATACAAACATGACCCAAAGTAATCAATGCTCTGACAGAAGTTGATATGAGATCTGATAAAATAGATATCTCACAGTGACTCCTCAGATGCAGCTATAAACAGATCCCTCAGTATGTGACTGTTCACAGTCATAGCATTACAAGTCTTCTGCCTCACCCACACCAGGGGGCAGGATAGCCTAGTGGTCAGAACACTGCCCTCGCAATTTGACCACCTGGGTTCGATTCCTGTTCGAGGGGATTTTTCTCCCGAGTTAACATGAGTGCAGACTCCACTCTCCCCCAATGATCTTTGGATGAGACTATAAACCGAGGCCCGTGTGCGAACGCATGCAGAACATCTTGCACACACGTTAAATCCTGTTCCGCTTTTCAAAAGAGTAGGTCATTGTGTGCCGGTGGGAACGGATGACAAAATTAACAAAACTGCATACACACAGAGACTGAATGTAAAAAAGCACATGAGTGCTCATTTCATTATCCTCGAAATGAATAAAGTAACTTAAAAAAAAAAACACCACTTTTCCACATGTGACAGTCACTTCCAAGGTTCACACTGCCTCTGCATTTTTTCTGTCCGTTTTGCTTTTAAAATTTATCTCATTTTAAAGCAAATAAATTATGATATTATTCATTTAGAGAATCAGTGTAAAACAGTTCTATTTTACTTTTTCTTCTTTTTGACACCTCCTATCTACTTTGCTTTTCTCCTTCTTCACACCTCCTATATTATACTGTGTTTTTCTTCTTCTCTAGCACCTCCTACCTTCTCCCTGACTATTTCGACACCACAGGGAGATGCCCTGCATTGGATTAGGTCATGTGGGATTCTTTTCTTACCCAGCCCTGTGTTCAGTATCGGTCAATGAAGTTAATCTGCTGGCGTGTTCCATCAGAGAGGTGGCGGACGTTGACAGTGCATGCTCCTGCCCTGAGACATCAGGGGAGACTGTGATCCTAATGGAGTGGGGCTTGGGGCTTTATGGGTTACACCACGTGTGTGTGTGTGTGTGTGTGTGTGTGTGTGTGTGTGTGTGTGTGTGTGTGTGTGTGTGTGTGTGTGTGTGTGTGAGTGTGTGCGTGTGTGCGTGTGTGTATGTATGTTATGTGCGTAGGTACGTAGGTACGTGAGTATGTGTGTACGTATGCGTGTGTGTATGTATGTGTGTGCACGTGTGTATGTGTGTACGTGTGTGTACGTGTGTGAATTGTGTTTTGTGTGTGTGTGAGTGTGTGTGCACATTTGCTTGTGTGTGTTTGTGTGTGTGCTTGTGATGCACGTATGTGTTTGTTTGTGTATGTGTGTTTGAGAGAGATAGAAAGAGATAAACAGAGAGTGAGATATCCAGAGAGAGATAGAGAGGGAACTCGAAACTCGAACTCGAACTCGAACTCGAAATGTTTATTGAGAGTAAATGGATAAGCACAAAGCTTCTTTACACCATGCTCTCACAAAAAAAAAAAAAAAATCGGAAAAAAGGAAATGAAAGGAAAAACACACACACACACACACACACACACACACACACACACACACACACACACACACACACACACACACACACACACACACACACGCACATGCACATGCGCAAAAACTCAAGTAAGCAGCATATGCAAACAATAATGATCAACACTTTCCAATACATAATGATCAACACTTTCAAATACATTTAAATGAATAGACAAAATGAGCATAATAATGAAAACTACAAATAACAATTAGGTGAAAATCAGAGAGGCAAAAAAATAGTAGGTGGGGTCAGAGGGGGAGAGATAGGCAGACACACAGACAGAGACAGACAGACAGACAGACAGAAACAGAGAGAGAGAGAGAGAGAGAGAGAGAGAGAGAGAGAGAGAGAGAGAGGGAGAGGGAGAGGGAGAGAAACAGACAGACAAGACCAAGACGGACAGAGAGTATACAAAAGCACTATAGAGTAGGGAAATGAATAATCACAAAATGTTGGGGTTTTTTATACTATGATCTATTCACACCCCCCCTCCCCCCTCCTCTTCCTCCTTCCCATTTTCCCACCAAAATACTAATAGAGGGCAACCAATAGCAAAATAAGCACACTACCAATAAAAAAAAACAAAAAAACTAGTCAATACATGTATGACAAGAGCTAACAAGGGAGAGAGAGGGAGAGGGAGAGAGAGAGAGAGAGAGAGAGAGAGAGAGAGAGAGAGAGAGAGAGAGAGAGAGAGAGAGAGAGAGAGAGAGAACACTGAACACTGAACACTGAACACTGAAATGATTTAATGTACATTGGCCTTGGACCACAATACATTTGATGGGCTTGGGATTTAGCAATAGGTTCATTCTTCATTGGCAAAACAAATGCATAAACAAACAACGATTATGTCTGATTAAAGAGGAAAAACCACCATTACTCTATTATTTGCCAGATATTCTACCTTTTGTCTCCTAAATGTTTGACGTTTGGTTTTTAATAACTGTCTATATTTTGTCCGTGCTGTAACATAAGTTAGTCTGTCTGTTTCATCTTTCGTTTTTCTAAATACATTCAAGGCTCTTCTACTCTCTTTCTTACCCTGATGACACTCATCATCAAACCATCTTGATTTTTTACTCTGACAGGTATGTTGTCTTGTGAGCATACAACTGCCTGCATCCTTTAGGCATTGTGTAAATTGCTCCAGAGCATTATCTATGTCACTGTCAAGTAAATTTAAGGCACTAACAATTCTATTCTGCATGGTAAGGCCGTTAAGTGTTTCAATAAATTCTTCTTTTTTATCATCTTTCCATACAAGTTTTTCCATAACCCTAAAGCTTCCAGCTAAAGGGGTAACCATTGGTACATGGAATGTTAGAACTCTGTACCAAACAGGAAGAGTACAGGAACTTACACATGAATTACAGAGGTATAAATGGGACATCCTAGGGCTTGCGGAAGTCAGATGGACTGGCTTCGGAGAAACAACCACGCAAGACGGCCACAAAATATGGTACAGTGGAGATGAGAAACTACACCAACACGGAGTAGGCTTCATTGTCAGGAAAGAGATTGTGTCAAGCATCATCAACTGCACACCAATATCCAGCAGACTCATCTCAATCAGAGTCTCTGCAAAACCCCAGAATCTCACCATCATCCAAGTGTATGCTCCAACATCTGACTACGATGATGACCAGATAGAAGAATTCTATGAAGAACTTGAAAACGTCATCTCCAAAACGCCCAAAAAAGACATCCTTATTGTGGAAGGCGATTGGAATGCTAAGGTGGGACCTGATGCCTATGACACCTGGGCAGGAACCACAGGACGCTTTGGACTGGGAGAAACAAATGACAGAGGACAACGGCTGCTGGAATTCGCAAAGAAGCACAAACTAACTCTGGCTAACACACTCCACCCTCACAAGCCATCTAGAACATCAACCTGGCACTCACCAAATGGTCTGATTCATAATCAAATTGACTACATTCTGTCACCCCAAAGATTCAAATCCAGCATAAACAAGGCAAATACAAGAACATTCCCAGGAGCTGACATTGGCAGTGACCACGACCTTGTACTTACCACCATCAGGCTGAAACTGAAAGCAAAACAACAGCCAAAAAGCCCACGCATAAGATTCGACCTGGAAAAACTCAAAGACCCAACAGTGGTTGAGATCTTCCAAGCCAACATTGGAGGAAAGTTCGCCGCACTCACAGCCATTGACAATGATGTGAACACATTAGCCAACAACATCAAAGAAGTGCTAACGACAGCAGCAGAAGAAACATTAGGCAGAAGCAGAACAAAGAAACAACCCTGGGTGACAAATGAGGTTCTTGACCTCTGCGACAAAAGAAGAGAACTTAAGAAGCAAAAGTTCACAAGTCAAGAAGCCAACAACAAGTACATGGATAGCCACAGAGAAGTGAGGAAAAAGATGAGAGAAGCCAAAGAAGCGTGGATAGAAGAACAATGCAACAACATCGAAGATGGAATGGCCAAGGGAAACAGCAAAACAGCTTACAACACTTTGAAAGCACTAACGAAAACCACACAGCCCAAAGCCTCTGTTATTGAAGATAAAGAAGGAAATCTTTTAACGGAAAACAATGCCATCCTCCAGCGCTGGACAGAATACTGTGAGGGATTGTATAACTACCCACTACGCCCAGATACCAACATAGTTTCCAACAAACCCCCTGAACACCAAGATAAAGACCCACCAATACTAAGGTGTGAAGTAGACACAGCTATTAAGCAATTGAAGAAGGGGAAGTCCCCTGGAATCGATAACATCCCAGCTGAACTCATAAAAAATGGAGGGAATGAAACAGCAAGGCGATTCACAGATCTTTGTCAGAAGATCCACGACACCAAAGAATGGCCAAAAGAATGGACACAGTCTCTTGTAATACCCCTGCCAAAGAAAGGAAACCTCAAGCAATGCCAGAACTACAGAACCATCAGTCTCATAAGCCATCCTAGCAAGATCATGCTGCAGGTAGTCCTCAACAGACTGAAAAACCAAGCAGAAAAACTCCTGGCAGAAGAACAAGCGGGCTTTAGACCAAAACGCAGCACAATGGAACAAATTTTCAACCTGAGAATTCTGATAGAGAAGCATCTCCAACACCAAAAAGACTTGTACCACAATTTTATAGACTTCAAAAAGGCCTTTGACAGGGTATGGCATGACGGCCTCTGGCAAGTACTCAGGCACTTCAACATTGACAACTGCCTAATTGAAGTCATCAAGGCTCTGTACGAGAATGCAAGAAGTGCAGTTTTCATGAACAACCACGTGGGCGAGTTCTTCAAGACCACGGTTGGAGTCCGCCAGGGCTGCCTTCTCTCACCTGTACTCTTCAACCTCTTCCTCGAAAACATCATGACAGAGACACTGCAAAACCACCACACTTCCATCTCCATTGGTGGAAGACCCCTTTGCAACCTCAGATTTGCAGATGACATTGACCTCATGGGCAGCAGCAAACAAGAACTGCAAATCCTCACAGACAGTCTAACAGACCGAGCGAGCGCATACGGCATGGAGGTCAGTACAGAGAAATCGAAGATCATGGTCAACAGCGCGAGTAATGACAGCACGGAAATAAAGATGAATGGAGAAATATTGGAAGAGGTGAGCCAATTCAAATACTTAGGCTCCATCCTAACAAAAGATGGCACATCAAACAATGAGGTGAAAGCTCGCATTGCAACAGCAACATCTGCTCTAGTCAGACTCCAGAGGATCATCAGAAGCAACAACATCAGCTTCTGCACCAAATACCACCTCTACAAATCCCTCGTAATATCTATCCTCCTATATGGCTGTGAATCATGGACTCTGACAGCAGAGTTAGAGAGAAGAATCCAAGCATTCGAGAACAAGTGCCACAGAAGACTCCTCAAAATATCATACAAAGAACACAAGACCAATAACTATGTGAAAGAGGAAATCAAAAAGCGTGTGGGCCCCCAAGAGCCTTTGCTCTCCACCATAAAGAGGAGAAAGCTGATGTGGTTTGGTCACACCACAAGACACAACACCCTAGCAAAAACCATCTTGCAAGGAACAGTCGAGGGCAAAAGAAGAAGAGGCCGCCAAAAGAAATCATGGGTTGACAACATCAAAGACTGGACTGCCCAACCCCTGCAACGCCTCCTACTAGCCACACAGGATCGTGAAGCATGGAAAAAGATCTCCGTTGCGTCTTCTCTCATGTCCCCCCTACGTCCTTTGGGACATGGGACTGAGTGAGTGAGTGAGTGTGATGTTCGTCTTTGTCTGTTTGTTCCACACTTTGTTTGGTCACATCAGTTTCCAAGTCAATCCTCATAACAACAGGCAGATGATCTGACTCTGTAATGCTTTTTATATCTACAGCTACATTATCCACAGATGCATACCATTCACAAGACATGATAAAATAGTCGGAGAGAGAGAGAGAGAGAGAGAGAGAGAGAGAGAGAGAGAGAGAGGAGAGAGAGAGAGAGAGAGAGAGAGAGAGAGAGAGAGAGAGAGTTGTGTGCTAGTAAGCTATTGGTATTATAAAGATGATCATGCTTTTTGAAAATGTGGTATATTTTTTCATTTTGTATATATCTTTTGCCTGTCTTCATTCTTTTCTATTCGTTTATTATGTGTCATTTTCTCAGTTTACAGTTGTTGCCTTATATCAACATACACGCACACACGCATGCGAGTGCACCACGCATCTACGCATGCACGTACACAAACACACATGTGCGCTTGCACACAACACACACACACACACCACACACCACACACACACACACACACACACACACACACACAGCCTCGCTCTCTAAGGCCTGTCTTCATCCTCTCTGTATTGACATACACAAACACAAAAACACACAACACACACATACACACATACACATACACACACGCGCGCGCCTCTCAGTGCCTGTCTTTGTCTCTCTCTGTTATGGACACACACACACACACACTCCTCCTCTCTCCTCTCCCTCTCTCTCATCCCTGATCAGGCAGGCCATAAAAAGTATTATGATTACTTACTCTGTTACCTTGAAAAATAAATTATTCATTCATTCATCTCTCTCTCTCTCTCTCTCTCTCTCTCTCTCTCTCTCTCTCTCCTCTCTCTCCTCCTCCTCTCTCTCTCCTCTCTCTCTCTCTCCTCTCTCTCTCCCCCTCTCTCTAAGGGCCGGATGAAAAAAAGCATGTAATGCTCACTCTGTAACCCTTGAAAAATAATGAATGATTGTTCATTCTCTCTCCCTTAAAATACACGCACGCACAAAATCACACATTCACATACACACGTAGGTGTAGGGGTGTGTGGGCGTGTGGGTGTATGTGCATATGTGTGTATGGCTTTTGAGTGTTTTTTTTTGTTTGTTTGTTTGTTTTGTTTGTTTTTTTAAAAAACAAATTATTTTTCTCTTTTGGTTGTTATTGTAGTTGCTTGTATTATTTATAGGCAAATTTTATTTTAAAGTTGTTGAAATCATGTTAGCAAATTAATGTTGGTGAAATGTTTGTTGTTGTTTTATTTGTTTGTTTGCTTTTTCCCCTTTTCTTTCTTTTGTTGGCTTTATTGTTTGCTAGAGATTTTCTGCTTTGTTTTTTGTTGGTTTTTTGTTTTGTTTTGGATTTGAATTTTGCTATTGTTTTGATTTTTTTCTTTTCTTTTCTTTAGATAGATGGCTTTATGGAAAAAAGCAAATCGTTGCTTACTCAATGTACCATCTGGAAATAAAAATTTGATTGATTGATTGTGAACACACACATGCACACATACACACCTACTCACGCACGCATGCACACACAAACGCACGCACGCGCGCGCGCGCACACACACACACATACACACGCGGACACACACATTATTCTTCTTTCAAACGCAAAAAAAATAATAATCCTAAACTCATTTTCGCCTTCCCAAACTTCAACGTGTAATTCCAAAACTGATGCAGTCGTCTCCCTCCCCCCACAGTGACACTATTTGCCCAGAAACCCGGACTGTCTAAAGAGGACCCTGCCAGACTTAATCCGGGATTCTCACGCTGGAATTAATTCCCCCTTCCTCCCCATAAACCTCGTCACGCCAAAATGCAGTTAGGAAATGGTGGCTGGCACCCAAGCTGGGATGAAAATGAGCTCTAACGTGTCTGACCCTGTCAGCTCCCCTGGTCCTGATTGGCTACGGCCCTGGTTGTTAAGGGTACCGGGTCTTTGATTACCTTCCTGCTAGGTTTTGGCTCACAGGAATGATGTTTGGGGAGGTACTATGAGAACAGAGATGTTTTTTAAAGGCTGGTGCTGTTTCAGTCTGGACCATTTTCTGCCTCCTGTTGTTCTTAATCATTTACATTCAATGCCATCACAGTTTGTACTGTGACTGATGGGTTTTTTTTTAAACCTTTTCTCCAGACTGGGGGATGCTCCAAAGTCACATCTTATCAGCAAGACAGTGATGATTCTGTCTGGCAAGTCCAATGATGAGGCTTTTTGTAATAGCTTGTGATTGAGGAGCAGTCATGTCTCCCAGGTCTGAACGTGTTTTTTTTGTTAGTGAAGGAGGGCTGTGTCCATTCAAATCTATGTCTGTTTGTGACTCAAGGACATGTGCAAGTACAGAATGCTGCCATGTGCAGAATGCCCTCACAGGTGCAGCACACTTCTTGGGCTGAAGTGTGTATCTTGGGGAGGGGGGGATCTTGCTACTAGCAGGAGGGCCTGCAGTATTCCCTGTACAATCCCATTTTCTTTGGTGGTGGTTGTTCAATTCTTTTCTATTCAAACAAAAGTTGTCACATCAGATCAACTCTCTTCCATGACTTCCCAAAGATTTACTTTCACAATTGGTGACTTTGGACCACCAAAATAAGAAATTTGTCACTGAACCCACTTGTGACCACAACTTTATTTATTCACCTCATCACTGTATATGTTGACACTGTATATATGTTGACACTGTATATATGTTGACACTGTATATATGTTGATCTCTGTATATGTTTGAAGACTTCCATCAGGTTTTGAAGAAAACTAATGGTATGCATTTAGGGGGTGAGATGCAGAGAGGAACCATTTCCTCTATACCACCTTCTCTTTCAATACCCCCCGCCCCCCCCCCCCCCCCCCCCCGCGAATCTCGCTCTGAGTAACAAAAAAACCAGCCTCTCAAAACCTAACAGAAATTCACCCTGGGGGAACATCTACCGCAGGGTAATGTTATCAGCAGGTGCTGTCAGCAGCACTGTGTCATGAAGGCAATCTGCTGGTGTGCTGTAGCAGAGAGGGGGCGGACGTTGACAGTGCATGTTCCTGCCCTGAGACATCAGGGAAGACTGGGATCCTAATGGAGTGGGGCTTGGGGCTTCTTTAGTTATACTTCCTCTGTGACATCATAGTGTGCAGGCGTGTGCGTGTATGTGTGTGTGAGTGAGTGAGAGTGAGTGAGTGTGTGTGTGTGTGTGTTTGTGTGTGTGTATGTGTGTGTATGTGTGTGTGTGTGTGGGGGGGGGGTGTGCATGCACACAAGCATTGTGCGGTGTACAATTGTGTGAAACATGTGGATGTATATATGTTTGCGCACTGTGCGTTTTTGTTTAATTTTTTAAGGGGTGTTTACCCTTTACATTATTTCTGTGCAGATACTCTTACCTCTCTTTGTGTTTCATTTCATTTCTGACATTGTCCATACATTATGCTCTCTGGTTCTTTGAAAATAACACATGTAAATATTCATCCTCCAGACACACACTTTCACTTGCACTAAATCAACATTGTTCTTCTATCAAATTACTTGATTATTTCTTTAAAATTCTGCGCTCATTTTCTCTCTCCACAAAACTTCAGTGAGTATCCCCCAAAACAGACATAGTCATCCAGCTACTTCTTCACTGACACCATTTGCTGACATAACGAGGTCCCCCTATTCTCCCAGGGGACCATGCCAGACCTAATCCGGGAGTCTCACTTCGGAATTAATTTGCCCTTCCTCACTGTAAACCTTGTCACGGCAAAATGCGGTTACAAAACAGTGGCCTCCACCCATCCTTTGATGCTAATTACCTCTGACGTGGCAGCCTGTGTCAGCGCCCTGCTTCTGTAACTAGCTTCAGCCCTGTAGTCAATGTTGTGTAGACCCACCAACACTGTTAGTTTTTACCCCCATTTGTTACTTTGGGGGGCACCATCCCAATTCAGAGCTAAGGCATGCGTTGCGTCAGACATGTTCTGCCTCCTGTAGTTTTCATCTTTTTTACAGTGCTGTTTTTTTTTTTAGTTCTCCTTTATTTCAGGAAAAGGGATGATTCAAAGTCATGCCTCTACTTGTGGAGTGACACTGTGACAATGATGATGCTGTCTGTTGCTTCTACCGATGAAGAGAGAACAGCAGTTTGTGGTCAGTGACTATTTCTGTGTTCCCAGTCTCCATACAATGTTGATAGTGCAGCAGGAATGTAGATGTTCACATCAATTCTCTTACCTGTGAGAGCTGGAGGCTAGGACATGCACAACTGCAGAATGCTACAACATGTACGGTGGACATCACATGTATAGCTCGCTACTGTAGACTGCAGCATTAAAAAAAATATTTCGAGGATAATAGAATAAACACTCATGTGCTTTTTAACATCCAGTCCCCATGTGTATGCAGCTTTGTCAATTTTGTCATCCATTCCCACTGGCACACAAAGGCCTACTCTTCCAAAAAGCAGAATGGGTTTTAATGTGTGTGGAAGATGTTCTGTGTGCATTCACACACAGGACCTCGGTTTATAGTCTCATCCAGAGGACTTTTGGGAGAAGTGGAGCATAAGACTTCTTAAGGGCTACCATGAAGCATAGCTTACTTCTGTGGACTAGACTGTGTGTATTCTTAGGGATCCAGTCAAACAGGACGTCAACATGCAAAGTTTCCTTTCGACTCTGCAGTGCTGTGAGTCGTTTGGCGTCTTTCACTTGCCTGGCATGCCACTTCTGTGTTTTCCATTTATCACAGAAGACTGATGTAAATTACGTCATTTCAAGAACCTGCTTGATGCTCTGTGTATACAAACATGATTAAGAGTAAAGTAGTGGAGCACACAACATAACCTGTCCTAAAAGAAACTGAGCAATTGTCATTAATCATCTATTGTCCGGAGGTTATCCATCATCTATTCTATTGACTGTTACACTAAATATCAAACCCACAATGCACATCATTACCAGCATATTTCTTCTTTACTGTCTCCAGCACTTTACTTATCTTTGAAGTAAATTTATGAATGATTTATTCAGATGAAGGAATTAAAAAATTAACTTAGCATTCCTTTGCCTGTCCTCCCAACAAGAGTACGAGTACACTTTGGTGCCATCAAAACTTCACCCTGGGGGAACATCTACCGCAGGGTAATGTTATCAGCAGGTGCTGTCAGCAGCACTGTGTCATGAAGGCAATCTGCTGGTGTGCTGTAGCAGAGAGGGGGCGGACGTTGACAGTGCATGTTCCTGCCCTGAGACATCAGGGAAGACTGGGATCCTAATGGAGTGGGGCTTGGGGCTTCTTTGTGAGTGAGTGAGTGAGTGAGTGTGTGTGTGTGTGGTGTGTGTGTGTGTGTGTGTGTGTGTGTGTGTGTGTGTGTGTGTGTGTGTGTGTGTGTGTGTGTGTGTGTGTGTGTGTGTGTGTCGTGTGTGGTGTGTGGGTGTGGGTGTGACATCACAGGATGTGTGTGTGTACATGTGTGCATGCATGCATTTGTATATGTGTGGGTATGTGTACATGTATGTATACCTGCATTTGTGTGTGCCTGTTTATGTGTCTGAGTCTATATGAGATACAGACAGACAGAAACACGGTGCCAAGAAGGCAGGGCAGGGTTGTGGCTTGGGAAAGACAGTAAGAACACTAGTGTCATCTTTAGACAGAGAAGTTTTTGTTAATCACGGAATCATCTTGGTATACAAGCATCCCCTAAGTCAGGAGGCAGCTACCTTTATGGTGAGCAAAACGGTTCCCAACACAAAATCTCAGCACTGTGAACCTCGGAGTTGTAGCAGAGGAACGAAATAAAATGAAACTCTACTGGATGCCATGAAAAGGAACCAGGATAAATCTGAAGCATGAGACCAGCACTGGAAAGCACACAGCAGAACAGGCTTCTCTTCTTGATAAAGACATCAAAAAGAAAATGATCAATAAAACACGCCCTTGTTTTTTTAAACTACTATGTAAAAACAATAACTTTCTAACCTTCCAGCGCGAAAAACCCGTACTAAGATATGGTATGAAGAAGTGACTGAACGAAAAGGGGCACACTTCCCTGGAAAGTTGGTGACTACATACTAGTGAAGCACACTGACATGATGTGTGAAGACCATTTCTACCCAGAAAGTCAGGAGCGGCCACAGAATGATTATTCATCTTTCTACCTGTGGTTTGTAGTCTCAACAGTAGAACAGTCAAGTAGGAATTTACACTTTTTAACAGCAAAAATATTCTAAAAGGGGCATGTTCTACAAAAAAAGTTAATGTTCAATGGACTTTATCTATCCAGAGTTTGCAAATCCACCAGGTTTGTGATGTCACACGTCACCACATGACGGCACATCAACATTTTCTAACACTGCTTTCTCCGCCAAATAGTTCTGGTTTTCGTTATTTTTGGGGGTAAGACTTAAAGTACGGCTTCATTTGCTAAAAGTTATGGGGGTGACTTTGCAACTGCTCTACTTGGCCTTTTATGTCCATAACAACCACAACCCCTCCCCTCCCAAAGCCTGACAACAGTTACAGGTATTGACCCAAAGTAGATGAAATTATGTTTAATGTACCGTCACACTGACTGATGATTGAAGGCATTTTGGAGATGAAAAAAACGATCCTACCTTGCACTGTGATCATGAGAGAGAGAGAGAGAGAGAGAGAGAGAGAGAGAGAGAGAGAGAGAGAGAGAGAGAGAGAGAGAGAGAGAGAGAGAGAGAGAGAGAGAAAAATGAATACATTTTTTTGAACATTTATTCATTGAGAGAGGCAGACAGACAGACAGACAAATAGAAACGGACAGAGACAGACAAACAAACAGAGAAGACCTACGTAGACGAAATTGGAGGGGGGTGGTAGAAAGAAGGACGAAAATTAGAAACAGTGAAAGATCAGGGGATGGGATGGAGGAATTGGGCGGCGAGACTGTGTTAAAAGCAGCCAGGTAAATGTCATGGAGAGGAGAGGGGAAGTATCGAGGGGTCTGAAAGCACAAGGTAGAAAAGAAAATTAAACCTAGGATAAAGGGGAAAGTCTATACCTTCAGTCTTCTGGAAATTCAAGACAACACACACACACACACACACACACACACACACACACACACACACACACACACACTGCAGGGGCACAGGAAAAAGCCATCACGTAGTATCCGGGATAATGACCAGGCAGGGTGTCATTGGCTACATTATCAGCCAATCGATTTCAGCGTTATTCGTTTTCAAGCCAATGAGCAGAGGCGAAACAAAAGGAGTGAGTTCAAAAGACCGCAGAGCTTAACCTTTCTACCGTTTGGAAATGGACACCATGTAACGAGGAGACAACGGGACATCGGACATTTTGTGCCGGTGCTGCTGCGTAAAACTGCTGCCTTCCACATGGGAAAGAGACTCCAGGCAGAGTTGGACAGCAGAAGGCCTGTGGAGAACCCCCCCCCCCCCCCCCTCTTTAGCACACGTTTCAGCGCCTTAACTTCTTACACGAAAGGTCCATCCAGATCAGAGGCTGTGGATGCCCTCCTTCCACTGTCCTGCTTTTTCTTTGGCCAGACTGGGACTCTACCCCTGTGACTTCAGGATCTGGGGAACTCCTAGCCCAAGTCGCCTTTGTAAGCACTATGTCTTGACCCCTGTGCAGTGGAGACACTGTTAGCCAAGAATGTAAGTGTTGCAGACGTTATTTTTGTTGCTCTTGAACCAGATCCAGCTGGCGCTCTTTCAGCTGCCTCTGCCTTTGCTTCGAGGGCTCTGGTCCCCCTTCTCTCAGACCCCAAGAGTTGTTTGAGGAGATCCTAGGCAGCTGCACCTCTACAGTCCTTTGCTCTGACTTCTACCATGAGGACTTGGGCTTGAAAATTAGATTCTCTTATAGTCCAAGCAGGAGCAGTATACCTCTAGGTCTCAGTCTTGAAGGTTTCTTCCATTTCAACTTCATAATTATGTCACTGTGCCTTTTCTAGTCGTTTATTTCGAGGGTCATATGTCACTGTGCCTTTTCTAGTCGTTTCTTTTGAGAACTGGGGTGGAGTGCTTCCACGCTGTTTATGTTCATGATTTATAGGGGGGATGTTCTGTTTTGGAAGGTCTGCTGTACATTCCTCATCTTCTATTTTGCTTGACAGACCTTGCTTTCATGCGTGAATACCCTATTTTTTGCTTTATAAGATTCACCGCTATACAAGTTCCAGATATAATTATCATTATTATTAATATATTTTTTCCTGGGATTTTCCATTGTCTACCAGTGTGCAGTGAGGATTAGACTGATGTCACAACCTTGTCTCCCCACCCCCAAGCATCCTTAACATCCCCGTGATCCTCTTTCCCCACCATCTCTTTCTATTTTTCAACCCTCCCCCTACAAAAGTAGTCCTTGTAGTGAAGTACACTTTTTTAGCCCTTAAACAAAAATTACACTGTATGTGTATGAAACGAGTGCGAACGTACGTAGAACATCTTGCGAACACGTTAAATTCTTTTCTGCTTTTCGTAAGAGTAGGCCATCGTGTGCCGGTGGGAACAGATGACAATATTTACAAAACTGCATACACACGGGGACTGGATGTAAAAGGGACAAGAGTGCTTATTCCATTATCCTCGATATAAAAGAAGAAGAAGAAGAAGAAGAAGAAGAAGAAGAAGAAGAAGAAGAGGGCAGGCAGATACTGAAGTGATAATTATGTCATAGGCTCGAACTGCAAAGGAGTACAGCAGGCAGAACTCTGTCCTACACTCCAGTCCGATCTTAAACAAGCAGTTTAAAATCAAATCAATGCTTAGCGTACAAAAGTCAGGTTGAAGAATTAAGGTCCACATAATGAAAACGAAAACATTCCAACATATACTCTCTCTCTCTCTCTCTCTCTCTCTCTCTCTCTCTCTCTCTCTCCTCTCCTCTCTCTCTCTCTCTCTCCCCTCTCTCTCTCCCCCCCCCCTCTCTCTCTCTCTCTCACACACACACACACACAAACCCACACACACACAAACCCCCACACACACGCATTCCTAAGAAAAGGATGTATTATATATAAGAAAGACATGCAGTAAAAACAACAACAACAAAACAACAACAAAACAGAAACTAACCAATATCTCTCTCAAAATTCAAACGAAAACAAAACACAACACAAAACAAATATTTAAAAAATCACCCAGGACTCAAAAACAGCATGTGGGAGGGGGGGTACTTTCCTAACCCCTGACACACGTGCCAGCTCGGTAAAAAGCCGTGTTCAATTTCTTTTCATGGGGGGCGAGGGGCGGCTTTGTAGGCGGGAAGTGACAAAGAGCACGCGCCACGCGTCGCCTCACGCGCTGACTGCACACTGGCCGCCCAGCCACCAGCCAACAAAGGCCGGACGGTAAGGAGAGCTGGTTTTGTCCACAGTCTTTTCACTTCAGGGTGGGGGTTTTTTGATCTCCTGTTTGAGTTTGTTTTTTTTTCTTCTTCTTCGTCTTCTCCGCCGCCGCGTGCTTGTTTGTTTTGCACAAGCTGTATATATTTATTTTTCTTTTTTTGTGGTGGTGGTGGGGTGGGGGTGGTGAACGCATTGGGAAAGATGTCAACTTTTATGGCAAGAAATAATTTCTGATTCTGATTCAGATTCAGATTCTCCCCCAATGAAATAAAATAAAATTTTAAAAGATAATGGTTGTTTAGCGTTATGGTTTTCTCCTCTCCATCATGAATCCTTTGGAAATGTATGCATGCACACATGCACGTTCGCACGCACAAGTGCACGCACACACACATACATACATACCTACATACATACCTACATACATACACACATACATACACACATACACAAAACATACATACATACATACATACATACATACATACATACATACATACATACATACATACATACATACATACATACATATACACACACCAACAACTATGGCAAAACGCACACTTATCACAGAATATCTGCATTCAGCGAGGAATAGCGAGCACTGGTGCAACTTGAGGTTTTCCCGGAAATGCCATTGCGTGCAGAACAGGACATGCGCACTACACCACCTCAGTGCAGCAACAAAGAAGACAGCCAAGTGAGAGTAGGCAAAGTGAAATAGTAAATCTAGTACCAACACATAATGGTGAATGTAACCCTTTTGCAGAAATCTGTGTGTTTACGTGAACATTGCTGCACATGTGTACATGCTTGCATGTATGCAGCTGTGCATGCATCAGTCTGCACGTGCCTTATCAGCTGCAACAGCAGCAGAACAATTTCATGGGATATTGTATACCTCAGTTTTCAGACCCCTCAAATCCAGGCACTATAACAGAACACCTAGAAGCTGGGAATATCGTTCTATCATGGGTGTTGGCGGCAAGGTAGCCTAGTGGTCAGAGGGTTGTGTTGGCGATGTGACAGCCAGAGTTCGAGCCACCACTGCGGCGCCCGTTCAAGGGGATGTTTTTCCTCCTGGGGTTAACAACAATACAGATTCCCCTCTCCGGACTGTCCTTCAGATCAGACTATACACCGAGGCCCCGTGTACGAACGCACGCAGAACATCTTGTGCACACGCTAAAACCCGTTCTGCCACTCAGAGAGTAGGCCATTCATGCCAGAAGGAGCAGATGACATTCACATACATACAATACATAAAGTCTCAACGAGGAAGAGGCACACCAAGTAAAACTTCCATCTGTATAATTTGGCCAAATGTATATAATTCCTTTTATCTCTCCCAACCACACTCCCCCCCCCCCCCCCCCCCCCCCCCCCCCCCCCCCCGAAATACACAGAGAGAAACGAACAACACACACACACACACACACACACATACTCACACGCACACTCACACACACACACAATGACACAAACACACATACACACACGCACCCCCCCCCCCCCCACACACACACACACTCTCTCTCTCTCTCCTCTCAACTCACGGCCCGGTAGGTTCGCTTCTGGCCG
>CM060323.1:9482153-9487153 GCA_030674155.1 Stramonita haemastoma
ACACACACACACACACACACACAACACACACACACACAGAGTGAGAGAGAGAAACACACACAGACAGGCACACAGAGAGAGCGACAGAGAGAGACAGACACAGAAAGAGGCACACAGAAAGAAAGACAGATTGACTGACTGCGAGAACGACACACACACACGCAAACTTGCACGCACGCACACACACACACACACATACACACACGCACACATAGACAGACAGATGAGGACACAGAGGCACAGAGAGAGACAGAGGCAGATACAGAGATCTAGCAAGACTAAAAGAGATAGGGACATAGAGAGAGAGAGACATCGCGAGAGAGAGACAGAAACACAAGGAGAGACATAGACAAAAGAAGAGACAGAGGCAGAGAGTCACACATCACAGAAGCAATCAAGCAGTTCAACCAGAACACATAGTTACAGTCTGTACAAGCTGTATGTCTAAGCTGTATGACACATCTTCACCTGGCACCTAACCTGACCACCAGAAGTAAACGTCACAATGACCCACATTTTACATTTCCATTCTACACCACTTTAAGTCATGGCAGATTTCTCTGCGTGAAATTCGGGCTGCTCTTCCCGGGGAAAGAGTGTGTTGCCACAAGCGCAGCGCCATCTTTTTATTTTTCTTTTCCAGTCTGCAACTGTATTTGTTTCCTTTTCAGAGTGGCTTTTTTTGTACAGAGTTTTGCCAGGGACAACTCTCTTGTTGCAGTGGGTTCTTTTACGTGCGTTATATAATTATATGTATCACACAGGACTTCGGTTTATCGTCTCATCCGAAAGACTAGCACCCAGACCACCACTCATGGTCTAATGGATGGGGGTAAAGTTTTGGACCCAAACGGGATTCAAACCACCGCACACTCTGACCCGGACTTTTCTGCTTTCTAGACGGGCGCGTTCCCCCTAGACCACCGATCCACTTCCCTCTCTCTGCCAAGGCCAATCCCACAAGACGCGCTAGAGGCCAAGAAAGGCCAGAGCTCCAGGCGTTGCCCTTGGATGGACAGGCACACGTCCTGCCGGGAACCTTTATGCCCGCATCTTGTGATGCCCTGAGCACAGGGTCATGCCCTGATAACTAATATGTCTTCCCCTCCACTGTCAACCACTTTAAATGCTGAACTCACTGCGAGAAAAAAAACACATACAAATGTCTAAGCCCCTGTGGTGTGTGTGTGTGGTGTGTGTGTGTGTGGTGTGTGTGTGTGTGTGTGTGTGTGTGTGTGTGTGTGTGTGTGGTGTGTGTGTGTGTGTGTGGTGTGTGTGTGTGTGTGTGGTGTGTGTGTGTGTGTGTGTGTGTGTGTGTGTGTGTGTGTGTGTGTGTGTGTGTTGTGTTGTGTTGTGTTGTGTTGTGTTGTGTTGTGTTGTGTTTTGTGTGTGTGTGTGTGTGTGTGTGTGTGTGTGTGTGTGTGTGTGTGTGTGTGTGTGTGTGTGTGCGTGCGCGCGCACGCTCAGAGATATCTTACTTTTTGTATTGTAGAATTAATTTCATTCTTTGCTGCTAAAATTATGGTAACAAAACTACTATAGCTTCAGCTGCAGATATAAGAAATGTTTACTTTTTAAAAATGAATTTGTGACGTTTTTACTTCCTAAAAACAGAATATTTGGATGTAAAAGGTAAAGGTGTCCCATCTCTATGTGGTGGTAGGGAAGCGAGGCTTCTCTAGGGGCCATCATATTGAGGGCGGCGCCCATCTCCTCTCCCTCGTTGCTTTACCTTTCCTGACCCTAAATAGGGCAGGTACCCATTTACAGATGGGTGAACTGGGGAACTGTAATGAAGCCAAGATACACAAACGGTCACCCATCTAATTAGTAACCACGCTTGATGCTGCTTAACCTTGGCTGGGGGAAAGAGTGCTCTGACCACTGAGCTATCACGTCAAATTTTTTATGTAAGATTATAAAAAGCGAGTTTCTTTCATTCACTTTCAAACCTTTCATTTCATCGTAAAGAAGTACTATTAAGAGGTGTGCAAGGACACTGTACATCAGTTTTAAAGCCTTTTTACTTGTACTAAAGAATACAGTAAGCATTAAAACCCAAAACGACAACTTTTTCTTTTACTATTCTGACGCCGATTCTAAGCACGTAACTCCCGTGAAATGCACACACACACAAACACCACACACACACACACCACAACACACACCCCACACACACACACACACACACACACACACACACACACACACACACACACACACACACGGAACAAGAAACTGCTGGCAAAAACAGTAGCCAACAAAGTGCAACCTTTTTTTTTTTATACTAATCAGTCTTACAAGTGCAGAAACTTCCTTGACCCTTTCTTTTTTTTACACCAGTCCCATGTATTTTTAATCTAGCAGACAGAAATAGAGAAAACCCATTGAAAACAAGTACATGCAATGGTGTAAAGCAGGCCCAAATTCAAATCCAAAACTTTCCCCCGTGGGGATTCCGTGGGCCTGTCAGTATGCCTGTTATTCTCCCCGCCTTCTGAAAATCCTATGTAGGGAAATCCCTCTTTTCTATTTTTCCCTTTGTTTCTGTTTTGTCCTTTTTCTTTCTGTCACCTCCTTCTCGTCTGTTTTCTGCCTTCTTGGTCCATTCTCCTACCTTTTTTCCAGAAAGACTTAAAAAATAACAATTTTCTCTCACCACAAAGTCAGATAGCTGGGCCTGACTTGCCAGGTGCCTAACGGCAGCGCAACGCATTTTTGCTCATAATGACGACAGACAACAATAGTAGCTGTCTGAGCGTTTGACAACGAAAATCCAAAAGGACTAGTCAGAAAGAAGTGTTCTCCCTGTGGTGCAGCAGTTTATTCGGTCACAATTTAAGTTTTCACCCCATGAATTTGCATTCCATTTGATGTTCATGTCACCCTGACTGAAGCCAGTTCATGTTTGGTGTGTTATGGTTAGACCCTTTCTCCCCTTTTGCCTTAGTTCCATAAAAACGTGGCAGTACTGCACTTCAGAATAGTTTGCAATATTCCTTCACTCGTGTCAGCTGAAGGCCAATCCAAAGCCACATCAATCAGGAGCAGCTAACTGAGGGACTGTTTTTCCAGTGTGAAACACTTCAGCCTTTGACAACTTTTGATTGTGCACGCAATGCTGACTCACTATCAAACCTTGATTAGTTTTCATGTTAATTGTTTAGATAATGCTGACTCACCATTAAACCCTGCTTCATTTTCCTTTCAAGCTTTTCTGGTTTTCCTGTGACACATTTGTGCAATAAAGCAAATGGGGTAGGGTCACTTTTTAAACACCTTGGTCATCTTCCTAACCAGCTCGACCCTACAACTGTGGAGTAATCAAGGCACTCAGCAAAGAAGGTGTGGGCAACACCAACACCAGACCACAAGTAGGGACAAACATTCCCCCTGATTTACACCCTCAAGCCTTTCAACGTGTCACCAGCCCCGGTTTTGTCTCGTGTGTCTGCATGCAATAAACAGCAGACGCAGACAGGGCTGGCGCTAAAAAACAAGACCCCCAAAATTGAGCACGTGCAAATCAAACAGGCAAGCTTGACAGGGCCCGCTGCAAACGTGGAAGGGCTGCCTTCTGGCTCAGCCAAACAACAGTGGCCTGTTTTGGTCCAGAAGCAAACCAAGTGCTGGTGTTTGTTGCCGGCACTGACATGGCCTCCCCAGGTGGCTGCAAACAAAACTTGCAATCTGTGTGGACACAAGGTACCCCAGCAGTGGAAGGCACAGCAGTTTCTTCCTACATTTCCCTCCACACTGTAGATTGTGAGGCCATAGACTATCTGGGCTGAGCTTTTCCTACCACTGTGCAAACACCATAATGGTCAACAGTACGATTATTTTTAACAGTGTGGTTTTTTTTCTTTCCCAAGGTCTAGATATATTTCCTGTATCCGATTGGTTGAGCTAAAAAAAAAAAACCGACCAAAACAACAGACAAGATTTTCTCAAACATCTTGTTAAAAACCAGAAATGAAGGTTTTAGTACACAATCCGCGACAAGTAAATATGTAATTTTAAAAGGCATCGACCTCAATTTGTTTTGAGTGCGACACCCTTATCACAACACAAAGTGAAATGACACCCTCCAGACATTGTAATCAGCCTCGTTGCTTAGCCTGCATTTGAAAAACAAACAAATCAACCGAAAACAAAACAAACAACAACAGCCAAAGTGTTGGCAAATTCTCCCGAACCAGTTTTCTATGTTTTCTATCTGTGTGCGAACTGTGAGTCTGCATGCATCTACACATGCACCTGTGTTCATCCACTTACAGACAAGTGTTCACATAATTATATCTGCTCAGGTGTATGCATAGATTGTGTGCATATGCATGCAAATATACACGTTTGTGTGTACATAATGATTCTACTTGAATGAAGAATTGTGAATATTAAAAGAAAAATTCCAGGTTTCTAAACACAAAAAAGAGAATAAAAGAATGAAAACAAACCAACAACAAAATACAGACAGAGCAAAAAGGAAAACAAAAACAAGACATGTAATAAATGAGAAACTGTTTAAGAAAAAAGAAGAAAAGACAAGACAGACATAATCTGTCAATACAATGAGATTGAATCTAACGCAATTAGAAAGTATAAAAATCAAATTATGTTTTAACAATGAAAACAACCTTCCCCTCAAACGATTTCCTCCATCATTGTCCAGGAAGTACAACAGACAATTTTGCCAGTTCTACACAGCCTGAAGAAACAAGGAATCTTATCAAAAATGAAATTAAAGATGTCTTTCATGACACTGGTTCCCAATTCTGCAGAACACCTGCAATTGAAATGAAAGTGTGCGAATAAAAGTGCGTGCGTGCGCACGCATGCGCGCGTGCACGCGCGTGCACACACACACACAGAGAAACGGAGAGAGAGAGAGAGAGAGAGAGAGAGAGAGGAGAGAGAGAGAGAGAGAGAGAGAGAGAGAGAGAGAGAGAGAGAGAGAGAGAGAGAACTCTGAAATGGTTAATGCATAATTATTGGCCATGGGC
>CM060323.1:9492153-9502153 GCA_030674155.1 Stramonita haemastoma
AATTTTAATGAGGGTGATTGGATAAGCCAGAGGCTTCTTTACACTAGGCCCTCATGGGCGAAAATATAAAAAAAGAAAAGAAAAAGTATAAATCAATACATTAACAGAAGAATGAATATGATATATAAAAAAGGTAATCCATCAGTCATCTTTTCATTCAATTATTGCTAAATCAGGAAATCATTGAGAGACAACATAAGTTAACTAAATGAATAAACAAGACCAATCAAACGTGAAAAAAAAAATCCCCTCCCTAACATCCACCTCCATAAACATACAATTTTCCCCCCAAAATCAAGACAAAACACCTCCGCCCCCACTCACAAACATGCATGCTCACAAACAATCACCACCAACACCCCCTCACACACACACAAAACACCCCCCCCACACACACACACACACATCGTCCTGGACACATATCCATAGGCATGTACATTATCTCCCATACAGTGGGATATGCTTATAGCATAATAATGAAGATACGCATTACATCATTATAGAAAAACAACAACAAAAACCCCAACCAACCAACCAACCAACCAACCAAAAGAACAACAGCAACAAAAAACCTCTTACAATTTCATTATTAATAAAGCTCAAAACAACACACACGCGCGTGCGCGTGCGCGCGCGCGCACACACACACACACACACACACACACACACACACACACACACACACACACACACACACACACATACACACACACACACCACGGTTCAAAGGGAGTTCACTAATGTCAATCACATAGAATTGGACAAGTATGCGTGGTACGCTTTTTTGAAAGATGATACACTACTTTTGCTTTTAACTGAGATGGGGATTTCATTCCATAGTCTGGTACCAGAATACACAACAGAGGACATAAAAAGATCAGTTCTTGGTCGAGGAGTAACAATTACACTTTTATTTCGAACTGTTATCACTGGAAATCTCTGACAAAGATATCGTGGAGCTAGATTATTCATAATTTTATACATAAATAGGCCTTTATTAAAGCGACATTTCAGACTTAATGGAAGAATGTCCAGCTCTTTACAGTCAGAAACATCCAGGGAATTAGTTTTGAGGAGAATTAACTTAAGTGAACGTTTATACACTCTTTCAATTCGCCTTACACAGTTTTTACTGGCCAAGTCCCAGCAAGTAGAGGCATAGTCTATGTCTGGTTTTATGTAGGCAGAGAAGAATAGTTTGTGAGTATGTTGATCTAAAAAATGTTTAATTCTGTTAAGTTGAAAAAGCTTCTTAGATATTTTCTTTGAGACATTAAAAATGTGATTTTTTCCTCAGGAGTTAACATCGGTGCCGACTCCACTCCCCCCAAAAGTCTTTCAGATGAGATTATAAACCGAAGTCCCGTGACGCAGAACATCTTGCGCACATGTCAAACCCCGTTCCGCCGGACAGACACAAGACGAGACAAAGATAATAAAAGCGAGATAACTCTACCTGGTGTCGTGACAGAATGTCATTGTTATAGAAGCAATGAAAGTGATATGATGATAATAATTATGAGGAGGAAAAAAACAAAAACGTAGTTTAAAAAATCGCTTTTTTATGTTTGTCCGTCTGTTCGACGATGACCTCCAAAACAGCACATGAGGCAGCTGCTGTTTCAGAAATGGGCAGAAATTTGATAATAGTGGAGATGCCTTGCCCACAGCACATCCCCACTCTCTCGGCCAAGAGGGCATAAGGACAGTCAGTGTTAGAGATGTTCTACAAAGGCCAACTAGCCCCCAGGGCTGCAGTACATAAGGACAGTGCAAGTCAAGTCTCCTAGTCAGAGAGTCATAGTCGATCACTGAAGACTAAGCTGCAAAGTGGAACTCCATGAGTGGGAAAGCCACTGGTCATACAGCCTCTCATTTTGTTGTTGCTCCCAGCATCAATGGTTTAATTAAGAACTGTGATAAAGCCTAGGCACTGAAGCCGATTCCTGTTAAGGTTAAGGAAATATAATGTCTCTGTCTGTGTGAGGGTGTTACGATGGTGATGGCAGTGATTATATAATATATATGTATGTATATGTGTGTGTGTGTGCGTGTGCGTGTGCGTGTGTGCGTGCGTGTATGTGTGTGTGTTTGTGTATGTGTGTGTGTGATTTGTTTATTCATTTTTTATTTATTCTTTATTTCGGGGATAATGGAATAAACAATCGTGTGCTTTTTTACAGCCAGTCCCCAAGTGTATGCAGTTTTGTCAATTTTATCACCGGTTCCCACCGGCACACAATGGCCTACTCATACGAAAAGCGAAACGGGGTTTGACATGTGCGCAAGATGTTCTGCATCACGGGGCTTCGGTTTATAATATCTGAAAGACTTTTGGGGGGGGAGTGGAGTCGGCACCGATGTTAACTCCTGAGGAAAAATTATTTTTGAACGAGATTCGAACCTGAGTCAGCAGATCATATATATATATAATGTAATGTATAATATATAATATATAATGTAATGTAATGTAATGCGCGAGTAATGACAGCACGGAAATAAAGATGAATGGAGAAATATTGGAAGAGGTGAGCCAATTCAAATACTTAGGCTCCATCCTAACAAAAGATGGCACATCAAACAATGAAGTGAAAGCTCGCATTGCAACAGCAACATCTGCTCTAGTCAGACTCCAGAGGATCATCAGAAGCAACAACATCAGCTTCTGCACCAAATACCACCTCTACAAATCCCTCGTGATATCTATCCTCCTATATGGCTGTGAATCATGGACTCTGACAGCAGAGTTAGAGAGAAGAATCCAAGCATTCGAGAACAAGTGCCACAGAAGACTTCTCAAAATATCATACAAAGAACACAAGACCAATAACTATGTGAAAGAAGAAATCAAAAAGCGTGTGGGCCCCCAAGAGCCTTTGCTCTCCACCATAAAGAGGAGAAAGCTGATGTGGTTTGGTCACACCACAAGACACAACACCCTAGCAAAAACCATTTTGCAAGGAACAGTCGAGGGCAAGAGAAGAAGAGGCCGCCAAAAGAAATTATGGGTTGACAACATCAAAGACTGGACTGCCCAACCCCTGCAACGCCTCCTACTAGCCACACAGGATCGTGAAGCATGGAAAAAGATCTCCGTTGCGTCTTCTCTCATGTCCCCCCTACGTCCTTTGGGACATGGGACTGAGTGAGTGAGTGAGTGAGTGATATATATATATATATATATATATATATATTAATTTTATCTGTGTGTGTGTGTGTGTGCGTGCGCGCGCGCGCACATGCACAAGCAGGCATACATTGCCTTCGTACAACATACGGTGCAACCTTATGAACCAGGCAACTCCTGACATCTATTTGGAAATGAAAGCAAGGCTAATTCAGTACACTGGGTTATGCTATGTTGAGGATCTGAGCAATCAATCAAAGCCAAGAGGCAATCATCTTCCTCTTTTCCCTTTCGTCATTTATATTAAAAATGATCATAATTTGGGGGGTGGGGGTGGTGACGGTGGTTCGGTAGTGGTGTGTGTGTGTGTGTGTGTGTGTGTGTGTGTGTGTGTGTGTGTGTGTGTGTGTTGTGTGTGTGAGTGTGTGTGTGTGTGTGGTGTGTGTGTGTGTGTGTGTGTGTGTGTGTGTTGTGTCCGCGTTTGTCTGTCAGTGTGTCTGGGTGTTTACTTGACCTCTTTTCGAACCTGGCAGGTGTGCTGTAGGTTCTATGAAACATTGTGCACTGGAAAAGATACCCGACTGATTGATATAGGCGCGACCTTTGCCAACCAGCGGAACAACGTAGCTGGAGAGGGAGGGGAGACTGGCTGCAGGGAGAGGAGGGGGAGGCTGGCTGCAGGGAGAGGAGAGGAAGGGGAGACTGGCTGTAAGGAGAGGAAGGGGAGACTGGTTGTAAGGAGAGGAAGGGAGACTGGCTGCAGGGAGAGGAGAGGAAGGGGAGACTGGCTGTAAGTAAAGGAGGGGGAGACGCAGCAGGGAGAGGAGGGGGAGACTGACTGCAGGGAGGGGAAGGGGAGACTGACTGCAGGGAGAGGAGGGGGAGACTGACTGCAGGGAGAGGAAGAGGAGACCGACTGCAGGGAGAGGAAGGGGAGACTGACTGCAGGGAGAGGAGAGGGAGACTGACTGCAGGGAGAGGAAGGGGAGACTGACTGCAGAGAGAGGAAGGGGAGACTGACTGCAGGGAGAGGAAAGACTGCAGGGAGAGGAAGGGGAGACTGACTGCAGGAGGAGAGAGGAAGGGGAGACTGCAGGGAGGGGAGGGGGAGACTGACTGCAGGGAGGGGAGGGGGAGACTGACTGAGGGACTGAGGAGAGGAGGGAGACTGACTGCAGGGAGAGGAAGGGGAGACTGACTGCAGGGAGGGGAGGGGGAGACTGACTGCAGGGAGAGGAGAGGAAGGGGAGACTGACTGCAGGGAGAGGAGGAAGGGAGACTGACTGCAGGGAGGGGAGGGGGAGACTGACTGCAGGGAGAGGAAGGGGAGACTGACAGCAGGGAGGGGAAGGGGAGACTGACTAGGCAGGGAAGGGGGAGGGGGGCAGAGGTTAGGTAGACAAAGGGAAGTGGGCAGGGTCAACCTGTTCCATTCTTCAGCTGCGGACGACGACACTTGACTTCCCTTCACATCCCTTCCCTTCACTTCACTCCGGTTCTCTCAGGCTGAGAGAAGATGGATGGAGGGAATGAAGTGAAGCAGATGGGACAGAAAAGGCAGCAGCTCAGGTGTCTGATTAATCAGCAGGGAGGGAAATGACCGGGGATAGTGTCACACGCACAGGGAGGGAGGGCTCCGCCACGCCTCTTACACAATAAGTATGTACCATCAGGTGCATTGACTTGCGTTTTTTAAAAACAATGCTCTCTCTCTCTCTCTCTCTCTCTCTCTCTCTCTCTCTCTCTCTCTCTCTCTCTCTCTCTCTCTCTCTCTCTCGTTTTCTTGTTCACTCACTCACTTGCATACGTATGCACAACATATTAATTTTATGAAAGGAGGACAGATATTAAAAAGGGGGTGAAGAGAAACAGATGGATAAGGGAGAGATAGGGAGGGAGGGAGAGAGAGAGAGAGAGAGAGAGAGAGAGAGAGAGAGAGAGAGAGAGAGAGAGAGAGAGAGAGAGAGAGAGAAATGAGAGAGAGACAGATACAGAGACAGAGAGAGACAGATACAGAGACAGAGAGAGACAGATACAGAGACAGAGAGAGAGAGAGACAGAGAGAGAGATAGAGAGAGAGGGGGAGGAGACACAGAGAGACAGACAGACACACAGATGAAGAGGTAGAGAGGAAAACCTGTCTAATCTTACACACTGCATTTAAGGTTTGATCGGGGATCTTCAATATTTCCACCCAAAATCTGTTAGTCCTTGCCACCACTGAAACTGATGTTGTCCTGACTTGGCAGGGTTAGACACACGACATCCAAACTGCTCATTTGACCAACTCATCTACCCCATTCCACACACACTCTTAATTAATGCACAAACAGATCATTTGTTAGCTAATGAAGTCCTTCGGATGAGACTCTAAACCGAGGTGCCGTTGCGAGCGCATGCAGAACACCTTGCACACACGTTGAAACCTGTTCCACTTTCGAAAGAGTAGACCATTGTGTGCCGGTTGGAACGGATGACAAAATTTACAAAATTCCATACACATAGGTAAAAAGGTAAAGGTGTCCCATAATCTATATGGTCGTAGGGGAGCGAGGCATCAGAGACCTCAGCTTCTCTAGGGGCCAGCATATTGAGGGAGGCGGCCATCTTCTCTCCCTCGCTGCTTTACCTTCCCTGACCACAAAGGAGGCGAAACACAATAGTTGTTATCCCATCATCCTCGAAATAAAAGAATAAATAAATGAATAGATATATAAATAAGCAAATAAATAAGTAAATGAACAGATAAATAAATCAATGAATAAATTAATAATCATCTACTTTGCTTATATTTTGGGGGCATTTGTCACATGGCCATCTCAGTCTCTGTGATCAAAGCAGCGGGAGACTGCAGATTCCTCAGTGACCAGAGAGCTTCTGACCACAGGGGCAGGATGAAGCCAGGTCCTTTGTCAGCCTGGCTCTATTAGGAGATGATTTTTTCAATTTACATTTCATTGTATTGTACTGCACTTATTGTATTGTATTGCATTGTATACCACTATAAGTCACAGCAGATTTCTGTGTTGCGTAAAAATGTGGGCTGCTCTCACCTTGCCTGGGAGAGGACGTCGTCGCAAGAGCAGCGCCATCCATTCTTTTTTCTTTTTCTGGCTACATATATTTGATTTCCTATTCGGAGTGGGGTTTCTCTACAGAGCTTTGCCAGGGACAACTCTCTTGTTGCCGTGGGTTCTTTTACGTGCACTGAATAAATACTGCACACAGGAGTTACGTTTATTGTCTCATCCAAAAGACTAGCACCCAGACCACCACTTAAGGTCAAGTGGATTGGGGGGGGGTAGTTTCAGGCACAAATGGAGATCAAACCACCACACACTTGAAACCCAGACTTCTTCTCTTTCTCTAGACCACTGACCCACCTAATAATCATGATCAACTGGGATGGTCCCAGACGATGTCTGAAACTACATTGTTCCACAGGAAGGAAAGTACAAGGACAGTCATCATCAATTTAATCCGAGGTGGGAGGGGGGAGAGGTCCTAACACTGCACTACTACACGGCAAATACAGCCCCGTACCATGACAAAGAGCACGTCACTTCCTTGATGCCATGAGCGAAGATCAAACCCACAACTCTGCTGTTTCAGCACCACAGGGCCAATCCCAGCCCTTCCCTTTACATATACACAGAGCTTCCTTCTTCAGCAACAAACAGACTCCTTTGTTTTCGAGGATTTTGAAGGGGGCGGGGGAGGAGGAGAGGAAGTCGGATGAGTAGGAGGCAGGTCGGGGTTTTTATGTGCACATTACTGGAGGAGGCACTAAATCAGCACTTGGCTCATAGGAAATCAACAAAGAGGTCGTCCCCTGGGTCCCATTGCAAACGCTAGCACCGTCCCATTAAGGGAACCATGTTCGATTGGACAGGCTCTGAAGACGTAGTGCAGCATGCTGGGGTTTGTTTGTTACTGTCCAGGCCACGTTTATGGGCAAGTGATGGTCTTCCTTTCAGCAGTGGGCTGCACAGGTAGCTCTGGCTTCTTCGGGTTACATCCTTGGAGTCTGTCTCTCTCTCTTTCTCTTATGCTGTGTGTTTCTTCTTCCTGCCCCTTGGTTTATTTTTTCGTTGTTGCTTTCTCCATTCATTTTTTTCATGATGTTTTTGTTCGATTTTACTTTCTGTTTGTTTAGGGGGGTCTAAATATTTCTAAATCAGGTTTTTTTAAGCACTTTTGGAACGACAAACTAAAATCCCTAGTCACAATTACTGGATGGTTCAATTTTATTATTCAAGACTTCTTGTCTATTTTAACACACAAAGTTATCATCTGTTTTATTTATAGTTGTGATAAACTTTTCCAGAAATTTGAAAGTATGTCCTTACCAGACAATGGTAACTTTTTGCTGATCAGAGCAAATCAGATTTTTGTGTGCAACAAACGAAAAGAAAATATTCATTTTCTCAGTTAGCCCATCACTCACAAGGGCACCATTTTGGTCAGTCCATCTCAACATTTTTTTCACCTTGTGTTTATTTGTCTGCAGATTCTTTCCAGTTAAGTTTTGACCTAACACCACAATGGCTCCACAGTGGTATTTTGACAAACTCTATGCAGGCCAGTCATAGCAATATCTTTAAAATTGCAGGTAATTTCTGAATTATCTCGAATTCCGATGTTTGCATGGAGTACCAAAATGATAATCCGCTTTTGAAACAATCTCATTTTGATATCTATTTCACTTCCACTCATCTTATTTCATGCACAGATTATCTGTCAAAAGCTGACGACATGTCAAATTTACCCTTCGAGTACAGCATTCACAAAGAATACAGAGCAAAAGCTTTTTGCCAGTGATTTGCAGACATTTTTAAAACTGTCCCACAACACACAGCAAACAACCTTTTAAAAATGTTTGATCATTTCACCATTTAAAAAAATAGCATATTTTAAAGAAATGTCAGTCCATAGGTGACATGTTCAAAGCACTTCTGGTGGAGACCATGTGGGGGGATTAAACAAAATCTCTGTTCACATCCCTCAAGCAGATTGCAAGCACATAAACTCCCGTGCAATGAACACACACACACTCAGCAAGAAACAACCGGCAAAAACAGAAGTGGACAAAGTGCAGCCTTAATTGATATCCTCAGCTCTTACAAGTGCAGAAACTGACTTCCCTGACCCTTTCTTATTGCTCTCATTGATCACGTGCACCCGGTCAGCTGACACACATAAAGCAGACACTGAAAGTGCAGCGTAATTATGTAATAAGGGTTTAGTAAACCCACATAGAAATCCAAAATAACTGCTGAGTCACTTTACAAAATTCCTAACCTCTCTTACAAACAAGAAGCAAAACAAACCAACCTTTTGCTGTTGTCAACTCAACCTGAATTCTCTGCTCAGCAGAAGAGACCGGGTGGCTCTGTATTTTTAAACTATAACTCAGGGTCTAGGCAGTTTTCTTAATCACATGTCAAAGTCTTGCATCATGGTATAACAACATTTGGCTTTGATCACTATATTTCCACAACAGTCTAAGGGGGTTGGGGATGGTCCTGGTATTTTGTTATAAAACTAAATATGATACTATCTTCAAAATGTTAATTGTTTCAGTTCCCAGCATACAGCTCAACATTCAATGAGCTTTAACAATAAATTTGATCAAAAATCCCATTGATGTCCACACACGCCCAAACGTGTTCTTTTCCTCTTCTTAAACATTTCTTACTGTGGAGTTGTAGCAATCATTTTAGTGTTAGCTCCAAACATCGAAACAAGCTTCAAACATGCAACTCCCAAGTAATTAATGCACCCTTTGCACACATAAAAACTGCCAAGAAAAAAAGGACAAAATTAATGTTCCTATGATTTACACCCTAAAGCCTTTCAACTTCTCACCTTCCCTAGACTTTCCTCGTTTGTCTGCATGCAACAAACAACAGAAAAGACTGCTGCTGCCACTGCTGCAGAAGTAAAGCAAAACCACCCTGCCACATGCGCTGAACGTGTAAGCTGGGCAGGTCCCAATGCAAACCTGAAACGGTTGTTAAATGGATCAGACAAACAAGTGTGTTCTGTTTTGGTCCAGAAGCAAACCAAGTGTCCCTGTTTGTTGCCGGCATCCACATGGCCTCCCCAGGGCTCTGTGTAACAGGCACACTTGGCCATTGTGTACACAGAAAGTACTCTGCTGCACCAGAGGCAAGCAGAACATTCATTTCTCCCTACATTTCCTTTCCCACTTTGGATCGTTGCAAAAGCCCACTTGCATTTAAAGACTGGCAGACCACAGAGGCCATACCTGGGCTAAAGTGTTCCGAAAGCTGTACTGATAACAGAATTGTCAACGTACTTTGTTTTACTGTTTTCCCGAAGCTGTACCAATAAGAGAATTGTCTAATACTATGTTTTACTGTCTGTTTTGACATAAATGTCTACCTACTTTGTTTTACTGTTTTCCTAAACCTACACTTATAGTAGAATTGTCAACAGGCTTCGTTTCACTGGAGAGCCATTGTGTCCATGGTGAAATGTACATGGTCAGTTTTGTGTTTACGTCAGTCAGCTTTTTAATGGTTTGTAAAACAACAACAACAACAACAATATGATAATTATGAACGTTCATGCTTGAAAACAATGTCTGGCCGCCTACATTGTGAAATAAACTGGCTGTGTAGATTGAAAAACAAACAAGTAAACATCCATTTTTATTCTGTGCGGCGCCAGATTAAGGTGGCAGTTCAAGCCTATGAAGGATAAAGACCTCGACAGATTCCAATGTAAACTCCAACAGAAAAGGGATAAATCTGATGATCAGAACGGTTGTTCTTTGCCATTTAAAAAAAAATATGAGGTTAAAAAGTTCCCCCTCCCACCACAGTATATTTTCTATTTTTTATATCA
>CM060323.1:9507153-9514653 GCA_030674155.1 Stramonita haemastoma
CTGTGTCTTTTCTGGGTAAGTTGTTGTTGTTGCCTCATTCTCTGCGATATTCCTGTCCTACTTTCCCCACGACGCTCACTTTAACCTCTTCGCCCAACCCATACCCAGATCCGTTATGTCGCATCCTTGGGGTCAGAAATCCACAAAGATCCCATCGATGTCAGGACACCGGGGAGCCACCAGCCAGAGGGGCCCTGCATTGCTGCTGGGTCACTTTGGTGGTGTTTAGTGGTGCCTGTTCTGAGCTAACATACGCAGGACACCACCTACTAAGCCCCCAACTAACGACAGTATTAGCTCAGTCGCGGAGCCAGACTGAGTGAGTTGCCCACCCGAGGTGGCGACCACCACAACGTCCCTCCAATGACCATTCCCCCCGCGAACCTCCAACCCCACAGGCTTTGACACAAACTCACCACAGACACAGAAGTGTATGCTGAAACCGAATCTGTGGTCATAACAAGAGTAGAACAACAGGGGACAAGAATCAGAGACTATTTCTTATTCTATTGCATGATGATCAATGACGATGAAGATTATTTAATGCTGCTGCCATGGAAGTGCATCCGCTTTGAGATTACTTGACAGGGTTGTACTCTACGCTTACTATCATAACATATCCCAGCGTCAACCTAGCCCGAGAGATACACACACCTGCAGTGTTGGTCAAGTAATTTGAGAAACACCCTCAAATTCCTATCCATAAAGTGGATGAAGCTCGACTATGTGGTCCCAGCTTTCCCAAAGAGCCCACAGCAAACTAACTTTTTAAAAGAAAAGTTGAAATAGGTAAAATGAAAAAGAGAGAGAGAGAGAGAGAGAGAGAGAGAGAGAGAGAGAGAGAGAGAGGAGGGGAGGGAGGGAGGGAGAGAGAGAGATAGAGAGAGAGGGGGGGAGGGAGAGAGAGAGGGGGGGAGGGAGAGAGAGAGAGGGGGAGAGAGAGAGAGAGAGAGAGAGAGAGAGAGAGAGAGAGAGAGAGAGAGAGAGAGAGAGAGAGAGAGAGAGAGAGAGAGAGAGAGAGAGAGAGAGAGAGAGAGAGAGAGAGAGAGAGAAGAGAATACAAAGATTTAAGCTCTACTTATGACACAATCTGCCAGAAACAAAGATAAATTTAAATGAAAAACAAATGTCATGATATTATTTGATTGAAAGGGGACACTGGATCTGAGTGCACCAGAGAAAACTGATATCAGTGAAATGAGTTCTTAAGCACTCCTCAACACGAAAAAAAGAACGTACATACAGATCATTATGCGAGTGCGCGAACACACACACACACACACACACACACACACACACACACACCACACACACACACACACACATGTGCGCGCGCGCACACACACACACACACATGCACACAATCATTCATTCATTCACTTACTCACGCACACTCTCCTTCTCTCTCACTGTCTGCCTGTCTGTCTGTCTGTCTGCCCGTCTCTTTTCCGTCCGTCCGTCCGTCCGTCCGTCCTCCTCTCTCTCTCTCTCTCTCCTCTCTCTCTCTCTCTCTCTCTCTCTCTCTCTCTCTCTCTCTCTCTCTCTCTCTCTCTAAGACTCCAACAATCCTTGGAAAGAAAACACCATTTCAATAAGATATCTCTTTGAAACACAAAGCTAATGGCAACATCATTGTAGAAAAAAAAAGACACAAACAAAACGATCTACAACTGAAATCACTACTATCAATCTGATTATGATTACGTTCTCATAGAAAAAGAAACCTGAACATCATTTTCACTTAAAAAAAGAACTAGAAGTAATTATGTTCTCAGCCGAGATAGATCGGTGATTTTCTGATTAATTTTAAAGCGTAAACTCGTTTTGAAAGAGAAAAAATGTATGAAACTTGACACTGCTAACTGTTGATTGCAACACAGATCCGAAGCGAGAGCGCGTGCGCACACACACGCACACACGAACGCACTCACATACACACGCACCCACGCGCGCGCACGCACACACACACACACACCACAGACAGAGAGAGACAGAGAGAAGACAGAGAGAAGACAGAGAGAAAGAGACAGAGACAGACAGACAGACAGACAGACAGACAGACAGACAGACAGACAAGACAGACAGAAAGAGAGAGACCGAGAGAAAAATAGGAAGGATATAATGCGGAAAAAGGGAAGATCAAGAAGACCAAGAAGAAGTGAAGAGTAGGGGCGGGTAATAATAAAAAAGGAGGGGGGGGGAGGTCACCTTTCTGTTTTAAAACTGCAGACGACACTTCCCTTCCCTTCCCTTCCCCTCACTTCACCTCACTTCACTCCGGTTCTCTCAGGCTGAGAGAAGATAGATGGATGGAGGGAATGAAGTGAAGCAGATGGGACAGAAAAGGCAGCAGCTCAGGTGTCTGATTAATCAGCAGGGAGGGAAATGACCGGGGATAGTGTCACACGCACAGGGAGGGAGGGCTCCGCCACGCCTCTAACACAATGTGCACCATCAGGTGCATTGACTGCTACACTTTTCAGTTTTGCTCTAGAATTTTTGTTTGTTTGTTTGTTTTAATCCGTTTTTGTCTTTTTGGTCACCTTTTCTCTTTTACACCCGACCTCTGTCTCTTCTTGTCTGTTGTCTTCTCCTCTGCCTCTGTCTCTGTCTCTCTGTCTCCTCTGTCTGTCTGTCTCTCTGTCTCGTTCCCTCTCTCTCCCCTCTCCTCTTCCTCTCTGTACTCTTCTCACTAAAACTCGCTTGCTCAATAAAATGGTATGTACAGTCACGACATACATGATGAAAAGAAGAAATAATTATACTAAGAAGAGAGACAGATAGCGAGAGGGAGGGGGAGAGCGAGAGAGAGAAAGAGAGAAAAAGAGAGAGAAATAGAGAGCGAAAGAGAAGAGAAAGATGGAGGGAGAGAGAGAGGGGGGGACAAGATACAAGACAGACGGACACGAAGAGACACACAGAAAGGAGAAGGAATGGGCATTAAGAACTAGTATGAACAATAAGGGCTCGATACACTTGTGTACATAAAAACCAATAAAGGACAATTTAATCTGAAAACTAAAAATCTAAAAGGTAAAGGTGTCCGTTAACCTATGTGGTCAAAGGGGAGCGAAATGACAGAGACCTCAGCTTCTTCAGGGGCCAGCATATTGAGGGCGACGCCCATCTCCTCTCCCTCACTGCTTTACTTTTCCTGATCCTAAAGAGGGCAGGTACCCATTTACCGCTGGGTGAACTGGAAGACTGTACTGAAGCCAAGCTGCAAGGCGTGCAAACGGTCACACATACACATTGTAACCACGCTTGATGCTGCTTAACCAGTGGCTTGGGGAAAGCGAGCGCTCTGACCACTGAGCTGTATCAACCAAAAGGGGGCGGGGGAGGGGGGGGAGGTTAGTAATTAGAGTGGTTTGTTTTTTTTCTTTCAAGGATAATGGAATAAGCACTCGTGTGTTTTGTTTTTACCTCCAGTCCCTGTGTGTATCAATTTTGTCACTTTTGTCAATCATTCCCGCCGACACACAATGGCCTACTCTTCCGAAAAGCGGAAGGGGTTTTAACATGCTCGCTGTGTGACAGCTTGGGATCGAGCCCGGGGTGGAGCCACCACGAGACGCCTTTGAAGGGGATTTTCCCCCTGGAGTTAACATCAGTACTGCACTCCCCCGGCAGACCTTCGGATGGGACTGTTATCAGAGGCTCCGTGTGCAAACTCACGCAGAACATCTTGCACACACATTATATCAAAACCCATTCTGCCTTTCGTAAGAGTAGGTCATTCATGCTGGTAAGACCAGATGACAAAGATATGTATTGAAAAACCCGCAAGCATACTGGTGACGTGTTTAAGCATCATCCCCGAAACTGAATTGTGGCTGCATAAGTGGTGGGCAAAAACAGACCCGTACGCAAACAAATCTGACGGTTGGTTAGCGTCGGAGCTCTAGCCGAGGATTAAAAATAGAGCAACACCCACAACGTCCACAATGCTATTCTTGACACCGTAGGGTTGCCTTCTGTCCCCCCCCCCCCCTCCTCCTCCCCCAGCATTTTTCTTCGACATTTGTGGTTCACAGATTAGCATTCATAAGTTGTGATTGTTCACAGATTAGCATTCATAAGTTGTGATTGTTCACAGATTAGCATTCATAAGTTGTGATTGTTCACAGATTAGCATTCATAAGTTGTGATTGTTCACAGATTAGCATTCATAAGTTGTGATTGTTCACAGATTAGCATTCATAAGTTGTGATTGTTCACAGATTAGCATTCATAAGTTGTGATTGTTCACAGATTAGCATTCATAAGTTGTGATTGTTCACAGATTAGCATTCGTAAGTTGTGATTGTTCACAGATTAGCATTCATAAGTTGTGATTGTTCACAGATTAGCATTCATAAGTTGTGATTGTTCACAGATTAGCATTCATAAGTTGTGATTGTTCACAGATTAGCATTCATAAGTTGTGATTGTTCACAGATTAGCATTCATAAGTTGTGATTGTTCACAGATTAGCATTCATAAGTTGTGATTGTTCACAGATTAGCATTCATAAGTTGTGATTGTTCACAGATTAGCATTCATTCACAGGTGTCTGCAGAGATCTCTGTCCGCTTTGACATTTTAAATGAAGTGGCAATTTGAATATATGAGTTGTAATATAACTTTTGGATTATTTTGTACAACTTCGTACCAACAGAAACGGTTCGATTTTCTAATCGGTGCGCATTAGTATTTCTGCACTGTACAAATATTCAAAAGTACAAATGGATAAAGGGATGTGTTTCATTCGCTATTTCTTTAGCATTTGTTTATCTTTTCAATTTTTGTTAGTTCACCTAGCTGTAGTGGATACCTGCCCTCTTGAGTGTCAGGGAAGACAAAGCATCGAGGAAGAGAAAATGGGCGCCGCCTTCAAGATGCTGGCCCCTAGAGAAGCTGAGGTCTCTGAACCTCGTTCCCCGACGACCATAGTTATAGGTCAAAGGAGTACTTTTACCTTGATTTCTAATCCATTTTAACACTACCTGTCCTTCACATTACGCCGATTTCTTTTCACTTTTTATTTTTTACTTACAAGCGCAATGTTTCTAATATACCGCCACTAATTTGCGCCAGCGCGGGCCGATCTCAAACCTCAGGAAATCGCTGGGGTCAAAGATGAATCAGTCCGTATTCCGCCGGTGCGCCGTCCTCCTGTCATCACGAAGTCTGTGTTCCAAACTAGCTCATTTTGATCTCCATTACCCGGCAGACATCCCCTGTAGCGCGCTGATTGCTCCTGTAGGTGACTGACAAGGCCTTATGTCACGTTGATGGCCGCTCTCTCTTGACATCGCCCTCTCTGCCCTTCACCGCCCATTGTCCTGCCTCCCTGGGGGATCCCGGGAGGGAGTTTCTCCCTAACATTATAGATGGTATCCCCCGCCTTCTACAAAGTCCGTCTCATAAAGGTTCTCCTTTGTTATCGTTTTCTTTTTAGTGTTTCTCGTTTTCTTTCTGTCATTTCTTTGTTCCGTTTTTTTATGTTTTGATCTGTTTGGGTTTTTTTTTTTATCTTCCTGGTCTGCTGCCCCTTTATGTCTGACAAATCTGGATGTTTTGTCTTCGTCTCGTTTTGTTTTGTTCGTTCCTTGGCTAGAGCTCTGAGGTTTACCAATGATGAGATTTTGCGTATGCGACCTGTTTTTGCACACCATTAAGGTAGCTGCATTCTGACTTCGGAGATGTCTAAATAAAGACCGGTGTATACACGGTTTTTTGTTTGTTTGTTTTTTATATACACTATTTTCATCCGTTCCCACAGGCAAAAATTGGCATACCCTGCCGAAAGGTGGAGGGGGTTTTAACGTGTGCTTAAGATGTTCTGTAAGCGTCCGCACACGGGGCCTCGGTTTAGAGTTTCAATCGAAGGACTTTCGGGGGAATGGGTCGTTACTGACGTTAATTCCCGGTGATAAACCCCCTCCCACGGGTGCCTCGATTGTGCTTTGAACCTGGGCCATCAGATCACAAGGACAGCACTCTAACCACTAGGATTCCCCCTCCCTGTGTTTTTCGTCTGATGTATGTGGCACTTACTGTATATTAAGTTGTTTTGGCTCTGGCGATTTCAAAGTGATATTGAACACAAGTTTACGATAACAATGATGTTTACTTATGACACTTCTAATGATAATACTGCCTTCCTTGAGAGAATCATAGCTGATGCACCGGAACACCATAAAGGATCAGTCAGCATTGGTGGCAGAACGATCACAAACCTCCGCTTCGCAGATGACATCGACGGACTTGCAGGATCAGAACAGGAGCTTGCCAGCCTAACAGAACACCTGAACAAGGCCTCTAAACCATACGGCATGGAAATCAGTGCAGAGAAGACCACACTGATGACCAAAAACGCCAAGGGCATCAGCACTGATATCAGAGTCAATGACCAGAAGCTGGAAACGGTTCAAAGCTTCAAGTACATGGGAGCCGTTCTATCAGACAAGGGGTCAAAGCCAGAGGTAGTATGCAGGATTGCACAGACAATAACAGCACTGTCAAAACTAAACACCATCTGGAGTAATAAAAACATTTCACTCAACTCCAAGATCAGATCAATGTGCTCCCTTGTCATATCCATATTCCTGTATGCTTGTGAATCGTGGACCATGACTGCTGATTTGGAGAGAAGAGTACAGGCGGTAGATATGATATGCTTCCGGAGACTCATTGGCATCTCCTACAAAGACCACATAAGCAACGAAGAGGTGCGAAACAGAATCCAGCAAACCATTGGTCCTTACGAACATCTTCTCTCAATCGCAAAGAAGCTTAAACTTAAAATTTAATGGTAAGTGTATGTTACATGTATACAAGATCAAAAAGACTTGCAAAAACAATACTTCAAGGCACTGTCCAAGGAGGAACAAAAAGAGGCAGGCCAAGGAAAAGATGGGAGGACAACATCAGCGAATGGACAGGCCTAGAACTGAACAAAACTTTGTGAAAGGCAGAACAGAGAGAGGAATGGAGGGAACTGGTTGTCAAATCTTCAAGGGTGCCCCCACTGTCGCCAGACTAAGCGATAGATAGATAGATAGATAGATAGATAGATAGATAGATAGATAGATAGATAGATAGATAGATAGATAGATAATAGATAGATAGATGGATAGATGGATAGATGGATAGATAGGTAGATAGATAGGTAGGTAGGTAGGTAGGTAGGTAGGTAGGCAGGCAGGCAGGCAGGCAGGCAGGCAGGCAGGCAGCAGACAGACAGACAGACAGACAGACAGACAGACAGACAGACAGACAGAATGATAATACGAGTACTCCTCCCCCTAGTAATAGTATCAGTATTACTACTTCTGTTGTTATCATTGCCATTACTATCATAATCACCATCACCATCATCATCACAAGTCATGATTATCATTATGATCATTACTAATAATTATTATCATTATGATTATCATTAGTAGTCCAAAAGCTGAAAAGATAAAATGGGTAGAGATGGTGAGACGAACGGAGGAATATAATGATTGAAAG
>CM060323.1:9529653-9534653 GCA_030674155.1 Stramonita haemastoma
AAGCTTTCTTTAAATAGGAAAAAAAGTAGATTTCAGGCAATGAAATGTGACTGTAAATGCCACACCATAGCAGTCCATACTATATAATTATCATACCATGCAATACGATAACAGAATGCATTGTGTGGTGGTTCGTGGTTTGAATTCACCATTCAAAACGTTTTCTTTTCTTCTCTCTCTCAGCACACAAAATATTCAGTAATGGTTTGGTGTTTTTTTCTTCGATTTGTTTTTTTTCATGAAGTAGGCCTGCTAAACCAAGTTGCTGTGTGCTGCATTCACTCAATGCAAGCAAAATACTTCATGACAACTACAGACAAGTTCGTGGTCATTTTTTTTAATTAAAAAGCCCGCTGTTTCTAGCGAGCAAGGCCACAATGTCATGCAGACAGTAACAGTGAGACAGAAAAAAAAGCAAAAAAAGCTGGCATCTTCTTGGAAAGGTCAGTCTAGATATCACTCAGTGAAGCTAATGACAGTAAATGGTATACCAAAGCGTACTATACTATTCCATGCCACACCCCATTTATGTTGCACTACGATGACCAGTGCTAATTCTTTTGTGATAATAAAATTTCCTACAGTTCTGTAATTTGGTCTAAGTCTCATAAAACGCAGCGAGGCAAAAGTGTGTGTGTGCGTGAGTTTGTGTGTGTGTGTGTGTGTGTGTGTGTGTGTGTGTGTGTGTGTGTGTGTGTGTGTGTGTGTGTGTGTGTGTGTGTGTGTGTGTGTGTGTGTGTGTGTGTGAGTGTGTGTGTGTGAGTGTGTGTGCGAGCGTGCGTGTGTGTGTGTGTGCGAGTGTGCGTGCGTGTGTGCGTGTGTGTGTCTGAGTGTGTGTGTGTGTGTGTTTGTGTGTGTGTGTGTGGTGAGAGAGAGAGAGACAAAGACAGACAGAGAGATTCTAGTATACGTATATAAAAAATATGTCACCACAGGCGGGGCATTCCTGAAACGCACTTTACCCAATCTGCCAAACAAATTCTACTTTGAAGGAACTTCATCAGCCATCTTGGATACATGCTACTTTTTTTTCAAAATGTCTCCACCCACGGAATTCTGATATATATTACAAGATCCTCAACAGTCATACTTGATCTGAATGTGCGTCTTCACAAATTAAATTACGGCACCATGGGAGTAAACTCGCGAGGTAATGAAAAAGAACCCATCTTTTCAACCAGCTAGGCCGTGGATATTTCAACCCAGGGGAAACAGCCTTTAGAACCTTTAGGATTCAAGTTCTGTTGCCTTGTGAACTCTGCTATCTTGTCAAAAACACAATGGGGGGCGGGAGAGAGAGAAACAGAAACAGGCTGCAAACATTTTTTTTATATAAAAGACAGACTATCAACAAGAGGCTATGGTCTAAACGGATAAAAGTGCTGTACCCCAAAACGCGGAGAAGCAAAGCCTACAGCATGCTAAACGTCTGTGTCTAGGCATTTCTGAGAACCCCTTCTGGCCGAGTACAAGCCATGAAAGTGATAACAGCACCAAAAGAGAGGGAACTGTTGGAGGTTTTCACGTCCATTCTCCATAGACTGAATGCTAACTTAACAGGAGACTTCACAACCCCAGATCAAACAGAAGAGAATTGGTTCACAGTTAGTTCAAAATACAGGCCACGCTGAGACCGACTGCTGATCCACTGCAGACATTGCTGCCAACAAGACTGGTCACTAACAGCCATTGTCTCCCCAGACAGAGGGAGCTAACTGCAGTACAGACCCCCATCTGAGGGGATCTTCTCCTGTCTTCATGGTGAACCAGAGCGCCATGCCGGCACATTCCTCTGCCACAGTTGGTATTTACTAGTGGTGTCTGGCCAAGCTGTCTGCACGGCTTGCACAGGGAGGATTTACTGGGGGCAGGACTTGTGCAGTTAGATCTAGCTTCACTCTTACTACTGGCACAGTTAGTAACCTGAGGACCAAAACTGCTGGAAAGATGCAGGCATTACTTTTTCTTTAGAAAGCTTCTTTTAGATGGCTCTTTGATCACAATTAACCTGTATGTCAGACTCGAAACTACCTGTAACCTTAAACCATTATGTTTTTCTTTTGCTCCGCGATTTTTTTTTCTTTGAGGGATGGGAGCAGTGTTTGTTCGGAAATCGGGTAGAAAATAAGGATGGATGTGGCAGGCGTAAACTGATACTCTGTAAAGTCTACAACAACACGAATTTTTTGTCTGCATTTCTCTCTCGACAATAATACGAGTCTGATGTTTTCCCAAACTTCCTCAGAAAGGAAGATAAGCATATGCATATCTGGATTTGTGCCTGAGAATACACTTCTAATGTGCACATCTAGATTTGTGCTGGCAAACACACTTATAACGTGCATGTCTGGACTTTGTGTTAGCCAACACACTTATAACGTGCATAATTATCATTTGTGCTTGCAAACCCACTCATAACGTGCACAGCTGGACTTTTTCTCGCCAGTATACTCCCAGAGGAAGTGAAGACAGCGGTAGGTTTATGGGAAAGTTGATCACAATATGCTTTTAAAAAAAGCCACTGCATGCAGTTACTAAATAAGATGAAAGTGCTTTACTGGTATTCTCCATTACTCTCAAACGTGCATTCGACATTTACCATGGCCTAAGTTGTTTCTATAATAAGCACTTTGACTTTGGTCAATGCTGACAGTATGTTTCCATACAGCGCTAGCCTAAGAATATGTAGGTGTCAACAGAACGAAAGTAATTATTGTTCCTTGTCAAGCTTTACCCGGGCAACAACTTAAACACCTTGAATGGGTGACTTGGTGATGACTCAAACCCAGACCATCAGATCACGAGCCTAACACTCTAACCACTTGGCTACACCCACCCCACCCCACCCCCTTTTTTCCTGATGGTTTGAAATATTGCAGTTAATGAATGTTTTACTTCGTTGGATCTCTCTTCCGCTTTTATTGTTTTTTGTGGTTTTGCTTCTTGATTTATTATTTTGTTTTCTTGTTTGACCACAAGTGTTTTATCAGCAGTTTTATATACGTTCTTCGTATACGTGTGCGTGTATGTGCAAAAGTTGTCCCGCAGAAACAAGGGGTGAGAGATGAGGGTGACGCTCCACCACATAATAAGTCGCATATCACCAGAGGCCAAATTTTAGTTATTGACAAGTTATCAATCCGCGTTAAAAAGGCTATTCAATACAAAAAACCAGATTGAAAATCGGACAATTCTGTGCCAAGTTATTACAAATTGAAATGATAGACTGCAGGATGTGACAAAATGAGAAACGGGCAAGTTTATTTTCCTAACAGGTTGTCAGACTGAGGGCTTAGGTATTTTCAAAACACATTTAAAAGCAAAAGGATTAAAAATTATACCTTGATATTTCATTACAAGGTAGAATAACGGATATAGTTTAATAATCAATCAAAATGTCAAAATTGACAACTTGACCCCCACCTGCATTAATGGCTCATAGCGCAAAATTGGGTAATGTGCTAAGCGACTCATTTCGTGGTGGAGCGTCACATTATTTATTTAGGATGGAATAATAATAATAATGATAATAATAATAATAATAATAATAATAATAATAATAATAATAATAATAATAATAATACATGGAACTTATATAGCGCTATATCTTGTAAATACAAATCAAAGCGCTTGCATTCGACCTATACATTACACAAGAAATCAATAACAATCTATGGTCCTAGCAAATTCGAACGTACTCACACACCCAAGCGCACACACGCACACACACACACACGGAAGCGCGCGCGCACGTGCGCCCCCCCCCCACCCCACCCACCCCACACACACACCCACAAAGGCTATACACTTTGGCAGGTAGATGTCGAAGGCGGGGACAGACAAGAGATGGAAACAGAAGGAAAAATCTTAGGTTTGAAATAAGTGTGTCTTGAGGTTGGATTTAAAAGTGTCGTAAGTAGACTCTTGCCGGAGGGAGAGAGGGAGGTTGTTCCAGATCAATGGACCAGAAACAGATTAAAGTCGGATGAGAGAGAGAGAGTGTGTGTGTGTGTGTATGCGTGTGTGTTGGGGGGGGGGCGTGCGTTCGTGCTGCGTGTTTGTGTGTCTGTGTGTGTGTGTGTGTGTGTGTGAGAGAGAGAGAGAGAGAGAGAGAGAGAGAGAGAGAGAGAGAGAGAGAGAGAGAGAGAGAGAGAGAGAGAGAGAGAGAGAGAGAGAGAGAGAGAGAGAGAGAAACGCAAACGCAAATTTATTTTACGAGGGTAATAGATTAAGTGAGAGAGAGAGACAGACAGACAGACAGACAGGTACTGACAAAGAGAAAGAGAACAATGAACAGAAAAGTGATGGCTGTTGAAGCTTTACAAGCCATTTGGCAGCACGTCACTGATGTCATTGACACAGGCCTTGCTTCACCTTTTTTTCTTTTTTAAATGTGTCGTATACAAAACCAACTGTGACACAAAAAAGTGACATGGAAACTCACCTCAACTCATTTATCCTGTTGGGACACCACTGAAGATTTCGCAGCCAGCTTCCTCTACCCTCACGCTTTTCATACACAAACACGTACACAAGTATGGACATGGCCAGGGAACGGTGGCGATGTTCTTGTCGTTTCTGAGGATTTTCACTTTGGTCATTGCAGCTGTCCTAGAGAAAATTCGATATGATAGCTTCCAGATGCTGAAAAGTATGAATGGTCTAAATTATCTTGCTGTCTCTAATAATGTCAGCGCTGATGCCATTGGCACTATTTGTCATAAACTAGGTTTTCTCTGCGCTGATCTGCATGTCATATGCTGAAGAGGCTTCATCCAGGTGATTTACCAAGTGGAACAGCCCTTGTTCTTTTCCAGCCAGGCCTTGCATATCGTCAGCAAAACATTTGTAATTAGCTTTCCTCCAATGGTGACTGTTTCCTTGTAGGTTTCAAGTGTGTCAGCCATTATTCTCTCTAAGACGTTGAAGAGGGTGGGAGAGAGCAGACATATTTAGTGCACTCGTGATTTAGAACTAATCTCCTATTTAATATCACAGTA
>CM060323.1:9539653-9552153 GCA_030674155.1 Stramonita haemastoma
TGTGAGATGTGTGTGTGCATTCGTGCACAAGCATTATTTATGTGTGTGTACGGACATGCATGCATGTATGTGTGCGGTTGGTGTACGTAAGTGAACGCATACACATGTGCATATGTGTACGTCGTGTGCATTTGTGTGCATGTGCGCGTATGTATGTGCCTGCGTGTATGTATGTTTTTGTGCACGTGTTTGCATTTGCGTGCGCACGTTTATGTACACACGTGTATGTGTTCATTTGTATTGATGTGTTGATTTATTCTGGGATACGAACGGTGAACGGTGATTTATTCTGGGATAATCTGGGATACTTCACCGTTTTTTGTGCGTTTTTCTTTTGCAGATATCGCACATGCCAGAGTATGAAGTTTGTTGGTGGTGGGTTGGTTTGTTTGCTTGTTCGCTTGCCTGCTTGCTTGTTCGCTTGCCTGCTTGCTTGTTCGCTTGCTTGCTTGCTTGCTCGGCTGCCTGCTTGCTTGTTTGAGTGCTTTCTGGTTTGTTTGCTTGTCCGTTTGTTTGCTTGGTGCGTGCCATCACTCACACGTCTATCATACTATTCTGTTGGTCCCCTGTGTTTGGCGGCGAAATGCCTTCTTGGCTCACATCTCTACATGGGAAATTCCGGAAATGTGTCTCCTACGGGATTATCCCAGTGTGAAGTCAGGGATTATCCCAGAATAAAGTCAGGGATTAGACCGGGATCAGGCGACAGTAGTCATTCCGGGGTGTCTGCGGGAACAAAATCGATGTGAGGTTTTCATACTGCTAGTTTCACTGGCGTGGCTTTTTTTTTTTTTAAACTTCTTTTTTAGCTAGCATCAGCGCGTTGTGTTCCTTGGTTTGCCTCCCCTGTCGAGGCTGGATTACTCATGTTTTGGCATAATAGTAGGCCTCAGCTTTCTGTGCTTTTTCTTCTTTTTGTAACAGTATTTGCTGTCAAATATGGACTTGCCCGTTGTCCTTTAAGAAAATGTCACCACGGTGCAGCGCCGCTCATGCTTATTTTTGTCTTTTTCTGTATGCACCCGTGGTGCCCGGCTTCTTTTGCGCTGGGCTGCTGATTTAGCGCTTGCTGTGTGGCGGTTTGGTTTTTGTTGGGGGTTGATTGTAGCGTAGTGCGTAGTGTCTATATGGAATCCTGCCTGCAAAATGGCGTGACGCCTTCTTTGGGGAAAATAAAAACAAAAGGGTTAGAATAGAAACTCTGCTACAGATTTTTCTCCTCCATCTTTCAGTCTCTCCTTCCTTTGTTCCTTCTCCATCTTCCCCATTCTCTCTCTTTCCTCGTCCTCGTCTTCTGTGGCGGTCTCCCCTTTCCTTTTCTACTTCTAACCCTTGACATATTCTGTTTCTTCTCTTTCTTGCGTTTTGTTTGGGGTGTTTTTTTCTTCCCTAAACCTACAGCCACTGGGATATACCACACGGAACCTTTCAGGCAGCTGTAGAGAACTGGGTACCTTTCCCCTGATGCTGCGGGTTTGTTTATGTTGTTTATTATGGAGTCCATTTTTCCCCTTCCTCGGCTAGAGCTCCGAGGTTCACCAGAGGTGATATTTTTGCGTATACGACCGATTTTGCCCACCGTTGAGGTAGCCGCAATCCGCCTTCGGGGATAATGTCTAATCACGACACCAGCGTGCATGCGTTTTCAGGTCCTTTTGTTAAAAAAAAGAAAAATATTCTCATCCTTTCTAACCGGCACGAAATAGCTTTTTCTTCCAAAAGGTAGGAAAGGGTTTTAACAACGTGCATGCGCAGGATGTTTTGCGTGCGTTCGCGCACGGGGACTGGGTTTCTAGTCTCATGGGAAGGACTTTGGGGAGAGTGGCGTCAGCACTAATGACAGCTGCAGGGAGTCCCTTTCCCTCTGAACAGCGGCAGTGGCAGGAACCCGGGCCGTCAACTGGCAGGACAACGCTCTGACAGCTATCCCGCCCCCTCAGCCATCACCATGGACTGAAGGAATGAATTACGCTTTCAACCCGTGAGCGAACGCACGCAGAACATCTTGCGTACACGTTAAATCCTGTTCAGCTTTTCGGAAGAGTAGGCCATCGTGTGCCAGTGGGAACAGATGACAAGATTTTAAAAAACTGCATACACACGGGGACTAGATTTAAAAGAAAAAAGCATATGAGTGCGTGCTTATTCCATTAACCTCGATATAAAGGAATACATAAAAAAAAGAAGAAAGAAAGAAAAGAAAGAAAGAAAGAAAGAAAACCAGACTTTCACCCAGTGTGCCTGGAGCAAGCCAAACCTGAGGGACCTGCATGCAGAATATAGTAGAGCTGTGTCATCCATACCACCAGCCATGACCACCTAGTCCTCTAAGTAGGCTGACTGAGCGTGACGTGTGCACGCACACAAGACCTGGCGGCTTACTGCCTTATCCCAAGGACTTGCAGTTTGGGCTGATCAACTGCACTCCTCCCAAAAACTCTCTAGTTTGATATTACTTTGTATGTACACCACTCTTGAGTCACGGTGGATTTCTGTGCATGAAATTAGGGCTCCAGTCCCCCTGGGGAGAGCGTGTCGCCACAGGAGTAGCTCCACCCATCATTTCTTGGCTGTATATATTATTTGTTTTCCTACTGGAGCCAATTTTTTCTACAAAATGTTGCAAAGGGGTACAACTCCCTTGTTGCTGTGGGTTCTTTTACGTACACTGAATGTGTGTCACACACGGTACCTCGGTTACTAGTCTCATCCGGAAGACTAGCACACAGACCCCAACTCAAGGTAGGGGAAAGAAGTTTGGGCTAAAACGGGGATCGAACCTGTACTTTTCGCTTTCTAGGCAGGTGTGCTATGTCTAGACCCTTGATTCCAACTTTGGAGTTTGCCCTCCCCCCCCAATCTGAACAGAAAAATAAAATGGAAACAAATCCCAGCCATCCCAACTAAACTCCCTTCTATGTTTTACTCCCTGACCCTGATTCAAACAAATTCACAATTCTGCAGACAGCTACAGAACATTGAAGATATTTTTCTCCTCGGCTAGAGCTCTGATATTCACCAATGGTGAGGTTTTTGTGTGCGAAGCGTTGTTTCCTACCATTTTATCATCTTGTACTGTACTGTATATATACCACATTTAGTCATGGCAGATTTCTCTTCTTGAAATTCAGGCTGCTTTCCCTGGAAAGAATGCGTCACCATAAGAGCAGCGTCACCCATTTTTGTTATTTTCCTGTCTGCAGCTTTATTTGTTTCCCTATCAGAGTGGCTTTTTTCTACAGAATTTTGCCAGGGATAACTTCCTTGCTGCCGAGGATTCTTACATGTAGGATAGATAATTACGGGACCTCGGTTTATCCCCTCACCCAAAAGACTAGCACCCCCCCCCCCCCAAGACCATCACTCACAGTCTAGTGGATGGGTAAAAAGTTTTGTGCCCAAATCGAGATCAAACCATCCCACACTTCAAACCCGGACTTTTTGCTTTCTGGGCAGACGTGTTGCCTCAAGACGACCGATCCATACCATGAAGGTAATCATAATCATAGCCATAATATTGTTTATAGCCCTACCGACCACGAAAGCAATATCAGGGCTGTCACCTCACTCAGTTTCAGTGGCTCCAGTAACTTTCAACCAGGTTCATAACCAACAATTCTTAATTTTGTACTTTCAAATATCTAACACCGGTCATCTGAAAAAAAATAATAACATTGAATGACACAATACCTAAATTATTTCATTCCTTGAGGCATATAAACCAGACTGTGCTGTGTGAAGGTAGCCACATCCGATTTCGGGAAAAACAGAAATAATGGAAGGCACGTATCCTGTGGTGACACGCTATCCTCGGGGAGTGCAGCCCCAACTTTACGTAAAAAACCCGCCATGATAGACAGTGGAGGACAATACAATACAGCAGAATACAGTACAATACGATATAACACTATACTATACTATAATGTACTGCAATACACTATACTATACTAGGCTAGACTAAGCTGTACTATAGTATATTGTACTATACTATACTATGTATGCTATGCTATACGATACTATACTATACAAACTAGGGCCACAAGACACCCAGGTAGAGACAGCAATAAAGAAAGGACTACATAATGGTTTTAGCAAGAATGCAACAATGTCAGACTGTTTTTTTTTTCAGTTAACAAGTTCTTCAGTAATGGGGCAGTAATTAAATCTCATGCAATTTCAAACGAGAGAGAGAGAGAGAGAGAGAGAGAGAGAGAGAGAGAAGAGAGAGAGAGAGAGAGAGAGAGAGAGAGAGAGAGAGAGAACATGCATAGTCTACAACTTAAATGGAGGAATAGGTTGAAAGTAAGAATTAGGAAGTAAAACTGAACATGGAATGCAGTTGAGACTGAAAGACAAAATGAATTAGTAAACAAACATATGATCATATTTTGTGTGAGCTAACAGCCCCATATGTTATGAATTGAGAAAATGCATTTTCTTCAGAAATCCTCTAATATGATAAGTTTTGATTTGCTACTGGTCTGTCTCGTTTTTTTGTGATTTATCAAGGCTAATAAAAATGTGTTGATTACATCTATAATCTCAATGTGTTCTTTCAATACTAACTACTGTAATTTTAAATCATAAAAGATTTACCGCTTTCTCCCTCTGCCTGGGACCCAAATCGTTCATTGTTTCTATGAATTGACAAGGTTTAGCAAATTTTGTTCTATATGTCTATATTACAAGACAACGATTTTTGAGCCAAACCTGGAGAATTACATTCATTCCAAATGGGGATAGAAATGTTCCTTTTCCACTAACAACTCATATACTTGTGGTGAAACCATACTGTTCAATAATAATTTTGATTATGAGTTTAAAAAGGTATATAAAGATACATTAGGTAATTTCATTGTTGCACACATTAGGATAATGGGAAAAGATTGTTTAATTGTCAGTGTACACAGACCTAACCGAGATGAGCTTGAATTCTATATAGAATTAGAAGAATGTATCAGAGAGGTTGGGGTGGAGAATGTGATCATAGGAGGAGACTGGAACTTGGTTCGGGATTATCACTTAGATCACTAAATCTATAGGCATTATAACAATCCTAAGGCACAAAAACAAGTCGAAAATATGATAGACAATTTATTTTTTTTTTTGGGGGGGCGTGAGTAACATCCAGAACTCAGAAGATACACTTGGAGAAGAAGCAGACCTTGTCAGCAGAGTCGTCTGGACTTTTTCCTTATCTCAGACTTGCTGTGCAACTATATAACTGATGCTGATTGATTGATTGATTGATTGATTGAATTTTATTTTCAGAAGGTGAAGAAGTAAGCATGACAATTGCTTCTTTACATCCAGCCTTCTATAATGATACAAACTAGTATCCTACCTGGCTATCTCTCTGATCACTCCTTGAATTTGATCACAAGGTGATAACGCTAAAGAACTCTTTTGTGGAAATTTAATTATGCACTCTTAAGAGATAGAAACTTTGTAAACGAAGTAAAACATGTGACTGAAGAATATGCAGCATTACAATGTGGCCTAGATCAAATTCCAAAGTCAGAAATACATTTGTAATTTTTGATCGGTTATTTCTGAATACACTGTTAATGAAATGTCGTACATCTGTCTGTAATCTCATCTTTTTCGATTTCTTTACATGCTTCGATATGAACCATTTGTGAATTGATGTTTACACTATATAGGTGATAATCTGTGTGCATTATTTGAAAATTTAAAAATATGTATTAAAAACAGAAAAGAAAATGAACTCAATCGTTAAATGCACGGCGTCGTCTGCAAGGCTATTCATAAATTTGGGCTTTTCTCCCTTGATTTAAAAATACACACGCACACACTTCCATGGGGCTTGTTGCTATGAGAGGTCGGCAAATCTACGTTTTCATTGGCTGTTTAGCATAATTATTTGAAAGCAGGTCATACCATGGTAACAGATAAGAGAGTCAATTGCTAGAATTTGGAGGCGGAAAAATTACCTTTGTCAAGTTAGGTCATTGAGAGGGGTGCGTTTCATCAAAAACTGTAGAAACATTGTGGTGGTTCAAAGTCAAAATGTTGCAGAGCTGTTAGGAAGAAGAGCAAATCCGTGAGTAAGCAAATCTGTATAAAGCATGTCTTGATATAAAAGTGTATGATTTTTTGTCATGTTTTTAAAATAGATTTTTCTTGTTCCTCAGCTAAGCATAGAGCTCCAAGGTTCACCAGTGGTGAGATTTTGTGAATGCGACAATTCGACAATTCGCCTGCCATTAAGGTAGCTGCATTTCTACTGGGAGGACCGTGTGTGTATGTGTGTGTGGGAATGGGGGACTGGTAATGCCTAAACACGACACCAGTGTGCATATGCGTTTGGTTTTGATATTGTTGTCTGTTCCAACTGGCATGCATTAGTCCAGATCAACTCTTGTGCCTTTCGGCCATTTGTGAGGCTGGTGGGAACAGATGACATAATTTACGCAACCTCATGCACACGGGGACTGGATATAAAAAAGCACGTAAGTGGTTATTTTTGTCCTCGAAATAAAACTTTAAAAAAAAACACAAGTTTTAACGTGAGTGCAGGATGCTCTGCATGCGTTGGCACAGGGGACCTCAGTTAGGGTACTGATGTTAACTCTAGGGGGAAAATCTCCACTAGGCCTTACTGGCCTCTTGGTTGTGGCCTTCAGATAGTGAGCCCAAGGCTGTATCTTCTTCCATCTCCCCACCCCTTTTTCTTAAAAAAATAATTCAAGTTTTCAAATGATTGAAACTCCAGCTAGCAAAGCACAACCACTGAGCTTTAAAATTAGGTCATGGTCACATCACATCAATTTTTCACACCTTCATCGCCCCCCCCCCCCCCCCATTTCCTCCCCTGCAGCCTTGGGCACAGTCAGTCGAAGTGTGTCACATAACTTTATAGTTCCAGTCAGGACCTGTTTTATTTGCACCCTGTAAAGTTTGTGTGCACTTGTCATATTATTTGCTCAAAGTAGTTTGTTTGTCAGAAGATCCACGACACCAAAGAATGGCCAAAAGAATGGACACAGTCTCTTGTAATACCCCTGCCAAAGAAAGGAAACCTTAAGCAATGCCAGAACTACAGAACCATCAGTCTCATAAGTCATCCTAGCAAGATCATGCTGCAGGTAGTCCTCAACAGACGAAAAACCAAGCGGAAAAACTCCTGGCAGAAAAACAAGCGGGCTTTAGACCAAAACGCAGCACAATGGAACAAATTTTCAATCTGAGAATTCTGATAGAGAAGCATCTCCAACACCAAAAAGACTTGTACCACAATTTCATAGATTTCAAAAAGGCCTTTGACAGGGTATGGCATGACGGCCTCTGGCAAGTACTCAGGCACTTCAACATTGACAGCTGCCTAATTGAAGTCATCAAGGCTCTGTACGAGAACGCAAGAAGTGCAGTTTTCATGAACAATCGCGTGGGCGAGTTCTTCAAGACCACGGTTGGGGTTCGCCAGGGCTGCCTTCTCTCACCTGTACTCTTCAACCTCTTCCTCGAAAACATCATGACTGAGACACTGCAAAACCACCACACTTCCATCTCCATTGGTGGAAGACCCCTTTGCAACCTCAGATTTGCAGATGACATTGACCTCATGGGCAGCAGCAAACAAGAACTGCAAATCCTCACAGACAATTTAACAGATCGAGCGAGCGCATATGGCATGGAGGTCAGTACAGAGAAATCAAAGATCATGGTCAACAGCGCGAGTAATGACATCACGGAAATAAAGATGAATGGAGAAATACTAGAAGAGGTGAGCCAATTCAAATACTTAGGTTCCATCCTAACAAAAGATGGCACATCAAACAATGAAGTGAAAGCTCGCATTGCAACAGCAACATCTGCTCTAGTCAGACTCCAGAGGATCATCAGAAGCAACAACATCAGCTTCTGCACCAAATCTATCCTCCTATATGGCTGTGAATCATGGACTCTGACAGCAGAGTTAGAGAGAAGAATCCAAGCATTCGAGAACAAGTGCCACAGAAGACTCCTCAGAATATCATACAAAGAACACAAGACCAATAACTATTTGAAAGAAGAAATCAAAAAGCGTGTGGGCCCCCAAGAGCCTTTGCTCTCCACCATAAAGAGGAGAAAGCTGATGTGGTTTGGTCACACCACAAGACACAACACCCTAGCAAAAACCATCCTGCAAGGAACAGTCGAGGGCAAGAGAAGAAGAGGCCGCCAAAAGAAATCATGTGTTGACAACATCAAAGACTGGACCGCCCAACCCCTGCAACACCTCCTACTAGCCACACAGGATCGTGAAGCATGGAAAAAGATCGCTGTTGCGTCTTCTCTCATGTCCCCCCTACGTCCTTTGGGACATGGGACTGAGTGAGTGAGTGTGAGTGAGTTTGTATGTTCTTCGGGACCTTTAAAAAAAAGCAAACTGTTCATACCTTGTTTAAGGGTAAAAAAAAACCCTCATATTTCTGCACGTAATGCTGTGTATGCTGAAAGTGAGGTTTGTAGTTGATTGATTGTCTCAGTTTACTAAAACATCTGTTAGTGTTGTTGATGATGGTCTTCTCGTGCGTTCCCCAGCGTAACATGCTGAGAGTCACTCAGAATAATGACACACTCTGTGCCCTCATCATATTAATCTGGATATTATTGTGACAGTATTAAGTGCACACTGAATGAGAACTTTGCATGTGTGACTTTTCTAAACATCTCTCCGTGTGGGCAACCCTACTCTGACTTCAGAGACATCTTTTCTCCTTTGCTGGAAAATGTTGGTTGTTATACTAAGAGCCTGTTAATACATAGGACCAGTACTATGTTGATTTTTATTTTAGTCACAGCAGATTTCTCTGCGTGAAATTCGAGCTGCTCTCCCCGGGGAGAGTCCATCGCCACAAGAGCAGTGCCTCCCATTATTTTTCATGTCTGCAACTATATTTATTTCCCCATCAGAGTGGCTATTCTGTACAGAATTTTGCCAAGGACAACTCCCTTGTTGCCGTAGGTTCTTAAACGTGACCTAAATTATGTGTAGCATACGGGACTTCGGTTTATTATCTCATCCGAAAGACTAGCACCTAGACCACAACTCATGGTCTAATGGATGGCGGAAAAGTTTCGGTGCCCAAACGGGAATCAAACCACCGGACACTTTCGACTCGGACTTTTCGCTTTTTAGGCAGGTGCGTTACCTCTAGACCACCGATCAACCAAATTCAAACACTTTTAGACTTCCTTTCGATGTTTTTTTTTTTAAGTATTGTTGGTGGTGGTTGTGGTAGCTGTTATCATAACTATTGCAATGGGTTCTATTTTGCTTTTATTTCTAGAAGCAGTAGCAGTGGATGCCTGAACAAAATGCTGGTTTGGGCAGTAGTAATGGTTTTAGTAAATGCAGTAAGATATAAATAGCAATAGCAGCCGCAGCGGTACCAGTAGTAGCTCTTTGCTTCTTGTTGGATAAATTATTTTTCTCTTTTTCCATTATTACAGTTAGTGAAGAAGTGAACAAAGTAAACAAGGGGGGGGGGAGGAGGAGAGGGGAATAGATACTCAGACCGATAGTCTGAAACAGAGAATTGACAGACATGCAGAAAAATGTGCTAGCAAACAGACATGCAGACAGAAAGTCACAAAGACGGACATACGGACAGTCAGACAGACAGAAACATCGGGTGGACAGGCAGGCAGAAAACAGTATGGACATACGGACAGACAGAAGGATAGAACTGTCATACAGACAGAAACAGGGCAAACATATACACAGACAGGAACATAGAATGGACATAAAAACAGGCAAACAGGATGGACAGACAGACAGAATATTTTTTAAAATTATTCTTTTATTTCGAGGATAATGGAATATGCACTCATGTGCTTTTTTTACATCCAGTCCCCGTGTGAATGCAGTGTTGTAAATTTTGTCATCCATTCCCACAGGCACACAATAGCCTACACTTCCGAAAAGCGGAACAGGTTTTAATACGTGCGCAAGATGTTCTTCGTGCGTTCGCACGTCTCATGTAAAGGACTTCTGGTGGGAGTGGAGTGGTGTGGGCACTGATGTTAGCTCCACGGAAAAAATATCCCCTTGAACGGGATTTGAACCCAGGTCAGCTGTGCCATGCGTAAAGCACCAACCAACCAGGCTATCCGTTAGCTGCTATGTGAGGACACTGTTATGTTTTATTAGTTATGGTATACTTGTTACGTTATACTAGTTATACGGTATGTTACACTGGTTTCTTACCCTCTGAAGATATTTTTAAGTAGTTCTGAAATAATATTCTGCAACACACACACCGCGCGCGCACGCACGCGCACGTGCACGCGCGCACACACACACACACGTGCGCGCGCGCACACTTAATCTCTGTCTGCCTCTCTGTCTGTCTGTCTCTGTCTATCTGTCTGTCTGTCTGTCTATCTCTCTTTCTCTATCTCTCTCTGGGTTTTTTTTGTTTTTGTTTGTTTTGCTGATAGTCCCTAATCAGGGCGGGAAAGGGCCGGATAAAAAAAGTATGTGAATGCTTATTCTGTAACTTTTGGAAAATAGAGATCTCTCTCTCTCTCTCTCTCTCCTCCTCTCTCTCTCTCTCTTCTCTCTCTCTCTCCTCTCTCTCTCTCTCTCTCTCTCTCTCTCTCTCTCTCTCTCTCTCTTTTCAAGATTTTCGATACTAAGATTCAGCCAATTTTATTGTATTCATCAGAAATATGGGGCACAAACAGACTAGAACATATTGAAAAAATTCATTTGATGGCATGTAAAAGATTTTTAGGAGTACCTGTAAGAACACCCAATAAGATGGTATATGGAGATTTAGGTAGATATCCACTTTATGTCAACTCATGTACAAGAACCATTAGATACTGGTTAAAACTATTGCAAATGGATCAGAATAGAATACCCTATAATGCTTACTGCATGCTGTTAGAGTTAGATAGAAATGGTAAATACTGCTGGATTTCCAAAATAAGAGAAATTTTGTGTGAAACGGGTTTTAACATAGTTTGGATGCAACAAGGTGTTGGGGATGTAAAACTTTTCTTACGTATGTTTAAACAAAGATTAATAGATATGTTCATTCAAGAATGGGAGGGGACTATAAGAGATAAAGAGAGGTATGAAAAGTATTTTTGTAAAAGAGGAGTATATAAACTCTATTGATGTCTACTGCTTTCGAGTCGCAATTACTCAAGCCAGATTTAATGTTCTACCCCTTAATAATAATGTATATAGATATAGTGAGAATAATCGAGAAAAAATGTGTCCCTTCTGTAAAACGAAAGTTGAAAATGAAGCCTACTTTTTATGGGAATGTTACGTATACCATGACTTGAGAGAAAGATTCTTAAGTAAATGTATCAACGTACCATTGCACGATCTGTTCAGTGGAACAAATGATGAGTACAGGCACAGTTTGTCTAGATATGTTTTTCATTCTATCAATAAAAGAAAGAAAATGCTAATTCAGGATGTATTTTGAAAACTTTTATGATTCGTTACGTAATTGATATGCATGATTTCCACAATTTTCCCTAGAAATTATGTTTCTGTGATTTGGTTTTGTTTCATGTTAGATTCATAATCATGATTTAGAATAATGTGTGTTTTTCTTCTTTTGATCAGCATGAATCTATACCTTTTGTGCATTTGCCTTGCCTATGATACGAATGAACCCTTTGTTCCACCCCAAGCCCAAGAAATGTATTGTGGTCCATGGCCAATGTACATTAAATCAGTTCAGTGTTCAGTGTTCAGTGTTCAGTTCTCTCTCTCTCTCTCTCTCTCTCTCTCTCTCTCTCTCTCTCTCTCTCTCTCTCTCTCTCCTCTCTCTCTCTCTCTCTCTCTCTCTCTCTCTCTCTCTCTCTCTCTCTAATTTACACAATCATGAACGTTTTTACACAATCATGAACGTTTGTACACCTTCCCTCCCTCTTTTTCATAATTCTGTTTCCTATCGTCTAATATCACTGAAAGTGGAAAGACGTTAAAGCTAACAACATTGGAAGAACACACAACCAGAGAAACATAGAATGGACATGATATAGACAAATAGAAACACAGAATGGACATACAGACAGACAAAAAGACAGGATGATTATACAGCAACACAGACAGAAACATCAGATGATCATACAAACACACAGAGACAGAAACAGATGATTTATAGACAGACAGACAGAAACATCAGATGATCAACAGACAGACAGAAACAATCAGATGATCAGACAGAACAGACAGAAACATCAGATGATCAGATGATAACAGACAGTATCAGACAGACAGACAGAAACATCAGATGATCAGACAGACAGACAGACAGAAACATCAGATGATCAGACAGACAGACAGACAGAAACATCAGATGATCAGACAGACAGACAGAAACATCAGATGATCAGACAGACAGACAGACAGAAACATCAGTGATCAGACAGACAGACAGACAGAACATCAGAGATCAGACAGACAGACAGAAACATCAGATGATCAGACAGACAGACACACAGAACAACAGAAACAGAAACAT
>CM060323.1:9567153-9589653 GCA_030674155.1 Stramonita haemastoma
CAGTTGATACTTCAGTATATTCTCTTGTTTGCTCTTTAATTATTAGCACTTAAAAAAAATCAAAATCATTTTTGATTCTTACTTCTTATTTTCGTTTCTAAATGTGTGCATTTTTTTTATTACCTTATTATTGTATTTTCTCATTTCTTGTCTGTTGTTTGCTACTTGGTATGGTTTCTTGCTCTTGGTATTTGGATGATGATTATTGTTGTTTTAGTTAGAGTTTTTTTCTTGATCTTATCTGAAATATCTTATATAAGGGCGGGGACTATTTAAAAAAGCACACAAGTGCTTATTCATTATCTTGAAATAAAAGAATTGCCCTTGCCCCCCCCCCCTCTCTCTCTCTCTCTCTCCTCCCTCCCTCCCTCCCTCCCCCCTCCCCCCACCCTCCCTCCTCTCCCCCTCCCTCCCTCCCTCCCTGTCCCTCTCTCTGTGCAAAGGAGATATGTTACATCTTCCATTTTTCTTTCTCCATCTCTCTGTCTTGTTTTCTGGTTTAGCCTTGAACCTTACTCTCACTGCCCCTATTCCCACAAAACACCCTCATGTTTCCTTTCTTCCAGTTGCATTTCCTCTCTTCATTGTCTATCCTCTCTTAAAGCAACAGTTTTCATGGGCGGACATTTCGTGAAATGACGAACACAATGTATGGTTAGTTGGTGGTAGAGAGAGGTGAGCAGCGACCCACAGTGTGTAAATGGGCCTTTAGCTGGGCACTAAGTGTAGACTGCTGCCCGCTATTGTGTGGAAGAAGACAGGGCTATGGGGGCTTTGTGACTGGGCTGGGGAGAGGGGGTGAAAGGGATGTGGGTAGTAGGTATTACCATGTAGTGTGTGTGTGTGTGTGTGTGTGTGTGTGTGTGTGTGTGTGTGTGTGTGTGTGTGTGTGTGTGTGTGTGTGTGTGTGTGTGTGTGTGAGATTCAGATTCAGATTCAAATTCAAATTCAGATTCAGATTCAGAATATTTATTGCCATTTAAGTCATGCAGACCTATTTGACACAACAAAACAAACATCAGGTTTAATTATCTTTCTGCCCAAATAATGTTCACTACAGTGTGTGTGTTGTGTTGTGTGTGTGTGTGTGTGTGTGTGTGTGTGTGTGTGTGTGTGTGTGTGTGTGTTGTCTGTGTTGTTTGTTGTGTCTTGTCTGTCTTGTCTGTCTGTCTGTCTGTCTGTCTGTCTGTCTGTCTGTCTGTCTGTCTGTCTGTCTGTCTGTCTGTCTCTCTCTCTCTCTCTCTCTCTCTCTCTCTCCTCTCTCCTCCTCTCCTCTCTCTCTCTCTCTCTCTCTCTCTCTTATACAAGTACACAGACACATCATACACAGAACTTCACGCATACGCACACACAAAATGCACACACATGCGCGCGCGTGCGCGTGCGCACACGCATGCACACATACACACACTTGTCTTACATTCTGACCCATGACAATTAGAGGTTTCTATGGAAACAGCACCAAAAAAAGGATGCAATGCATCAGAAATTGCTCCGGTGTGGATTATTAGATTGCAAAGGACCTTTTCTTGCCGGCTCTTAAAACTTACAGCGTGATTTTCCACTGCCACCACTACCACCAGAAGCAAAACCAACACAAGCGACACCTTGATGACAACAGGGGCGTCAGCTTCGACGACGAAAGCAACAATGTCGGTCAAAATGGTACGAACCTGAAACAGCAGTTAGTTAACTGGTCATATGATACATTGTTATGTCATATGCAATAAAACTGTCATATATAGTGAACATATCATAAGCATTGATAATGCTGCATCCTCCCCCACCCATACCCCCTCCCCCCTCCCTCCGTGGGGTTGCTGGGGGCTCTTTCAGTATAAACAGCATCCCCACCTTCTGGAAATTCTGCACTAGGTAGTTCAGCCTCTCTTTGTTTCTGTCATTCTCCTTACTTCTCTGGCATCTTTCTTGCTTATGTCCTGTCTTCGTAGTCCATAGTCCTGCCTTTTTTCAAGCAAATGTATATTCTGGTTCATTCTATGAAATGTTGCCTGTGTTCTTTTGTTCTGGCGACCAGGTAATGATACTTACAGGGGTGGGCACATGGTCCATTCTGTCGTGGTATTTGCTCATGTGGCATTTTCATGTATATTTTTGTACTTTAAAATATTTGTTATTAGCTTTTTCACGGATATTTTTTACAACCTGGCGATGATAAGTTAAGCAGAATGGTTGGCGCCCTCAGCACAACCCGGTTGATTTGCCTTAGGAAATGAAATGATTTCGGTATTGTGTCATTTGATGTTGTTTTTTCAGATGGACGGTGTGATGTATCTGAAGGTATTAGGAGGTGCTGGTTTTGAACTTGAAGGGAAAGTTACTGCAGCCACTGGAACTGAATGAGGTGACAGCCCTGACATGGCTTCGGTGAGGCTGCTAACAGTTCGGAATTGAATGACCTGCATTTGCCTTCGAAAGGTTTTGGTGAGTGCCAAGTGTTTAAAGTGAACTGCGTAAGTGTTTGTTATACAAAATAAGAACAGAAACTTGTTTTTAAAAGCCAAACCTGGAAGGAGAAGGGTGAAGTGAAGAAGGTGGTGGAAGAGGGAGAGACAGAAGGGTGAGAAGGAGGATACACATGCAAATGTTTATTCAGGAAGGCCACTGAACCATTCTGAAGGGACATGGACAGTATCATTAATGATGATGATGAGATGATGAGGAGGAGGAGGAGGAGGAGGAGGAGGAGGAGGAGGACGACAACGACGACAACGACGATGACGATGATGATGATGATGTGATGATGATGATGCAAGGAATTTATATAGCGCTATATCTACCAAAACAAATCATTCAATCATCAAAGATAGTAACTGACTTCACAAAATAGAAATTCTCATGCAAACAGTATAACTTGTTATTTATTACTTAGGGCAACATTACGTGTTGTCAGCGCTTTATGTATCATATATTACGACAAATTCTGATTTGTGGTGTCATTGGCAGGTGACAACAAAAGATGTGACCTGAATGCATAACCATTATGGTATTTTTTCTGGAATATATATCTCCCTAGGGTCCTCACATGCTGGACATAAAAGCATGAAATGAATCCATCCTTTGTATCAGTCTGGACAGGTTAGAGATAACAATCGAATTTCACTCGTTCAAACTAAATCTTGCTGAATGTATCATGATAGATGACCGTGGGGGTGAGAAGAAGGAGGAAAACAGAGAGAAAGGAAAGTGAGAAGGAGGAAAAGAGGATGACGGCAGAGGAGGAAGAGGAGCAGGACAAGGACAAGTAAAGGGAGGAGACAGAAGGAAGCTTGGCATCTACGTGACTGCAGTATTACAATGTAATACGACACAGCGTGGTAAATAGATAGAACAAAATGAAATAATAATAAAACATGGACTGTTGTAAGCCACTTTCAAGTCACGGATGATTTTTTTTCAATTTGGACTGCTTTCTGTGGAAAGAACACGCCGCAAGAGCGGCGCCACGAAAGGCCTACTTTAAAAAAAAAATCCTGTCTGTAAGTGTATACGTATTGTCAAGAGAGATTCCTCTCCTGAAATGAAGAATGCTATGTCTAAACAGAACCACAGCAATGGGCCACCATTCTTCCTGTCTACGTTGTATGTGTTTTTGTTCCTCTGAAAGTTGCTTTTTTTTTTTTTTTTTTTACAAAATGATTATTCCAGGGAAAACAGTCTTGTTGCTGTGATTTGTTTCACATGACGTGTGCTAAATGCATGTTGTAGGCATGCTCTCTGTGGAAAAGCGGCATCAAACGAGGTTCTCTCTTGTTTTACAGATGGGTGTGATGCCGCTCTTCTACCATCCATTTCGAAAACGAGTTATGAAATGACGATATTCCCTCTTCAGTTTCTCCAGTTTCACAAAGGTAAGACCATTCTTCTCCTACTTCTTCATCTCCCTCCTCTTCTTTCTCTCCCCCCCCCCCCCCCCCCCCCCTTCCACTCCTCTTCTCTTCGTCCTTTTCTTTCTCCATCTTCTCTCTTTTATTTTCATCGTTGTCTTCGTCTTCTTCTTTGTCTTCTTTTCATCCTCCTCTCTTTTTTTTCTCTTCTTACTTCTCCTCCCCCCCCCCCTCCTCCACTTTCGTCTTCTTGCCCCCCCCCCCCCCCCTTAAATGCCTGTGGAGTCGGTGGGGCACTGTTTAAAGAGCTGTTTAGCGTATTCCTCCATTCCTTGTCTCTGCAACCAGTTCTTTAGTCAGTCTTCCATGCTGGTGATCCACGGTGTCACTTTTTTGTTTGCGTGAATTTGTGCTTTTGCTTTGTTTGGTTGGTTTGGTTGGTTGGTTGTTTTTTGTTTGTTTTTCCTCTGCTTCTTTTCCTGGCCAGTTTTTCTGAGAGTGACCTGAACATGACCCTTGCATCTTGTAACGCAGCCATATTAACGTAGCTAGTTTTGTTTTCTCTTCGTTACTGATGTAAGCATGTTATCTGTTACATATCTCGTAGTCCAGCTGTCCATTAGGCACCATAGAAGATTTTTCAGCCAGCTTCCTCCACTCCTCGGTGTGTTTTCTTTCATGTTTTGGCGCCTTTATTCATTGGTGATAATTATGGCCAGTGTGTCTGATATCAAACATTTTTTTACTATAAAGTTTAGTTTCCATGGCACATCTGACTAGACTGACAGCTCAGTGTAAAATGAAACAAACTCAGTTGACTTAAATGATAAAAGTAGTAATCATTTCATAACAGTAATAGTAGTGATAATAATAGCAATAATAGTAATAAGAATTAAAGGAATATTAATTATGAGAAGAAAATGATGACAATGATAACAATCATAAAAACAAATGTGGATATGCATGATGAATATGTATAGAGCGCTTTCCTTCATCTTTTCAGAGGCAGAACAAACACTTTCTATCACAAATTTGAATACAAAACACCAACCTACAACCATACAAAAGATACATCTGGCAATTAACTACAAATGTTCGGGACAAACATGCTACATTCATTATCTTAATCCTGTTGACCTGGTGTTTGATTACACTACAGTCAGATCCTGTTTGCGGGGTGAAGGTCTGTTGACTGCAAATTGGTTTGATCCGCTTTCCCATCGTTAGTGGGCTTGGCTTACCGAGCTTTGGGAATGTCTCGCCATTTCTTCATGTGGATGACGCGCATACAAGATTATCACAGAGAAGCTTGGACGTGTGTTTTTCTCTCGGTGCTTAGTTCTGTTTTCTTTTGCCACGTTGTTTTTTTTTTTATTCCAGTGTCCAGATTAAAGACAAACTTTCCTGTCTCCTAAAGAAGAGAAACCACATGAGGTGGAATGACGTTATAAAGACAACGAAACACTAAATGTGATTCATAAACAGGCAGCTGTAGTTTATATTTCAAAAGCATCTATCGTGTTTCATCGATCATCAGTTGAACGTGACCAGAGAAGACGGTTTGGGTTATCACGTCAGAATTAATCAACACGGTGATTGGTTTATCGGGATGTGTGTTTAGCGGGCAGATGTTTCCGTGTTGCTCTGGGTCTGAACTGAGAGAAGTTCACTGACTGCATGACAGACCATTGGTGGCAGTAGGGGCACGGGGTGTTTGTCAGGGTTTTGAGAGAGAGAGAGAGAGAGAGAGAGAGAGAGAGAGAGAGAGAGATTTCAATCATTGTATTCAATGAAGTAATTTCATTTTCCAAGGTAACAGATAAAGCAGAACATGCTTTATAACATCCATCTAGCTCTGAATGAAGGCAAAATGAAGAGCTGAAACAGTGTTTGAAAGTAAAAAATTATATGCCTATGATAATGTGAAAACACATAGGAAAAGTCGGATGTAGAAAGCATGAATACAAATGTACATTTGCAAGAAGGGGACGTGGGGTGAGAGAAAGTGTGTGTGTTTGTGTGCGCTGGTGCGCGCGTGCTGTGAGTTTATGTATGTACATGTTTGTTGTGTGTGTGTGTGTGGCGCGCGTGCGTGTGTGTGTGTGTGCGTGCGTGCGTGTGTGTGTTGTGTTGTGTGTGTGTGTGCGTGTGTGTGTGTGTGTGTATGTGTGTGTGTGTGTGTGTGTTGTGTGTGTGTGTGTGTGTAAGCACATGTGCCTACTTGCATGCATGAATCCATGCTAGCTTGGAGAGGGATGGAGAAAGGATCATGTGTGCATACGCATGCGTTAGGTGTTATTGCGCTCACAAGAGCATTTTCTTTGCGTTTGTAGAGAGTCAGCTATGTTAAAAGGAATCCTATTATCACCATTACAATTGTTGTTGTTTCACACGAAGTCTTCAGTTTCGTATACACTTGCACATCATCTTAACAACAACAACAACAACAACAACAACAACAACAACAAAGGAGGGATGGCGTTCAGCCAGTGTACTTCTGCAGTAAAACCTGCAAGATCCACCTTGAACTAAAACTGTTCGGTAAACAACCTTTGGGGGTACATTCAGATATGGCTCAAAGTTTGCAGTTTTCACTGTTTGCTACCATGATTGTTTACTAAGTATGAAATGAAACGACGATGATGATGAGAAATATGATGAAGAAGTATAAAAGCAAACAATCACGAGACCCGTATTGAAGATCGACATGGTCTTCTTCAAGACCAGCTACCATGGAACAAAGCTTTCCCGTCGTCAGAATGCGGCTAGCTTAAAGGTGGGCAAAAACAGTGGCAAACGCAAACTCTCCCTATTGGAGTACCTCGGAGCTCTAGCCGAGGAACAAAAAACAGCAGCGACAACTTCAAACAGGCAAGAAGAATCATAATGTATGCCTCGAGCCAAAGTCTCTATGATTTATAAAATCGACTTTATACACTCGGCATCCCCACGACCTTTCTGGGTATAGGGCTTAGCGTAGTGTGCAGTTTTTACACTAATCTAGGGTAGGAAATCCGACAAAACACAAGGGTGCCATGGTTTTGGGTTGGTGTTGATTTTTTTTTAAACCTTTCACCGTTTTGGATTTTATATGGGTGTGTGCATGTGTATCTTCTCTCCGGCGACTAACAAATATAGATATAAAAGAAAGTCTCACAATAAGGCTCATCATCATTGTAATCTGAAAACACGTGGAAGAAGTTTGTATCCAGCAAAAAGCAACCGAAAAATCCCCCACCAAAGGCGCACACAAAAAGACCCCCGCCCCCCCCCCCCCCCCAAAAAAAAAAAAAAAAAGAAAAGAAAAAGGAAAACCCTCATGAAACCCAGACCAGGTATCCACTCAAACTCATTTTGCTTTCTCTATTCTCTGCTTTTGCTGAAGTGCCCACCCTTTCTAGACTCTTTGTCAGTCATGGGCCTTTCAAAAAAGCTCTGTCTCTCTGTCTCTCTCTGTCTCTCTGTCTCTGTCTGTTTGTCTGTCTGTCTGTCTGCTGCTGTTCTTCTCCTCCTGCTCTCTCTCTCTCTCTCTCTCTCTCCTCTCTCTCTCTTCTCTCTCTCTCTCTCTCTCTCTCTCTCTCTCTCTCTCTCTCTCTCTCTCTCTCTCTCTCTTGCTCTCTCGCTGTCTCGCTGTCTGTGTTGTGTGTTTTGTTTCGCTGTGTGAGTGTATGGGTATTGGGCTTATTTTATTATCATGATGTATTTTTAAGGGCAGGGACTGGATGTGAAAAAAGCACATGGGTGCTTTTTCATTATCCTCGAAATAAAAGAATTTGATCTCTTCTCTCTCTCTCTCTCCTCTCTCTCTCTCTCTCTCTCTCTCTCTCTCTCTCTCTCTCTCTCTCTCTCTCTCTCTCTCTCTCTCTCTCTCTCTCTGTCTGTCTTCTGTCTGTCTCTCTCTTCTCTTCTGTGGGGCTAAGGCCAGGCCTTTAAGTGTCTATCGTCTTTCTGCCATGCTAGCGGACTGTGTTTCAGTCCGACCTGCCTTTTGTGTGCCCTGCTAACGTCTTGCCCGGAGTTCCTTTTGTGCGGGAGAGTCAGTGTGTGGGTTTTTATGGCCAGCTGGGATGGATTTCCGATGATGGTGGTTTGGTCTGCCTCCCTTGTTGTCTGCTGCTGCTGCTGCTGCTGTTTTGTTTGTTGCAGACAACGTCCCTGCTTATTCCTCCTCTCTCACTTTTATGAGAGGCAGAGAAGGGACGGGGCAGGGGGGGGGGGGGGCTGATGGGGGCGAGGCGGTGGCATTCCGGGGGGAGGGGGAGAGACAAGAGAGAGACAAAGAGAGAGACAAAGAGAGAGACAGAGAAACAGATTTCAAAAAGGGGGAGAGAGAGAGAGAGAGAGGAGAGAGAGAGAGAAGGAGAGAGAGAGAGAGAGAGAGAGAGAGAGAGGAGAGAGAGAATAAATTAACAACTGAATAAATGAATAGATAAGGCTACAGGGGAACATTGATATTTACATTCTTTTTTTTTTTCATCTGGTCCTTGCCTCGGTTAGGGACTATAAGATGAAATTTAACCCCATGATCCAAAGAAAAGAAATCAGAATGTATTCAGCGAAGAAGCATGATTCTTAATTGAATCAAGCATTGATATCATAGAGAGAGAATAGGGAACGGAGACACACACATACACACGCGCACGCACGCACGCATGCACACACACACACACACACACACACACACAGAAATGTAGGCAGGAAGCTAAGTAGGCAGGCAGACAGGCAGACAGACACAGGGACAGACATAGAGACAGTGGAACAGTCGCCACCTTGACAAAAGAGGCAGAAAACTGATCTCCATCCTGAACATCTTGTGAATGGACAAAATGCTGATTAAACAGACACAGTGGTTCAGAAATAGTTTGGACAGAAAGGCAGAGGAAAGGAGGAGATAAAAAGAAGCAGAAGATAAAGTAGTAGAAGAAGTTGTAGAAGAAACAGAAGAAGAAGTAGAGGGGGTAAGAAGAAGATTAAGATTATAGCATTAAACAGAAAAGGACAAAAGAAGAAGAAAGAAAAAAAGAAAGAAGAAAGGAGAGAAGAGAGAGAGAGAGAGAGAAGAGAGAGAGGGGAGAGAGAGAGAGAGAGAGAGAGAGAGAGAGAGGAGAGGAGAGAGAGAGAGAGAGAGAGAATAAAAGAATAGGTGATTTTTAAAAATTCTTTTATTTCGGGATTAATGAAATAAGCACTTATGTGCTTTTTTACATCCATTCCCCGTGTGTATGCAGGATTTTAAATTTTGTCATCCGTTCCCACCGGAACACAATGGCATACTCTTCCGAAAAGAGTAGCAAGTTTTAACGTGTGCATAAGATGTTCTACGTACGTTCGCACACGTGACCTCGGTTTATAGTCTGATACGAAGGACTTTTCAGGGGAGCGGAGTCGGCACCGATGTTAACTCCAGAGGGAAAATCCTCGAACGAGATTCGAACCCGGGTCAACAGATCACGAGCGCATCACTCTGATCACCAGGCTGTCCCGTGTGAGAAAGCTTGTGATGAAAGGAATGAAACACAAAGTGAAAAAAAGCTTTAACAAGTTAAGAAATGAAGGAAGGAACTTGAAAAGACAAAAATTATCAGTAGTCAGTTCGTGTGTGAGTAAGCTTGCTGAGATATGGACAATTGAACGAAACTGAAAAATGAAGAAAGAAAAAAATAGCCCTCCCCGCTTTATTTTTCCTGTCAAACGTGTATGCATTAAGGATACTGCCCCTACACAGCTAGGAGTTTGCTGTCTCCACAAGTTGATTTCTTTCCTTCCGTTCTTTTCTTGACTCATGTTTGCAGGGTTTTTTTCTTTCTATACTTTTCTTTTTTCTTTTCGCTTAAAAAACGTTCTATAATTTCAGGGTTTTTTTTTAAACTTTTCTTTTTCCTTCCTTCTTCCATTCTTTCTTCCGTTTTTTTTTTTCTTTCCCTCCTTTCTTCCTTTCTTTCTTTCGCATTCATTCAGTTCAGTCAGTCAGTCTTTTCTTCCTTCTTTCATCTATTCTTTCAATCATTATATCTCTTCTTCCTTCGTTTTTTCCTTTCTCCTTCTCTTTCTTTTTTCCTTCCTTCTTTTAATTCTTTTTTTATCACGTTCAGCAATAGCATACAAAACTGTAGACAGCTAGCTGATTTTTTTTTAAGCCAGTGACTTGTTTTCTTGTTCGTCAGCCAGCTTTCTCACTTACCATTGTGTTGAGAGAATCGTTTTGTCGGCTGCTTTCTCAGACAGATAGCTGTAGACTGTTTGTTCGCTCTACAACGTGTCTTTTAGAAAGGTATCGAATACAAACCTCTGTTACACCCCAATCTATGGAAAGAGACAGAAATCGAAAGTAAAATGTTGGCCAAGTGTGTGTGTGTGTGTGTGTGTGTGTGTGTGTGTGTGTTTGTGTGTGTGTGTGTTGTGTGTGTGTGTGTGTTGTATTAGTTTTATGTTGTTTAGGTTGCTATCGTTTTTCACACAATAAACTTAAGTATTGTGTAGAAGATACCTTTGTTAAGGGTAAAGAACCAAGAGCAACAAGAGAGTTGTTCCGAAGCAAACGTCCTAAAAAATATAAGACAGACAACAAAAAATACAAAACTAAAAAACAAAAAAAAAAACCAGAAAAATCATCGCCGACAAGAAATATTCTAAGGCAAAGAGAAAATTGAAAGGCTGGCGCTGAACTATGGCATTAATTCATTTTGCAGTCTATTCCGGTAAGAGTGGACTCTGTTTCGCATATAGCAATCAGTTGCCACTACACTGCACTGCACTGCACTGCACTACACTACACTACACTACACTACACTACACTACACTACACTACACTACACTACACTACACTAACTATGTGCAAGTTCTGTACATCCTGATTGTTCGAATTCAGATTCCTGGGTGGTTTCATTGCAACACCTATGTAACTACACCTACCCCTGTATCATATGTATCAAAAAAAATCCTCGTTGTCACATATTTAAGTAGCAGCAGAAGCAGCAGCAGAGGCATCGGCAGCAGCAGCAGCAAGGGTGGCGCTGTTCTAGTGGCGACGCGCTCTCCCCGGGGAGGGCAGCCCTAATTTCACGCAGAGAAATCTGCCGAGACTTAGAGTGGTATACAATACAATACACTTGTAATACGATACGATAGAATACAACACAATACAATACGACACAATACAACAGAATACAAAACGGTACAATACCCTTTGACTTCCAGATCTAATAATAATATAATAATAATAATAATATATAATAATAATAATAATAATAATAATAATAATAATACATGGAATTTATATAGCGCTATATCTTGTAAAAACAAATGGGGGGGTGATGGCAGGGGCTTGTGTTTTTTCTTGATCACCTTATGTGCAGACCTACCTACCTAACTACCTATCTTCCTACCTACCTACCTACCTACCTACCTACCTACCTACCTACCTACCTACCTACCTACCTACCTACCTACCTACCTACCTACCGATGCCTTAATCCCGTCGTGTGCATTACACATGCGCAAAATGAAAATATTCATGTTAAAGATCCCATTACTTATGTCAGTGTTGGATTGGGTTGCGGGAACAAAAAATAACAAATATACATTTGATTTCTTTTTTTTCTTTTCTCTTCTTCTTCTTCTTCTTCTTCTTCTTCTTCTTCTTCTTCTTCTTCTTCTTCTTCTTCTTCTTCTTCTTCCCTTTTCTTCTTCTTCTTCTTCTTCTTCTTCTTCTTCTCTTCCTCACAATTCTTCTTCTTCTTCTTTCACTTCTTTTCCATTAGCATGTCCATCTTTTAGACTGTCTCTCAATTTTTGGAGTCAATCGGTCGGCCTTGCATTGTGTTTCTATTTTGCAGTCTCAAACTGCTATCTGTCTTCTGGAATCAATTTATATCAGTCACACACGTGCACGCACTCAGGCGCTTGCACACGCATAAGCGCTCGAGAGCATGTGCATATACGTACACGCACCCACATGCATGTATACAATCATAATGCATCCACACACACAACATACATAAAGAAACATACCGACACATGCGTGCGCGCGTATACACACACTCACACACACACGCACACACACTCACTAACACACACACACACACACTCACTCGCACGCACGCGCGTGTGCGCACACACACAAACAACAACAACAACAACAACACACACACACACGCACACCACGCACGCACGCACGCACCACACACACACCCACACACACACCCGAAGGGCGGAAAGTAGAGACAGGCGGGCACATAAAGACTGAAGAACATAATTATCCAGACACAAACAGCCCAACGAACACAACATTGGGTCAGGAACTTTCTTCTGCAAGTTGGATAGCTACATTGGTAGGGAGAGCGCTTTTTAATTTGTTTTCCGTTTAGCCACTGTTTCAGTATCAATGCTGATGACTTCCTAGGACAACGACTGTCACCAGTCTATAATAATCGGGCATGAAATCAGATCAGTCAAGCCATCGAATAGTGGCAACTCCAAATTTCCCTTCTTTAACTCCTGTCAGTTCTGTTTGGAATAATGGAGGAGTTTACAAGATTATACAGAGACAAGAACAATCAGAATGGTACAATTTTTAGTGGACCTGTATGATTCAGTAACACAGCATTTCCAGGCCATATCATGGGACAGAGCTGGTGATTCGTCTTCCGTATACCTTCCTCTTGTTTCTTCTTTTATCTTCGTGTACCTACCTCTTGTTTTCTTCTTTTCTGTACATCTTCCGTATACCTTCCTCTTGTTTTCTTTCTTTTCATCTTCCGTGTACCTACCTCTGTTTTCTTCTTTTCTGTACATCTTCGTGTACCTTCTCTTCTTTACTTTCTTTTTCTGTTCATCTTCCGTGTACCTACCTCTTGTTTTCTTTCTTTTCTGTACATCTTCCGTGTACCTTCCTCTTGTTTTCTTCTTTTTCTGTTCATCTTCCGTGTACCTACCTCTTGTTTTCTTCTTTTTCTGTACATTCCGTGTACCTACCTCTGTTTCTTCTTTTCATCTCCGTGTACCTTCCTCTTGTTTTCATCCTTTCTGTACATCTTCCGTGTACCTACCTCTGTTTTCTTTCTTTTCATCTCCGTACCTTCCCTTGTTTTCTTCTTTTTCATCTCCCTGTACCTTCCTCATGTTTTCTTCTTTTCATCTTCCCTGTACCTTCCTCTCTTACTTCTTTTTCTTTTCGTCGCGGCTTGACCCGATGTTTACAGTGTGAGATTTTGCGTATACGACCGTCCCCCCACCACACCACCCACCACCAACACCACCACTAAGGTAGCTGCATTCCTACTTGGGGATGGTGTCTAAACACATCTGTGTGCGTTCAATTTAAAATATTTTATCATTTTTTCCAACCGGCACGGAATGACCTACTCTTTTGAAATTTGGAGTGGGTTTTATACATGTCCGCACGATGTTCTGCGTGCGTCCGTTCACGGGATCTCAGTTTATGGTCTCATCTGAAGGATTTTGAGTAGTGAAATCGGTACTGATGTTAACTCCAGGGTAAAATTCCATAACACAGGTGACTGTGCTGGCTCCATCCCCGGCCGTCAGATCAGGAGCACAATGCTTTAACCACTAGGCCATCCCGCCCTCCACTTCACCTGTCTGAGGTCACTTCAACATGTTATGTATTACTTCTAATGGCATGAACTAGGTGAGGAGCAGTGAGTGTGTGTGTGTGTGTGGGGGGGGGGGGGGGGGTCGCGCGCGCGAACTTGTCCGCAATTAAAAAAAAAGAAAGAAAACGCGAAATTCTGCGGCCTTAACAACCACTTTCCTTCTAATTCTAACAAAGGATTAATTTCGCTTCTCTCAAAACGATTTGGCTTTTAGACTATGATCATTTTCAATCTTATTCTTCACTTTCTTCTCTGGTCTAGATGATGATGATGATGAACATCATCATCGTCATCATCATTATCACTATCATTATAATCATTATTATCGTTTTTATCATTGTTGTTGTAGCTGTGATCATAGATGAAACAACCTTTTTTTTTTTCCGCTAATACAAAAGTCCGTCATCATCGCTTTGGTATTGCCGTCACCGTCATCACTTTTTTTTTAGGAGTGTGGTGTGTGTGTGGGGGGGGGGGGGGGGGGGGTCATAGCGTGTTTACTTTCAAAAATGTCTGCACTCTCGTTAAGACAGCTTTTGAAAGCTGATCTTCAAGGCGAAAGCTTTTAAAGGTTTTCTGTTCTGAACCACAAACGTGTTCATGTTATGCGTTCGTATATATATATATATATATATATATATATATATATATATATATATATATATATATATATATATATATATTATTTATTTATTTATTTATTTATATTATATATATATATATATATATTTGTGTGAGAGAGAGAGAAGAAGAGATAGAGAGAGAGAGAGTGTGTGTTTTCTTTTGTTCTTTTATTTAGAGGATAATAGAATAAGCACTCAGGTGCTTTTTTTACATCCAGTCCCTGTATGTATCCAATTTTGTCAATTTTGTCATCCGTTCCCACTGGCACACAATGACCTACTCTTTCAAAAAGCGGAACGGGTTTTAACGTGTGCGCAGGATGCTCCGGGTGCGTTCGTACACGGGACCTCGGTTGATAGTCTCACCCAAAGGACTTTTTAACTCCAGGGGGAAATAACTCCTCTGAACGAGTGTCTCACTGGTGTCTCGAATGCACACCGTCAGATCCCACCGCGTAACGCTCTAACCACTAGGCTATCCCACGTGTGCACACGTGTATGTGTCGGAGGGGGAGTTGGGGATGTGAATACACATGCACGCGTACACCTTCACCTATCCCCCCCGAAGCCCATCAGACCGTGGGGATACCACTGAAGATTTTGCAACCAGCTTCCTTCATTCCCCGCGTTCCTCTGCTTTCCGTAGAAAACCGTTCCACCTAAGGCCTGTCCACTCTCTGATGTTGTCTTCCCATCATTTCCTCTGTCTGCATCTTCGTCTTGCTCCTTGTGCTGTTGCCTGTAAGACAGTCTTGGCCAGTCCAGACGGTCGTGTGACATGCCCGTACCACTTTAGAGTGTGTGTTTTCACTGAAGTTAGCAGCTCTTCATATGGTCCGACAGCCTTTGGGATTCTGGTTTTCCCTTCCTCATTACACACGTGCAACAGACTGATAGCAAAAGGGGCTAGTGATGCGTATTATAGTTCTGTTTTTATTGCCATAGGTAGCTTCTGTCTGACAACTATTGCACACATTACTGCCACACACATGCGCGCGCACGCACGCACATACACCACACACCGTTTTTTGTTCCTAGAGAGGTGGCTTTGTATTTGTATCTAGATAGATGGCTTGATGAAAAAGAAAAATAGTTGTATTGTTTATTCAATGTACCATCTAAACATTTTTTTTAATTGACTGACACAAACATATACCATCACCATCATCGTCATCCTCACCATCACTGTCACCCCCATCCTCATTCTAAACCCCCCACCCCCCCCCCCTTCCTCCTCACCCTTGCACCTAACCCACCACCATCCCTTTCCACTTGAATCCCCCCCTCCCCCCACACATTCATTTTATACTGTTTTTTCACCATAAACTAAAACTATTTATGTGTATGTGTTCTCTCTGTGTCGATTTTCTTGCTCTAGTTCTGAGGATTAAAACAAACGGTGTGGGATTAATCTTTTACCCGCTGTCGGGTCATTTTGACTTGACTTCACACACACACATTCTCTCTCTCTCTCTTCTCTCTCTCTCTCTCTCTCTCTCTCTCTCTCTCTCTCTCTCTCTCTCTCTCTCTCTCTCTCTCTCTCTCTCCCCCTCTCTCTCTCTCTCTCACACACACAGAATATCTTGCGCACACGTTAAATCCTGTTCCGCTTTTCGTAAGAGTAGGCCATCGTGTGCCGGTGGGAACAGATGACATTTACAAAACTGCATACACACGGGGACTAGATGTAAAAAAGCACATGAATGCTTATCCCGTTATCCTCGATATAAAAGAATAAATAAAAAAATAATAAACACACACACACACACACACACACACACACACACACACACACACACACACACACACACACGCTTCCCGTTGCCGATTCCCCCCTTATTCCCCCACCTCCCACCAGCTTTCCTGACCCCGTTAGCACCTGACAGAGTAAGAGGTGGGGGCCTAAGCAGGGAAGGGGGGGGAGGGGTGTTGTCATTGACAAAGGAGGGAGGCGGGCGAGGGAGGGAGGGAGGGTGAGAGAGTTGTCAAGCCATACAAGTCACAGTCTGTTTCAGAAAGCACCTGTCTGTGTGCGAGCGTGTGTCTTCGTTTTAACGTCTATCCACTAACAAGTGATTTTAGACTTGACATGGGAAGGACGAGATAGAAGTGAATACCTGTGTGTGTTTGTTTGTTTGTTAAGTTGAATGAATGATACAAGGAAAAAACTCATCGAACCATGCGCAAGTCATTGAACTGCACATGCAAAAGAAGACAAAGGAAAAAAAGATAAACCTGGGTATGCGCGCACGTGTGTGTGTGTGTGTGTGTGTGTGTGTGTGTGTGTGTGTGTGTGTGTGTGTGTGTGTGTGTGTGTGTGTGTGTGTGTGTTGTGTGTGTGTGTGTGTGTGTGTGTGTGTGTGTGTGTGTGTGTGTGTGTGTGTGTGTGTGTGTGTGTGTGTGTGCGCTGTACTTGTTTTCGTCTCTGGCTTGAAAACAAAACATAGAAAAATTAATCCTGCAATCAAAGTAGGTGTGTGTGAGAGAGAGAGAGAGAGAGAGAGAGAGAGAGAGAGAGAGAGAGAAGAGAGACAGACAGACAGACAGACAGACAGACAGACAGACAGACAGACAGACAGACAGACAGACTTTTCCGTCTTCGGCTCGAAAACAAAACATAGGAATATGAATCCAGCACATAAAATGTGTCTTAATATAAACTCGTTTTACTGAGATTTCATTTCACAGCAAAACACGTTTTCCATTGTCTTGAAACAGTTTGAGCACAGACTAGACAGCAGTTATTTTGAAAAGCATTGTAATGGAATGATTTTAAAGAAATTTCCTTTTCTTAGAATGTATTTTAGTCATTATTGGTGTGTATTTTTTTTCAATTTGTTATTCAGTTACGATAACGATGCTGCAGTTTCAAATTGCTGATAAAGTATCGTTTTGATAATTTTCTTATGACAATGTGTGTGCGTGCTGTGTGTGTGTGTGTGTGTGTGTGTGTGTGTGTGTGTGTGTGTGTGTGTGTGTGTGTGTGTGTGTGTTTATCATTTATCTATTTTATTATTCTTTTATATCGAGGATAATGGAATAAGCACTGGTGTGCTTTTTTTTACATTCAGTCCCCGTGTGTATGCAGTTTTGTAAATATTGTCATCTGTTCCCACCGTGTGTGTGCTTTTTTACATCCAGTCCCCGTGTGTATGCAGTTTTGTAAATATTGTCATCTGTTCCCACCGTGTGTGTGTGTGTGTGTGTGTGTGTGTGTGTGTGTGTGTGTGTGTGTGTGTGTGTGTGTGTGTGTGTGTGTACATATAAGCGAGTGCATGCGCTGGTGCATGAGTCCGAGTTTGCGGGCATGAGTGTGTAAATGAGGACGGATTGCATTGATATTGAAATGTCCCCTGTTTATTATAATTATCAACAAGCATAAGCATGGTTTGCCTGGTATTCCCATACTGTGTCCATGTGACCAATGGTTCTTTTACAGATAAATGTGTAAACCCACATGAATTTCTCTTATTGTTGAGATAATAAAGCACGTGTATTGGTATTTGTGATTATACAATCATTGATCACGGTTCACATAAAAAAGACTAAAATGTTTGACGTATTTTTTAATTTAATTTATTTTTTTCGTTTTGAGGACGATTGAACAATAATCCCCGTGTGTATGCAGTTTGTACATTTTGTCATCCATTCCCACCGGCACACACACACACACACACATACACACACACACACATACACACCACACACACACACACACACACACACACACACACACACACACACACACACACACACACACCATCACACAATGTCAATACTAAAGCAGAAAACAGGAAAAAGAGATAGGCCTAAATCAGAGAGAGAGAGACAGAGAAGACAGACAGAAGGAGACAGACAGACGGACAGACAGACAGAGAGAGAGAGGGAGGGAGAGAGGGAGAGAACAGACGGGGTGGGGAGGGAAGAGGGCGGGGTTGAGAAACTGGCGAGAGTGACCAGGGACACAGACGCAGGTGTGAACTGCTGGGCTATGTCGTCTGCGAATCTCACCTATATCATCCTCATTATTCTCCCTCAGCCTGTGGGGTATGTGTCGTAGTATAGTGTGTGTGTGTGTGTGTGTGTGTGTGTGTGTGTGTGTGTGTGTGTGTGTGTGTGTGTGTGTGTGTGTGTGTGTCAAGTCAAGTCAAGTCAAGTCAAGTCAAACTTTTATTTCCAGATGGTACATTGGTAAGCAGTCAATTGCTTTTTTCATCAAGTGTGTGTGTGTGTGTGTGTGTGTGTGTGTGTGTGTGTGTGTGTGTGTGTGTGTGTGTGTGTGTGTGTGTGTGTGTGTGTGTGTGTGCGTGCGTGCGTGCGCGCGTGTGTGTGAGAGAGAGAGAGTGAGAGAGAGAGAATTATATAAGGGGTGGAGAAGAGTTTAAAAAGAAAAAGATTATGGCGTTTTAGCATGAGTCATTCTTAATAAACAGAATCATACTCTCTCTCTCTCTCTCTCCCTCTCTCTCTCTCTCTCTCTCTCTCTCTCTCTCTCTCTCTCTCTCTCTCTCTCTCTCTGTCTCTCTCGTCTCTCTCTGTCCTTCTGTTCTCTGTCTGTCTGTCTGTCTGTCTCTGTCTGTCTCTCTCTCTCTCTCTCTCTCTCTCTTCTCTCTCTCTCTCTCTCTCTCTCTCTCTCTCTCTCTCCTCTCTCTCTCTCTCTTTCCCTTTCTAGCTCTCCAGCAACGCAAAGTGAGTCAGTGCATCTAGCACTATGTTTGTAAGCATTGTTTTAGAAGTAGATAAAGGAACATCAAATGATTGTTGAGAACAAACAGCCAAACAAATACATATCCTCTTTCAAGTAATTCTGTTGGAAGATGCGTTAGGTATTGGTTCCAAATCTTGAATAAAGAAGAGCACAGACTACCTTTCAAATCGGATAGGATGCTTTTGGACTTAGACGTAAAGGGAAAAAGGTTTGGACTTAGACGTAAAGGGAAAGAAAAACTGGGCCACAAAATCACGTATTTGCTTATTCGATCCAACTTTGTATATGTCTGGTTAAATCTAAATGTTGGAACTCTAAAAGAGTTTATTAGTGTTTTCAGACAAAGACTGATTTTCACTGGCAACACGGAACAATCAAAAACAATCGTGTGAAAGATATAGAACTAATAGACAAATTCATAGGGTTACATGACGTCAAACTTAATGTCAGGCTCAACACAATGATGTGTGTTTCAAAAGAACAATGGTTAACTTCAGACTGTGCGTGTGTCAGACATACAAAAAAGGCATAGAATGCATTGTGCATCTGTGCTTATAAACTGAGATACAGAACGCATAGTGAATCTGATGCAACAAGACCTTTATGTAATGAACCATCAGAAGATGAAGAACACTTTATGTTTTTTGTTGTCCTGCCTTAAATGACATTACATAAAGACTATAATCCCAGCAAACTTCATCTTCTTCGTCGAACGCTGAGACAGCAACTACTGTTGACAATCATATGAACGAAAATGCGTTGCGCTGCCGTTAAGCGCCTGAGAAGTCAGGCCCAGTACTTCGGTGCGGTCGAGAATTGTTGTTGTTTTTTTAAAGTCTTTTCTGTAAAAAAAACATACAGGAGAATGTACCAAGAAGGTCGAAAAAAGACAAGAAGGAGGTGTCAGGAAGAAAAGTTACAAGGCAGAAACAAAGAGAGGGATAGAATATACAGAATTTCTAGCACAGAATTTCTTGTTTGATTTTGGATTTGAGATTGTATTAGAATCCCAGCGGAGTTATCTGATTTAGGGACTGTTGCAGTAAGTCATCCCACTTGTGAAACCTCGGGCCACCCTAAAATTAGCACAATTCTATAGAGCAACTGTGCCAGGCCCTCGCAAGCACTAGAGTGGTGCACGAGGCTGAACTCACAAACAGAATTTCTAGATTTAGTATGCATTCATTAGTCACAGCTCCACTTTATTTTATTATGCATTTGTTAGTCACAGCTCCACTTTATTTTATTATGCATTTGTTATTCACAGCTCAACTTTATTATGCATTTGTTATTCACAGCTCCACTTTATTTTATTATGCATTTGTTATTCACAGCTCAACTTTATTATGCATTTGTTAGTCACAGCTCTACTTTATTTTATTATGCATTTGTGAGTCACAGCTCAATTTACTACCGTATATTCTCCTCATTGATCGTCGGTTTGAACAGGAACCCCTGTTACGTATGGGCCAATGGCCTCTTTATCAATAAATCTTTTCCGAGTTCTGATCTCTCTCTGTCTCTGTCTGTCTGTCTGTCTGTCTGTCGTCTGTCTGTCTGTCTGTCTGTCTGTCTGTCTGTCTGTCTCTGTTCTTCTGTCTCTTCTCTCTCTCTCCTCTCTCCTCTCTCTCTCTCTCTCTCTCCCTCTCTCTCTCTCTCTCTCTCTCTCTCTCTCTCTCTCTCTCTCTCTCTCTCTCTCTCCTTTGAAGTAATTGACGTAAAGTTGGAAATGTTGCTGTTGAGAAAAAACGGAGCAAAACGCGGGATGACCCTTACTCCCACCCTAAAACGAGAAGCAGAAATGAAGCTAGATGCACGGATGGCTAAATAGATGACCGAGCGAATGAGAGAAAACAAAAAACATAGGAAGAGAAAAATAACGGGGAGGAAAGAAAGGGGAGAGACAGGAAGCACTGCGCGCGCGCATGCACGAACGCACGCACACGCGCGCGCACCCATACACACACAAACACACACGCGCGTGCGTGCGCACGAACGACTGACCGATCAAAGCAAAGAAAATGTGACAAACGTACCGATTGAAAAAAACAACCACCACCTAACAACAACAGCGAAAAACACACAAGTGAAGGAAGGCATAATTAATGACGTGACAGATTAAACACACAAATAAACCACGATAGAACAATGAAACGGATTAAATGAACAAACGAACAAAGAAAGAAATTAATCTGGAATGAATGTAGTGATAAATATGAATGAATGAATGAATGAATGAATAATGAATGGAAAGATAATGGATAATCGTTAATGACAGCTGAGATTCTGATATGATTATAATGATTTTTCCCAGTAAATAAAACTTTCAGGTGAGACGTTAAGCCGAGGTTACATGTGCAACATTCATTCAGCGCACGTTAATGAACCCACGGCAACAAGAGAGCTGTTCGTCGCAAAATTCTGTAGAAAAGGCCAGTCTGGCAAGAAAACAAATGCACATGCCGACAGGAAAATCATTTTCAAAAAACTGGGTAGCGCTGCTCTTGTGGCGACACACTCTACCTGAGGAGAGAACCCCGAATTTCAGGCAATCTGCTGTGACTGAAAGTGGTGTTCAATTTAATTTCAATGCAATCAGGTTTCGTTGTGTTTTCTTTTTGTGAAGAATTAATTGTCTGATTTTTACTGCCCGTACCTTTATTAAATCATCATATTTATTTTTGTTCATGTCTTTTTACTTTCATCACAATAGATAGTTGTTTTCTATAGGAGAAATGTTAAGAAAACAATACGAAGACAGAAAAAGAAGAAGAAAGGACAGAGAAAAATGGTAAGGCAAAATGAAAAAAGAAAAAGAAAAACAACAAAAAGGAAAGAAAAAAGACCCAAAAAAGCAATTCAGATAAAAAAAGAAAGGTAGAAAGAAAAGAAGATATTAAAGAAAAAGACAGAATTACAGAAAGAAAAGTAATTGTCTGCTGAACCTACTTTTCAAACTTTTTTTTTTTTAAAGTTGTATCTTTAACAAACAGAGACAAAAGAATGGAAAGAAAGTAGAAAGACTAAACAAACTAGTCAAAAAATAGAGGTCTCTTTAGTCCATTTTAACAACAACTTAACCAAAAACAATTAAGAAAACTGTTGCATTTCAAACCAACAAAAATGTCTTTATTCCAACTTGACAACATCCTAACACAAGAAAAATGGAAGAAAACTCTAGCATTTCAAATTAAAACAGTTCAAACGCCGACCAATCGCAGACTGTAAGCTATAGAGACTAGACCTAGAAAGGGGGTCAGTTAACGTATTTACGTGGAGATGAATAATTATAGTTAACATCTCAACGGGAAGAGCAAGTCATCAAGCGTCCGATTTCTGTCTCCACCATTATTATACTATGGTATGTTTTGTCTCAGTGCTGCACTTGAAGGTTTTCTAACTAGGCCTCTGTGTGTGTGTGTGTGTGTGTGTGTGTGTGTGTGTGTGTGTGTGTGTGTGTGTGTGTGTGTGTGTGTGTGTGTGTTATCTACTAGATGTGCGTGTGTGTGTATGTGTGCGCGTGCGTGCGTGTGAGTGTGTGTGTGTGGTGCGTGCGTGCGTGTGTGTGTGTGTGTGTGTGTGTTGGTGTGCGTGCGTACGTGTGGTGTGTGTGTGCGTGTGTGTGTGTGTGCCCCCATATCTTTAATGTATTTCTTACCAGCATACCCATAAACATGCCTTGTTTGCTTTATGTAAACAAACTTTCT
>CM060323.1:9602153-9612153 GCA_030674155.1 Stramonita haemastoma
CTCTCCGTCTTTGAAACCTTCTGCAAACTCTTTCTCTGAACCAACCCTACAAAGTCTACACAGCTCGCGCTAGTTTCCTTTAGTTATTTATCTATGTTTATTTTATCATTTATTTATTTATTTGCGTTTGTTTATTCTTTTATTTCGAGGATATTTGAATGAGCACTCAATGTGCCTTTTTTTTCTACATCAAGTCCCCATGTGTATGCAGTTTTGTACATTTTGTGATCCGTTTCTACCGTGCACACAATGGCCTACTCTTCCGAAAAGCGGAACGGGTTCCTGTGGGCAAGATGTTCTGCGTGCTTTCGCACACGGGGACCTCGGCTTGTAGTCTCCCCCCGAAGGTGTACGCACTGACCAGTCTGATTTTTCTGGCTCTTCCTCAGCTGCAGCTCCCAGGTTCACCAATGGTCAGATTTTTGCGCCTGTGGCTGTTTTTTTTTTTTAGGCCCTCCATTAAGGCAGCCGCGGTTCTGACTTCGGGGATGACTGGTTATTTTGAATGTGTTGACGTTGGCAGTTGTGGGAAGTATAGTGATGACAGCGACGATGATGACGACGAGAATAGGTATACAGAATAGAAAAAGGGAATTTTTTTGGTTAAAGAAGGAATAAAAGAATGCGAAAGGAAGGGTTGAGTCAAAGACATAAAAGAGAAAATAAGGAAAGGCGAAGGAATTATTTTTTTTAAATACATAGAGAGAAAGAATGAATAAAATAGGACCAAAAGAAATAAAAACCCGAAGAAATTCAAGCTGAACGACATGTGACAATTTTGTAATATAACAAAAAAATTTTAAGCATGTTTCGAAACAGAAAGTAAAGGGAACGAAAGAAAGTTTGATTTTTTGAGAAAACAAAAACCAAGAAAGTAATATGACGACCTTTAAAAGATGCTAAATAAAAAAAAAAAGAAAATCAGAACAGAAAAGAGAAAGAAAATACCCGCAAAAATAAACCCACAAAATTTACAAAGTCCAAAAGAAAAGGACTTTTTTCTGTGGAGAAAAGTCCTGCATCAGTTAAAAAAAACACCACAACTAGCACCAGACCGTTAAGAAAATCTACCACCATCACAACCACCCATCCCCCCCCCCCCCACCAAAAAAAAAAAAAGAACCCAAGCAGTTACGAGCAGAGAAAGAAAGAAAAACAAAAGACAGTGTTCTTGGAGAGAAAGTCAAACGCACACAGAAATCTAAAAACAAATAAAAGTAGTTCACAAAGAAACAAGAATCCACATAGAGAAAAAATTAGGGAGGTTTTCTTTGTGTTTTTTTTTGGTGGTTTTTGTTGTTTGTTTTTTTTTGTGTGGTTTTTTTGTGTGTGTTTTTTTGTGCTGTATTTTGTTTTTGTTTAGTTTGTTTTGTTGTTGTTGTTCTTTTAAAAAAATGATTTTGTTGAGGGGTTCTTTTAACTTCTTTTGTTTTTGGTGGCTAGTTGATTTTTTTTTTATTGAAGGGGGAAAGGGGTAGGTATTGTTGGATTGGGGGCGGGGATGTTTTGTTTGATTGGTTGGTTTGGGTTTGTGGGGGTTTGTGGGTTTTTTTGGGGGTTTTTTTTTGGGGGGGGGGGGGGGGGGTTGGGGGATTCTTGTTTTTTTGTGTTTTTTTTTGGGGGGTGATTGTTTTATTTGAGGTTGGAGTGCTGGCGGGGGGATTTGGGGGGGGGTGCTTATTTATTTATATCTTTTCAGATTACGAAGAAGAAGAAAAAAATCAAAAGGCAGCAAAAGAAAGAAAGGGACAAGAAAGTGTATGGCCTGACGTGAGCAAGAAGCCAGCAGTGAGAGCTTGTTTCCAGGAGATCAGGTGTACATGATTGATAGGAATTTGACGCCGGGCCGACACCCGAGAGCGCATTAAGGGTGTCAGGCCCACACTGCTCTAAGTGCCACCTCCTCCCTCCCTCCCTCCCTCCGACAGCAGCCAGGTACCCAGGAGCGCAAACGTAGGGTGATTTCTTTGCGTCAAAACTAAAAACATATATAGTGATCATCTTATTAAAAAAAAAATGTTTTCATTGTGTAACACGAATGATTGAAATACGGCTGGACACAGGCGTCGATAAAAGAAAATAGGGCAGATTAATCAGACAGACAGACAGAGAGGTATTTATTTATTATTATTTATAACGAGGATAATGGAATAAGCGCTCATATGCTTTTTTACATCCAGTACCCCAGTGTATGCGGTTTTGTAAAATTTGTCACAGGTAGGCAGAGACAGACAGACAGAGAGACAGACAAACAGACAGATGGACAGATTGATTAGATAGATAGAATAGATAGATAGATAGATAGATAGATAGATAGATAGATAGATAGATAGATAATAGATAGATAGATAGATAGATAGATAGATAGAATAGATCGATCGATCGAGAGACAGCGAGCAGGCAGGCAGGCAGGCAGGCAGGCAGGATCGAGAGACAGGCAAGCAGGCAGGCAGGAAAGACAGACAGACGGACAGATAGGCTTGCAGGCAGAGAGAGCGAGACAGAGGCACAGAGAAGATAAAGGTCATAAAAGAAGAAAAAAAACCGAGACAAGGGAACACACGAAGAAAGACAGACCGACCGTAAGATCCAGATTTCAGAACAAGAAATAGATGTATCAAAGCAAAAGGCAAATGCCATGTTCCTGTTTTTTCATTAAACAAGCGTCAATCCAATAAAGTTTTAAAAGATACCAGGCTATTTTTTTTGCAAACAGTGCTAATTTTTGCCAATCACAACAAATCTCTAGTTGCCGTGGATTCTTTTTACGAATGCTAAATCGCAGTGCATCCATAACTCCATCTTTTTTTCGCTAGCAGGTGACCATAGAAGAAGGCTGTGTCCGTTTGAAACTGATAGAATTAGGAGTCAGGCCGCCACAACACTCACATCATTCAGTGGAGGGGATTGGTTTACCCCTCCCCTCTCTCTCTCCTCATCTCTCTCTCTCTCTCTCTCTCTCTCTCTCTCTCTCTCTCATCTCTCCTCTCTCTCCTCTCCTCTCTCTCTCTCTCTCTCTACCTCAATCTCCCCTCCACTCTCTCTCTCCTCTCTCCTCTCTCTCTCACACACACACACACACAAGAGTTTCGATTGGATACTCTTGTATTGGTGCCACGCGTAAGTTCTAAAATAAAAAAAGAAATCTTTTTTAAAGTAATATCAAAGAAAAAAATGACCATGGCAAAAAAGTAACATTATGTACACTGTACCATAAATACAAAACAAACAAAAAATATATAAATAGCCAAAAAACTGAAATATCAATTTTTATGATTATTAAACATACGTCAAAAAAGTGATAGTAAAAGTACTTAACATTAATATCGGTAAAGTATAAAGTTATGTATTTTGGGGGAGGGGGGGTAGATAAGGTCCAAATTAATTATCAGTGCTGTGGATTAGAAAGAAAAAAAACGCAAAAATTGAGACATAAAGCAATAAAATGTACACAAACAAGACACGTCCAATGTAGTTTCTGTTAGAAAGTAGAAATTCGTATCATTGTACTGAATCCACAAAACTAAAGGAGTCTTAAAAAGCGGACAACGAACTAAATACGAAAAAGACAAATATCAGAAACACTCAGTCATCATTATATTTAAGAGGGAAAAATCCCACCTTAAAATTACCGTGGACCAGAATAATGCTTTTGCACTACATTTTTATATTACTATAACACGGAACAGTGAGAGGGAAAAACGTTCAGAGAGAACCAGAAAAAACTCCACCAAACAGCACGAGAAACCAACGTTTTAATGGACTATAGGTCAAAACAATTTTTCTTTCTTTTTGCATTCAGCTAAACATTTAGAAGACAAAAACAAAAATAGGTCAAAAAATATTCTAAAATTCAGTTATTGTGTGGACGTTATGAAAACAAACACCCGCCAATGAAAAGTAACATAAAGTCCACACTAGCCCAACCATACAAACGACATTGTTCATCACTCTTCCTCTTCTTCTCAAGGGTTTTGTTGTTGTTGTTTTCTTAAAGGTTTCTCCCCGAAGTCAGAATACGGCTACCTTATGGTGGGCAAAAACGCTCATACACCGCAAAAAAAATGTCACCTCTCAGCCAAGGAACCGAACAAATTTTTTTTAAACCCCTCAAATAAAACCAAAATACCATAATTTAGGACAGGAAAAAAATGCATGGAATTGGTCGTATTATGCTATCAACTTCAATAACAAGAAAGCAAGCAATCAAAGAGTGGACTGGTGGTCCAAAGCTCACTCACTCGGTTAGAAAACATACGTGTGTGTATATAATTATGTATGAGGAGAGGAGGGATAGCATTGCCGGCAGTATTCATTGCTTACGGCAATGACTGCCTTGTAATTGTTGTTTTTTGTGCTTTTTTTGGGGGGGTGGGGTTGTTATTTTGTTCATAAAAATCGTGAAAGAATAAGTGATATTATAACCTGATATACTTTATTTAGCATTTCATATTATGGTCTTTTTAAATATACAATTTATTTATTTGACCAAGTGTGCGCGCGCAGGTGTATGTAGTATGTATGTATGTATGTATGTATGTATGTATGTATGTATGTATGTATGTATGTATGTATGCATCATGCATGCTGCATGCATGCATGCATGCATGCATGCATGCATGCATGCATGCATGTATGTATGTATGTATGTATGTATGTATGTATGTATGTATGTATGTATGTATGTATGTATGTATGTATGTATGTGTATGTATGTAGTAAAGTATGTATGCAAGTATGTGTGGTGTCAGTGACTGTGTGTCCTGTGTTTATGTGTGAGTTTTGCAGGTGTTTTTTTTTTAAATTATTGAGTGTATCTTATTGATATGGATTTTCGTAGTAATGTTGTAAAATATTATTAGTAAAAGTTATTTTGTTCCTAGATGGATGACTTGATGTGAAAACAGCAAATGAATTGCTTATTCGATGCACCATGTGGAATTCTAAAAAAATACTTGAGAAAGCGAGAAGTCCCCGGTTCGATTCCCGTTTGAAGCCAAACTTTTTCCCATCCTCTCCATCTCCAGGAGAGAGGCCTGGGTGCTAAGGTCTTCAGAAGGTCCCAATAAACTGCAACTCTGTGTACAACATACATTTCGCACACGTAAAAGAACCACGGCAACAGGAATGGCAAAATTCTGTAGAAAAAGCTACTCGCGTAAGGAAAGGAAATACACTTACACATGAACTTAATATTTTTTTTAAAAAGCACGAGTGGCGCTGCTCGTGGCAACGCCCTGCCTTCTTTCTCCCCTTGAAATCAGCCTGAATTGTACACAGAGATAGCTGCTGAGGTTGAAGGAGTATAAGATACAATGCTCTACATCACTACAATACAGTACATACAATACTCTACATAAACTACAATACAGTACATACAATACTCTACATAGCATTACCAATACAATACACAACATGCTACATACAGTCATACAATACTCTAAATACTACTACACTACATACAGTACATACAATACTCTACATCACTACAATACAGTACATACCATACTCTCTACTAACACAGTACATACAATCTCTACATACACTACACTACAGTACATACAATACCTACATACATACATACAATACATACAATACCTACAATACATACATACAGTACATACAATACTCTACATACACTACATACAGTACATACAATACTCTACATACACTACATACAGTACATACACATACTAATACATAATACAGTACATACAATGCTTTACATGCACTACAATACAGTACATACAATGCTCTACATACACTACAATACAGTACATACAAACTCTAATGCACTACAATACAGTACATACAATACATACTAATACAGTACATACAATGCTTTACATGCACTACAATACAGTACATACCCAAAGCTCTAAATACACTACAATACAGTACATACAATCTCTACATACACTACATACAGTACATACAATCTCTACATACACTACAATACAGTACATACAATGCTCTAAATGCACTACAATACAGTACATACAAATCAATTTACACTACACTACAATACAGTACATACAATGCTCTACATACACTACACACAGTACATACAATACTCTAAATACACTACAATACAGTACATACAATACTCTACATACACTACATACAGTACATACAATACTCTACAATACACTACAATACAGTGCCTACAATACTCTTCATACACTACAGTACAGTGCACTACAATAGGCCTACTACCTACAATACACACAGTACAGTACATAATACATACGATATAAACTAATATTTTTAAAAATACCCAGACTCGAGTTTATCGTCATTGTTACACTCAAGAGGCCAAATAATGTATTATTATCTTTAAGAGATAGAATATATTATCTTTAAGAGATGTATGAGTCATTGCTGCTTCAGGAGTAATTGATCCAGAATAACAATAACCCACATTGGTGAGGAGTTTTACCTTCCGCGTCTCGTCCTTTAATAATGTGTGTGTGGTGTGTGTGTGTGTGTGTGTGTGTGTGTGGTGTGTGTGTGTGTGTGTGTGTGTGTGTTGTAAGTGTGTGTGTGTGTGAGTGGTTTGTTGTCTGTTGTTGTCTCAATTAACGTCTGTTCACACTCAGTGATATAAACAGAAAGTGGAAAGTAAAGAGTTGAAGAAGGGTGTGGGAGGATGTGGAGAAGAAAAGCTGAAGAATTAGCATTGGGTGGATGTTTTTTGTACATGAAAGGTAATAATACTTTGAAGAAAAAAAAAGGGGGGAAAAGAATGAAAAAAGAAAAAAAATAAACCACTTAGACATGAAAAAATTTAAATTAACAAAGTGTGAACATAACTCAATAATGTAACATACAACAAATTTTTTCAAGTGGACTGTGCAATAAGCAGCTAGCATGGGCAAAGGCTAACTTTGAATTTTCAAAACATTTTTCAGAGACATGCTCGGAAATGTGTAATGAAGTGTGTGTTGTGTGTGCGTGTGTTAAATTTATATGAAGAGAATTCTGAGTTCGATTCAAATGAAGTCAATTCAATGAGGAGAAATTATCTTAATGTCAATTTAAATAAAGAAAATATCTTAGTGTTTATTTAAAATGAAGAAAATTACTCTTAGAGTCTATTTAAAATAAGAGAAATTATTCTGAGTTTACTATCAATAAAGAAAATAACTTTGAGTGTCATATTTAAATAAAGAGAAAACATTCTGAGTGTCAATGTAAATGAAGAAAACTATTCGAGGGTACTCATTCACCTTAGGTTCTCCTCTGATGCAGTCAGATGAGTGAAAGAACCACAATGATGACATCACTGTCTCTCTTGCCAGGGACCTCTCTCTCTCTCTCTCTCTCCTCCATCTCTCTCTCTCCTCACCTCTCTCTTACTCCTCTTCTCTTCTCCTCATCTCTCTCTTCTCTCATCCTCTCTCTCTCCTCATCTCTCTCCTCTTCTCTCTACTCTCTCTCTCTTTCTCTTCTCTCCTCTCTCTCTCTCCCTCTCGTCTTCTCTCTCTCTCTCTCTCTCTCTCTCAATCTCTTTCTCTCTCTTTCTCATCTCTCTTCTCCTCTCTCTCTTCTGTCTGTTCTCTCTCTTCTGTCTTTCTCTCGTCTTTCTCTCTCTCTGTGTCTGTCTGTCTGTCTGTCGTCTGCTGTCTGTCTGTCTGTTTTGTCTCTGTCTGTCTCTCTGTCGGTAAGTCTCTGTCTCTGTCTCTGTGTCTTTGTCTCTGTCTCTCTGTCTCTCTGTCTCTGTCTCTGTGTCTGTCGGTGTGTCCCGTGTGTGTGGTCTGTGTGTCTGTGTGTCTGTGTGGCCCTGTGTGTCTTGTGTCTGTGTTCTGTCGTCTTCTCCCTCTCTCTCTCTCTTCTTTTCTCTCTCTCCTCTCTCTCTCTCTCTCTCTCTCTCTTCTCTCTTCTCTTTTCGTTCTCTCTCTCTCTCCTCCTCTCTCTCCTCTCTCCTCTCTCTCTCTCTCCTCTCTCTCCTCCTCTCTCTCCCTCTCTCTCTCTCTCTCATCTCTCTCTTCTCTCTCTCTCTCCCTCTCTCTCTCTCCTCTCTCCTGCACGCGCATCGAACACGAATGCAGAGCGGTTCATTTGGGGTATCGTGAGTGAGTGTGTGTGTGTGTGTGTGTGTGTGTGTGTGTGTGTGTGTGTGTGTGTGTGTGTGTGTATGTGTGTGTGTGTACAAACTGGTGGGACAGACAAACAATGTTTTGTCTTTTTTTTTTTTAATGGGCCAGAAATCCTTCTTCGCTCTGAAAGGAAGCAGCCTTTTCTTTCCATTGTATATTGTAGGAAATCGTTTGTTAGCAGTGTGGCGACCAAGACATGCTGTCAGGACAACGGTACATTCTTCTTTTTCTTTCTGTTCTTTCTTTTCTTCCTTCGTTTTCTCTAGGCCCTCTCTCTATGCACTTCAGTTCAAAACGACAAAATGTGCAGAACGCCTACCTAGTCGCGCAAAAATATCCCACGGCAACCCACCAAGCTGTACTGTTTCTAGCAATATACTGCACAGAATAGAACTCTCCTCATCTCCAAAGTTGTACATGTATCGAGGACACAAAAAATCAAATAGCTCTTTACCCGTTATGCACTCTCTCTCACAGAGAGAGAGCAGAGAGAGAGAGAGAGAGAGAGAGAGAGAGAGGACAGAGAGACAGAGAGAGAGACAGACGAGAGGAGAGAGAGAGAGAGAGAGAGAGAGAGAGAGAGAGAGAGAGAGAGAGAGAGAGAGAGAGAGAGAGAGAGAGAGAGAGAGAGAGAGAGAGAGAGAGAGAGCCAAGTTTTACGCAGAAGAACTGTGTTTTTACGTACAAACCCATACAATACAATACAATATGAAACGATCAATATTCTCTACAGTGTGCCTCTTCTTCGGACTGCTGTAGTCTGTCTCCCTCCCGTCTGCTTGTGTTGCAGGCTCGTGCCCTCACGACTTTTCAAACTCCACAGGGCTGAAAAAGCAATTAGTTTTAGCCCGCTACGTAAGACTGGTTGTAGGTAGGTAACCTGACTTTACTGAGCCAGGAAAATTAGTAGCCGATCGTAACAACAGGAAATAACTATTTAGGTCGTCAGAATGTGTCTTTGAGTAGTCAGAGCAGATAACTGACGTTGAGAGATAACTGACGTAGTCAGATCAGGTAACTGATGTAGTCAGAGCAGATAACTGACGTTAAGAGATAACTGACGTAGTCAGAGCAGATAACTGACGTAGTCAGAGTAGATAACTGACGTAGTCAGATCAGGTAGCAGACATAGAGCAGAAAGCAAACACAGTCAAAGCAGGTAACTGACGTAGTCAGAGCAGGTAACAGACATAGAGCAGGTAACAGACATAGTCAGAGCAGGTAACAGACATAGTCAGAGCAGGTAACAGACATAGTCAGAGCAGTAGCAGACATAGTCAGAGCAGGTAGCAGACATAGAGAGCAGGAACAGACATAGAGCAGGTAACAGACATAGTCAGAGCAGGTAACAAGAGCAGGTAACAGACATAGTCAGATCAGGTAACAGACATAGAGCAGGTAACAGACATAGTCAGATCAGGTAACAGACATAGAGCAGGTAACAGCATAGTCAGAGCAGGTAACATAGAGCAGGTAACAGACATAGTCAGATCAGGTAACAGACATAGAGCAGGTAACAGACATAGTCAAATCAGGTAACAGACATAGAGCAGGTAACATAGTCAGAGCAGGTAACAGACATAGAGCAGATAACATAGAGCGGTAACAGACATAGAGCAGGTAACAGACATAGTCAGAGCAGGTAACAGACATAGAGCAGGTAACAGACATAGTCAGAGCAGGTAACAGACATAGAGCAGGTAACAGACATAGTCAGAGCAGGTAACAGACATAGAGCAGGTAACAGACATAGTAGCAGGTAACAATAGAGCAGGTAACAGACATAGTCAGAGCAGGTAACAGACATAGAGCAGGTAACAGACATAGTCAGAGCAGGTAACAGACAAGTCAGAGCAGGTAACAGACATAGTCAGATCAGGTAACAGACTATCAGAGCAGGT
>CM060323.1:9617153-9642153 GCA_030674155.1 Stramonita haemastoma
CAAACTATCATTTCAAGTTGTAATAACTTTTAATATAAATGTCAGATTTTCAATCTGTTTTGTATATTGTATAGCCCTGTTATTACAGATTTATAACATGTCAATAACTAAAAATTGACCTCTGGTGCAATGCGACTTCTTATGTGGTGGAGCGTCACATTTCGCTCAGCCCACTTGCGATGCCAAGGGATCTTTAACGTTCATACTTGACCTTTTTTCCTTCTGCACCTGCCCTTTTTAGGGTCATAGGTTTCTGGACACCTTTTCCTTTTCACCTTACACATAATATACACAAAATGGAGTAAGGTATTTACTGGCAGGTGTGCACATGCACACATAACTGACTTTGTGAAATAGTTTAATTTCAATTATCGAAATAAATTAATCGAACCGGCGTGTGCCAGTGAGGCTTGAGCCCGTGATCCGTAATGTGTTATTTTCCAGACCATACAAGGAGAGAACGAAACGCTTCTAGTAGATACTGTCTCTCTTGCAAAACAGCTATCCCCCATAGGGATGTCGGGGGTCCTGTCAGTATACGTAGCATCCCCACATTCTGGAGATTTTGGGTTAGAAATTTCCTCTTTTCTATTACTCTCTTTGTTTCTGCCCTGTTCCTTTTCTTCCTGTCACACCCCCTTCTTGTCCATTTTCTGCCTTCCCTGTCCTTTCTCCTGCCTTTCTTTCTCCAGAAAGACAGAAAAGATAACTGTTCTCGCCCGCGCCGGTGGGATGCGCTGGGCCTGACGAGTCCGGCGCTTAACGGCAGCGTGACGCATTTTGGCTCGTGAGACAGACAACAATAGTTGCTGTCTGAGCGTTGGAAGAAGCAAAACAGCAACAACCAGCATTGTCGTTTCCGTTAGCCGTTTCTCTAATGAGGTTAGGGCAGGCTGTGTCGCAAAGCTTTCTCTTCTTATCTGTGACAGAAAAGTTTTCTTGAGGGTAGACAGGGGTCAGGGGGGGGGGGGGGCGGTGCAAGTGGATAGGAGGAGGGGGTAGTGCGCGCGCGCGCGTGTGTGTCTATATATATTGTGTGTGTGTGTGTGTGTGTGTGTGTGTGTGTGTGTGTGTGTGTGTGTGTGTGTGTGTGTGTGTGTGTGTGTGTGTGTGTAAGGCTTGAACGTGTTACGTATATATGCGTGATTTCGAGCGAATGAACGAGTGAGTGTATGCGTGACAGTCCCTACCAGCGCATGTATGCGAGTGTGTGTATGTGTACGTGCGCGTCCGCACACACACACGAGTGGGCGCGTGTTGTGTATGCACGCATGGTGCACCTGTATGCGGGTTGGCTCTTAGAATGAGACAGGGAGATACAGAGACAATGATATTGACAGAAAGATCGATGACCCCCCAACAGATCAGAACGAGAGAGGGAGGGAGAGAGAGGGGGGGGGGGAGAATAGAAAATCTTAGGCCAAGCCTAGTCTTTTTATATGACCTTGCATACCCCCCTCCACACACACACACATACACACACACAAACGCACACACACACACACACACACACACACACACACACACACACACACACGCACGCACGCACGCACGCATCATCATCATCATCATCATCATCATCATCATCATCATCATCATCATCATCATCATCGTCATCAAAACCATCATTGAAGTATAGCAATCAATAAACGGTCAGGGGAAAACCCCTGTACACAGTATCAAGTGATACACTTAAACATTCATATCAAAATGTAGATTACAGACTATAACTATCAATCTACTAAGAAGAGAGAGAGAGAAGGAGGGGGGGGGGAGACAGTGTCCATGTGTCAGGCAGAGAGAAGAGAGGGGGGGGGAGGGGCAGTAGAGGTGAAGATGGTGGGGTAGGGGGAACAGAGGGTTCAGCCACAGCATCCACTGTTCCTCACTCCTTCCAGAACTGCCGATCACCTATAATAAGAAACACACACACCACCACACCACCACCACCACCACCACCACCACAACAACAACAACAACAAAACAACACTACACACACATATACACACACCACAAACAACACAGAAACACACCCACACCACACCCACACCTCCATACCCCCCCCCCCCCCACCACACACACACCAACACACAAACACCCCCCCCCCCCACCTCACCCACACCCACCCACCCACACACACACACACACAACACAACACAACACACACACAACACAACACACCACCACACACAGAGCTCTATAACTCACCCCATTCTTGCACGGGACGTACAGAATCCGGCGCGCCCCGGCAGGCCCGCTTTCCCAAGGGCCCAGACGGAAGCCTTTGGCTTTGACCCAGAAGCGGAACTTGGAGTTCTCTGCCGAAGTCTCCTCCTCGCCCGTCAGTGTACGCACGATGCGTTCATACTTCCTCTTGGTCACCGTCTTGGTTTTGCCGCTGTCCCCATAGTTCTTCAAGGCCCACGTCTGGAAGGCCCCGAAAGTTTGCTCTTTGAGAATCTCCATGGATGTAGAGGAGCTGGCTGCGTTGGTCAGTTCGGCCATGATGGGGAGAAAGCTCGTGTTTGAACCACACACGAAGCAAGGAATGAATCCCTGAGGTTTTACTGAGGATGACAAAGTTGTGTTGGTGGTGGTGGAGGTCAAACAGTTTGTTTGATTTTTTTTTTTTTAAGTGTTACTATTCAGTGTGAATACAGGTTTGATAATGTCCACAGCTCTGTTTAAAGCACCCTGGTGTTTTTGTGGATTTTTTGGTGGTATTTTTGGTTGGGGTCTTTTTTCTTCTTCTTCTTTTTTTTTTTTTTTGGGGGGGGGTTGGTTACAGATACAATTTTATGATGAGATCTTCTTTTTTTCCTTTTTGTACCTCCTGAGTTACTGTACCCAAAATTACATTTGACCGTTGTTGAGTTGGTTTTGGGGTTGGTTTTTTAGGGGGTTAATTATGAAGCGAGATTAGCATCGCTGAAAATTGAAAGCGACAGTGTCACTTTTCCGCACACACGCGTGCGCACAGGTGAGCAAAACGTGATGACGTAGCCAGTTCTGCTGGACCCTTGCTCTGTGCAATGTAGCGACACTTGCCAACGTGTGAGCCACAGTCTGTTCCCACCACAGAACTTTCCTCTCTCTCTTTCTCTCCCTCTCCTTTCCTCCACACACATACACACAGACTCTTCAACGTCAGCCACAGAAACTTCGGGACTAGCCAATGTTACTACATAAACTCAAAAACTACTAAACCCCCTTTTTTAAGAAAAAACAACCTACACAAGGCACTGCAGAAACAACCAAAAATCAGAAAGGAAACCCCACAAAGGCAAAACAGGGAAGGACACAGGGAAAGGGAGGAGGTACTCCTGACACACCACGAAGTCAAAGCAGGGGGAGGGGACGGCCGGAAAACGGACAGGAAGCAACAAGTCGCCTGCCTGCCTGCCCACCACGCTGTCTGACGGCAAAGAGCAGGCGACCGGTGGGACCGGCAGCCAGACAGACGGGCAGGAGACGGGCCGGGCCACGGGCAGAGAGAGACAGCCGGCGCCTGAAACCTCCCTCCCTGGCGGGGCTGGCACAGTGGTAGCGGCTCGTACAACACCGACACCGGCACAGACAGTCGGGGACAGCCAGGCCTCCCTCCCTCCCTCCCTCCCTCTCCCTCCCTGCACACACCAAGCAGCCGACACCACCTCCACCACCATTACCAGCACCACCAGCACCAGCAGCAGCAGCAGCAAACGACCAGCAGACACCGAGCAGCCGAGGACAGAAGACAAGAAAGAGGAGGGAGGGGAAGGGGGTGGTGGAGGAGAGAAAGAAGAGACGAAGGACAGATTAAAAAAAAAAAAAAGCCGAAGCGACAAGCGGACATTCTGAAGGAAGACAGGAGTCGAGAGGCAAGAGAATCAGGGATGGGCGAGGGAGAGAGAGGGAGGGGGACAGAGACAATGAAGTGGGGGGTGGGGGGTGGGGTGGGGGGGTGGTGGAGTTCCCAGTGGGTGGGTGATTCTCAAGAGTCCGTGGACACATGCAAAGAAGACAGGGGATGGAAGAGAGAGGAGAAGGGGGTAAGAGGGGAGGGAGGGAGGGAGGGAGAGAGAGAGAGAGAGAGAGAGAGAGAGAGAGAGAGAAGAGAGTGTGTGTGTGTGTGTGTGTGTGTGTGTGTGTGTGTGTGTGTGTGTGTGTGTGTGTGTGTGTGTGTGTGTGTGTGTGTGATGGCATTCAGGGTGGATGCTGGCCAAGATTTTGTTAGAATGAATGCAGGAATAGGGAGGACAGACTGGGCACTGCTGTGGGTTGGTTGGTTGGTTGGTTGGCTGGCTGGTGGGTGGGTGGGTGGGTTGGTTGGTTGGTTGGTTGGTTAGCTGGTCTATTGAGTGGGTTTTTTTCACGGATTGGTTCGTTTTCTGACTGGTTTTATGAAGGAATGATATGCTGATGGAATGGTTGGATGATGGATGGATTGCCTGTTAGACTGATCCTTCATTGATCAGTTGGTGGATTGGTCGGTAGGGTGGATGGTTTGTTTCTTTTGTTTTGAAGTCTGTCTCTGATTCGTCCTTGTTCGTATGCCTACCTGCCTCTGACCCTTCTTCGTTATCATTTTAGGGGTTTTGTCAAGATTGCGTATGTTGTTGTTTTTTTTGTTTCTTTGTTTGGATTTATTTTTGAGAGATTTTTTGTTTTTTTCGGATTTTTGGGGGGAGGAGGGAGATTTTTTGTGTGTGTTTTTTTTTAAGGATAATGGTGTGCTTGAAGTTTTTTTTATAGTTAATGATTCCTTATGTCTGTTTTTTGTTATATATTTTTTTAGTTGATGTATTTTTGTTTGTTTTTATGAGTTGTTGCTGTTTTATTTTTTTTTTTGCATTTTTGTTTTAATAGTAAGTTTTTTTGTGTTGGGCGTGTTTTTGTGGGGTTTTGTTAGGGGTTTTGTGTACTTTGATTTTTTGTTTAGTTTTTTTGTTTCTTGGATACGGATTTTTCCTTAGGGTTTTTTGTGTTCAACATGTTTTGGTGTTTTAGCTTGTTTCATTCTTCTTTATCTGTGGTTAGGGGAGGATCGGGTGATAGCTGTATAACTGAACTGATAACTCATAGCATTCCAGTCATATTCTAAACGTCTATATAGACAAAAGGCAGATTGATAGTGTCATCTTTAACACATGCCTACTAGCTGCCAAAACACTATAAACTGGAATGGTTTCTGCGCTATAGTTCGTAAAAAGGTAAAAGTGTCCTATAACTTATGTGGACATAGGGGAGCAAGGTATCAGAGACCTCAGCTTCTCTAGGGACAAGCATACTGAGGGCGGCGCCCATCTCCTCTCCCTCGCTGCTTTACTTTCCCTGACGGTGAAGAGGGCAGGTAGCCATTCACATACAGTTGTGTGACCTGGGGGACTGTACTGAAGCCAGGGCGCCATCCACTTGAAAGCGATACCTCGTAATGAGCCATTAAAAAACTTGTTTGCTGTTGCTTATGACATCATCAATTGTTGATGTAGCCTGTTCGTGTGGAGGAAATGTCTACTGAAACCAATTCAGTTTGCTTGTTTCAGCCTAAGTCGCTCGTAAAGATAAACCAAACCCTGCCTTGGTGATGATCTGAATGTGGTCTTTTTTTAGGATTATGCAACTGAGTATTAATTAGATTCTCTGTCTCCATCAACATCATTATCATCATTATCATTCTCATCATCTCTCTCTTCTACCCCCCCCCCCAAACTCTCTCTCTCTCTCTCTCTCTCTCTCTCTCTCTCTCTCTCTCTCTCTCTCTCTCTCTCTCTCTCTCTCTCTCTCTCTCTCTCTCTCTCTCTCTCTCCCCCTCTCTCTCTCTCTCGCAGGAGACACGTGTTTACAAGCAGTTGTTGATGTTATTTTACCTTGCATAAAGTCCTGTTGTTTTCAGAGCTAGATAATACAGAGCACCTCCACGTTGAAAAATATAACGGGGGAAAATTATACAGCACGCTTTGAAATGACGAGTTGAACGAAAGAATGAATACTCTTTTTTTTTCAAGGGTGACAAATAAGCATTCACACACTTTTGTTTTTCATCCGGCCCTTGCCTTGATTATGGACTATCAAAACCAAAACAACCCTCCTAAAAACAGCAACACTTAAAACAAAACAAACAAGCAAACCCAAAGCAAACCAAACAATAATAATAGCAACCCCCCTCCCCCGTAAAAACCACCACCAGGAACAACAAAAGTTCAACCTATGATTTAAAGAAAGGAGAGAGATAAAATATTCAACCACATAATCCCCAACTGGATACATTAATAATTATTTAAACAAAAGAGACATCGTCCCCAGCTGACCGGAACGTTCATGTTAAAACAGATACCTGATTATAATGAAGGGAATCAGATAGATTGAAATGCTCAGGACACAGCACAGAAGGGAGGAAGTCGGGCAAATTAAAAAAAAAATTTCATAAATCTTTCCTACTTTAATACAAACAATACTGTGATATTTAAAAAATAACAACAATAACAAACACCATTTGAAAAATCAACATTAAGATATAACGCCCCATAAAATATCCAAACATCAGATTTTTCAGTTTGTGTTAATAAAAATGAATGTTAAAGAAGTCTAAAAAGGCGTAGCAAATATTGAGGAAAAACTGCAAGCAAACAAAACTAAAAGAAAAAACAACACTGTCCTTGTTTAGACGACAAGAATACAATTTCAAATTCAACATAGGAACCAAAACATTTCTCTCTAATGAGAAATTTTTGATAGTTTATGTGCAAGTCAAAGGGAGGAACGGAGAGAGAGAGAGAGAGAGAGAGAGAGAGAGAGAGAGAGAGAGAGAGAGAGAGAGAGAGAGAGAGAGAGAGAGAGAGAGAGAGAGAGAGAGAGACAAGGCAAGGCAAGGCAAGGCAAAATTCTTTTATTCGAGGATAATAGATAAGCACTCGCGTGCTTTTTTACATCCAGTCCCCGCCCTTTTCAGGGATAACATTAAGATAGAAAAAAATAAAATAATAGCCACAACTACACAACAACAATTATAATGATCCAAATACCAAAAGTAAGGAACCATACCAAGTATCAAACAGGCAAGAAATAACACAGAGATACAATATTAAGGTAATGTTATAAAAAAGTCACTCATTCAGAAACGAAAAAGAAGTAAGAATCAATGATAATTTTGATTTGAATAAAGGAAAATAAACAAAAACAAAACAAACAAAAAACAAAACAAAACAAAACAATTAAAAAAAGCGCAATAATTAAAGAGCAAACATCAGAATATGATGAGGTTAAATGACTGAAGACATCAATCCACCACCATCTGTCATCAAAATAAGTCCCATAAAACATAAGATTTTGATAAAAGGGGAGAAAAAACAACAACAGGTAAGGAATAAGACAGAGATACAATATTGAGGTAATGTTACAAAAAGGCACTCATTCTGAAACAAGAATATGAAGTAATGATTTCGATTTGGAAAAACACACACACACACACACACGCACGCACGCACGCACGCACGCACGCACGCACGCACGCACACACACACACACACACATACACACACACAACACACACACAAAAAAACAAATAAGCAAACAAAACAAAGCAACCAAAAAACAAACAAACAAACAAAAAAAAAGGGGGGGAGCGCAATAATTAAGGAGCAAACATGGGAATACCATGAGGTTAAATGACTGAAATCACCACCATCTATCATCAAAATAGTCCCATAAAACATAAGTTGTGATAAAAGGGGAGAAGCACAACAAAACAGGTAAGGAATAAGACAGAAATACAATATTAAGGTAATGTTATAAAAATGCACTCATTCAGAAACAAAAATATGAAGTAGGAATCAATGATGATTTTGATTTGAAGAAGAAAAAACAAACAAATAAACAAACAAAAGGAAAACACAGCAACAAAACAAAAAACAAGCAAGTAAACAAACAAAAAACAAGCAAACAAACAAACAAACAAACAAACAAAAACAAAACAAAAAGAAAAGAAAAGAGGGCGCAATAATTAAGGAGCAACATGAGAATACGATGAGGTTGAATGACTGAAAACATCAATCCACCACCATCTATCATCAAAATAGTTCCATAAAACATAAGTTTTGATAAAAGGGGAGAAAGAACAGCAACAACAACAAAAAACACCAACTCACACACACACACACACACACACACACACACACACACACACACACACACACACACACACACACACACACACACACACACACACACACAGAGGGAGGGAGAAAGAGAAGGGGGCGAAGGAGAGGGGATATAATTGGTTTATTATTTTTGGTGCATCAAGTGGATTAGGAGGTGATTTTTGAAGGTAGTCAATGATTGGTGCTCTTTAATTGAATCGGGAAGGGAGTTCCACAGCACAGGGCCTGAGTATAGTAAACTAGATTTAAACAAGTCTATTCTTGGGATTGGGACACTTGGCTTTTCAGTATTTCTGGAATGATTCATTGGGAACTTATCTCTTAAGGACGTGGGGACAGCTCCTGCCATTATCTTAAACATCAGTATGTCTTTGTTATATTTTAGTCTTTGTTGTAGGGGGAGAATATTTAACTGAGTATAATCCACTTCAAGTAAGGTTGTTTTTTTCAGAAGGATAAGTTTGAGAGCACGTTTATACAGACTTAATAACGGTTTCATAGTGTTTGCACTGGCAGAATCCCAGAGGGTTGAGGCATAGTCTATTGAGGATTGTATGTAAGCTTGGAAGAATAATTTCCTTGAATTGTAGTCAAGGAAATGTTTAATTTTAGTCAATTGCTATACTCTTTGGGACAGATATTTGCATAGATGAGATATGTGGTAGAACCAGCTGAGATTTTCATCGATTGTTACTCCTAGAACTTTGTGATGAGAGGTTTGTTCAATTGCTTCCTTTCTTATTTGGATTGGAAACTGTTTATGAGGTAAATTTTGTCGCTTTTGTCTGGTGGTGATAAGCATGCATTTTGTTTTTTGGGGGTGAATAGACATATGGTTCAGTTCTGTCCATTTGACAAGATCATTACAGCTTTGTTGTAATATGGTTGCAAGAGAGTCAATGTCGTTATGGCTTGTATGTATGGTTGTATCATCTGCAAATAGTTCACATTTAGATTTGATAAGTAGAAGAAGGTCATTTATGTATAAGGAAAAGAGAATAGGTCCTAGTATAGATCCCTGTGGTACTCCATAATGAATGGGTTTTAGATTGGATGTGGATGTAGTTGTTGAGACACATTGTTGTCTGTTTTTAAGATAAGAAGAGAGTAGTTCTAGACTATTTGATGATAGATTGTACAGCTCTAGCTTTCTGATGAGAAGTGTGTGGTCAATTGTATCAAATGCTTTTTTGAAATCTACAAATAATACTCCACAAAATTTGTGGAGAGAGAGAGAGAGAGAGAGAGAGAGAGAGAGAGAGAGAGAGAGAGAGAGAGAGAGAGAGAGAGCATCTTCAGGTGAAATCATTTTTAAAACTAACTAAACAACAAAGTATGACAAAAATCCACACGAAACCTTTCTTTAAAAGAATATTAACAATGACCCATATCAAGTCAATGTCTGTCAAAACAATTTTTAGGCAAAGCACGATTTCATACATTCCAACCTACAGGTATACATATGACAAAAAGCATAAATCTAGAACGTTGAGAGAGAAAGGGGAGAGAGTTGGTGGAGAGACAGACAGACAGACAGACAGACAGACAGACAGACAGACAGACAGACAGAACAACACATACGGCAGTGATGATGATGATGATGATGATGATGATGATGATGATGATGATGATGATGATGATGATGATGACTGCAGAAGACATTAGCGAACTTTAACACCGTATCCAACTGTTACTTGCTTTTTTTTTTTTTTAAAAGAAAAGAAAGTGACGCGGGAAGGAAACAGACAAATGGGTGAAGAGAGAGACAGCCGACAGACAGACAGACACTGAGTGCTAGGTGTCATAAACACAACAGCAATGTAACATGCTCCTGCGAGGCGCTCTTGTCGCTTGGTTACAAGACGCTGCCTTCATTCAGAAAGGCAGAACACAAATTAGCGCCACTTCTATTTTCTACCTGTCTCCCTTCCCATACCCCGGCCCCACCTCCCAAGCATCCTTCCCATGTCTTCTTCCCACTTTTCTTCTTTTCCTCGCCTCTTGTGTCGTTAAGTGACTGTTGTCATTAAGTGGATAGGCTTGACGAACATGTGCCCCCCCCCCCCCCCCCCCATGAGGTTGTCTGGAAGCTTCCTGCAGAAACCTTGTGTAGAAAGCTGTGTATTTTACTTCACTTTACTTAGAGAGCACTTGTTCGACGTTGGCAGTCTCCACTGAGTTTTTGTTTATTTAATACCTTTTTATTACCTTTATTTTGGGGCGTGTTTTTATCTGTGTTGGTATTAAGCAATTTGCTAAGAAGTTAAAACAGAATTATTCCCAGTTAACCGGATTTGTTTAATTGAACGTTTTAATCCAGTTACCATAAGAAATCCATAATGACGACACCACATCCCCCCCCCCCCCCCCCCTTTGCTCTTTCCCTGGTTCTTTAAGAAACCTGTCACCTTCAATTGTCCCTTTTTTTGGTGGTAGTCTTTAAATGTTCATCCAATGATTATGGTGAATCGGTGGTCCAGAGGTAACGCGCCTGCCTAGAGGGCAAAAAGTCTGGGTCGGAAATGTGTAGTGGCGGTCCGGGTGATAGTCTTTCGGATGAGACGATAAACCAAGGTCACGTATGTTACAAAAAATTAATTAGCCCACGTAAAAGAACCCACGTCGACAAGAGAGTTATCCCTGGCAAAATTCTGTAGAAAAAAGCCACTCTGATAGTGAAACAAATACAGTTGCAGACAGGAAAAGGAAAAATATTGGGTGGCGTCGCTCTTGTAGCAATGCGCTCTCCCCGGGGAGAGCAGCCCGAATTTCACGCAGAGAAGTCTGCCATGACTTAAGATGATATAGAATATAAATAAATAAATAAATAAATAAATAATATGCTACTTACCAGCTAACTCAACGGCAAGTGACAGGTCTCGATGATGAAGTGTATTAACAGCACATAATTATACACCCCGTAGGTAGATCAAGCAAGAGAGAGAGAGAGAGAGAGAGAGAGAGAGAGAGAGAGAGAGAGAGAGAGAGAGAGAGAGAGAGAGAGGAGAGAGAGAGAGAGAGAGAGAGAGAACACTGAACACTGAACACTGAACACTGAACACTGAAATGATTTAATGTACATTGGCCTTGGACCACAATACATTGGCTGGGCTTGGGGTGTACCAATACGTTCTTCCATATCATTTATGAAGCAAATGCACAAATAAGACATGATTTATCACTGATGAAAAAAGAAAAGAAAAGAAAAACACACATTTACTCTTTTTCCTGATTACAAATCTCAAATCAACCATAACCTAATCACATAAAGACTATTGTGTTTGGGAAAATTCATGTATATTGAATACATATAAAAAGTAACAGTAATTCAATAAACTGCCTGAGACAACATTGTTTTCCTTTTGTTAATAGAATGAAAGATATATCTGGACAAACCATGCATGTACTCATCATTTGCTACTCTGAGCAGATCTGGTAATGGTACATTTATACAATTGCTTAAAAACTTTTCCCTCAAGCTTGTGTACATGCAACATTCTAGTAGAAAGTGGGCTTCATTTTCAATTTTCGTTTTACAAAATGGACACAATCTGTCTTGAATATTATCACTGTATCTATACACATTATTATTAAGAGGTAAAACGTTAAACCTTGCTTGCGTAATTGCTACACGGAAACAATAGACATCTATGGAGTTCAAATACTGCTCTTTTGCAAAAATAGTTTTAAACGATCTATAAATATCATATCTTTCTTTATCTCTTATAGTCCCACCCCATTCTTGAATGAAAATATCCACTAATCTTTGTTTAAACATACCTACAAAAGCTTTTACATCCCCGACACTCTGTTGCATCCAAACAATGTTAAAACCTGTTTCACACAAAATTTCCCTTATTTTTGAAATCCAACAAGACTTACCATTCCTATCTAACTCTAACTGCATGCTGTAAGCATGATATGATATTCTATTTTGATTCAATTGCAATAGTTTTAACCAGTACCTTATGGTATTTGTACATGAGTTGACATAGAGTGGATATCTACCTAAATCGCCGTAAACTATCTTGTTGGGTGTTTTTACGGGTACTCCTAAAAATCTTTTACATGCCATCAAATGAATTTTCTCAATATGTTCTAATCTGTTTATGCCCCATATTTCTGAAGAATACAATAAAATTGGCTGAATCTTAATATCGAAAATTTTGAAAAATGTACGAGTATTCATTTCTTTATATCTATGAAAAACTTTGTTTAACTGAATCACTGCCTTCCTTCCCTTAGTGACTAAATGTTCTGTACCCCATTTACAGCTAATCTTTGTTGTAAAACTGAATCCTAAATAACAATACTTATTCACAACTTCTAACCTAATACCATTGTAATACCACTGTTCTTGTTTTGAAAGAAACCCCCCTTTCCTAAAGACCATCACCTTAGTTTTATCGATATTCACGCTCAACTGTAAATCATTACAGCAGTCTTTTAATATGTTTAATTGATGTTGTAAACCTCCTGGGGTTGTTGACAATAGTGCAACATCGTCTGCGAAAAGCAAAAGAGAGAGAGAGAGAGAATTGAATTGAATTGAATTGAATAAATTTTATTTAAAGAGGGTAATGGCATAAGCAAACATGCTTTTTTACAACCAGCCCTCTGGGCATAAAAGAACACAAATAACCAACAATCAAGAAAACCAACCTCTCAACCAAACAATGAACAATTTCTTTTTTGAAGAATACGGGGGAAAATCAAAACAAAGAATATATTAGGAATACAAATTTAAATACCAGACAGGAGAGTATGGGGAAGGGAGAGAGAGAGAGAGAGAGAGAGAGAGAGAGAGAGAGAGAGAGAGAGAGAGAGAGAGAGAGAGAGAGAGAGAGAGAGAGCATAATTTTGCAAATATTAACATTTCCATATCAAAAAATAATAATAATAAAAAAAATTTTAAAAAAAGCATCCGAGCATCTAGTCATGTAAATAATCATATTATTAGCAACAAGAACAATGATGATGATGATAATTATAACACAAACTATGATGAGGGTGACAAAAAGACGCTAATGAGGATGATGGTGTTGAGGATGAGGATGACGATGATGGTGATGATGATGATAATGATGGTGATGATATGAACAACGACTACGACAAACGGTAAGATACATGCTGAGTGACAATAATAGTGTTGATAATAGATCAGTTCAATACGCGTTTGTGTTCAATACATGTTTGGAGAAAGGAATGTTAAATCAGAGAGACTCATTAAGTAATTAAACATGTTGGTTTTAAATCTAGAATAATTAGATTCACATTTTAGGAGCTCTGGAATATTATTCCATAGCCATCCTCCAGAGTACATAAGGCTAGACTTATAAAGATTAATTGTTGTGAAAGGAACATTTATTTTGTGCGAATGTCGATAACTATTATAAGTAAACATATTCCTAAGAGAATGTGGAGTCTTACCATGGAGTATTTTATACATGAGAATGCCTTTATTGTAAATTAACTTGGCTGGGAGGGGAAGTATATTTGCTTGTTTATAGTCAAAGTCTGTTAGAGTAGATGCCTTGTTAATGACAATTTTAATGGCTCTTTTGTGAACGCTAAGCAAATGTTTAAGTACATTTTTACTCGCTAGATCCCAGAGTGTAGATGCATAATCAATGTGAGATTGTATATATGCATAAAAGAATAGTTTCCTAGCATGTAAGTTTAAAAAGTTCTTTATTTTTCTAAACTGATACAGTTTTGATGCTATATTTCTAGACATTTTTTCTGAATGTTTCGACCATGTGAGGTTATTATCTATTGTTACACCTAAAACTTTATGATTCGTTACTTCATCGACTTTCACATTAGAAATATACAGAGAGGGTAAAAAAGACTGGGTGAGGTTTTGACGCTTTTGTCTATTGGTAATCAACATAAATTTAGTTTTATTGGGATGTAGAGACATGTGGTTTAAGTGTGTCCACTGAATAAGGTTATTGATACTTTTTTGCATTGTATGATAAACCTCACGCGCATCAGAGTTCGTTGTTTCAAGGGTGGTGTCATCAGCAAACATGTCGCATTGAGTACCTATGGATAAAGGAAGATCATTAATGTAAAGTAGAAAAAGTAGGGGACCCAAAACTGAACCCTGAGGCACACCATAAGTGTTTGGGAGAAAATATCAGAGATAGATCCATTTAAAGATACTTTCTGTTGTCTATCAGAAAGGAAAGAGGAGATCAACTCAAGAGTACTACGGGATAATTTGTAAAGTGCTAATTTTTTAAGAAGAAGTTTGTGATTTATAACATCAAATGCCTTTGCAAAATCAACAAACAGTATTCCAGTAAATTGCTTTCTATTTATATTTAATAGCCAGCGATCAACCAGCTTTGTTAAAGCTGTGTGACAGGAATGATATTCTCTAAATCCAGACTGGTTGGGGTGTATGAGATCATGTTGATTTAAGTGAGAAAGAAGACACTTATAAATATGTTGCTCCAGAGGCTTAGAAAGAACAGATAAAATAGAAATTGGTCTGTAGTTGGATGGATCGGTCTTGTTTCCAGATTTATATATGGGAATAATTTTTGCTTGTTTAAAACCTTTAGGGAAATACTTTTTATCAATGCAAAGATTATAAACATATGTAAGAGTTTCTGCTATGATTGGTGCTGAAAGCTTAAGAATTTTTGCATCAATTCCATCAATGCCACGGGTGCTTGTCTGTTTGAGCTTTCTTAAAGCAGTGTAAACTTCTTGAACGCATAGGGGTTGTATTTTCGCAAAAAGGCGAATATTTTTGTCTTTACAATACTTTTGCAGTTCATGTAAATTATTTTCTTTCGAGTAGTCATTTTGAATTACTTGTTTTGCTACAGTTGAAAAATGGTAGTTTAGTTTGTCAGCTGATATATCATTTTGCGTACTGGTTGAACTGTTGACATTTTTATTTGTTAATTGATGCATGGCTTTCCAGATTAGTCTACCATTGTTCTTCTTGCTCAGTGCATTTAGAAAATATTTCTTTTTTTCTGTTCGAATGAGGGAAACTACTTTATTTCTCTGCCTTTTATAATTTTCACGGGAGCTATGTTTCAGCAAATAATCTCTATGGTAAATGGCTTTCTGTATTTCATCTGTCAGCCATGGAGGTTTTATCCTATATTGAACTCTCTTCGTTTGCAGTGGAGTATGTTTGTTGTATATGCCATAAAAAATCTTGTACCATACTTCTAATGCCATATCAGGGTCTGTATACTGATATACGCTATTCAGAGAAGAATGTGTAAGATCATAAATAAACTTTTCACTATCGAATTTTGAAAAATTTCGAAACACGATAGTTTTATGATTTAACTTTGGTATTTTTGTGCCTTTTTTTGACCATGTAAAACAAATCGGATAATGATCGCTGCAACCACACTCAGGGACAGATGTTTCAATAATAGTCTTAGGATCAGATACATATAAATGGTCAATAAGAGTTGTAGAGACACTAGTTACTCGCGTTGGTGATTGTATTAACTGTGTTAGTCCATAAGATTTATACGTTAGATTCCAATGCTTATTGTCTTTTAGTAAATCTATATTGAAGTCTCCTAATACAATGATATCTTTACATTGAGTGTATGCGTGGTCCATCATTGAAATAAAACGATCGTTCCAATCAATTCTTTCCGATGGATTTCTGTATAGTAAACAGATTAGAAATGGCTTGGTAAATTTTATTTGAATTTCGACCCAGAGTGCTTCTACGTTATGTTGCTCTAAGGTATCTATTCTTTTGAATCTCAGTGACTCATGCATATAAAGGAGTAAACCGGTTTCCTTGTTTTGTAATGGATCCTTGCGAACTGCAATGTAACCAGGGAATGATATATCACTATCGGAAATCTGGGAGGAAAGACGAGATTCTGAAAATCCAAATACATGAAAACTCTTTCCTGAATTTGTCAAAATAGAAGATATCTCAGTTAATTTGTTTATCATATGATTTATATTTAAATGACCTACTCTGAGTCCCTCTTCCTTTAGCCAGGAATTATTGCTGTCTGACATTGTGACACAGCATTAAAGAAGAAACATGATAAAGGACCAATTTAGTTATGATTTATAATCTGTTGAGAACCTTAGAAATGTATGCGAATTTGGTATTTTGAAGAAAACACAAAAAATGCACTCGCTTACACTGATCCCAAGGGATAACGTGAATCACAAAAAGGAAAAAAATAAAAATCAATGTGAAAAGTCTTCAGCAAAGAAATATGAATAACAAGTGACCAAAGTAATGATATGTAGTTGCAGGATAAAACTGAAATGATCAACTACTCAATACACAATGCACAAAAGCTCAGATTTTCAATGTACACTCACAAAAAGACACAAAGGTGAACCACACTCACAATCGGTGCCAACTAGGAAAGGCCCAAAAAGAATTAATTCCCAATCTCACTCAAACAAACAAAAAACCTCACACACAACAACAACAAATAAACAAAATAAACACTGAAAAGAAACAAAGTAAAAACCAACAACAAAAGCTACAGCTTACTGCTAAAGGCAAATTATCAAGTTTTTTCCCTAAGAGATGAAAGAAAAGAAAAAGCAAATTAACACAATGATCCCAAAATTTGTAATTCAAGGTCACAGTAAGTCACAAGTTCACTTTTCCAAGGACAATAACTATATTATCTACCACCGTCAGTAATCATTGACTAGTGCCCAGCCCGGTATATCATCCATGCATACCATGCATCACATACTTATGCCTAGGAGTCTTCAGGAGATTCCCAGAGGGAAATACATCCAAATACTCACATGCATGCACCCACCCACACACCCACCCACACTCACACACACACACAATCTCTGACATTACCCTCAGGCTAACATGGAGTACTAAACAGATGGTTTAAAAATCATGTTTACATTGGACAATTTGACATGGATAGTGAGGATGGCTGTTGATACAACAACTGGGATGCCATGGCCAGTAAATCAACAGCAAAAGGATGTATGTATCTGTGACTGGCAGAAAAGTCTGGAGGCATAGAAACAGTCTGATTAGTTGCTTGCTGAAGTTTAGGGGCTACATGAGAAGTGTGTCTGTAATGACCTCTGTCATGTCTGAATTGGTGAGGAAAGGGCAGATTTGTTTCTGTTGGGCGGACATTAAGGGAGAAAGCATCTCTGGGATGACTACTGTCCTGAGTGGAATGAGGAGGTAGGGGCATGGGTGCTTTCCTTCCATTGATATCATGAGGAAAACCATCAACAGTTGACGGTATATGTGAAGACCTGAAGTTTGTCCGTCCAGGATGTGAATTAAGATTGGGGTAATGAAGAAGAGATGATGGGGGTGGGCAGTTCCGGGTGTTGTGAGAAGTGTCAGCCTGGGGATCATGGTAGTGAGGTTCCATCAGATCTGCACCATTGTAGGTAGTTGGTACAGTTCTTCTTTCAAAGTTGGAACCAGAATGGAATTTCCTTGTGAAGTTTAGTTCATGGGGCATGAGAGAGGAGAGAGAGAGAGAGAGAGAGAGAGAGAGAGAGAGAGAGAGAGAGGAGAGAGAGAGAGAGAGAGAGAGAGAGAGAGAGAGAGAGAGAGAGAGAGAGAGAGAGAGAGAGAGAGATTTTATTTATTTATTCTTTTATATCGAGGATAACAGAATAAGCAATCATGTGCTTTTTTTCATCCGGTCCCTGTGTGTATGCGGTTTTGTAAATATTGTCATCTGTTCCCACCGGCACACGATGGCCTACTCTTACGAAAAGCGGAACAGGATTTAACATGTGCGCAAGATGTTCTGTGTGCGTTCACACACGGGGCTCGGTTTAAAGTCTCATCCGAAGGACTTTTGGGGAGAGTGGAGTCAACACTGATGTTAACTCCAGGAGAAAAATTTCCTCGACCGGACTCGAACCCGGGTCGTCAAATTGCCAGCGCAATGTTCTGACCATTGGGCTATCCGTCCCCCTTGAGAGAGAGAGAGAGAGTGCGTGTGTGTGTGTGTGTGTGTGTGTGTGTGTGTGTGTGTGTGTGTGTGTGTGTGTGTGTGTGAGTGTGTGTGTGTGTGTGTGTGTGTGTGTGTGTGTGTGTGTGTGTGTGTGTGTGTGTGTGTGTGTGTGTGTGTACAACATGAGCAAAGACTGACCATTATTAACAATATTAATGCTTTATATAAGTGCATGATGAACATAATTTCGAACCTTGTTGTTTGTGCAACGTCAGTGCACATTAAACGTGGTTACACAAATGTAATATTTGATCGATATGAGTGCACATTGAACACGATGTGATCTTTTCATCATATGATAATATGAAATCTGCTCGATATGAGCGCACAGTGAACATTTTCCATTTTTCCTTTCGTTTCTTGGCTAGAGCTCCGAAATTCATCAATGTGAGGCTTTAAATATGCGACCGTTTAGCCACCATTAAGGTAGCCGCATTCCAACTTTGGGGAACACATTGAACATGATTTTTAAAAATTATTATATGTATTATTTACGAGCGCACGATAATAGAAATGATTTTTGTTGCTCTCTCTCCTGTTTACACTTCTATACCATTCTGTACATTTGTTAATCGACTTGTGCTTTAATCTTTTTTTGCATAAATGATTGCTATGCATCATATCAGTGTGATAGTTGTCCTTCTCCCCTACATTCTCTATATCCCCCCAATACCCCCATCTTGCTCCCCCTCTCCCCACATCATTATTATGTGGGCAATGTGGCCTTGAAGCGCTTAAGAGTGAGACAGAGAGACAGGCTGATGTCACTTTAAGTGAAAAGACGTTAGATTGAGAAGGAAGAAGAAGAAAAAGAAGAGAAAGACAGACAGGGGGCACACACACGCACACACGAAGGCACACACACACACACACACACACACACACACACACACACACACACACACACACAAGCACGCACGCACGCACGCATGCACGCACGCACGAAGGCACACACACACACACACCGAGACAGACAGACAGATAGACAGACAGACAGACAGACAGACAGACAGACAGGCAGGCAGACAGACAGACAGACAGACAGACAGACAGACAGGCAGACAGGCAGACAGACAGACAGACAGAGTCAAGGCGATCATGGTCCCGTGGCCCTGGCGTGGAGCTGTGAATTGTGTATCCAAGAGACACAGTGTCTTCTGCAAACATCTGACACATCCGGGCGAGTTGCCCTGACCGTTGCACTGGTCAGCTGTCCGTTATCGAGTGACACACATCAGAGCTGATCAGCAGGTGACTGCCATGTCTTTCTTTCCCTTGCGTTCGTCAGGAGGACAGCTGATTCTCTGCTTTGAAGGCAGCAGGTGGCTGCAGCTCCTCCCAGCCCCTGTAGATCTTCTTTAACACTGGAGTGATGGGGTCAGGCCAGATCCTCTGCTGGAGTGCCTTATGTCATGGGAAGGACTGCAACACATACTTGACATGACTTAACATTGTCAATGGTTGAGGCCTTTTAAGGCATGTTCATTGTTCTTTTGCACATGTTCTGTTTTTGTCTGCCTGCCTGCCCGCCTGTCTTCCTGGGGCACATTATTGCTCTGTGTGGTTTTTGCAGAATTTCATTGTAATGCGTTTTTTGTGTGTGGTTGTTTTTCACTACAGTTCACTATAGGTTGGCTCTGACAGGGCCAATTTGCCAGAGAGACACTGCTTACAAAATTCAGTACACACAATGTCCCCATGACTCCTTAGAGTTTTAAGGCAGAAAAGAGTTGGTAGATATTCAAAATGGCGTCCGGAAGTTTGCCTTCATCGTTACACAGGTCAATCGTGAAACACACACTTCAGCAGTTTATTTGGTGAAAGATATTTGAACAATGTTGTGGTTATGGATGTACTGTCTTTATCCCATTTAGGGTAGTGTATAATGGTATGGTCCTCCAACGTGCAGCCCCTGTCCTGGGTTCAGCCTAGGCTTGGCCAGAGCCTCGTAGGTCATGAGGAACGAGTGAAGGGTTGGCTTTTATCTGCTTTTAATTTGTTTGCAGTGGCACAGATTTTATCTGAGATTGAGATTTTAACAAGGTGACAGCTGTAATGTGGCCCCTGTGGTCGGCAGGGCTAAAAACAGTATGAATGGATTAGAGTGGAACCAGTAGTGATGGTATGGAATATCAGCTCATCATTGTAGCCATGTATGCACAAAGGATGAACCAGCATTAGTAAAAATTCATAAACTAATGAAATGAATTGCTTTTAATTAGGGGGGGGCGGGATAGCCTAGTGGTCAGAACATTGCGCTCGCAATTTGACGACCCGGGTTCGATTCCCGTTCGAGGAATTTTTTCCTCTGGGCGTTAACATCAGTGCTGACTCCACTCTCCCCCAAAGTCCCTCGGATGAGACTATAAACCGAAGCCCCGTGTGTGAACGCACGCAGAACATCTTGCGCCACACGTTAAATCCTGTTCCGCTTTTCGTAAGAGTAGGCCATCGTGTGCCGGTGGGAACAGATGACAAAAGTTACAAAACTGCATACACACGGGGACTGGATGTGAAAAAAGCACAGGAGTGCTTATCTCATTATCCTCGATATAAAAGAATAAAAGCAAATTACTCGTATAATCAAAATAACAAGCCTTGGTTAAATGTGCGCCTTAAAAAATTGATGTCACCTGTAGGAGGATGTTCACTGAGTAAGTGTGTGCTTCTAATCCCGGAAAAATATTTGGTTATTGCTTGGGTTGTTTTTTTAAGTCATACCTGCAGATAGGACTCAAAGATATTCGTTGTCAGAACATATTTAACCTATGTTGAAATTTTATGTGGACCGCTTTCAGACAAGGTAAAGATAAAGGTGTCCCATAATCTATGTAGTCATAGCGGAGAAAGACGTCAGAGACCTCAGCTTTTCCAGGGGCCAGCATATTGAGGGCGGCGCCCATTTCGTCTTCCTTTGCTGCTTTGCCTTCCCTGACCCTGAAGAGGGCAGGTACCCATTTACAGCTGGGTAAACAGGTGGGGAACTGTACTGAAGCCAATGCACGCAAATCGTCACCCATCCACTGGGTAACCACACTCAATGCTGCTTAACCTTAGTTTGGGGAGAGCGAATGCTCTGACCACAGAGCTATCCCGTCCCCAAGACAAGTAGCTTTGGTTACGATGAAAACTGTGCGATGAAATCGTTCTGATCCACTGGTGATTGAATCCTGTACTTAGCATTGTACGCTTCTCTAAAGTAATGTGATCCTGCTGTCTTGTTAAACGGTGGTTGCACCCAGTTTTGTTACTGTGGTCTGGCTGGGAGCAACGTCTCGAGTTTATTTAATTGAATGTTACGTTGTTTATCGTCCTACCGGCCACTAAAAGCTATCCTAGGGTTATCATCCTATTTCAATGACAGCAAAACTAATAACATTCAGTTTACAATCAAAATCAACACTGTGGAATCCCTTCAAATATCTAACCCCATCACTCTGAAAAAAGGGACATGACCATGGAAAGGCCAAGCGGTTTATTCCCTAAGGCCACGAAAACCAGGCCCTGCTGATGACTCCAGCCATTCCGCACAGCTTACCGTCTTCAGCTAGGTAACAGACAAGCTGAAACAAAACGATCATCAGAATTTCATTAAACAAAAATAGACTTAAGAAAAATGCCATATGGACAAATAACTTGTAGAATGGACATCTTGTGCCAACCTTAGAGTTTATTTGATCGCCAGAAGAAAACAACACTGGCAAAATCAGTAAAATTACGAATAAACAGAAAAAAAACACATTTGTAAGATTTACTGACAAAAGGCAGGAGAAAGGATCGGGATGGCAGGAAATAAGCAAGAGAGATGGTGGAGAGGAAAGGAGAAGGACAGAAATCAGAGAACGTTACAAATGGAGAAATTTCTTGCACAGAGTTTCCAGAAGGTGCTAGCAATATTGATGGATCCCACGGCATCTCCACAGGGGAACGTCTTGAGTGTATAACCATGAAACATGATACACTGTAGCTTTGCAGTGTAGACAGATCGGTAATATTAGCCCCAAAAATGGTCCACACAGTCGACCGAGCTACTGACAATAAAAAGTTGTTAAAGAAATCCTTGAAATCTTAGTTGAGCGTATTTAACGTTTACTTTCTTACTTTTACACCACTTTAAAATCACGGCAGATTTCTCTGTGTGAGATTCGGAGTGCTCTCCCCAGGGAGAGCGTGTCGCCACAAGAGCAGCGCCACCCCCTTTAAAAAAAAATCTTTTCCTTTCTGCATCTGTATTTGTTTCCCTATCAGAGTGGCTTTTTTCTACAGAATGTTGCCATGGACAACTCTCTTGTTGACGAGGGTTCTTTTACGTGCGCTAAATATTTTTTGTAATACACAGGACCTCGTTTTATCATCTCATCCGAAAGACTAGCACCCAGACCACCACTCATGGTCTAATGGATGGGAGAGGAGTTTCTAGTCCAAACGGGGTTCAAACCACCGCATACTTCCGACCCGGACTTTCCGCTTTCTATGCAGGCGCGTTACCTCTAGATCACTAATCCACCACTTTTTTTTAATGATGCCTTCGATTCTGTAGTCTGTAGACTGATGTTGACGCTTTCCCCCTCCAACCCTATCGGAGTTGTCCATTGTTCAAGTAAAAAGCAAAACTCATGTCACAGAGGAAACAAAGCAAAAAGGGTGAAAACTGTCAAGAATGTAACGTGATGGATAGATAATTCTTTTCTGTCGGTATAACTGTCTGCAGTTGTGTATGCCTCTGTCTGTCTGTCTGTCTGTGTCTGTCTGTGTCTGTGTCTGTGTCTGTCTGTCTGTCTGTCTGTCTGTCTGTCTGTCTGTCTCTGTCTGTCTCTGTCTCTGTCTCTCTTCTCTCTCTCTCTCTCTCTCTCTCTCTCTCTCTCTCTCTCTCTCTCAACCATTGACATTTTTTCATAATACATTGAAAACAAAAACCAGCTTTAAAAAGGCTTTCAACCTCCCAAAAGGATGTACAGCCCCCCCCCCCCCCCCCCCCCCTCACCTCCAAAAAGCCAGCACAAACACGTTTGCATCGTCTGAAAAGAACCCCCTTTTCCCAAAAAGCAAAACAATCACAAGAAGTGCAGCAGAAATAACTGCCATTTGTTGCACGGCAGCACTGAACAAAAGGGGACGTACACCTCTATTCAGTGCACACTTGGTACGTGGAGTGTGTTTTTTCGTGTGCAGTCATTGTATGTGAAGTGCATTTCTTGTAAGTGTATTGTATGTGGAGTGTGTTTCTTGTAAAGTCATTGTATGTGGAGTGTATTTCTTGTAAATGTATTGTATGTGGAGTGTATTTCTTGTAAATATATTGTATGTGGAGTGATGTTTTGTAAATGTATTGTATGTGAAGTGTATTTCTTGTATTGTATGTGGAGTGTGTTGCTGTAAAGTCATTGTATGTGAGTGTGTTTCTTGTATTGTATGTGGAGTGTGTTGCTGTAAAGTCATTGTATGTGGAGTGTGTTCCTTGTAAAGTCATTGTATGTGGAGTGTGTTTCTTCTTGTACATTGTATGTGGAGTGTGTTTCTTGTACATTGTATGTGGAGTGTGTTTCTTCTTGTACACTGTATGTGGAGTGTGTTTCTTTTTGTACATTGTATGTGGAGTGTCTTTCTTGTACATTGTATGTGGAGTGTGTTTCTTCTTGTACATTGTATGTGGAGTGTGTTTCTTGTACATTGTATGTGGAGTGTGTTTCTTCTTGTACATTGTATGTGGAGTGTGTTTCTTCTTGTACACTGTATGTGGAGTGTGTTTCTTCTTGTACACTGTATGTGGAGTGTGTTTCTTTTTGTACATTGTATGTGGAGTGTGTTTCTTCTTGTACATTGTATGTGGAGTGTGTTTCTTGTACATTGTATGTGGAGTGTCTTTCTTGTACATTGTATGTGGAGTGTGTTTCTTCTTGTACATTGTATGTGGAGTGTGTTTCTTGTACATTGTATGTGGAGTGTGTTTCTTCTTGTACATTGTATGTGGAGTGTGTTTCTTCTTGTACACTGTATGTGGAGTGTGTTTCTTCTTGTACACTGTATGTGGAGTGTGTTTCTTTTTGTACATTGTATGTGGAGTGTGTTTCTTCTTGTACATTGTATGTGGAGTGTGTTTCTTCTTGTACATTGTATGTGGAGTGTGTTGCTTCTTGTACATTGTATGTGGAGTGTGTTTCTTCTTGTACATTGTATGTGGAGTGTGTTTCTTGTACATTGTATGTGGAGTGTGTTTCTTCTTGTACATTGTATGTGGAGTGTGTTTCTTCTTGTACACTGTATGTGGAGTGTGTTTCTTCTTGTGCATGTATTGGTATGTGGTGTTTTCTTTTTGTACATTGTATGTGGAGTGTGTTTCTTCTTGTACATTGTATGTGGAGTGTGTTGCTTCTTGTACATTGTATGTGGAGTGTGTTTCTTCTTGTACATTGTATGTGGAGTGTGTTTCTTGTACATTGTATGGAGTGTGTTTCTTCTTGTACATGTATGTGAGAGTGTGTTTCTTTTTGTACATTGTATGTGGAGTGTGTTTCTTGTACATTGTATGGAGTGTGTTTCTTCTTGTACATTGTATGTGGAGTGTGTTTCTTTTTGTACATTGTATGTGGAGTGTGTTTCTTGTACATTGTATGGAGTGTGTTTCTTCTTGTACATTGTATGTGGAGTGTGTTTCTTGTTAGATTGTATGTGGAGTGTGTTTCTTGTACATTGTATGTGGAGTGTGTTTCTTCTTGTACATTGTATGTGGAGTGTGTTTCTTGTACATTGTATGGAGTGTGTTTCTTCTTGTACATTGTATGTGGAGTGTGTTTCTTTTTGTACATTGTATGTGGAGTGTGTTTCTTGTACATTGTATGGAGTGTGTTTCTTCTTGTACATTGTATGTGGAGTGTGTTTCTT
>CM060323.1:9647153-9655520 GCA_030674155.1 Stramonita haemastoma
TAGACAGACAGACAGGCATAAAGACAGACAGACAGATCGATAGACAGGCAGGCAGACAGACAGATCGATAGACAGGCAGACAGACAGACAGATCGATAGACAGACAGACAGACAGGCACACAGACAGTAATATGTCCACTTCAAAGAGAGTGCTGTGTTGGTCAAAGAGAAAACATCGCCCTCCATGTACAGAGAGATAATGGACCAGTCTGGAGAAAGAAAAAAAAACCAAGAACAAACAAAACCCAACTCAACTAGCTTGTCATATACAACCCACTCTTGCCTCGCGACACTTCATATCTGTCTCTGTCTCCTTTTCTGGTTCTGTTTTCCTTCCTTGTTTCTGTCTCTCCATCTTTTTCTCTGTCTGTCTGTCTGTCTGTCTGTCTGCCTGTAAGTATGTCTGTCTGTCTGTCTGTCTGTCTGTCTGTCTGTCTGTCTCTCTCTCTCTCTCTCTCTCTCTCTCTCTCTCTCTCTCTCTCTCTCTCTCTCTCTCTCTCTCTCTTCTCTCTCTCTCTGCGTATTGAATTTCTTTTTCTCTGTTGTTCCTGAACTGTTCAAATTGTTTAGCTGAAAAAAAAACTAGTCAATCAACCAACCAACAAACAAACAAACAAACAAAACCCAAACTAACAGATCAACTTTTACATTCATCTTCTGAAGAACAGGAAGTTAGCTCTTTCATTTCTTTCTCTTTTTTTATAATTTGCCTTGTAAGCCAGCCTAGATAGTTTTGTTTCCTGTGTGAAAATAACACAAACAATGATGGCTAACGCAAAAAATAAACAACCTTCAAACACTCAGGAAAAAGGGTCAAGTGACCAAAGTAGATCCATTCACATAGCACTATGCTTTGTACACGTTCAGCACATTCTGCCCTGACACTTGTTTCCAACAACCAGAGACACTCTGATTGGGTTCACGTGTCGCAAGAATGCTTTCTTCAGCCAGAGTATGAAACTTTAGGTTCTCCTTTTCCTCATCCTTCTTCTTCTTCTATTTCTTCTACATCTCCTCCTCCTCCTCCTCCTCCTCCTCCTCCTCCTCCTTCTCTCCTTCTTCTTCTCTCTCTCTTCTTCTTCTTCTTCTTCTTCTTCTTCTTCTTTCTTCTTCTTCTTCTTCTTCTTCTTCTTCCCCTTCCTCTTCTTCTTCTTCTTCCCCTTCCTCTTCTTCTTCTTCTTCTCCTCCATTTCGCCTTCTCCTCATCCTCTTCCTCATCACCATCCTCTCCTCCTCCTCCTCCTTTTTTCTCCTCCTCCTCCTCTTCCTCCTTCTTGTTCTTGTTCTTCTTGTTCTTGTTCTTCTTGTTCTTCTTGTTCTTCTTCTTGTTCTTCTTCTTCTTGTTCTCTTCTTCTTGTTCTTCTTCTTCTTGTTCTTCTTCTTCTTGTTCTTCTTCTTCTTCTTCTTCTTCTTCTTCTTCTTCTTCTTCTTCTTCTTCTTCTTCTTCTCTTTGCAATTCCTCTTCTTTTCAGTTCTTCTTTTTCTTCTCCTTCTTCCTCTTCTCTTGCTTGTGGGGTATTTATAGGATTTAGCTTCCTTTACTTGTGCTTGTAGAGATGAGATGCTTCCGGAGACTCCTTGGCATCTCCTACAGGGACCACATAAACAACGAAGACATGCATAACAGAATCCAGCAAACCATTGGTCCCTACGAAAATCTTCTGTCAATCGTAAAGAAGCGTAAACTTAAATGGCACGGGCATGTCACAAGATCAAAAGGACTTGTAAAAACATTACTGTAAGGCACTGTCCAAGGAGGAAGAAAAAGAGGCAGACCAAGGAAGAGATGGGAGGACAACATCAGCGAATGGATATGCCTAGAACTCAACAAAGCCCTGAGAAAGGCAGAACATAGAGAGGAATGGAGGGAACTGCTTGTCAAGTCTTCATGGGTGCCCCCACGGTCGCCAGACTAAGGGATAGATAGGTAGGTAGGTAGGTAGGTAGGTAGGTAGGTAGTAGGTAGGTAGGTAGGTAGGTAGGTAGGTAGGTAGGTAGGTAGGTAGGTAGGTAGGTAGGTGGATACAACATACATACATACATACATACATACAACATACATACATACATACATACATAAACATAACATACTAAACATACATACAACTGAGATGCATGCATCATACATACATACACATACATCATACATACATACATACATACATACATACATACATACATACATACATACATACATACATACAAAAACATACATACATACATACATACATACATACATCATACATAGTCATTCGGATGAGACTATAAACCGAGGTCCCGTGTCGAAAGCACCAGAACATCTTGCGCACACGTTAAAATCCCGTTCTGCCTTTCGGAAAAGCAGGCCATCGTGTGCCGGTAGGAGCGGATGACAAAATTATATATATAAGAAACCAGCATGCACACAGGTGTTGTGTACACCATCCCTGAGGGGGAAAAAAATAATGGGTAGGCGCTGCACTTGTGGGACGCGCTCTCCCCGGGATAGCAGCCCGAATTTCACGCAGAGAAATCTGCTGTGACATAAAGTGGTATAAAAAAAATAATAATAAAATACTTGCGCTAAACTTGTGTTGCACCCAGGGAAAAGGAAGAGCTGCAGCAAAAAAAAACCGGTAAAAGAAAGAGAGAGAGGGGGCAGACAGAGAGACAGACAGACAGACAGACCTTTGACCTCTGAAAAAGAATATTCCTAAAAGGCCGTTGGCCCATACATGAAGGGAGTTGCTGATCAATTCACTGAATTATGATAGGGGTACACGGTGAACTGCAGCTGAGACAACCACATGCAGAGAAATACACAGGAAAGAATCTATAAGCTTTCCACAACGTAAAATATCTTATTTTAAAGGCTATATGTAAATATAAAGTTCAAATTCTAATGATATTAGGATTACTACATCCTAGAAGCAAACAGACCCTAAATGTATTAGGCTGGCTGGTATATTTTGCTAGGATAGAATTTTGTCTAATGTCATTAAAGTCGGCACAGCTTAAGACAAAATGTACTTAATTTTCTGTTGCTTCCTTACATAAAAGAGCATGTTGTATCAGATTCACAATCATTCTGTATCTAAGTTTTTGAACATTTTATATCTGACACACCGAGTCTGAATTTAGCCATTATAGTCTTTTAAACTGCATATCCATTTCAAAGTGTAAATAAGGCTTCAGGTCTTGTAAAGTATAAATCATAAGTGCTATAATCTAACACTAGTTTGAATGTGATCATTTTATCGTTGTCGATGACAATTAATCAATCTTTTTTTTCTGAAAGCAGCAATAAACTCTTAGATTTCCAAGACCTTGACTTAACCAGACATATCCGAAGCCAGGGGGAGAGGGAGGGAGAGGGGGGGACGGATAGCCTAGTGGTCAGAACATTGCGCTAGCAATTTGACGACCCGGGTTCGATTCCCGTTCGAGGAGATTTTTCTCCTGGAGTTAACATCAGTGCTGACTCCACCCTCCCCAAAAGTCCTTCGGATGAGACTTTAAACCGAGGCCCCGTGTGCAAACGCACGCGGAACATCTTGCGCACACGTTAAATCCTGTTCCGCTTTTTGTAAGAGTAGGCCATCGTGTGCCGGTGGGAACAGATGACATTTACAAAACTGCATACACACGGGGACTGGATTAAAATAAAGCACAAGAGTGCTTATTCCATTATCCTCGATATAAAAAAATAAATCAAATCTCTCCTCTCTCTCTCTCTCTCTCTCTCTCTCTCTCTCTCCTCTCTCTCTCTCTCCTCTCTCTCTCTCTCTCTCTCTCTCTCTCTCTCTCTCTCTCTCCTCTCTCTCTCTCTCTCTCCCTCTCTCTCTCACACACACACTGCACACAAATCTTTTTTTCCAATTGCCCCTGAAAAGAGATTAAGTCATTCAGCTTTACAAATGAAACAAAATCAAACAAAAAATGGTGTTTACAAAAACAAACAAAACAAACATCATGATGAGCCTACACGCTTACATCCTCTATTTTCTGGAAAACAGAAGTTGATGACGCTTTTTACCCCTTCAGTCTGCCTAGACATTTTCCTGCCTGAAAACGACGAAAGTAACAACTTAAAAAAACAACATTTCAAACCTATCTGTCTATTCAGAGCAAAATAATCTGTATGTTTTCGTACTTTCTGAAAACTGTATCGTATTGCGTTTTGTTGTTGTTGTTGGTTTGTTTGCTCTGTGTGTGTGTGTGTGTGTGTGTGTGTGTGTGTGTGTGTGTGTGTGTGTGTGTGTGTGTGTGTGTGTGTGTGTCCATTCACATTGTTGTGTGTGTGCGAGTGATGGAGAGAGCGTATGTACGCGTGTGTGTGTGTGTGTGTGTGTGTGTGTGTGTGTGTGTGTGTGTGTGTGTGTGTGTGTGTGGTGCGTGCGTGCGTGCGTGTCGTGTGTTGTGTGTGTGTGTGTGTGTGTGTGTGTGTGTGTGTGTGCTTGTAAGAGAGAGAAAGAGGGGGAGGAAGACAGACAGACAGACAGACAGACAAGAGACGGGAGAAGGAGAGAAAGATGGCTTATATTTTTTTTAGAGACCACAGCCAATTAGTAGAAAGGGTAAACTTACTAACAATATACTAACATAACTTTTTTATATAAAAAAACCGAGAATCCTACGTTTGCTCTCAAGTAGAAGGAGGATGAGACAGACAGACAGACAGACAGACAGACAGACGGACAGACAGACGGACGGGACAGAGATTGAGGGTTATTCACAACGACTACTGTCCTTCAGTAGAAGTGGGAAATATAATAACGTAAAAACATGACAAAAACTTACAGTACTACGTTTCCTCTCAACTTGAAAGAGAGACAGAGAGAGAGAAGGCGGGGGGGGGGGGGGGAAAGAGAAGGGTCCATTTCAAAGAGAGTGTGTTGTGTGTTTCAAAGAAAATCATTGGCATCAGTGTATAACGTGGCTGGGTCCTCTGAAAGTCTAGCTTTTCAGCTACAAGTACAACCCACTTTTCGAGTCTTTTTCTCCGTCTGTCCTGTCCCTTCCTGGGTTCTTCTTTGTCGTTCTGTCTTGTGCTCTGTTCCTCTGTTCTCTGTTCTGTCTGTCTTCCTGTCTTCTGTCCTCTCTCTCTCTGTCCTCTCTTGTCTCTGCTCTTCTCTTGTCCTGTCTCTGTCTGCTGTCTGTCTTCTGTCTCTTCCTCTTCTTCTTCTCTCTCTTCTTCTTCTCTGCTGCTCTCTCCTCTCTCTCTCTCTCTCTCTCTCTCTCTCTCCTCTCTCTTTCTCTCTCGTCTCTTCTCTCTCTCTCTTCTCTCTTCTTCTTCTCTCCTTTCTCTCTTCTTTCTCTCTCTGTCTCGTCTTCCTCTCTCTCTTCTCTCTCTCTTCTCTTCCTCTCCTCTCTTCTCCTCGCTCTCTCTCTCTCTTCTCTCTCTCTCTTCTCTCTCTCCTCTCTCTGCTCTCTCGTCTCCTGTCTTCTCTCTGTCTTCTGTCTCTCTCTGTCTCTCTCTTCTCTCTCCTCTCTCTCTCTCTCTCTCTCTCTCTCTCTCTCTCTCTCTCTCTTCTCTCTCTTTCTCTCTCTCTCTCTTCTCTCTCTCTCTCTTCTTCTTCCTTCTCTTCTCTGTCTCTCTCTCCTCTCTCTCTCTCTCGCCTCTTCTCTCCTGCCTCTCTCTCCTCTCTCTCTCCTCTCCTCTTCTCTCTCTCTCTCTGTCTCTCTCTGTCTCTCTCTTCTCTCCTCTCTCTCTCCTCTCTCTCTCTCTCTCTCTCTCTCTCTCTCTCTCTCTCTCTCTCTCTCTCTCTCTCTCTCTCGCCAGAGTATGGCGCCATTTTTATCGCATCTTTGTGAATGTAAGGCTTTTTTCAAAGGAAATTTGGCAGGGACACACTTTTTTTGGTCTTTTTTTTCTCTCACACAGAGGAACGCATACACACAGAGACAAACACACTCAGACACGTTCGCACGCGCGCACTCACATATGCACGCACGTAGGCACACATACTCATACTCACTCATACACACACGCACGTGCACACGCATGCACGCTCGCACGCACACACTCACGCGCGCGCGCGACAGACAGACAGACAGACACAGACAGACAGACACAACACACACACACCACACACACACACACACCCGTCTAAAACCACTAAACATTAAACTGAAGATAATCACACACACACACCACACACACACACACACACACACACACACACACACACACACACACACACCACACACACACACACACACACACACACCACACACACACACACACACACACACACACACGTACACACACACAACACACACACACACGCGCGCGCGCGCGCACGGGAGATAAGAGACCGATTCGTGGACTAAATAAAAACGAAACCATTAATAGAAATTCAAGTTGAAGATGAAAACTTAAGAAGGAAGGAAAGAGCGTAAGTGCATTTTGAGATAAGACCGTCTGAGAATAAGTATTTTGTGACGAAAAATTGAAAGTACAATTGAACAAAATTGTCTACTTTATTCTGAGTGGATTATATAAATACGGATAACCTAGTAACGTACTCACTAGAAAATATAGCTTGTTTTTGAATCTCTCTCTCTCTCCATCCATCCCTCTCTCTCTCCTCTCCCTCCCTCTCTCCTCTCCCCCCCTCTCTCTCTCCCCATTTATTTTTTTACAAGAGTTTAAGAAACAAACGCTAAAGAGTCGGCAGTCAGAAACAAAGCAAAATTAATTACAAAGTATTACTTCTGCACAACCTGCGCCTTCGAATTATATGAGATGTCAAAAAAACAGGTAGATATGCCCGCATGCACACGCGCGCGGCGCCCCCCACCCCTCGACACAACACACACACACACACACACACACACACACACACACACACACACACACACACACACACACACACACACACACACAGTGATGAAAAAAAGCACAAGAGTACTTATTCCATTATCCTCGATATAAAAGAAAAGAATAATCAACCACACACACAACACACACACACACACACACACAACACACACACACACACACACACCACGCGCGGGCGCGCGCGCGCGCAGCGCGCGACGCGCGCGCACACACACACACACATACATACTTACATGCTTACATACTTACATACATATTAAGACAGACAAAACAGCAGCAACAGGGAAATTGCAGACGAGAAACAGAGATACTGCAGACAAGTTGAAAGCAAATCGGAAACCTATTACAGAAAAAGATGGGTTTGTAGGGAAACATGATCCATCGTGCCCAGTCAGTCCTAGGAAAAGTAGATCTAAGCTTGCAATTTCACCCTCCACATCACCATCTCCCCTACACCCCCTCTCCACCATACAAACAAAAGGAGAACAAAGAAACAAGCAAGCAAACAATCAACACACTTTGAAGAAACTTTTTCATTGATTTTTTTGTTTATCGTTACACAATACATTCTTTACTGAAACCCCTGTATTATGCAAGCAAAATAAAATATTCATAATGAATAGTTCTGGTTATATAGGATATTTCGATCATCCACGTATCCGTAATCAATCAATCAATCAATTCATCAGTTCAATATCGATACTGGTTCACAAGAAATAAAAGCATGCTGTTTTCAGTGATTGTTTGAATTAAAGAAAACACCATGTCCAATTACTCATTCTCAATTAGATGTATGCATGGGAGCCTTTTTTTTTTCTTTTTTTACTCTTTCCTAAAACCTAGTTTTCTGATTTCATGCTTCAAAGTGAACTTCTTCTTCTTCTCTTCTTCTTCTTCTTCTTCTTCTTCTTCATCTTTCTTCTTATTATTATTATTATTATTATTATTATTATTATTATTATTTATAGAAGGCACCCATCAGTCTCGGAAGACTATGGAGTTGCTCTCTAGTCTTTGAGCGCAAAGCCTGGGTAAGTAAGCATGGAGGGCAAGCTGTTACCCATGCAGCAGATCCCCCCTCTCCACGCCACTGGAATGATCCATTGGAAAGGCAATGACCGATACGAATGGTTCCAGTACCGTTGCAGGAGCGACCAGAACCGTTGCCATATACAGCCCCGAGCCGCCCTGGGACTCCAACTCCCTGATTTTTCCTCAGGATGGTGTCTAAACACGACACCTGTGTGCATGCTGGTTTTTTTTAAAAAATAATTTTGTCATCCGCTCCTACCGGCACACGATGGCCTGCTCTTACGAAAGGCGGAACGGGTTTTATTGTTGTTGTTGTTGTTATTATTGTTACTATTGTTATTATATTATTATTATTATTACTATTATTATACGCAGGACACAACCTATCTAAGCCCCTCCTATTGACAGCAATACAATACCATTTATGTCACAGAGCCAGACCAAACAAGATGGCCCAAACCGGCTTCGGACCCGCTTAGTCACACGCGCTGTATACCCCCACCCCACCCCTG
>CM060323.1:9665620-9673120 GCA_030674155.1 Stramonita haemastoma
TCCACTCCACGCCAAGTGTGGAGCTGTTCTTCATCCACACCAGTTTACCAAGACTGACTGCAGACTGTGGCGCCGAAATAGTCTCTGGATGGCGTTGACATGGAGATCCAAGCACATGAAGAGTGCATGGACCATCAGAATCAATGAGAATGGATTCTCGATACGTCTTGAAGAAGTTATTGCAACAGAACGGTCACTAAAATGACAAGACTGTATACATTGTTAACGATTTGCGGCCATGCAAAAATCACAAGTTATTGATCAGATATGTAATAAACCTTGTCATCAACACCACAAGGAAACTCTTTTCTAGTCGTCATTCTCCTTTAAAATGAACATCTTCTGTTCAGTTTGATCAGATATTCAATCTTCACTACAGTACAATACAAAGGCTGAAAAACATCATGAATAAATGTCTATTTCATTCAGTGTTGTTGTCTGGGATTAGCACTGTAAATCAAGTAGGATGTATAGACTGCTTCAGAGTGCTAAACAATGATTTGTTAATGTCCTGAGATAGGGAGAGGCTTGTTTTGCTCAATAGCTCGAGTGAGATTTACCCTGTGAATGAAAATCAGGTTTCAGAGATGCAGACTCTGAGAGTCTCATTTGTTGATAGCCTACTTGTCTAATTCGAGACACGAATCTTGGGTAGAGAACTCTGGTAAAGTAGTAGGGGATGGAGAACGGGAGAAAGAGAGTGAGACAAATTAGGAAGGGAAAGGGATGGATGGATGGATGGATGGATGGATGGATGGATGGATGGATGGATGGATGGATAGATAGATAGATAGATAGATAGATAGATAGATAGATAGATAGATAGATAGATAGATAGAAAGAAAGATAGATAGATAGATAGATAGACAGGCATACAAGGCAGGCAGACAGATAGATATACTTTTTATCGAGGATAATAGAATAAGCACTTATTTTTTTTCTACATCCAGTCCCCGTGTGTATGCAGTTTTGTGAGTGTTCTGTAAAGGTGGAAAAAAGATGGAAGTGATACAAACCAGGCTGAAGGCAGGAGACAGAACCATAATCATCATCTTCCACTGAAACAGCACTAACATTACTCTATATGCACTCTCTTCCTTCCCTGGATTTGAAAAAAAAAACAACCCCAAAACTATGTTTTAAAAAGTGGTCTTCTTTTCATGGGTAACTTATTTTAAACACTTCTGTTCATTGTCTGCTAATAAGGGCTTTAGTTTGTTATGATATATCTTTCTCATATCAAATCTTCAATACAAACTGCTTGGTACTATACCAAAAACAAAAACAAAAAAATGTAAACCCAAAAGAAAAAAATGAAAGAAAATTAAAAAAAGAGAAAATTTAGCATGCCTTTACACTGAATATAGATAGATAAGTAGACAGATAGATGGATATATATATACATTTTATACATACATATATATATATATATACATATCTATATATATCTATCTATATATATCTATCTATATATATATATATGTCACACATATATATATATATATATATATACATACAGACAGATAGATATAGATAGATAGATAGATATAGATAGATAGATAGACAGATAGATAGATACAGATAGATAGATGGATAGATAGATAAATAGAAAAACAGACAGACAGACATGCAGACACAGACAGACAGAAAGACATACGGAAAGAAAGACAGACACAGATAGATAGATAGATAGATAGATAGATAGATAGACAGATAGATAGATAGATAGATAGATAGATAGATAGATAGATAGATAGATAGATAGATAGATAGATAGATACCTAGATAGACGGATCGACAGACAGACAGACAGACAGACAGACAGACACACACACACACACACACACACACAGAGTGAGAAACAGAGACATAGAGTTGAACGCACACGATAACTAATGCAAATGGAGAAGGGCTCATCTTCGAACATTTCTGGCTTGGGCGACATTATTGAGATAATCATTTTTTTCTCCATGTCCTCTTCGGCATTACATCATGCCTAATCCAATCACTCCATAACTCGCGCCCACCTTTCCTTCTCTTCGCCCCCTCTCCCCACCTGCCTGAAAAAAGTGCAACACTTCTAAGATTGTACTTGTGCCTTTTTCAGCCATTCAGTGGATTATTCACGGAAAGTGTGTCCTAAAAGAACCCAATCTCTCTGCTTAATTTTCCCACAGAGCAGTTTAGGGCTGACGACACATCTCTTCAGTGGAGGGAAATACTTGTGTGTGTGCTTGTGTGCTTGTGTGCGTGCGTGCGTGCGTGTGTGTGTGTGTGTGTGTTTTGTGTGTGTGTGTGTGTGTGTGTGTGTTGTGTGTGTGTGTGTGTGTGTGTGTGTGTGTGAATATTCAAAGTTTTTGTTCTGAAAATACTTTGAATAATCAAACACATATGTATGTATGTATGTATGTATGTATGTATGTATGTATGTATGTATGTATGTATGTATGTATGTATGTATGCATGCATGTGTGTATGTTTGTATGTTTGTATGTTTGTATGTACGTATATGCGTAATTGCGTATGCATGCATGCGTTTTTCAGTCATTCAGTAGATTATTCACATGCGTACATACATGTATGTATGTATGTATGTATGTATGTATGTATGTATGTATGTATGTATGTATGTATGTATGTATGTATGTATGTATGTATGTATGTATGTATGTATGTATGTATGTATGCATGCATGCATGTATGTATGTATGCATGTATGTATGTATGTATGCATGTATGTATGTATGTATGTTTACTTTTATTTTATTCTTTTTACATCGCGGATAATGGGATAAGCACTCATGTGCTTTTTTTCATTCAGCCTCGTGTGTATGCAGTTGTGTAAATATTATCTGTTCCCACCGGCACAAAATGGCCCACTCTCACGAAAAAGCAGAACAGGATTTAACGTGTGCGCAAGATGTTCTGCGTGCGTTCGCACACGGGGCCTCGGTTTACAGTCTCAACCGAAAGACTTTTGGGGAGAGTAGAGTGAGCACTGATGTTAACTCCAGGGGGGAAATCCCCTCGACCGGGAATCAAACTTGGGTTGTCAAATTGCCAGCGCAATGTTCTGACCACTAGGCTATCCCGTCCCCATGTATGTATATGTGTGTGTCTGTGTGTTAGCGTGCGCACATGGCAGTATGTCCTCCTTTCTGACACTAGATGATGGAAAAAAAAACCGTTCCATTTGTCTGTTCTCCATCACTGCAGTGGATCGTTCAGTGTCAGTGTCTTCACAGCATAGGAGTCAGGGGTAAGGAGCCGTGCAGCCTCCCCCAGCTGACGCCTGTGAAGACACGCTGATGGAGAATGCTCCAAGGACACCATTAGTGCTGCTGCTGCTGGCCCACCCTCCTGTTCTAATTCATTGTCATCACAGATGCTGTGGGATTCTTCCTCTTTTGGTTAATTGTGAATATGGCTGCTTGAGAGGGAGGGAGGGAGAGAGGGAGAGAGGAGAGGGAGAGAGGGAGAGGGAGAGAGAGAGAGAGAGAGAGAGAGAGAGAGAGAGAGAGAGAGAGAGAGAGAGAGAGAGAGAGGAAGAGAGAGAGAGAGAGAGAGAGAGAGAGAGAGAGAGAGAGAGAGAGAGAGAGAGAGAGAAAGAGACAGACAGACAGACACACAGACACACAGATAGTCAGACAGACAGTGAAAGAGAGAGGGTGCACCATCCAACATTTTGAATTTCATTGTAGAAAAAAAAACCCACGTTATCTTGAAACTTCGGATTTTTTTGTAGTTCAGAATACCAATTTGCAGCTGCATGCACAATCAGAAAACTGAAACACTGATTGAGAAAGAACATTACAGAAAATAAATATTTAAAACGGCCTTGTCGTTGTGTGGGTATCGTTTTGTTTATATACAACACATCTTTTCCTACATAATGATGACAACAACGATGACACGAGAAATGATAGTGATGAAATCTTTGTAACTTTCCTCGCTGTGGATATTCCATTAAAACAAGCTCATTGACACACGGCCTTTAAACCTAAGCTTCTACACAGTTCAATATTGGCAAACACTTGATTCAAGCCTCAAGCTGAAAGAAAAGGAAAAAACAAAATTCTGTTCCCTTCCCCACTTACTTGTCCAACCTGAAGAATAAAAAATAAAATAAAATTAAAATATTGTCCAGAATCTTATCAAATATGCACTTACACGATCGTATTTCACTCTGGAGAATCGAACTAGTCAAAAGTTATTCCGAAAAATGTCCCCCCGAGACAAACAGTGCTAGTGTACTTCACTGAGAACTCTAACCAGGATGAAGATTTGTTTGTCCTCCTCCCTCGCTAATCCTCTTGGCATGGTTCCAGTGATCCCTTGTCAGCAGCCATTCTGAGTTATGGCCCAAATCCGAAATGGAAAGAACGGAAAAGTCTGGAGATTTTAGTGTTTTGGAATACTTGGTTGATCTGACACATCGAACGAGACCATTTTTTTTTCGGAAAAAAGTAATTAACTTCGTTCTTTTTTTCTTTTTTTTTGTTCGGGATCAGTTTATTACTTTGTGTTTGTTGTTTTATTTATCATCAAAAGAGATATAAAAAAAAACAGAAGCAAACAAGCACACTAAAGTTTACTCGGCAGGTAACAAACACATTACTGTTTACATGCTGTCGACAAACCCATTCCATTATTAGCCACAAGAACTAAATCATCCAAGGGTATTCGAATCTTTAAAAACGATAAAAGAAAGAAATTTGACAAATGAAATAAAAGTTCTAAATCCTGCAAGCGATTAAATCAGACATGCAATTAAAGAACGCAATTACACGAGTGCATTTTAATCTTACCAAAAAGCAAAAGACAGAACAGTTAGAAAAGGAAAAGCTAGTTCTGAGTCCTCGATGTGATGAAATCAGATATGAAACGAAGGCGTGTTCACGAATATTGAAACACCTCCCCCTCCCCACCACCCCTCCCTTAGACTTTGACCCCACGATGAAATCTGTAGCAAATTATCGACATGATTGTGGGATTATGTTTTTATTCTTTATTTTATTGATTATTATTTTTCTTTTCTTTTTTTTTTTGGGGGGGGGGGGGGGGAGAGGAGGGGGTAGGGGTGTCATACATTCTGAGCGGCGCTTTTCTAGTAACATGATCTGCTTTACTTATAGTTGGTGTGTGTGATTCAAGCTGTGATAGATGTGGAATCTGTTGGTGATTTGGTGACCTACCTTTCTGTCATGCCCCCCCCCCCCCGCCCCCCCCCCCCCCCCCCCCGACTATTTTTCTCCATGTCCTCCATCATCTTCTGAACACTGCTTCTGATAACAGAATGACTGTGTTAGCCCGTTTTCGATTTCAAGCATTTAAGTTTATTTGTTTCTAGTTTTATTGTCAATTTTTATTTTTCTCCATTTTTTTTTTATAGAAAGTTTTATTAATTTTCTTGTAGTTTGAATTTTTTGGTTTCTTTTTTTAATTGCTTATGGTTTTGCTTTCTTCTTTCATTTTCTGTATTTATTTTCCTATCTTTTCTTTGTTTCAAACATACCAAAGTCTTCATTTTGTACGCCTTTTCTTTGTTCCCAATTTTTGTTCTGCATTTCCAGATGTGTTTGGAGGTTAAAAGGGGGAGGGGGTGTCTTATTTCCCCTCTTTTCGTGCTTTTTTATTCTTCAGTTTAGTTTTTGTTTTTTCCCTTTCCATTTCCTCTCTTTTACTTTTTTGATTAAATGTCTTCACCCTGAGGAAAGAGAAGACAATATGTTTTCAGCTTTTTCACAATAGGATTTTTTTCTTTTTCATTCTTTTACAACTACTGCATCCTTTTTGTTTCTTTTCAAGTATTTTTTGTCTTGTAACTTAATTCCACGACCAAAACACTTCTCAGCAAAGCGACGACAAAACAAGCACAGTCCATTTCTGACTATATCTCATCAGCGACTTGGCCAAGCCCAGTAACTATAGACACCCCACAACACTGGTCAGGTAGAAATGGAACTGTCACACCTGCAGGAGTACAATGGTGGGCACTCACTCAGGTGCCTGTCTCGGCTCATATACACACTTGATTCCGTACAGGAACTTTGCTCAAGTCGGGGAAATCGTGGAAAAAGGTTTGCCTCTCATGGGATTGGAACCCACGTTCTCACATTCGGCCACGTACTGTCTTGACCACTTTACTAGGACAGCTGGCTATCTGCTCCTCTCCTCCCTCTGGTTTTGCTCTCTGACATTCTTCTTTCTTTCATTCTTTGTTTTTTCTTCGTCTTTCTCTAATCTGTTTTATCACACGAAAAAGGAGACGGCAGTGTATTTTTTCCTGTACATTTTTCTGTGCCCAGGGGCCTATCTCTTTATCTAAATTTGCATCTTGCCCCCTTTTTTTTTCTTTTTACCTATCTTTTTTCATCTTGTTTCTCTCCCTTTTCTTTTGTCTGTCCTGATTTGTGATGCCTAAAAGGGGTGTGAAGGCTGTAGAATAGGCTGAGTGGAAAATGGTGAGGCAAGTGGACGATAATGGGGTGTGTATTGACCTTCTGCAAGTAGGGAAGAGACCTTTATACTTTCAATGTTCCACGTAATCATTGTGGTTTTCTCCATCTGTCCACTCTCTTCGGTGCTCATCTGTGACGCTTTACAAACGATCTGACATTTAGATACTGTTCTGTTTTACAGTGCGTCTTTTGTGTGTGTGTGTGTGTGTGTGTGTGTGTGTGTGTGTGTGTGTGTGTGTGTGTGTGTGTGTGTGTGTGTGTGTGTGTGTGTGTGTGTGTTTCTCTTTCTTTCTTTATTTCTTGCCCATACCAAGAGACAGGATAGTCTGGTGATCGCCATCTAACGATCTGGCTTCGAGTCACCATCGAGACATCCATTTAAGGGGATTTTTTCACTGCAGTTGAAAGCAGTGCCGTTTTCACCCCCCCGAAAGTCATTTGGATGAGTACCATTTGGCCGCAATACATGCTTATTTATCTCAAACTGCCACGAGAGATTAATTCAAACAATAAAAAACTGGTCTTTTGCTTTTTAAGTTGGTAGCGCTTTTTTGTTCTGTACTCTCTTGTTTTTGGGTTCATTGATTTCGATTGTGCTGGGGTGGCACTGAGTTAAGGGCACCGGGTGACGCTATGAGCCAGGGTGGCTTGGCGGTGTGGAGGTAACACACCCGTCTACACAGCGAGAGGGTATGGGTTAGATCACCGTTTGAACTCGGGACTTTTCTGCCATTCACTTTAGAGCATGAATGGTGGTTTTGGCGTTAACCTTACGATGAGGCGATACACCGTGTCATGTGTGCAACGTAACCCACGGCCACAAGACGGCCGCTATTCCTGGTAAAAAGTTCTTTAGAAACAACGTCAATCTGACAGGGAAACAAATCCACACGTTGACAGATTTTTCAGGATGAACTGCTCTTGTACTGGCAGCACCCTTTCCCCGGCGGATAGAGCAGTCCCGAATTTCATGAAGAAAAATCTTCCATGACTGAAAGTGGCTCACAATATAAAAGTACAGCATCTCTATCAGAAACTC
>CM060323.1:9678120-9682571 GCA_030674155.1 Stramonita haemastoma
TCAGAGGGGGCTGGGGGGGGGGGGGGTGGGGTGTCGTGGTGGTGGTGAGGGTTACTTCTGTCATTGTTTCGTTTGTTTATTCACTGTTGAAAAGCTGGGTCAATTTTTTAGAAACATGGAAACTTGGTCCTTTTTGTTTGTTGTTTATTTTATGTAGTACAGTGAGAAGTAGCCTTTAGGTCCTTTTCAAACAAAGATATGTGTTTCTTCATAACAAGAACATGTATCCCTGCTTTCCATATATTTTTCCTTGGCCGGAACAGAGTGGTATAAAAAAATTTCGCGCATTTAGATGATCATATTTTCTGTCTCTTTCTCTTTTTTGTGTTTTTTTCTGCCTTTATATCATCCATTTCATTTCTCTCTCTCTCTCTCCTCTCTCTCTCTCTCTCTCATCTCCTCATCTCTCTCCTCTCTCTCTCTCCTCTCTCTCTCCTCTCTTCTCTCTCTCTGTATGTTGTATGCATGTCTTCGTCTGTCGTCTGTCTGTCTGCTGTCTGTCTCTCTGTCTTGATTGGTTTATTTTCTCAATCATATGTATCCCCTGGTTGGGGACTAATGTAAAAGCACATGGGTGCTTATTCATTATCCTCGAAATAAAAGAATTTGATTGATCTGATTCTCTCTCTCTCTCTCTCTCTCTCTCTCTCTCTCTCTCTCCTCCTCTCTCCTCCATCCTCTCTCTCTCTCTCTCCCCCACACCCCTTTCCGTTCTTCCTGTATTTTCCATATTCAAACGAAAATAGTAGCAGTGAAGGGACAAAGGAAATCTTTGCAGATCTACCGGGCTGCGCACAGCTACAACCTGAGAGCAGATGTGACAGAATAATGGAAACTGTCTAAACACATAAGCTCCTTCCCCATCCTTAACTGAACCACATGTGACGTTAGTCTCAGAGGACGTGGTCAGGAATACCTTGACTTCAGGAATGCACCCCCCCCCCCTTCCTCCTTTCTCTGTCCATCTGTGACGTCTCTGTCTGTCTGTCTGTCTGTTTCTGTTTGTGTGTGTGTGTGTGTGTGTGTGTGTTGTGTGTGTGTGTGTGTGTGTGTGTCTGTCTGTCTGCTCCTCCGCCCCCCCCCCCCCCTCTCTCTCTCTCTCTCTTCCTCTCTCTCTCTCTCTCTCTCTCTCAACACACACCACACCTCCTTAGTTAGTCACTGAGCTGGGACACTACCCTGAACTGTTCAGGACCCTGTATCTCTTGGTCAAGCTGAACCTGATGCAAACCTCCCTTTCTAGTGACGGTGTATGTGAGGTATGCAAGTTATCACTTCCAGGAATCCACACAACACTGACATGAATCAGGGGATATTTATTTATTTATTTTTTATTTTTCATTTATTCTTTTATATTGAGGATAATGGAATAAGCACTCCATGTGCCTTTTTAACATCCAGTCCCCGAGTATATGCAGTTTTTGTAAATCGTGTCATCTGCTCCCCCCCCGGTACACGATGGCCTACTCTTACGAAAAGCGGAACAGATTTTAACGGTGCGCAAGAAGTTCTGCGCGCGTTCGCACACGGGGCCTCGGTTTATAGTCTCATCCGAAGAAATTTTTGGGGGAGTGGAGTCAGCACTGATGTTTAACTCCAGAGGAAAAAAATCCCCTCGACCGGGAATCAAACTCGGGTGTCAAATTGCGAGCGCAATGTTCTGACCACTAGGCTATCCCGTAACGTGTGTTGTGTAATGAAAGTGGCTGCTGTGGAAAAGCGGACAGGCTCAACAGAGATGAAAACTCCCCCCCCCCCCCCCCCCCCCCTCACTGTGGATACTCTTCCCCTACCCTTTCCTTCACCATCTGGGCTAAAATGCACAGATTGAATTGTAAAAGACAAACGAGTCCGAAATCTTCCATTTCCTATTGTCCCTGTGAGCGAGCGCGCAAGTCACTGAATGAACAGATTTTCCGGGGGAAACGTAGCAGCGAGTATTCCTTTTTCCGGGGAAACGTTAGCAGCGAGTATTCCTTTTACGTCGGCAGTCTCCACTGAGTATTTATTTGTTTTGAAAAATTATTTTCATTGCCATTATTTTCAGTCGTTTTTTCGTGTGTGTTAATATGAAAAGATGTGCTAAGCAGCTTTTCATTTGCCTTTGGACCAGGTTCACGCAGTTAGTTGAACGTTAGCGACAAAAAAATTCCCTTAAAGACACCACGAACGTTAGCGAGAAGAATATCCCTTAAGGACACCACAAACGTTAGCGAGAAGAATATCCCTTAAGGACGCCACACTAGTTAGCGACAAGAAAATACCTTAAAGGACGCCACACCACGTTAGCGAGAAGAAAATACCTTAAGGACGCCACACTAGTTAGCGACAAGAAAATACCTTAAGGACGCCACACACGTTAGCGACAAGAAAAATCGCTTAAGGACACCACAAACGTTAGCGACAAGAATATCCCTTAAGGACACCCACACACGTTAGCGACAAGAAAATCGCTTAAGGACACCACAAACGTTAGCGACAAGAAAATCTCTTAAGGACACCACACACGTTAGCGACAAGAAAATCCCTTAAGGACACCACAAACGAGCATGTATAACAAATTGCAGCCTAGAGGAAAGAAGAGAGGACCACTGTCCTGTCACTTTGTCTCAGGCCTAACTGAATATCTGTCGTTGCCATGGCTATCATTCTCGTTATTACAAACGGTTGAGTATCTATTAGTTTTTTTTTTACAAGCTGCACGCGTGCATCCTCGTTTGTTTACCAGCCTAGAGTCAAACAACAACAAAAAAGAAAGGTGCCTTCAACATCCACCTGCCAAAGTGCATAACGTTTGTAGGTGTGTGTGCGTGCGCGCGCGTGCTGCGTGCGTGCATGTGTGCGTGCGTGCGTGTGTGTGTGTGGTGTGTGTACATTCGAAATTGTCAAAACTGTAAATAGTTGCTGATTGTGTGTTGTGTAGGTCGAATGCAAGCGCTTTGATTTGTTTTTGCAAGATATAGCGCTATACAAATTCCATGTATTATTATTATTATTATTAATAAGTAAAACGAATTCAAGAACAAAAAATACCCAAAAAATGTTGGGTTTTTTGTATCCGTCATCCATTGCTCTATATCAATCACTTTCCACTGGAGAAAAACAGACACAAAAGAGAGATGATAGGGGAAGAGGATTTGGGGAAAAATACAATGCTGTCGTGTGAAACGCTGGCTTACAAATTTCTCTTTTTCCGAAAAAACAAGACACCAAAATGAATTTAAAAAAGAAAGTAAAGCAAGAAGGTAGACAGGCAGAAAAAAATGACAGAGGCAAGCCAATTAATCCTTCAGTCAATTTATCAATAAATCAGTTAATCAGTCACGCAACACAGCACTACAGTCAACCAACAAGAAGCAACAAGAGTGGTAAAGGGAGAAAAGAAAGATTAAAAAGCAAAACAAGACAGAAAAAAGGAAGAAAATCAATGGCTGGATAAAAAAATAAGAAAAGTACAGGAAGCGCTCTGACGCCCCCCCCCCCCCCCCCCCCCCCCCCCCCCCCCCCCCCCCCCCCCCCCCCCCCCCCCCCCCCCCCCCCCCCCCCCCCCCCCCCCCCCCCCCCCCCCCCCCCCCCCCCCCCCCCCCCCCCCCCCCCCCCCCCCCCCCAAAAAAAAGTCATTCAAAGGAGACGCTGAAAAATGGGAGTTATGTAACAAAAACAAAAACAGAAAAAAGGAAAGAAGGGAAAAAAATGGACACAAGGCCTAAGGCTGAAAAGATGCTTTCTCTCTCCTCAGGGTGAAGATGTTTAATCAAGAAATGAAAAGATAGGAAATCAAATGAAAAAATGCAAGACTAAATCTAAAAAAAGAGGAGACAAACAAAACCACTCCTGCCCTTCGCCTCAAAGCCTTAATTATTTGTTTTTCAACACAACTAGGAATGAAAAAACAGATTACGGAACAAAAAAGGTGTAGCCTACTAGTTAATAAGATTGGATAATGTATAAAGTGCACACATGAGATAAATTTTGATAGACAAAAAGAAAAGGAGAGAGGAAAAAGAAAATGAAAGAAAGAAGAAACTACACATTGTTAAACAAAGAAATGGAAATAAAGTGCCAACAAAAGAGACCGAAGAAGAATGGTTAAAAAGACTTAAGAAACAAAAAGAAAGCCACAATGAAAACAACAAACAGCTTTTCACAGAAAAAGACTCTTTTCATTAGACACCCTAGGAGTGGTAATCAGACAGGGAACAAAGAACAAGGACAGAAAGAAGGGTCGGGAAAGAGGGGAAGAGGGTAAAGGAAAGGGTCGTGACCATCAATCCACACAGAGATTGAGGATCTATGAATGGCTTGAATCACACTGATACATGGCAGGTAGCATTTCTGGAAAAGCTCCAGATTGGAGCTGTAAACCTTGTAAAACGCTGTTCCAGAATGCAGGCATAAAAAAGGAGTAAATAACCAAAAATAAAGGAAGGAAATACAATCCACAAATATGT
>CM060323.1:9682671-9715171 GCA_030674155.1 Stramonita haemastoma
GTTGTTGTTGTTTTTTGGTTTTTTCTTTTTTTTCCCCTTTCCCCCCCTTCTTTTCTTTCTTCTTCTTCTTCTTCTTCTTCTTTTCTTTTTTTTCTTATTCTTCTTTTTCTTCTTCTTCTTTTTCTTCTTCTTTCTTCTTCTTTTCTTCTTTTCTTCTTCTTCTTCTTTTACTTCTTTTTCTTCTTCTACTTCTTTTTTTCTTCCTTTTCTTCTTTTCTTCTTCTTTTCTTCTTTTCTTCTTTCTTCCTCTTTTGTTGTTGTTTTTTGTTTTTTGGTCGTTGTTTGTTGTTGTTGTTTTGTTGTTTTGTTTTTTCTTCTTCTTTTCTTCTTCTTTTTTCTTCTTCTTCTTTCTTTTTCCTCCTCCTCCTCCTCCTCCTCCCCGGGGGGGCCCCCTCCTCCCTCCTCCTCCCCCTCCCCCTTTCCCCTTTTCCTCCTCCTTCTCCCCCTTTTCCCAGGGAGGGGGGGGGAGGGGGGGGGGGAGTTTCAGGGTCTTTGCACACCCTCCGTTGGAGCAGGTAGAATTTAGGAGAAAACTACCTACTGAACCTTATGGGCAGAAGTTCGCCATGTATGGGCCATCTTTGGGTGGTCCTTTCATTCCAGCACCCGTGCTTCTTTTCAGGAAGCTTTGGGCTACTATTCTTGGAAATTTCATAGTTCCTTCTACCCTCCTTAAAATTCTGGCGATTGGTGTCTTTCCTTTTTCGCCCTTTATTTAGTGTGATTCATAGTTAAATTATATCCTTTTACTCACCTGTCTCACCTATCTACGTCAGTGGATTTGATGTAAGCCACGGCTTTCATGACACTGGTATGATCCCCCTTCTCCATTTCCTGTCGTGTCTTCCTTGTTCTTCACGCTGACCAAGAAGTTTGGCTGGTTTTGTTTGGTTTTTGTTTCTTTACTAAATCCCCTACCAATGAACTCGTTCAAGACCTATGAATTCCATAAGGAATCAACACAAAGCAAAAGAGCATACACCAGTGAGAATGAATGCTGCTGGAACTAAAACTAAAGCAAAACTAAACATACAAATCAATGTAGGGGAAGAGAGGAGAGAGAGAGGAGAGAGAGAGGATGAGAGAGATGAGTAGAGAGAGAGAGAGTGAGAGAGAGAGAGAGAGGGGAGGAAGAGATGAGAGGGAGAGAGAGAGAGAAATAAAGAGCTACCAAGAAATCGTGCCATCTCTTTGGCTTCATATTCTGAGAGCTTCACAATGATCCGGTTAAGAAGATGTGTCGGATATCCGGTTTCCAAGATGTGGCAGGATCAAGACTTGGGGCGGGGGGTTTGGGGTAAATAAGGGGGGGGGGGGGGGGGGGGGGCTGGCATCAGATTCCAGGAAGATATCGAAGAAAGGGGAGAGCACGCGCTAAAAAAAACCAGAAGCTTGAGGGGGGATGGGAGGAGGGGGGGGAGGGGAGATGGATCGAAAAGCATCAGCCAACGTGGTGAGATTGGAAGAAATGGTGAAAAAGGTGTGTAGTGTAATCAGTTTGAAAGCATAAAGGAAGGGAGACGTGGTGGACTGGGAATCAGAACATACAGCTAACAAATTCCTTTATGCCACTATATTCAACAACAGTCTCCCTTCCTGCATACATTGTGAACAGAGAACATTTTGAGAAAGAGAAGTAAGGGGGAACCAAAACAAAATCCTGGACACCCATAGAAATGGCTTCAACAAAGTCTTTGGGATGTTTGAACCAAGAAGAACTGACTCCAGAAAGGTTGGCAATGGAGGGGAAGGAGGGTGTTGAAAGCTGAGGTGGCGGTGTAAGGGGAGCTGCTAAGGGATGGAGAGGAGCCACTCAGGGCTTACAGAGGATGGGGAAGGAAGGGCCTCAGGCTGCAGCCTTGACTTCACACACCTCCTGGCCTAGGATGCCAGTGGCTTGATTTTAATCTCTTTTTATTCCTATTTACATTCTCACCACCTTTGTTTGGGTTGGGTGGGGGGTCTATACTTACTCAGCACCTCTACTACTCTGTTTTCTTTCCTTTCTGTCTTGGTTTCTTTTCCTCCCAACATTGTCTCCTCACCTTGTCCTGACCCAGTGGTTGCTGTGGTATTCATTCATCAGTTTTTGCTGCCCACCTCTCGTCACTCCTTGCTGTCCTCTGTGACTTAGCAAAAAAATCAGTGTGGACTTTTTGCCTGAAGGGACATTTTTACCATGTCTTATAGAACAGCCCTAGTCCATCTTAGGGGAAAGTTGGGCTGCCCCAAATGGTAATGTCTTATTTTGAGCTTCTTCCAACCCCTTCAGATATTTTTTTTCTGTATTATGATTTTTTTCTCGCTTTATCAATACTTTTTTCTCTCTCAGAGTGTTTGTGTAATTATAGCTAAAACAAACAAAACATTCAACAATCAAGGCATAAAAAACAAAACAAAAGAAAACAAAATGAAAAAAGAGCAAATACAAGACTAAAAATAACATGGAGTTTGGCTTAAAGGAAAATAAAACAAACAAAACCAAACACAAATGAAGCAAAGAATGAGCAAATGAAGCAGCCACAAAAACCCTGCCACCACTTTGGCTTCAAATTCTGAGAGCTTCCCCACCATCAGGGCTGAGAAGATGTATCGGATATCCGGTTTCCAAGATGTGCCTGGATCAACACTTGGGGAGGGGAGGGGAGGGGAGGGGGATGGACAGAGGGAGGTAGGGAGGAGGAGGAGGATCTTGATTCCTGAGAGATATCGAAGTAAGAAGAGAACACCACGCGCTAAAACCCAACAGCCCTAAAGGAAGCAAAAAAAGGGGATCGAAAAGCATCAGACTAAGAGTTTAGAATGGAAGAAAAAGTGATAGGGCTTGTACACACACACACACACACACACCACACACACACACACACACACACACACACACACACACACACACACACAACACACATATCTCATCCTTCCGATGAGACTTTAAACCGAGGCCCCGTGTGCGAACGCACGCAGAACATCTTGCGCACACGTTAAATCCTGTTCCGCTTTTCGTAAGAGTAGGCCATCGTGTGCCGGTGGGAACAGATGACAATATTTACAAAAACTGCATACACACGGGGAACGGGATGAAAAAAGCACATGATTGCTTATTCTGTTATCCTCGATATAAAAGAATAAAATAAAAAATAAATAAAAACACACACGCATGCACGCACGCACAAACACACACACACGCAGGCACACAGGCACGCGCGCAAAGAAATGGGGAGATGGGAATGGGAATGGTATTTGCAACCAGAAAATACCACTCCCCTTCCCAGTGCTATGATTATCTCCACACCAGCAGTCTCCTCTCCTCATAGAATGGAGAGGAGTTTTGAGAAATATAAAATGATGGGGAAAAAAACTGAGCATGACAGAAAAAGGGACTTCACGTAAGTCCTGGGATACTTTAACCAAGAAAGACTGGCCCCTAAAATGTGACAATGAGGCAGGGGTGGAGAGTGTTAAAAAAAAAGCTGAGGTGGCGGTGTAAGGGAGCTACTAAGGGATGGAGAGGAGCCACTCAGCGGCTTACAGAGGATGGGGAAGGAAGGGCCTCAGGCTGCAGCCCTGGCTTGATACACCTCCTGGCCTAGGACTATCAGTGGTTCTCTCTCCTCTGTCTCCTCTCCAGCCTTGTTTCTTATCTTCCCAAAGTTAGGTGGCTTTGTCCAGAAAACGGGGAATATATATGTATATATAGATAGATAGATAGATAGATAGATAGATAGATAGATAGATAGATAGATAGATAGATAGATAGATAGATAGATATAGATATAGATATATATAGATATATACATATACATACATATATAATTATATTGTATATTTTCTTTTTCTTCTTTTCATTTCTTCTTTCATTCTTCCTTTCTTTTTTCTGTCTTTCTTTTTCTTTTCTCTACCTCCTCCTCCTCCTCCTTCTTCTTCTTCTTCTTCTTCTTCTTTTTCTTCTTCTTCTTCTTCTTCTTCTTCTTCTTCTTCTTCTTCTTCTTCTTCTTCTTCTTTGTCATTGCCTTATCTGCATCTGACTTGTTTCCTGGCTAAAACCTCCAAATTCACATTTGGCGAAAATTTGTGCATGTCTATTTCTAATCCTACCATTAAAGTGCCATTATGATTATGCCCTAGAAGAAGGCCATCAAAGCCTTTTCTTACGTTTTGTACACTATCTTCAACTGCTGTGTGTACATTTTCAAAACCTAAACTCTTGACTATTAAATAAGGTCATGAAAGTGCTTCCCCTCCCCTTATATCAACTACTATCACACCACTCAGATCACATTGTTTCTAATATGATACAGCTTTTGACTCTTTAAAAAGAATGTTTTTCACTGCTAAAACACTCCCGGCTTGTGTGTGTATGTGGTGGGGGGGTAATTTTTGTGTTCATGTGTTTGTGTGTAATTATATGAGTATGTGTGTTCCCCAGTGTGTAAATGTGTTTTCGTGCATGTATATATCTTCTCTGTGTGTGCCTACGTGCGTGCGTGTGTGTGCATGTGTGTGTGTGTGTGCGTGCGTGCGTGTGTGCGTGCGTGCGTGCGTGTGTGTGTGCGTGCGTGCGTGCACGTGCACGTGAACTTTTACTTTTGTACTTATCAATGTAATCAATGAAGGCTTGATTATCCCTAACAAAAATTTGTGAAAGGGCCTCTCAAAGTTTTCTTTTATTTAACATTTTTATGTCTCTAGACTTTGGGGGAGTAAAAACGGTTTGTTTTATTTTTCTGTCTTTACATCAGTCTCCCTGTCTTGGCATCCTTTCTCTCTTTATCCTTTTTTTCGTGTTTTTTTTTCCATTCTGCACTTTGGATTTTCGATCATCTATTTTCTGGTATCAAAATTACTGCTACTCTCACTTGGTGTTCTTTTTTTCCATCAAATTTCATTGGTTACCTGACCTTATTAGTATTACTTGAAGGGAATCCCTTTCTCCCATTTTCACACTTCTCCTTTCAGTTTTGAGTCCCCCCCCCCCCTGCCTTTTTTCAACTTCACCATATAACAAGACAAAAGAAAAGCATAAAGGTATGATGCCATGAAAAGAAAAAACGCTGGAAGCAAGCTGCTCAAAGATTATGGAGAAAATACCTTACAACACCAATTTGGCTTCATAATACAAGAATACAGGGATTTGGCTGCAAAGGCACAACAGATGACTGCAATCCGAGGCAAACTCTGATCTGAGATTTCAGGGGGAGGGGGAGATAGCAGAAGACAGGTAAAAGAGTAAGGGTGGAGATGGTGAACAAACGAAATGGATTTTACAAGATCATGAAAGGAGAGATGGAGATTAAAAGAGAGAAGGGGGGGGGGAGATCAAATCAAATTCTTTTATTTCGAGGATAATGAATAAGCACTCGTGTGCTTTCTTACATCCAGTCCCCAAGAGAGAGAGAGAGAGAGAGAGAGAGAGGAGAGAGAGAGAGAGAGAGAGAGAGAGAGAGAGAGAGAGAGAGAGATTTTTTATTTGATTTTGATTTATTTATATCGATGATAATGGAATAAGCACTCTTGTGCTTTTTTACATCCAGTCCCCATGTACGTGTATGCAGTTTTGTAAATGTCATCTGTTCCGACGGCACACGATGACCTACTTTTACGAAAATCGGAACGGGATTTAACGTGTGGGCAAGATGTTCTGCATGTGTTCGCACACAGGGCCTCGGTTTAATCTCATCTGAAGGACAAGAGAGAGAGAGGAGAGAGAGGAGAGAGATGAGAGAGAGGAGAGAGAAGAGAGAGAGAGAGAGAGATGAAGAGGGAGAGAGAGAGAGAGAGAGAGAGAGAGAGGGGGTCATGGGAACGAAGCAGTACATATGATGTAGAATATGGAAGACCCAAGATCTGATGGAAAGGACAAAATTTGTGTGGCCATCCCCCCTACAATTACAGCCTCACCCTCCTCCTTTTACGTCAACCCTGATACCCCCTCCCACCTCAGGAAATGACAAAACACAAGAGGCAAATGAGCGCCAATTGTTGGACCAAAGTCCCAGGATACATAAGCTGGGGAAAATCGACCCCATATAGATGGCATCCTGACGGGAAGGAGGGCTGTTTTAAAGCTGAGGTGGCGGTGTAAGGGTGCTACCAAGAGAGGGAGAGGAGCCACTCAGCGGCTTACAGAGGATGGGGAAGGAAGGGCCTCAGGCTGCAACCTTGGCTTCATACACCTTTCAGGCTTCTGACTGCTATTTATTCCTGTTTTCTATTTTTATAGTGGGGGCGGGGTTAGCTAAGTGGTCAGAGTGCTGCTCTCCCCAAGTCAAGTTAAGCAGCCTCGAGCGTGGTTACCAGTGGGATGGGTGATGGTTTGCACACCTTGGCTTTAGTACAGTCACCCAATTTCACCCAGCTGTAAACAGCTACCCTCCCTCTTTAGGGTCAGGGAAGGTAAAGCAGTGAGGGAGAGGAGATGGGCGCCGCCCTCAACATGCTGGCCCTGGAGAAGCTGAGGTCTCTGATGCCTCACTTTCCTATGACTGCCTAGGTTATGGGACACCTTTCACTTACCTGTTTTGATAGTGTTCTTTTTGCATTGTTATTTCCATTATCACCTATATGTATTTGCTAGTTGTTCTCTCTTTGTTTGTTTGGAGGGGTTGTGGTGTGTGTTTTTCCCTCTGCAGATATGCTGTGTATAGTTATATTGTATGAATGATGAAGCCATTTGTGAATAACTTGATGATGGACCAGGGCAACTGTCCATGCTTGGTAGTGTGTGTGTGTGTGTGTGTGTGTGTGTGTGTGTGTGTGTGTGTGTGTGTGTGTGTGTGTGTGTGTGTGTGTGTGTGTGTGTGTGTGTGTGTGTGGTAAGTTTAATGTATACTTTTTGCTTTGTTATTTCTGGTCAAGAAAAAGCTAGGTTACAGTTCTTGGAGTACACTGTCATTTATTTAAAGAAGAAATCATTAATAGGCATTTTAAAAGTATCTTTGAAACAATCCCACAAATTGATACCAACCTTATGCAAACTTGAGTCTTTTTTGGGGGGATGGGGGGTAATCACATTTAAAAAGCAAATGGGATTGGCCTCTGTGATGTTTAAATGGCTTTCGTGTAATTGTTTCCAATTCAAATTGTGTGTTTTTAAATTCCTCAAATGCCACATTCATTTTAAAGACATAGCAGGTTTGAGACAATCATTTTTCTAAGCACAAATGCAAACTTTAGTCACCTTTTTCCTGTAACTGCCCATTGCAATTGAAGTTTCACAATGGTTTTGCGGCAATTTGGAGAAAATGATCATTGGATTTTTCTTTTTAGATGAAAAAGAGGTTTTTTCATGCAGCTAATTTTGTGACATGATTTTGTGAAGTAATCAGTTGAGAAAGAAATTGTCTGGTGGCTACAGAGAGCATTTCAAAAAGCATGAAAGGCAGGGGAGGGTGGAAAAGAAGAGAAGTAGTGGATGGTGATGGAGCTGAAGAAGCTCTGAAAAGCTTGTCAGAAGATCAGGGTGAAAGTGACTAGGGGATGGCAGAGGTGTGAAACGTTCTGGAAACAGTAGACTGTCTGCGTTCGTTGAATATGGAACTGGGAAAGTTTTATTCTTTCTTTCATTTCTTTTTTTTTCTTTCTTTTACACTTCGGAAAATGCTTTTTCTGTTCACTTTCTCCTCATTACAATTCTTAGTACCATTAATACCGGCACTGTCTCTGCCTGTCTTCTTGGCATCAATGATCAGCTGGCTTGTCAACATCATTGGTTATATTTGCCTGTTGGGGAGGGGGGGTGCCCGGGCTGGAGCTCCAGTGCTCACCATGAGTGAGATTTTCGGCATGCATCTATTCTTTCCCATCATTAACGTAGCCGCATTCTGGTTTCAGGCATGGTGTCTAAACATAACACCATTGTGCATGCGTTTCGGGGAACTTTTTGGTTGGTTGGTTGGTTGGGGGGGTTTCTTCAGATTTTTTCATTCCCCGTACTCAGTGATTTATACTTCTGAAAGACGAAACTGGGTTGATGTATGCGCAAGATAATCTGCATGCATTTGCACATGAAACTTCAATTTATAGTCTCATCCGAAGGAATTATCGGGAGAGTGTGGTCAGTACCGATGTTAACTCCAGGGGCAAAACCTCTTTGAATGGGGTGCCTCAGTGGTGGCTCGATCCTGGGCCGTTATCTCCCGTCAGATAACGAGCACACTACTCGGCCAGTACCCCTCCCCGCCCCCTTCCCTCATCAAGGGCCTAGTCGTGAGTGTTCTTAATTTGTTTTATTCTATTTTTGTCATGTAACTTTTTTCTTTACTTTGTGTTCCCTGTGATTTTTGTTCCCATTTTTCTCTCCGGAAAAGAAGGGGGAAGTTGTAGAGTAAAATGCAAAACAAATTGGCAGAAGAAAACTGAACAGAAATTAAATAGAGAAACATCAGGGCACCAGTTTGGCTGTATAATCGTACAGCACATACATCTGGAACCAAAGATAATTGGTGAATATCCACATTCCAAGCTGCACCATCAGGAATCATGGTACCCCGTGGGATTGGGGAGAAATCTCATAAAAGACAGCAGTGGGAACTTCAAGTCTTCAAGAAGACTAGGAGAAAATGAGGAACAAGTACTATACTGTTGTTGAGTGTGAGACTTTTTAAATTCAAGGGACTAGTGATAAACATTAGAGGATGCTGAATAAAAAAGAAATGGAAAAAAGAGACATGAAACCCCCAAATTTTGTCTGTCTGTTCCTCAGCAAGAGCTCCGAATTTTACCTATGGTGAGATTTCTTTGTGAATGTAACCGTTTTAAAATTTTGGGCCACCATTAAGGTAGCCGCATTTTGATTTCAGGGGTGATGTCTGAACACGACACTGTTGTGCGTGCGGTTTTTTATATTACTTTTTTGTTATCAGTTCTTTCCTGTATGAATGACGAATTCTTCTTGAAGGCAGAATAGGTATTGACATGTGTGCAAGATATTCTGCGTGCATTCGCACACAGAACCTTGGTTTGTAGTCTCATCCAAAGAACTTTCGGGAGAGTGGACTCCACACTTATGTTAAATTCGGGGGGTAAATTTCCTAGATCGGGTGCCTTTGTGGTGGCTCGAACCCAGGCTCAATCTTAAGCCACTCAGTAGCGAGCCAAGCATTCTGTTCACAAGGCCATCTCTCCCTCGCCCCCCTCCCCTGTCCTTAAAAAGTATTTCAACCATCTTTCACTGTCATTATCACTCCCCTTGACTCACCATTTCCTCCCAACCTCTGGGAAACGTGAAAGCTCCAAATGGACTATCAACGACTAAACCAAAGTCCTGGGATACTAAAGCCAGGAAAAATCGACCCCCATAACGCAGCAATGATACAGGAGTAACGGATGTTTTAAAACCTGACGTGGCGGTGTAACGGTGCTACTAAGAGAAGAGGAGCCACTAAGCGGCTTACAGAGGATGGGGAAGGAAGGGCCTCGGGCTCTGTAGCCCTGGCTTTACACCTCCTGGCCTCGTACTGTTATTGACTCTGATTTCTTTGCTTCTTTCTTCTCTTTTTCTTTCTTTTGTCGTACCTTTTCTTAAAGGTTTTTTTTTTGTTCTCTGTTTCTTCCACTTTTTGTTTGGCTGTTTGTGTTATACAGCTGATGATTTTAGAGGGTAATGAAGAATATTGAAAGACTATTTATGCCTGTAGTCGAAATGTGGCTGCCTTACTGGTTGGCCAAAATGCTTGCACACACAAAAATCTCACCATTGGTCAATCTTTGTGCCCTGGCCAAGGAATGAAAAAAGTACACAAAATAATGACAAACTGTGTATATGAATACATTTTTTTCCATTTTGTTTATTTAAAACTGAAATACACTGTATATTTTGCTATGATATAAAAAAATTAAAGATGCATCAGCAAAAAATGGTGTAAGACAAGGACTCAATTTTGTAAATGAGCTACCCAAAGATTAGTCCAGAAAAATACATGTCCTGTTAAACACGATAGCTTTTTTCCCTATTCTTTAGCTGGAGCTCTGAGGTTCACCTATGGAGAGATGTTTTGCATAAGCAACTGCTTTTGCCTCTCTCTCTCTCTCTCTCTCTCTCTCTCTCTCTCTCTCTCTCTCTCTCTCTCTCTCTCTCTCTCTCTCTCTCTCTCTCTCTCTCTCTCTCTCTCTCTCTCCTTTCGGGGGAGTGGAGTCACTACTGATGTTAACTCCAGGGGAATATTTCCTCTGAACAGGCCTCTCGAGGGTGGTTCAAACCCGAGCCGTCAAATCGCGAGCAGAATACTCTAACCACTAACCTAACTGCCACCCCCCCCCCCCCTCCCAAACCACAGCATTTTAGAAACATCATTGACAGGCATACTGGAAGAACAACTGTTAGTCCTAAAGGAGCAGGGGGGGGGGGGCCGCAGAGTGTAAGGGTGAAAAGAGATATTTCAGAAGGTAATCAGCATAAAGGAAGGGAAACTATCGGCAGAGATGGGAGGTAAGTAGAGCATTAGGCTCTGTACAGTCTGTGACTTTCCCCACTATTTCGTAAAGTCGATGAGATAGGCCAGACGTCTTGTTGGCCACAAATGCGTGTGTATGTATGTATGTATGTATGTATGTATGTATGTATGTATGTATGTATGTATGTATGTATGTATGTATGTATGTATGTATGTATGTATGTATGTATGTATGTATGTATGTATGTATGTATGTATGTATGTATGTATGTATGTATGTATGTATGTATGTATGTATGTATGTATGTATGTATGTATGTATGTATGTATGTATGTATGTATGTATGTATGTATGTATGTATGTATGTATGTATGTATGTATGTATGTATGTATGTAAGTTTTCGTGCTTCACACGCGCCTGCACGCTTGCATGCGGATACACGCACACTTACACACATGCACATGAGCACACATGGATGTGCGTGCACACATTCTCTCTCTCTGTTTCTCTGTCTCTGTCTGTCTGTCTGTCTGTCTGTCTGTCTGTCTGTCTGTCTGTCTGTCTGTCTGTCTGTCTGTCTGTCTGTCTGTCTGTCTGTCTGTCTGTCTGTCTTCTCTCTCTCTCTCTCTCTCTCTCTCTCTCTCTCTCTCTCTCTCTCTCTCTCTCTCTCTCTCTCTCTCTCATGCACACATACACACACACCCTTTGTACAGATCTGTGTCCTAGTCAGTGTAAGAGGCTAGAGCTAAAGGAAATACAGCCAGTAATGCACTCTCCTTTTCAAACTGGTGATTCAGAAAAAAGGGGGGATGTTGCAGGATGGCCTAGTGGTTAGAGTGATGCCCTCATGATCTGACTGTTTGGGATTGAGCCACTGCCAGGACACCCATTCGAGGGGATTTCCCGCCTGGAGTTAATTAACATCAGTACTGACTCTTCTTCTTCTTCTTCTTCTTCTACTTCTTCTTCTTCTTCTTCTTCTTCTTCTTCTTCTTCTTCTTCTTCTTCTTCTTTCTTCTTCTTCTTCTTCTTCTTCTTCTTCTTCGAACACTCAGACAACAACTACGCCTACTGTTATCTGTCACATGGACGAAACTGTGTTGCGCTGCCGTTAAGCGCCTGACAATTTAGGCCCAGCAGATCCGACTTCGGCATGGGAAAGAACTGTTATATTTGAAATCTTTCTGGAAAAAGGCAGGAGAATGGACAAAGAAGACAGAAAATAGACAAGCAGAAGGTGACAGGAAAAAAGGGACAGGGCAAAAACAAAGATAAGGAAAGAAAAGAGGAAATTCCAAGCAGAGAATTTCCAGGTGGGAATGCTGTTCATATTGACAGGTCCCCGGCATCCCCACGGGGGAGTACTGACTCTACTCCTCACAAAGTCCTTTGATGAGACTTTAAGCCGATGCCTCCTGTGCGAATGCACACAGAACACCTTTACACATGGCGATTGGTGCTAGTAAGAAGATATCACAAAAAATACACTTAAAAAATCTGGATGCTGACCGATGTTGTGTTTAGGCATCAACCCCGAAGTGTAGAAAATGGCTACCTTAATTATGGGCAAAAGTGGTCACATACTCAAAAACTCTCACCATTGATGAACCTCGGAGCTCGAAAGGGGGAACGAAAACAAATAAAGCCCTTGTAGTTCAGATGGACTGTTTAAACCTTTTCGGTTGGACCTGTCAGTGTCCAATGCAAATGCTGCCACACAAATGTTTGATAGGTTAAAGATGTAAAGACCACTACAGGTCCTGAGGTTTTACTCACATGCACACCACACAAACATTAGTTTTAAGATTAGCGTTGATTGGCTGGAGCATGCGACCCGTCTGTTTGAGAAAGATCATGACTTTTCCGAACTGTCAGTTTGAATCTGACACCGCACGGCGCTGGAGACATGGATAGGTTTACCGCCTATGTAGACAGTCTCTATTTTGCCCTGACCATCTCAGCCATGCGCATCATTAGGTTCGTCTGTCACCCGCTTAATATTTCTCCTGAGCTGTTCCCCCTGCAAGTCTACTGGATGGTGCTGTGAAGCCAGGTTTTCTATGTCGCTACTGCTTCTTTTCCCCTTCACCTATCCCGTAGTCCTGAAGACTGTGGGGGCACCACTGGAGATTTTGCAACCAGCTTCCTGCATTTCCCGCGGTTGTCTGCTTTTCATAGCAAATCAGTCCACCCAAGGCCGGTCCACTCTGATGTTGTCTTCCCAACGTTTTCTCTGTCTGCCTCTTCCTCTCCCTCCTTGTACTGTTTCTTGTAGGACAGTCTTAGCCAGTCCAGATGTATGTGTGTGACATGCCCGTATCACTCTAGTTTGCCTTTTTTCACTGAAGTCAGGAGCTCTTCGTCGCTCTACTGCTAGCTAAACGCTAATCACCTTTTGGACATGTGACTGTCTCATTCACCTGGTGTTGAAGAGCAGGCCAGGTGTGGCCCTTGGTGTGGACAGCACGGGTAGACCAAGCATACCTTCAGATGTTGCGTGCCGATGATGGTTTAGGAGAAAGCAGGTAGAGCCAGAGTATCACATTGTTAAGATGAAAGAAAGAGGGTCCTTTGACACAGTGATGTTAAGGAATCCACCGCCTGTCTTCCCATGTGTCAGTCGCCTGTCTTTGTCTGGGTCTCTTTAATGGATCAGTTTTGAACGTACTGGCGCTCCCTTTAAAAAAACTGCATTGTATCCATTATTGTCATTGGCAAAAAATGAGTCGTCTGAATCTTCTCCCCCTTGCTGTCAGGTTTCCTAGATGAATCTCTCACACATGCTGTCCCCTTTGCTGTTTGTTATTTCATTTTGTTTGATAAATCCTCTCTCAACGCCCCCCTCCACCCCCCCCACTCCTCCCTATCCACTTCCATCCCGACCGCTGTCCCTCTGTATTTAATTTCATTTTTTTCTCCCCCATTTTTTTAATTTATTTATTTCTGTATTTGTTCAATTACTTCATTTGCTTTACTTTTTCGTTTTCACCTATCTGTATTCAACTTACTCTATTTCCACGGTTTTGCTAGGCCGATGATTTTTAGTCATTCAATTATGTTTTTTTGTTAACGTTTATCATTTATTTTTTTAAACTGATTTGGATCGTTGTTTTTGTTTCACTTAAGCTAGTTTTCAAACGCTCTGCTCTTGGCAGTGCGAGAAAAACTTATTTGTGAATTAATAGGATCGTCAGGCAGAAGTAGGTCCTTCTTTCACAGTGGCACAAAAAAAGTTGGCATTTAAGTCCATCAAGACTGCATTTGTTTTAAAATTGCAGCAAAACGATTAAAGTCTTTGAATGAGGAAGCTCATTTTAGTTAGCATAAATTCATAATAAAAAGATAATGCTTTACTTTGTTTTGTCGTGCAAGTTGATTTGTCTTTAAAGCGAAATGGAAAAAACAAACAAATGAAGTTGATGTGGAGTTATAGTTTAAGTCATTTGGAGATCAAAGAGGTGGATCCCATAAAATAAACATGTTTTCGTTCTTCAAAAATACTTCCACAAGCATGTCCTAGATTCAAGGCACTAGTTTTGAATCAGTCCACCTTTTGGTTGTTATTTCTTTCTCACTGTTAGATTGCTTTTTCAGTGTTTTTATTATGTGTGTTTGTAGACTTTTGTTTCTTGTTTGTTTTCTGTTCTACTATGTTTGTTTTTGTCGTTTTTAGTAATAATCAGAGATCAGCCAAATGTGCTTTTCAATTCAAACAGATAAAGGTTTTTTTCTAGCTTCTCATGAGAGGATGTAATGCAACCCTTGAACGGATCACAGGTGCACACAAGCACACGTGCGCACACACATGCGCGTACGCTTTTCTCTCTCTCTCTCTCTCTCTCTCTCTCTCTCTCTCTCTCTCTCTCTCTCTCTCTCTCTCTCTCTCTCTCTCTCTCTCTCTCTCTCTCTCTCTCTCTCTCTCTCTCGCGCGCGCGCGCACACACACACACACACACACACACACACACACACACACACACACACACACACACACACACACACACACACACACATACACACACACATACACACGCACACACATACACACGCACACACATACACACACACGTGGGCCCAGGCAGACATAGGCTCAGAAACTCGAATGTTTGCACGCATACACCAGTGCACTTGTTCAAGTCTTGTGAACATTATTTTCACACACACACACACACACACACACACACACACACACACACACACACACACACACACACTCACACACACACACACACACACACACACACACACACACACACACACACACACACACACACACACACACATACACACACAAACACGTACACACACACGCGCGCACACACTTCTGTGCTTTCACACCCAGAAGATGATAATAATAATAATGAGGAGTAGAAGGATGGTGATGAACATGTAGGTAGACAGAGCCAAGTCATCCAATCAGATCATGCTCAACCCTCCTTTCTATGCAGAGGCAGAGACCTTTATGAACTGCATTTGTAGGATGACCACCACCATCTCAAAAGAAAAGACCAGGTCATCATTCTAAGACTCCACACTGGGCACAACAGGCTAAATCACAGCATGTCCACAAACCTGAAATTCGTTCCTTCTTCCCTGTGTACCTGTGGTAAAGAAAACCAGACTGGCGAGCACACCATCAAAGATGCACACTATTCAGTGACCTCAGGAAGATTGTGTGGCCAATGGAGGTAAGCCTGCAAACCAAGCTGTACGGTCCACGAGAGGAACTGGAAAGGACATGCCATTGTTTTTCCGACTCAGCTGATGGTGTAAAGCGAACAAGAGGAGGAAGAAGACTGGGAGGTGAATGGGAGGGCGAAGAGTTGAATACCTAAAAAGACACTGAGAAGACAACACATTGTACATACAGGAGATAAGCACAGACTGAAGGAAGAGGGAGAGAAAAAAACACCCTAGGAAGACATCAGAATCACTGGCGGTCAGAAGCCTGGAGGTGTGTGAAGCCAAGGCTGCAGCCTGAGGCCCTTCCTTCCCCATCCTCTGTAAGCCGCTGAGTGGCTCCTCTCCATCCCTCAGTAGCTCCCTTACACCGCCATGTCGGGTTTTAAACACCATTAACTCCTGTCTCCTTGCTGCGTTATGGGGGTGTCGATTTTTCCTGGCTTGAATATCCCAGGACTTGGCTACAGCCTCTTTATTGCTCATTTTCTCATTCACCATCGGCCATTTTTGTTTGTTGGAGAGGAAGGTGGGAGAAGAGGGTAAAGGAGAGGGGGGTCTATGGAAATGGGGAATGTGGGGGGGGGGGGGTTCGTCTGTGGAAATGGGGAATAGGAGATGATTGGTTAGGCTTTCCCGTTTCATCAGTTTGTCTTTTTTTATTTATTCTGTTCTGTCTGTCTGTCTGTCTGTCTGTCTGTCTGTCTGTCTGTCTGTCTGTCTGTCTGTCTGTCTGTCTGTCTGTCTGTCTCTCTCTCTCTCTCTCTCTCTCTCTCTCTCTCTCTCCTCTCTCTCTCCATCCCTCCCTCTCTCTCTCTCTTTCTCTCCATCTCTTGCTCTTTCTCTTCCCTCCCTCCTGGCCCCCTCCCCTTCTGCTGTTTATCTGGTAACTGAAGGCCATTTGCCTTGCAAAGCAAAAAAGGAGGAAATCATCCTGGTCTCTCCTTCCCCTTCCCCCCTCCCCCTTTAGACCTTTTTTGTAATACCAAACAATGAAATTAAATCTTTGTTTGAACATTTTGTCACACAACTCTGACAAACAAAGAAACACAGACGCGAACAAACTATAAAAAAGAAAGAAACAAAGAAAGAAAAGGGGCCATGAAATGCATTTACAGCAACTCTATGGCATTTTGAATGGTCTTCCCTTTATGAAAAAACAAAAATGTTCAACGTGTGTTCTGAATTGGGAGAAATCTCTTTGATGTCACAAATTACCTTCACTGTACCTGTATTTGCTGTCCTCTCTTCTTTCTTGCAAACGATTCTCCTAAAGACAAGACTGCATAATAATGAGTATTTCTCAACACAGAGCTCATATTTTGGGTTCTATGCCTTCGGTTGTTTTGTTGTTGTTGTTTTTAACTTATCTGGCTGAACTTTGTTTGAAATAAATCAGGTATGGTGATTCTTTTCTTAACTGAAGAAGAAGTTGGGGGAGACACCGTTCTTTATCAAATCTTAATAGGAGATGGTTTGTTTGTTGTTGTTTTTTTAGAAGAGACTGGGAGAGTTGGGAGATAGTTACCTGATATTTATGGAAGATGGAAAAAGTTTTATGAAATAGTTGTCTAACATTGGTATTAAACTACTAAAATGCACATGCGCACGTATACACACACACACTTTATATATATATATATATATATATATATATATATATATATATATTATATATATATATATATATATATATATATATATGTATGTGTGTGTGTGTGTGTGTGTGTGTGTGTTGTGTGTGTGTGTGTGTGTGTGTGTGTGTGTGACGGGATAGCTCTTGCTTTCCCCAATCTAAGGCAAAGCAGCATCGAGCGTGGTTACCAATTGGATGGGTGACGGTTTAGCGCGCCTTGGCTTCAATACAGTCCCCCAGTTCGCCCATTTGTAAATAGGTACCTGCCCTCTGTAAGGACAGGGACGGTAAAGCAGTTAGGGAGAAGAGATGGGCGCCGCCGTCAATATGCTGGCCCCCTAGAGAAGCTGAGGTCTCTGATGCCTTGCGCCCCTACGACCACTTAGCTTATGGGACACCTTGACCTGATATATGTCACTTGTGTGTGCACAGATGCAATTGCAGATCACCCTGTTATGCACACAGAAACACACATGCATGCGTTCGCGCGCGCGCACACACACACATACACACACACGCACACTTTGATACTGACGAAAAAAAGGGAACATTATTTTAAAGCAAGCTAAAACGGATAATATTGCACAGAAATCTTAGTGTGAAAGCGTTTAATGTCATAGAGAACAGGATAGTGGGAAGGGTGGATTGCATTTTTAAGGTTCAGGGCTGAAATTATAGATTTAAAAACAGGTTATAGATGTAAAAAGATACTGCACAAAATGTTTTAAAAAATCATACATTGATAACGAAATTTTCTACTGGTTTCTTTGTCAGTTTTTGTTTTTCTTATATGAATTTGTTGCTATCCTCATTGACCTTTCAACAACCATTGTTTTTTAATTCAATAAAACAGCACAAAAATTATCAACACCACCAGCAGTAGCAGCAGCAGCAACAACAACAACGACACAAAAGAGCAACAACAGCATTGACGATTTGTATTACTGCAACATCTAGTTTAGTTGAACTTTATTTGTGAAAACACCCACTGCGAGAAAGGTATACCTACTTTCGACATGATTAAATGACAGGTGGTTGTGTTTTTTTTCAAGTGTTACTATAACATGTTTTATATTTCAATACTGTGTGTGTCTTTAATAGTCGAGTTATTTCAACTGTTGATAATTAGGTGAAATCCTCTTGGAAAAGGGATTATAATCGTAACATGCTTTAACTAAATTTGCTCATAACTTAATTAATCGGGTATGCAGAGGGGAGAAAAGAGAGCAGTTAAAAATCAGACCTTATTAAGAGGAACTAGGTTTCTGAGGTGGATAGGACAACAGAGCTGTGAGTGGGTACCTGCCCTCTTTAGGCTCAGGGAAGGTAAAGGAGCAAGGAAGAGGAGATTGTGGGTGCCACCCTCAACATGCTGGCCCCTAGAGAAACTGAGGTCTCTGAGGCCTTGCTCCCCTACGACCACATAGCTTATGGGACACCTTTACGGTTACCTTTTAGGACAACAAACATTTGATTCTTGGGTCAAGTTCCACTTGTGGCAGGTAGTCGGAAAAAAACTCTTTTTAAAGACAACATTTTTGTGGACTGTACCGCCACCCCCACCACCACCCTTTTTTTAAAAGTCTTCTCCGACGTTGAACCAATCATGACTGTAAATCTTCCAACAGATGGAAAGGCACTAGAATGGAAACGGGAGTGCCATTCACTTTGCAACCGGAATTAAGACCCTCTCTCTCTCTCTCTCTCTCTCTCTCTCTCCTATCTCTCTCTCTCTCTCTCTCTCTCTCTCTCTCTCTCTCTCTCTCTCTCTCTCTCTCTCCTCTCTCTCTCTCTCCCCCCCCCTTCCCCCTTCCCCCCTTTCTCTGTCTATCTTTTGGTAGAACAGCAAAAGACGATCTGTCTTCAAAGATCGACTCAAAAAGGACAGGAAAAAAACAAACAAAAAAACGCAAAGAAACTAGCTAAAAATTAGGATAGAAACAGTAGAACCCAAACTGAAATGCAAATACAAGAATGTAAGGTACAAAGAAACAAAATGAAACAGAATAAGATAACAGAAAATAAAACCACAAAAAGTTTAGGTCCATGAAGCAGAGTTATAACAACTTTTCGACATATGTTTGAGAACAAAATTAGCTTTTGTACAGTGAATTGCATGGATGTAGAAATTACCTTCAGTGAAAGTACATTGTTTTGTTTCTTTTTCTTCAATCTTTCTCACGGTTCAAGTTAGGTGAGACATAGTTCCTTGTAAACAGACTCAGATTTTTGTTTTGATTTGCTTTTTTGTGTGCTTTATTTCAATAAGGTTGGGGGGTGGGGGCGGTTCTTGCAGCAGAGATAATTATGTTCTATATTGAAGTCTGAGCATGTCCCATTTAAGTGTAATAGTCCTCTTTGAACATTAAAAACAAAACATTTGCATGAATCTATACGGGAAACACTTTTAGGATGATACGAGAAATCATTTGTGAAAATATCAACTGTTGTATATTTACACGCGCACACACACGCTCACACGCACCTACGCACGTGCACACACACACACACACGCACGCATGCACGTACGCACACACGCATGCAGAGATATAGACAACAGACATATACAGATAGAAACATTGACAGATATATACAGACAGACAGACAGATATGAAACATTACACTCTGGGTTGAAGTATTCCAAGATTTGATGGAAGAAGAGGCGAAAGAGAAGGTAGACATTCTTTTTACCTTTTCCTCTGTAAGATAAAGCCAGTAAATCATGAAAAGATAAAATGATGCCAAGAGAGAGAGAGAGAGAGAGAGAGAGAGAGAGAGAGAGAGAGAGAGAGAGAGAGAGAGAGAGAGAGAGAGAGAGAGAAAAACAGGAGTAAGTTGACTCAGAACCACTGATAGTCCTAGACCAGGAGGTGTATCAAGCCAGGGCTGCAGCCTGAGGCCCTTCCTTCCCCATCCTCTGTAAGCCGCTGAGTGGCTCCTCTCCATCCCTTAGCACTGACAGACTTCATAAAACTAGATAGATAGATAGATAGATAGATAGATAGATAGATAGATAGATAGATAGATAGATAGATAGATAGATAGATAGATAGATAGATAGATAGATAGATAGATAGATAGATAGATAGATGATGGATGGATGGATGGATGGATGGATGGATGGATGGATAGGTGGGTGGGTGGGTTGATGGCCATGGATGGATAGACCGACGGAGGGACAGACGTACATACAGACAGACAGACAGATCCATCCATACACACCTTCATACATAGTAGCACTGTTACAGGGCCACTACTGTTTTCAACACCCTCTGTTCCCGTCTGATTGCCACCTGTTGGGGTCCTTTTTTTTTGGGGGGGGGGGGGACTGAAGTCTCTTGGAACTTTGGCCCACCTCTTTATAGCTTCACCAGCCCCCACCGCCCCACCCCTGTTCACCAGCTGTCTTTCATATTTTTTTAATATGCAGCAAATATGGGCAGAAATGAGAAAGGGGATTGTGGTTAATGGCGGTGCAAAAGGGTAGTGATGGTTCTTGCACCCTAATTTATCAGCTTTTTCCCCGAACTTTCATATTTGCTTTATCCCTGTATCTTTTATAAACAGAATTTGGTTTCTTTAATAATACTTTTTAAAGCCTTTTTTGCTTCCTTCAAGTGCAAGTTTTACTCTCATTCTCACCTTCTTCCCTGTCCTGAGTATGTCTGCGTTTTGTTTGTTTCATGCTTATTTATTAATCTATTTATTCTTTCATTTCGATGATAATGGAATAAGTATTCGCGTGCTTTTTTACTTTCAGTGCCCGTGTGTATGCAGTTTTGTAAATATTGTCATCTGTTCCCACCGGCACACAATGGCCTACTCTTACAAAAAGCGGAACAGGGTTTAAAGTGTGCGCAAGATGTTCTGCGTGCGTTCGCACACGGGGCCATCCAAAGGACTTTTGGGGAGAGTGGAGTCAGCACTAATGTTAACTCCAGTGGAAAAAAACCCTCTCGAACGGGATTCGAACCCGGGTCATCAAAGTGCGAGCGCAATGTTCTAACCACTTTGCTGTCCCATCCCTAGTTTCTTCTATTTTCTCCTCTTCTTCTTCTTTTTCTTCTTCTTTTTTTCTTCATCTTCCTTTTCTCTTTCTTTCTCGTCTTCCTGCACCTCCTCCTTCTCTTCCTTTTTTTCTTTGTCTTCTTCTTTCTCCTATTTTTTTTTCTCTTCTTCTTTTTCCTCTTTTTTTGCCTTCTTCTTTTCCTTCTCTGTCTGTTGGCCTCTTTTCCTCCCTCCTTCTTTCTGGCTCTCTCTCCCTCTCCTTCGCCCCCCCCCCCTCTCTCTCTCTCTCTCTCTCTCTCTCTCTCTCTCTCTCTCTCTCTCTCTCTCTCTCTCTCTCTCTCTCTTTCTTTCTTCAAGCCCCCTCCCCAACTCATGTTGAACTTTGTTGCAAAAGCCATTAACCAGACATTCAGAAAAAAATCAGTTGATTTTTGCTTTTGTTTTTCCTCAAACTAGTTTTAAAAAATCCAAGAGTGAAATGGAATTTTCCTAAAAAGAAAAAAAATCGCATGGAAATTCTTATAGAAACAGCAAGAAAAGAAATAAAGATATCTGCAAATAAAACAGCACAACAATAAAACTGATGAGGAAAAAAAGAAGAAACCAGATTAATAGAAAGGAAAAGCTGGCCGACCATAAACCCATTTATAACAATTGCTGTACATATTTTTGAGAGCAGAATCATTATTGTTCAGTTCAAATGAAATAAAACTCTTTTGATGTCGAAATTGTTTTCCGTAGAAGTCTGCATTTGGTTGTTGGGTTTTTTCTTTTACTCCAGTTTTTCTCAAAGTAAAAAGTACTAATTTGTTATTGGTGAACTGAAAATCAGATTTTTCGATTTTTAATTGTTTTTTTTTTATTCATCATGCAGAACTTCTGATAAAATGTGGAGTATTGTGATCCTCTATGAACACTAAGAACAAAAACTGTACATGACTTTAAAAGGGAGGCTTTTTTCCACAATACAGGGAAGAATCAGTTATCTAGCATACTGTTGATTACCTGCACTTCTTTTCCTCCACAATAGTTTCTCAATTATTTGATTAGTCTTGTGGGTAAAAGCATGCTTCTGAGATCCAAGTAGAGGCTATTTTTCTTCAGGCTCCATTGTGTCTGTCAGCACTTACAGCTCCTGACAATGTCTGGGTTATCATCATCTAGCCTCTGGGTCTTTGGCTGGGTTCTCCCTTGTATCCTTTTTTGAAAGGATTCCTGAACATATGGCTAAACATCTAACAGTTGTTTTGGTTTTCTTTTCTAGTGTTTTTTTTACATTTATTTTGAAAATATTTTCCTCCTCTGTCAATTTTCATCTTCTGATGGCACGTTTGTGGGGTCACAAGAATACCTTTTTCTTCTGGGGAATGTGATAACCTCTTCTAAACGAGCAGGGAAAGTGTGTGCCTGTAAGGCACAACAGAGGGTGGGGTTCCAGTCTGTTGGGACTTGTAAACAGTGCTCAGCCAGGCACTGACACTGTCAGCTCCTGTCAAAAGCTTGGTCCTTACCCAGTAAGACCTCCACCGCTTTTTAAAAATGATTTTATCATCTAGTCATTTTTTTGTAATCTTTCATTGAAAAGGATAGTGAAACAGTAATCATAATGGGTATAAAATAATATCCCAGAACTTGGTAGAGGAATACATGTGCATACTTGGTCACCTGCTCTGTCCTGTGTTCAAACCGGCAGATTCTGATCAGATGAACGATGCTGAAGAGGAAAAATCAGAATAACAGAAACAGAATCACTAGCAGTCCTAGGCCAGGAGGTGTATCAAGCCAAAATTGCAGCCTGAGGCCCTTCCTTCCCCATCCTCTGTAAGCCCTGAGTGGCTCCTCTCCATCCCTTAGCAGCTCCCTTACACCGCCACCTCAGCTTTCAACACCCCTCCTTCCCCTCTCATTGCAGTGTGTGGCAGTCCTTGTTTTGTTTGTTTGTGCTTTTTTTTTTGGGGGGGGGGTCTGTTTTTTCTTTTTTTTTCCCTTTTTTTCTCTTTACTTAAGTCCTCTAAATTTTGGTCTATACTTTGTCCTGTTTTTTTTTCCCTTCTCCTTTTTTTTTATTTTTTATTTTAGAAAAAGAGGAATCTTAGGTGGGGGGTGATAAATGGTTGCAAAGAAATTACGGTTATGGCACCAATTTTTTTTTCTTCCTCCACATTTGCTTTATCCCCGCATTTTTGGTTTCCAAGTCTTATCTTTTGATGATTCTTGTAAACCCATTTTTGGTTTATTCCTGGGAAAGTTTGTTTATATTCTCTGTCTCTCTCTCTCTCTCTCTGTCTCTCTCTCTCTCTGTCTGACTGTCTCTCTCTCTCTCTCTCTCTCTGTATGTGTGTGTGTGTGTGTGTCTCTCTCTTTCTTTCTTCTCTCTCCTTCTCCTCCTCTCCCCTGTTTTAATAGCTTCTTCCCTTTCTTTTTACTTTCACTCTAAACCTCTCCCCCTCTGTCTAGTATCTTGCTTAATCCCTGGAACTTCTTGGAATGTGGACGTCTGTCATATTTGTGGTCAGGTCCCTGAGCTCTTGAGATACCTGAAGCCAGACTGGAGTCATGATGCTTTTGCTGTAATCTCTGTTCAACATCCTTCCTTCTGCAAATGTTAACTTATTTGGATGTTGGATTTTTTTTGTGTGTGTATAGTGGGGGCCATTTTTTTCTCTGGCTTCTGAGAGGGAAAAGATCATGGAATAAGTCGGGAAATCATAGAAAAACATGAGAAGAAAGTGGGGAAAAAAGGATTCCATTCAACTGCTATAGTCACCAGACAAGCTGACCCCATGATATCTGTGCAAGAAGAGGAGATAATGGTTGTGGCACTGATAACTGCTAAAAGAACAAATTGTTGTAGTTTTTAAAAAAAATGGACATGCTTATGCCATTGGCTTGTTGATTTCATGTGAATGTGCATCATGGTGATGGATTTTTTTTCCTGAATGAACATCTTTTACTCAAATGAAGGAAAGGAAAAGGAAAGATAGGGAGACCGCGAAGAAATCAGTAAAAAGAAATATGCAGACAAATCAAGCAAGACTGAATTTTGAGAAAAAGTTGATAATCGAAAACCATTACATTCAAGTATATTACCCTAATAGTGGGCAAAAATGATTGCTTAGAACAAAAATATCACAATTAATGAACTTCAGAGCTGTAAAAGGAACAAAATGAAAAAAAAATTCGATTTGTCTGTTAGAGAAGCTAAGCTAAAAACAAAACAAAACACTGAGTAGAATACTTTTCTCTTTCTCTGCTTCTCTCATCTTACTAATCCATCTTCCACTGCGTCATCTCTCTCTCTCTCTCTCTCTCTCTCTCTCTCTCTCTCTCTCTCTCTCTCTCTCTCTCTCTCTCTCTCCTCTCTCTCTTCTCTCTCTCTCTCTCTCTTCTCTCCTCTCTCCTCTCTCTCTCTCTCTCTCTCTCTCTCTCTCTCTCTCTCTCTCCCTTATCTGAGTTATTTGCTTCCCTTCCCCCCAACAAAGCAGTTTATTTACTTTTTAAGTCTTTCAGACACCAAAACAACCAAATAGAATCTTTTGTTATACAGTTTTGTCAAGGTAATCTTTAATAAGCAACATAGAGACAAAGATAAAAACATAGAAGCAAGAAAAAAACAGACATGAAACAGATTCCAGAATATTGATGTTACATTCAGAGGGCAAAAACAGTGATTGTTAGCTTTAAAAACAAGAAGAATGAATAAACATTATTTTGGTGCACAGAATATCCACAATATCAAAGTCGAATGGGTTTTTTGTTGTTGTTGAATTAGAGGTCTATTACCCAATGGACAAGATCAAACATTAGTTTATGAACATTAGACAAAGACATTATTTTTTCCTCATGAAGAGCTGGACCTTTATGATGTAAGCACGATAATCTTATGGTAAGAAGTCAGCTACCAAATTGAAAGGGAGACAATTTATTTTGTAGAATCAGGGAATATGGTTTTTGTAGGATAAATATGTAATTCACACACCCACGCAAACACACACACACACACACACACACACACACACACACACACACACACACACACACACACACACACACACACACACACAAACACACACACACCACTGCAAAATTAAATCTACTTTATGGATATCATTCACTGATGAAGACAAAGATGATTCTTAATTTGTAACCCTAACTTTCTGTAGGGGTATCATGTTCTTTTAAGACTTTATTACTCTTGTTTGGAAATATCCCTTAAAAGGGTTAAAGAAAAAAATAATACTTATGGAACACACAGGGAAACTTTATCTTCCCCCATGTATAAAACTAAAGAATTGAAAGAGGATGACTCAGAATTACGTATAGTCAGAGGCCAGGAGGTGTGTCAAGCCAAGGCTGCAGCCTGAGGCCCTTCCTTCCCCATCCTCTGTAAGCCGCTGAGTGGCTCCTCTCCATCCCTTAGCAGTTCCCTTACACCGCCACCTCAGCTTTCAGCATCCCTTCTCATTGCCACCTTTCTGGCTTCTGTTTCCCTGACTTTGGTGCAGTCTGCTATAGATGGCCTGTTTTTCTCCCACTGGTGTTTGGGTTTTTCTTTTCTTTTTTTCTTCTCTTTTTTTTTTTTTTTGGGGGGGGGGGATGGAGAGGGGACAAGAGAGGGTAAGTAATAAAAAATATAATATTGTCAGAAAAGTCTGTATGGATTTCAGTCTTCTCTTCCAACTTTCTTTTCTGTCTTTGACAATTTCTTTTTTTTTCAAGTACCATTCCTTTCTTCCCCCCCCCCCCCTGTCTCTCTCCTCATATTCTTTGTCCTTAAATGGTGCTTTTAAATCCAGATTCCTTTTTTATGAGCAGGTGGGTTTCTTGCTTTACTCTTTCCTCCATATCTTTCTCCTCTAGTATTTCTAACAGCTCACCACCCCCCCCCCTTTCTGATTATTTTCTTTTGAGCTAATCCTTTTTGTAGGGGGGGGGGTAGCCTTGTGGTTAGAGTGCTACACTTGTCATCTTCTGCCCTGGGCTGGAGCCATCACGAAGGCACCCATTAAAGGGGATTTTTCCCTGAAGCTAACATCAGCAGGGACAACTCCACTCCCCAAAGATTCTTCACGAGGAGACTATAAACAAGGTCTCGTGTGCAAAGCCATCTTACACACATGTAAAACCCTGTTCCCTCTTTCGGGAGAGTAGACTAATTCGTTCCAGTAGGAATGAATGACACCATTAAAACAAACCAAACACTGCATGTCCACTAAAGTCGTGTTTAGACTCATCCCCTTGAAGTCGGAATGCAGCTACCTTAATGGGGAACGACACGCAAAATCCAACTGATTGTTAATCTCTGAGGTCTAGCCAGAGGAACGTCAAAAAGAAAAATCCTTGGTGTATTTTGACATGAAAATAAATATCTGTCATATTATACATGTCATCAGATTCAAGTCTTGCAATGTGAAGCCAAACTGGTATCGTGACGTTTCTTTTGGTGTGTGTGTTTTTTTTCTGTGCATCCTTCTTCCATCTGGCAATATTGTTTTACTGGACAGGGGGTTTTGATTTCTTGATACAGGAATCTGATGTGTGCCTGGTTAGAACAGAATGAAAAAAGCTGTGTCATAAGGTAGAAAATGGAGCAAGCATGAGAGGACAGGTGAGAAAGAGGAAAAGGGACCCCCTGAAATCAGCTGATGTTTACCGCCCAGCCAGCTCTGGCACCCAGGGAGAACAGGACAGCCTGTTGGTTAGAGTGTTGCGCATTGCGCGCGTGATCCGCTGACCCGGGTTCGAATCTCTGTGATGGGGATATTAATTTCCCCTGGAGTTAACATCAATACCGACTCCACTTCCCTAAAAAAAAGTCCTTCCGATGAGAATAAAAACCGAGGTCATGTGTGCGAACGCACGCAGAACATCTTGCACACACGTTAAAATCTATTCTGCTTTTCGGGAGAGTAGAACATTGTGTGTTGGTGGGAACGGATGACAGTTTTTTTTTCACAAAATTTCATACACACGGGAGCTGGGTGTAAAAAAAGTACATGAGTTCTAGAATAAAACAGAAAAGCAGATGGGGTATGGGAAAAGGGATATCAGTTGTAAAAGGAACCTGTTGTGTAAAAACTGTGATCGCAAGAAACTGGGAATGGAAACCAAGACAGAAGAGTGAAAGATACTTTTTTTTAACAAGTTGACAAAAAACAGTTTGTGCAAAAAATTTGATAAAGAAAATCAAAAGCATTGCTTTGAAACTCCAAACGACAACGCACTTTACTTTTTTTTTTCCCTAAGGACTGCTAACTTTTGTCTGGTCGTGCAACGAAACACCAATTAGCGCTCTCCTCTTTCTCTGTCTCTGTCTGTCTGTCTGTCTGTCTGTCTGTCTGTCTTTCTGTCCTTCGGATGAGACTATAAACCGAGGCCCCGTGTGCGAACGCACGCAGAACATCTTGCGCACACGTTATATCCTGCTCCGCTTTTCGTTAGAGTAGGCCTTTGTGCGCCGGTGGGAACAGACAATATTTACAAAACTGCTTACACACGGGAACTGGATGAAAAAAGCACATGAGTGCTTATTCCATTATCCTCGATATAAAAGAATTTAAAAAATTAATTTAAAAACTCTCTCTCTCTCCCTCTCTCCCCTCTCTCCTTCTCTCTCTCTCTCTCTCTCTCTCTCTCTCTCTCTCTCTCTCTCTCTCTCTCTCTCTCTCTCTCTCTCTCTCTTCTTTCTTTCTTTCTTTCTTTCTCTCTCTGTTCTCGCTTGCTCACTCTCCCATCATGTCTACCATGATTCCTATAAATATCCTGCCCCAAACATCAAACTTGCAGTAAAAAGCTCATTAATTTCTTGATACTTTTTGTTCATGTTCTTTAGATCTTTTTAGCCGTGGAACAATTAAACGGAATCTTTGCTTAAGCATCTTGTCAGAATTCTCATATAAAGCAACAAACAAACAAAAACAAATACGAAAGGGAAGGGGAAAAATGAAAGCCATGCAATACATCCATAGCAATTTTCTGACATTCCGTTTAGAAACAAAATCGTTAATGTGTGATACAAATGAGAGGAGCCTCTTTGATGTGCAAATCACCCTCACTATAGCGGCCTTTAATATCATGTCTTCCTGATTTCAAATCATTTTCAGAATGCAAGGCCGGACGTTGTTTGTGAACACTAACCCAGATTGTGTTCTCTTTACTTCCCTGTGGTTGAACTTCGGTTCGTGGGTCAAGTAAAGTAACCTTCTCTCATACTAAACATAACCACACACACACACACACACACACACACACAACATACACACACACACACACACACACACACACACACACACACACACACACACACACACACACACACACACACACACACACACACACACACACACACACACATGGGGGATTTACGAACTATAAGAGAGAGTCGATATGATTCTTCCTATCCTCACCGCGGATTTTACATCAACTTTCACTTCAGGAGTGAAGTCAAACTGAATACACGTCCCAGAATACCGAGAAAAGAAAGCTTCTCAAACACTGTACTGCCACAACACACACAACGCCACATTCAGGATCATTAGCAGCAAACATTTCCACGGGGGGCGGATAGCCTAGTGGTCAGAACATTGCGCTGGCAATTTGAAGACCCGGGTTCGAATCCGGTCGAGGAAATTTTCTTCCTGGAGTTAACATCAGTGCTGACTCCACTCTCCCCAAAAGTCCTTCGGATGAGACTTTAAACCGAGGCCCCGTGTGCGAACGCACGCAGAACATCTTGCGCACACGTTAAATCCTGTTCCGCTTTTCGTAAGAGTAGGCCATCGTGTGCCGGTGGGAACAGATGACAATATTTACAAAACTGCATACACACGGGGACCGGATGAAAAAAAGCACATGATTGCTTATTCTGTTATCCTCGATATAAAAGAATTAATAAATATATAAATAAAATAAAACACACACACCACACACACACACATACACACACACACACACACACACACACACACACACACACACACACACACACACACACACACACACGCACGCACGCACACACATACACAAACACAAACACACACACATGCGCGCGCGCACACACACACACATATTAACAGACAGACAGACAGACAGACAGACAGACAGACAGACAGACAGACAGAGAGAGAGAGAGAGAGAGAGAGAGAGAGAGAGAGAGAGAGAGAGAGAGAGAGAGAGAGAGAGAGAGAGAGAACAAAACCTAGCCTGTGTATGAATATGATACCGACACAACTTGTTACCAAACACGGGAAAAGTTTTGTTTCTTATCTGATATCAATATATCACCCACACACACACACACTTTTCTTCTTTTGGTGTGTGTATTTTCTTTTTTGTTTTATTGTACGACATATCTTCTTAAGGTTTTTCCTTTTTCAAATATGCATATGTAAGATTTTTTTTCTGAGATGGATGGCTTGATGAAAAAAGCAATTGCACAGCTTATTCAATGTACCATCTGGAAACAAAAGTTTGACTTGACTTGACACTCACGCGCACACGCACAGAGAGAGATGAGAGAGGGAGGGGTGGTCATGCTAGTGTGCACTACATACAGCCCTAAAAACTAAACAAAGCCTATTTACGAACTATAAGAGAGAGTCGATATGATTCTTCCTATCCTCACCGCGGAATTTACATCAACTTTCACTTCAGGAGTGAAGTCAAACTGAATACACGTCCCAGAATACCGAGAAAAGAAAGCTTCTCAAACACTGTACTGCCACAACACACACAACGCCACATTCAGGATCATTAGCAGCAAACATTTCCAATGACATATGTGAGTGTTAAGTCAAGTCAAGTCAAAATGATCTTTATTGAAGGTAAAAGATTAAGTGTACACAACTCTTTTTTTTCATCCTGCCCTAACAAAAAAAATGTCAAGAAAATTGACTTCTCACACATTCAAATACAAATATCAACCTTTGTTGAAAAACTAAAATATATAAGGATTTCCTTCCAACAAATCTCTCAAGATAAAACAAACCCAAGACAGTACAACATAAGCTCACGTCATACATACAAATAATAAAAATACAAAATATCATGGGCATGAATAACAACAAGCAGCCAAATGTGAGGTAGTATCGAACATAAACGTGGACTTAAATTTGTCCGTCAGATGTTTCTTCAAAAGTTTCTTAAACATTTGTTTTGAAGGAACCGATTTTAGAAAAGGAGGTAGGCTATTCCACAATGTTCTTCATGAATAAGCAAGGCTTGATTTATAGATATTATTATGGGGCCTGGGCAGAAACAGTCTATGAGTAGGCCTGTTTTTATTGACAGCAAATTTTTCCACAATTTTCGTTGGGGCTTTTCCGTTTGATATATTGTACAAACATAGATACTTGTTGAACTGCAGTCTGTCTTTAAGTGGAAGAATATCTAGCTCTTTGTAGTTGGTGGTGGTCAGTGTATTAGGATTCAATCGGATTAGTTTAACCACTCTTTTAATATGTAGGCGGTTTATATGCTTTAGGTTTGTTTCACTTGCACTGTCCCATAAGGTAGAAACATAATTTATAAGAGATAGAATATGTGCGTGAAAGAATAGTTTTCGTGACTGTAGATTTAGAAAAAAAATTCTAAGTTGATATAATGTTACTGAGATTTGTTTTCCTAATGTGACTATGTGATCTGACCAAGACAGTTCATTGTCGATTACTGCACCTAGTACTTTGTGTGAGACTATTTCTTCAATTTGTTGTCCATGAATATAAATTGGCGCGAATGGAAAACGGAATTTTTCTTTTTTGCCGAGTGGTTATAAACATACATTTTGTTTTATTAGAATTAAGAGACATATGATTGAGTTCTGTCCATTCGATAAGTTTATTGATATCTGCCTGCATATCATTCACAAGCTGGTTTGGATCATCATTGTTACATTGAATTGACGTCAGAAACATTTTACATGAACAATGGATATGCAGAGGTAGGTCATTAATATAAATAGAGAAAAGAAGTGGTCCTAGTATTGATGCCTGTGGTATTCCATATTTCACGGGTAATAAGGTTGATCTCCTAGGTCCGATTTCAACAAGTTGATGACGATTACTGAGAAACGAGTCTAAAAATGGCAGTAGTAGTGTCTCATCGGAAAGACTAACACCCGAACTAAGAACTAAACATCCAGAACAAGCATCCAACAGGAAGCAGATTTGAGCTGCAAACCTCTGGCCTTCTGGGTGGTATGCTAGTCCCAAGGTGACCCACTGTTACTAGAGATGCCTGTGCTGAAGTTGCTGCTGCTGCTCCCTCTGCTGCCGCTAGGTTGTAGCTGCTGCTAATGATGATGATGGTGATAATACTGGTGCTGTTACTACTACTACTACTACTACTACTACTACTACTACTACTACTACTACTACTACTACTACTACTACTACTACTACTACTACTTACTACCACTACTACTACTACTACTACTACTACTGCTGCTGCTGCTGCTGCTGCTGCTACTGCTGCTGCTGATGATGATGAAGATGATGATGATGATGATAATGATGACCCTACCATAGTGAAGAAGAACAGAACATCGAAATGGTATGGTCATGTAAAATTCGGACAGCCTTTTAGGGATCATTTTTTTCTTTTATATCGAGGATAATGGAATAAGCACTCATATGCTTTTTACATCCAGTCCCCGTGTGTATGCAGTTTTGTAAATGTCATCTGTTCCCACCGGCACACGATGGCCTACACTTACGAAACGCGGAACAGGATTTAACGTGGGCGCAAGATGTTCCGCGTGCGTTCGCACACGGGGCCTCGGTTTATAGTCTCATCCGAAAGACTTTTGGGGGGAGTGGTGTCAGCACTGACGTTAACTCCAGAGGAAAAATCCCCTCGACCGGGAATCGAACCCGGGTCGTCAACTTGCGAGCGCAATGTTCTGACCACTAGGCTATTTCCCACCCCCATCATCTGGTCAGGCACAGTGCAGGGAGGTAGACAAAGGGGCAGACAGAGAAACACATGGGATGACAGACAGCGTCACGGAATGGACTCCACAGAACTTTGCTGAGACCCAGGCATTGGCACCCGATGGTCACCAAATAGAGAAAGCTGGGGAGTTTTGTCAGCGCAGTGCCCCCTCCCCACCACCACTCTTGGTGGAAGTGTGGCGTAGTAGAGTAGTGTGGGCATCTCTGGCCTGAACTTCATGCCTGAGAATGACCAACAGAGCCTGCAGAAAACCAGTTCCTTCTGTCTGTTTATTACGTGTACTTTCCTTCAGCTGACTCTGCCTTTAAACAGAGCCATGGTTACGAGACTATAAGGATGGGCATTGCACATTACAAAAGAATCCAGTCATAAACAACATTTTGAGAAAGAAAATTACATATTTAAAGAGAATAATGCATTACCAATCACTCACACAGATACAGATATAGATATATATATATATATGTGTGTGTGTGTGTGTCATATATATATATATATATGTATATATATATATATATATATATATATATATATGTGTGTGTGTGTGTATCATATATATATATATATATATATATATATATATATATATATATATATATATTGTGTTGTGTGTGTGTGTATCATATATATATATATATATATATATATATATATATATATATATATATATATATATATATTACGCACACGCGCAAATCGATTGGCCACTTGCTAATAAAGAATACAACTTAAATTTGAAGAGACAGGCAGGCAGGCACACAGACAGGCCGGCATGCAGGCAGAGACAAACAGAGAAACAGACAGACAGACAAACAAGGATACAGATAGACGGGGCA
>CM060323.1:9720171-9727671 GCA_030674155.1 Stramonita haemastoma
TCTCTCTCTCTCTCTCTCTCTCTCTCTCCTCTCTCTCTCTCTCTCTCGCAAGCAAGCAAGCAAGCAAGCAAGCAAGCAAACAAACAAACAAACAGACAGACAGACAGACAGACAGACAGACAAAGACAGCTAACTGCAAACATGATCGTTGCGCATGAGCCAGAAAACTAGGCCAAAAGGCGGTAAGAATTGTCGTTTCATTAATTGGCAATGAGAATGCAATTTCTCGCACTTCAAAGGAGCTGATTGCCACCACCAAAACAGGGGACAAAGAAAAGGTTACACGCACAATCACCGTGCACAGTTTTAGAAAGGCTTGTCTTCCTGCAAATGAAGACAAGATCCAATACACACACAGAGGCAACAGCAATGATATAAGGAGGGAAAGTGTGTCATGCTATACTGAGTTTTGTTTTCGCAATTATAAACGATAAAGGGCAAGAGGAAAAAGAGGAAGAAGGTGGGTGGATGGGAATTATTTCATATTGGTAAACATGCCATCACGCACGTACACACACACACACACACACACACACACACAACGTACATCTATCTGCACCACATAGGTACGCGTGCGCGCTCGTGCACTGAAGCACGGATGCATGCATACAGACACACAAGTAATCACACACGCACGCACGCACGCTCACAGAGACAAAGAGAGAAGGGGGCACAGACATGCATGCTCAGAAGAAGAGAGCCAGAAAAAAAGAGGGGACGAAAGCCACATGTTGCGTCTTTCTCCTTGTAGATGCTCACCTGAAACATTCAGATCCAATTTTCTTTTTGTCGGACTTCAGACTTCAGATGAATTAGTGTTCTTAGTAACCCAATTTCAAATATCAATCTCTAATCTGGGCCAAACCATCTTTTTAAAAATTTTATTCCACTGCATATGTGTGATGGTCTGGATCAGAAGGCAAGTCGGTGTTTCGTGTGCAACAGCCATTTGGCGCGCAGTAAAGAACCCACGACAAGAAAACGGCTGTCCCTGGCAAAATGTTGTGCTGCAAAAATGGACTTTCTTGGCAGATGGTGTGTAGTGCCTATGAAGTGCTCCTCACGCAATGCTATGTAAAAAAGTGAGCTAGCTCAAAATTCAAAACTGGCTCATAAATTTTGTTTCTGTATGAGTAAGCGTTGGCATAGTGACGTTCGCTGTATTAATATATTATGTATAATCATTTCGCTTTTTTCTAGCGCACACATACATAAACATGTGCTGTCATAAAATAACTTGATTCGTTTGTTTGTGCTTGAATGCAGGTGCGTGTACTTACCCGCACACACGTACGCACGCACACACACACACACACACACACACACACACACACACACACACACAGGGAAAGACAGAGCGTGAGTACAGGCACGTCGGTGATCAATCAGCCTTTCACTCATTGAAAATAAGAAAGGAGAGAGAGGGAGAGACAGAGACAGAGAAAGAGACACAGAGAGAGACAGAGAGAGAAGAAAGAAAAAAACTAGACAAGAAAAGCGAATAACAAAAAAAGTTGTCGGACATTCAGTAGAAATGATTTAAGATGTCTGGTTTGGTCACGATTCTATCGACCGTAGGGAGAAGACAGTCCACGTAGCGCCGGTCCGTGGCTCCTGCCTCCTTCCACAGAGTGCTGCTGCCTGGTTTGCTGGCAGCTGAGGGCACTGCCTGCCACACCGCCCTTTTCCATCTTGCCATCACACACACCTGTGCCTTCCGCCTTGTCAGTGTGCAAAACACCAGCTTCCGCACAATGTGTGTGAAAGATCGGAAGGGGGAAGCCCCAAAATTCCAATCACATACTAGTCCAAGAAAATGTTGCCAAAAAAGGGCCCTGGCAAAAAGTAATTGCTTCAATTTTTTTTCATTTGTTTTATGTTTTGGTGGGTGTACTTGACCATTCCAAATGGTTTTAATAAAAATTTAGTAGGGGGGATAAGTTGTAATTCGTGTTTGAGAAGAGCAGGTGCAGTATAGCTGAGCTGAAACGGTATTTCCCATTTGTTCTGCTTTACAAGCTGTTCTGGCTATCCAGTCAGGAATTTTTACACTTAATTGAAGCAGGCTTGTGTAAATTACATTTCTAAACTAAAACGTTTGTACTCTGACGACCCAATTCCTTTTTATTTGTTTGAAAACTAATGTAATTGCACTTACGGTTTGCAAATTTGAGAAAAGTTTACAGATAACAGTACTGTAGGCAGCAAAATTTTAACATTGTGCAATCATTATAAGTGTTATAATCTTGAACACTTAAAAATACATTCATGTGATGCAAAGAACATGATGTTTGATACATGCTGTTGTCGTTATAACTTATTTGCTTACCCACTTGGCTTAAATTGGTGACCCAAGCGTTCAAGTGAAGTACAATTTTCAGTCAATACAAAACTACTGGCAACAGGCAATCATCTTGGTTTTTCTTAGTTGAATACGCTTTGTCAGCTTTGTATTCATTACCAGAAACTACTCTATTTCTCGATTTGACGACATTTAAGAGATGCTTGTAAAAAATTGTACCATTTTGCCACTGATTAAATTATTGGTTCACAAAATCACTTGTAACATCGCTAACAGATGTTCACAGATTCGGTTCCAATGTCATGAAGATGGTAGTTCAAGAAAATGTAAATATCCAACATCTTAGCATGAACTGTGCAGTGTGTCTTCCTAATCTGATAGTCCAGGACCTTTAGCAACTCTAAATGTATGCAGCTTTGCCCTCTACATTGCCCACGGGTAAACGAAGACAAAAGGCCATGTTAACAGCTGTTCGGCATTTAGTCAGACAATAGCATTTTGAATTACACACACACACACACACACACACACACACACACACACACACACACACACACACACACACACACACACACACACCTGCTTATCAAAATAACAATTATTTTAAACACGATTTCTTCCTATTTTACATAACAAATTGACTGTATAATAATTATACTACTGCCCGTGGATGTGTCTGTTTACACCTGTGCTGTGGCCTCTGCTACTCCTTTCGTTTTGTCTTCCTTGTGGATCTCTCACATATGTTTTAGTCATTACTTTCATTTTTTCTGTGACTGTAGCAAGATTCATAAACAATATGGACTTTGGATCATCCCATTTATAGCTATATAATGGTCAGCAAAGAAAACTTATCTCTGATTAATTTGCCAAGGAATCTTACCCTGAAACTGCCAGTGACGCAAAAACGAGGCTGCGCGTGACTGAAACTCCGGCCCACTAGCAAAATCGACAGAAAGTAGTTCGATAAAAAGTGTTTTTTATGTAACCCCCCCCCCCACCCCCCACCCCCCCAAAAAAAAACAAAAAAAACACTTCTATTTAAACCAGTGGAATGTAATCGGGAAAGTTCAATTTAGTAGTTTGCGTAGTCAGAAATTATGAAGCAATATCTTTGCACCAAACTCTATGGGATTGTGCTCTGGTTGTTAAGCTAGTTCCCGTGTGTTCCCGCTCAAGTTCTCCATAAAGTCGGTCTTTAGGGATCCATCTACATGCGCAAAAGCCCATCCCACAATGCTATGCTACCATCTATAAGACAAAAACACCTCTTTAGTGGAGAGCTTGGAACCCATGCTCTCACTCACTCACTCACTCAGTCCCATGTCCCAAAGGACATAGGGGGGACATGAGAGAAGACGCAACGGAGATCTTTTTCCATGCTTCACGATCCTGTGTGGCTAGTAGGAGGTGTTTGCAGGGGTTGGGCGGTCCAGTCTTTGATGTTGTCAACCCATGATTTCTTTTGGCGGCCTCTTCTTCTCTTCCCCTCGACTGTTCCTTGCAAGATGGTTTTTGCTAGGGTGTTGTGTCTTGTGGTGTGACCAAACCACATCAGCTTTCTCCTCTTTATGGTGGAGAGCAAAGGCCCACACGCTTTTTGATTTCTTCTTTCACATAGTTATTGGTCTTGTGTTCTTTGTATGATATTTTGAGGAGTCTTCTGTGGCACTTGTTCTCGAATGCTTGGATTCTCCTCTCTAACTCTGCTGTCAGAGTCCATGATTCACAGCCATATAGGAGGATAGATATCATGAGGGATTTGTAGAGGTGGTATTTGGTGCAGAAGCTGATGTTGTTGCTTCTGATGATCTTCTCGAGTCTGACTAGAGCAGATGATGCTGTTGCAATGCGAGCTTTCACTTCATTGTTTGATGTGCCATCTTTTGTTAGGATGGAGCCTAAGTATTTGAATTGGCTCACCTCTTCTAGTGTTTCTCCATTCATCTTTATTTCCGTGCTGTCATTACCCGCGCTGTTGACCATGATCTTCGATTTCTCTGTACTGACCTCCATGCCGTATGCGCTCGCAACAAATGGAACAAATTTTCAATCTGAGAATTCTGATAGAGAAGCATCTCCAACACCAAAAAGACTTGTACCACAATTTTATAGACTTCAAAAAGGCCTTTGACAGGGTATAGCATGACGGCCTCTGGCAAGTACTCAGGCACTTCAACATTGACAACTGCCTAATTGAAGTCATCAAGGCTCTGTACGAGAACGCAAGAAGTGCAGTTTTCATGAACAATCACGTGGGCGAGTTCTTCAAGACAACGGTTGGGGTCCGCCAGGGCTGCCTTCTCTCACCTGTACTCTTCAACCTCTTCCTCGAAAACATCATGACAGAGACACTGCAAAACCACCACACTTCCATCTCCATTGGTGGAGGACCCCTTTGCAACCTCAGATTTGCAGATGACATTGACCTCATGGGCAGCAGCAAACAAGAACTGCAAATCCTCACAGACAGTCTAACAGATCGAGCGAGCGCATATGGCATGGAGGTCAGTACAGAGAAATCGAAGATCATGGTCAACCCATGCTCTAAGATACTGAATTTGACGTTCTAACCACTAGGCTATTCCGCCCCTGAAGAGTCTGACTGCCAGTTCATTGAATTCACCCCTGCCAGCCTAGGAAGCCCCTGCCGGTTGAAATGAAAACCCCAATACCACTTGGATAGTGCTGACTACCTTTAATTAGCACTGTTCACAATGCTGCTAGGTTACCCCCCCCCCCTTCACACCACAGCTTAAGGGCAAAGTCATTGAAATGACACAGACTTTTTTTGGAGAAAAGAAGATTTTTAAAAAAAAGACATATTTTATTTATTTCTTCTTTTATATCGAGGGTAATGGAAGAAGCAGTCATGTGCTTTTTTTACATCTAGTCCCCGTGTGTATGCAGTTTTTGTAAATCTTGTCATCTGTTCCCATTGGCACACAATGGCCTACTCTTACGAAAAGCAGGATTTAACGTGTGCACAAGATGTTCTGCGTGCGGGCCTGGGTTTATGGTCTCATCCGAAGGACTTAATACAGACATACAGACATGATACAGATATACAGACATAATACAGATATACAGACAGGTAGACAGACACACGCATACACACACACTTGCTGGCACTGCCAGTCTTGCACGTCATTGAGAACTCAAAGATTCAATTCCCCACCCCCACCCCCACCCCCTGTCCTCTCCTCCACACCTCTTCTCCCTCTACCTCCTAACACCCCCCACCCCCCACTATCCCCACCTCTCCTCCCCCCTCCTCTCCCTCCTCCCCCCACCTCTCCTCCCTCCCAACCTCCTCCTTCCCCAACCCCTCTACCCACCCCTCTCTCCCCCCCCCCTGTCCATCCCCCTCCAGCTCAAATCCCATTCCCTCCTCCCTATCCTTCTCACTCCCCTGTCTTTCTCCTCCCTCCCCTGTGCTTCTCCCTGGCACAAACATGGGAAGATAGACAACACATCACTCCAAAGCTGGGAGGATTAGAAGTTAGGGGCAGATCCTCATACAGATCTGCAATTATTAACTCACAGCTTAACTTCTTGCCTTCACATTTTTACAACTTATCATTAAACCAACAAGTTCAATTTCCAAAGGTGTCTTTTACTATATATTCACAAATTTAAAAACATCTAGGTCTACAATCATTAACTTTCGCCTTGTACTTCTATCACACAGGTCAACAGTAGGTCTACAATTTCATATCAAAAATACTGCTTCATTTCCATTGCATTAAAGATCTGATCTGGACTGCAAAGCAACTGCAATAAATTAAAAGGGATGGAACTCTTTAAAAGGATAATATATGTACCCTGTGAAGGGGAAGTAATGTTGATATCAAGCAGCACACACACACTTTCTGAATGATTTGGAACAATATTTATCAGAAATTGCTTAACACTGCATATTCAACTTTCATCTCATGGCGAAATGTTAACCAGTTATGTTAAACTTTTATTTTATGCGGATAATACCATTGCCATTTTAATTTTTAAATGAAAAGAGAAAGTTAGGTTATACTGCAGATGAACGTTGCTCAACTGTATTTTTATGGCAATATTACCTCCCCTTCAAGGGCTATTATAAAGAGTGAGGTTCCTTTTTATTGTTTGAAGTTGCTGAGAATTGCAGAGAAAAGTCTGTATGTAATGGAAATGAAGCATCAGATTTTACGTAAAATTGTACACTGTGTTGTTTAGCTATCTGAAAGAAGGGTGCAGTGGACCAAAATGTTTTAAAGTAAGCTCTTATTTTCAAATTGTGAAGAGATATAGAAAAAGACACCTTTAAATTGTGGAATTGTTAGTCTAATACATTGGTTTTAAGTTCGAAGATAACAAGTTAAGCTTTGAGTTAAGAACTGCAGATCTGTAGGAAGATCTGCCCCTAACTTCTAATCCTCTGCTTTGGAGATGTGTTGTCTATCTTCCCATGTTTGTGCTAGGGAGAAGTATAGGAGAGGGTGAAGAAGGGGATGGAAGAAAGGGAGCAGAAGGACATGGGGTGGGGAGGGGGAGGAGGGGAGGGAGGGGGAGGGGAGGGGAGGGAGGGGAGGGAGAGGTGAGGGGGAGGGGAGGGATGGGGTAGTAGGGGGGAGGGGGGGTAGTCGAGGAGGGGGGAGGGAGGTAGTGGAGTGGAGGGGTAGGGGGTAAGGGGAGGGGGGGAGGGGGGTAGTGGGGGAGGAAGGGAGGGGGTAGTGGGGGAGGGAGGGGGAGGTAGGGGAGGGAGGGGGGGTAGTGGGGGAGGAGGAGGGGGGAGAGGGAGGACGACGAGAGGGGAGGGGGAGTAGGGGGTAGTAGTGGGGGAGTAGGGGGTAGTAGTGGGGGAGTAGGGGGTAGTGGGGGAGTAGGGGGTAGTGGGGGGAGTGGGGGAGGAGGGGGTAGTGAGGGAGGAGGGGAGGAGGGGGAGTAGGAGGTAGTTGGGGAGTGGAGGAGTAGGGGGAGGAAGTGGGGGGGGGAGTAGGGGGTGGGAGAAGGGGAGGGAGGTAGGTGGGGGAGGGAGAAGGGGAGGGAGGTGGGGGAGTCGGGGGAGTCGGGGTGGGAGAAGGGGAGGGGGGTGGGAGAAGGGGAGGGGGGTGTGGGGAGGGGAGGGAGGGAGTAGGGGGGGAGGAGAGAGGTGGGGGAGGGAGGGGGGGGAGGAGAGGGGGAGGGAGGGAGATGGGGGAGTAGGGGGGAGGGTGGTGGTA
>CM060323.1:9732671-9745171 GCA_030674155.1 Stramonita haemastoma
CTAGTGCTTATTCATTATCCTCGAAATAAATTAATTTACCCTGCCTTTGCCTTGCCTTGCCTTTCTTTGCCTTGCCTTGCCTTTCTTGCCTTGCTTTGCCCCCCCCCCCCCCCCCCCTCTCTCTCTCTCTCTCTCTTCTCTCTCTCTTCTTTTATCATTATTGTTGTTGTTGTTTAGTTAGAGGTGTTTTGGGGTGTTTTTTGTGTGTTATCCCTAATAAGGGCGAGGACTGGATGTAAAGAAAACCCACGTGAGTGCTTATTCATTATTGTCGAATAAAGAATTTGACTTGACTTGATTCTCCCTCGTCTGTATTTTTCCGTCTGTTCCTCCCTCCCTCCCTCATAAAGCATGCACTGTTGAATGACAATCTGTAAAAGTCTCACAAATAGTAGTAGTAGCTGTAATGAAAAACGACGATGGTATATATATATATATATATATATATATATATATATATATATATATTATATATATATATATATATATATAATATGTTTGTATGTACATGTACATATACATATACACACATATATACATATATATGTCTATATATACACGTATAGATAATGTTGTGTTATATATATAATGTTTGTGTGTGTTATATATATATTTTTTTTTTTTTTAATATATCCACATATAATGGAGGAGGAGAAAGATCAATAGAATTTAGAAAATATAAAGCCTTTGATGACGGAAGAAATCAACTTCATGCGTGTTTGGCTGTCCCGTTTTGAAACACGAGATTCCATTTCCAATCTTAGCTTTTGTTTGTTTGTGTAGGTGTCCCTTGCCTTCCCGCCTTGATGTCGCTGATTGGGGCATCTGGAGAGGTGTGCCTGTCACTTCCACAGCGTGCAGCGAGAGATGAACAGCTGAGAAGTTAATCTGGACATCAAAGACATTGTTTTATCATCACTTCCCTCCCTGTCTCCCTTGCAATGCAACACCGGTGTTGGGTTTCCAGTTGTGAGATTAATAACAGTGTGAAAGAACGATTGTATAATTATTTTTGTTGTTGTTGTTGTTAATGTTGTTGTTCATTTTGTTGTTAATGTTGTCGTTGTTGGTGTTGTTGGTGTTATTGATGACTGCTGTGATTAAAAAATACCAAAACAATGACTCGTGTAAACGTTAAACAAATGACCAGAACAGAGAAATGATAGGTGCAACAAATGTCAATCATCTTGATTCGGAAGTTTGTTCATGTACACTCGTGCTGCGCGCGCGCGCGCGCGCGCGCGTGTGTGTGTGTGTGTGTGTGTGTGTGTGTGTGTGTGTGTGTGTGTGTGTGTGTGTGTGCGCGCGTGCTTGCGCGCGCGCGTGCGCGCGCGCGTGTGTGTCAATCAATCAATCAATCAATCAAATTTTTATTTCCAGATGGTACATGATGTGTGCTGTGTGACCAGAAATGGTCATCATGATGGTACATGATGTGTGTGTGTGTGTGCTTGCGCACGCGCACGCGCGCGCGTGTGTGTGTGTTTTCATTGTAATCTAAAACGTGAACTTATTTTTGGTTCCAATACTATTTTTTTACGCTAAAACTGTATTAAAAAGCAATTGTGTAAAGATGACAATATATGATCATTGCCATGTCAGTGTCTTTGATACCTCCGTTACGAACAGTGACAGAGGGCTGAGGAGACACCGAGGGCTGACAGGACATCAGGTCCACGTCTGTGAGTCAGTTCATCTGTTGCCTGTCTGTCGCTGTTGTCTGTCTGTCTGTCTCTGTCCTGTCTCGTCTCTCGTCTTCTCTTCTTGTCCTCTGTCTCCTGTCTCTCTGCTCTTTCTTCTCTCTCTCTTCTCCTCTTCTTCTCTTCCTCTTCTTCGGCCCCACCCCTGCTTTGTGATTCAGTTCGGCACAGGAAACTGTTTCTGAAAGAATCAGCGTGTGAGTGTGCAGACTACTACAACGAAATGGGAGGCTGGATTTGGAAGGGGGGAGGGAGGAGGTGGAGATGGAAGAGAAGAAGGAGAAGAAGAAGGAATAGAGAGAATGTGGGAGAGAGGGGGGTTGGCGCCTGGCAGGTAGGCAGGCAGGCAGAGACAGACGATACACAGAGAGGGGGGGGGGAGAGAAAGAGATGAAGGGGAGGGGAGTATAGAGAGAGAGAGAGGGAAGGGGGGAGAGAGAAGGGGGAGACTTAAGAGGGACATAGGGGAAACCCAGAAACAGAGAGTGAGGGGGGGGAGCAGGGCGGGGGGGGGGGAGAACAGGGGGGAGCAGGGGGGGGGAGGCAGAGAGTGGGAAAGAAGAGTATGCAAAGTAGAGACTAACGAGACAGACAGACAGACAGACACTAGACAGACAGACAGACAGACAGACTTAGACAGACAGACTTAGACAGACAGACAGACTTAGAAAGACTTAGACAGACAGACACTTAGACAAACAGACAGACAGACACATAGACAAACAGACAGACAGACAGACAGAGACAGACAGACTTAGACACACAGACAGACAGACAGGCATACACACAGACATACTTAGACAGACAGATATACAGACAGACAGAGATAGACAGACAGAGGACGGCTTTGGCGATGGTCAGTCAGCAGTCCATTACATACGGCGTGAGGGGAGGACAGGTGATCGGTGTTTTTATCGATGATCACTTTAGCTCCGCGGCCCTTTCCGCCTGTCCATTAGCCTGTGTCCTGTCGTGTTGCCCTGTGCTGTGGTGTGGGGTGTGGTGTGGTGTTGTGACGTGGTGTGGTGTGGTGTTTTGTGATGTGTGTGTGTTGTGCTGTGCTGTGCTGTGCTGTGCTGTGTATTGTGTTGTGGTGTTGTGTGATTGTGGTGTGTTGTGCTGTGCTGTGGTATGGTTTTGGTGTTGCGTGTTGTGTGGTGATGAGTTGTGCTGTGCTGTGCTGTGCTGTTGCTGTGCTGTGCTGTGCTGTGCTGTGCTGTTGTGTGGTGTTGCGTGTGGTGTGTGTGTTGTGATGTGTTGTGGTGTTGTGATGTGTTGTGGTGTTGCGTGGTGTGGTGTTGTGATGTGTTGTTGTGGTGTGTGTTGTGATGTGTTGTATTGTTGCTGTGGTGTGGTATTGTGATTGGTGTTGTGGTGTGTTGCGTGGTGTGGTGTTGCGTGGTGTGGTATTGTGATGTGTTGTGGTGTTGCGTGGTGTGGTGTTGTGACGTGGTGAGGTATTGTGATGTGTTGTGGTGTTGCGTGGTGTGGTGTTGTGACGTGGTGAGGTGTGATGGGGTGGCGGAGGAGTTGGGAGGGGGGTGGGGGGTGATGTGGTGTGGTTTGGTGTTTTGTGCTTTGCCGTGCTGTGCTGTGCTGTGCTTTTTGTACTATGCTATGCTGCACTGTGCTGTGTGGTCGTACTATGCTGTGCCATACTGTACTGTTCGGTACTTTGTTGTGCCATGCTTTGTTGTGCCACACTGTGTTGCGCCATGCTGTGCTGTGCTGTGCCATACTGTGCTGTGCCATACTGTGCTGTGCCATATTGTACTGTGCTGTGTCATACTGTACAGCGCCATAATGTGCTGTGTCATAGTGCATTGTATTATACTGTGTTGTGCTATACTGTGTTGTGCCATCGTGTGTTGTGCCATACTGTGCTATACCATACTGTGTTGTGCCATGCTGTGCTGTGCCGTGCTGTGCCATTCTGAACTGTTATACTTTGTTGTGCAATACTGCGCTGCGCCATACTGTGCTGTGGCATACTGTGCTGTGCCATACTGTGTTGTGCCATATTGTGTTGTGCCATGCTGTGCTGTGCCATACTGTGTTGTGCCATTCTGTGTTGTGCCGTGCTGTGCCATACTATGTTTGCCATTCAGCTTTGTACCATACTGTACTGTGACATACAGTGTTGTGCCACACAATGTTGTGCCATTCGGCGTTATACCATACTGTGTTGTGCCATATGTTGTGCCACACAGTGTTGTGCCAATCTTCGTTGTGCCATGTGGTGTTGTGCTGTGTCTAAAAATCTTCTCTGCCTATCATTCGCTGTGTGGTCTTCATGATAGCGTGTAATCGTGTGGCCTAACTTGGAGTGTGTGTGTGTGCGCGCGTGTGTGTATGTGTGTGCGTGCCGCGCGCGTGTGTGTATGTATGTGTGTGCGTGCATGCATCCGTGCGTCTGTGTGTGTGTGTTTTTGCTACTAGAGGGAAATAAAACTCTTACAGGCTGCAATGATAGTTTGACTGACACTGTGATGAAATATATTATGTACGTTAACTGCTGCTGAAAGTTCACGCACACACACGTGCGCACACACGCATACATTTGCATGCATACACACATAAACCAAACCACCAGTGGTCACCAAACCACACCACATCAACCCCCCCCCCTACCAACTCCTCCGCCACCCCATCACACCTCACCACGTCACAACACCATATATACATATATGTGTGTGTGTGTTATGCACATATATACATACCTATCTATCTATATACATATATGTTTATATATATATTTATAATATTATTTGTATAATATTATTATGTATATATATATATATATATATTATATATATATGGGAGAAGGCGGGGTGGAGGGGGCAAATAGACAGACAGAGGCAGAAGTAGCTTGAGTTTTTAAAACCAACGAATTGCACACAATTTTTTCTGTATTCCAGAATTGCATTCTGACGAGCTTTCTTTCCTCAAGAAATATAGATAACTGAACAGAAAGTACGGTTCCATTCCTGGAACACTTTTTTTTTTAATTGCGACCTACTGCTATTGTCTTTCCTCTACAGTTTATCATCTACTTTTTGAATGCCCTGTTTTTCTAGGCGACTTGTAGACAAAGAAGGGGGTTGATACCAGTTGAAAATAATGATGCAAACGTTAAAGGATGCATGATATGGTTCTCAGCGATAGAAAAGAGGGGTTACTGAGGTCATTTCTATTCTCCAAAGGGAAGAAAGAATACTATTTTATCATGAAAAATTTGCCGTGTCTTAATAACCTAGTGGTGAATACGCATTACACCGAGGAGAAAAATTGATACATATAATATGGACACACACACACACACACACACACACACACACACACACAACACACACACACACACACACAGCGCGCGCGCACACACAGATAAACAGAGAGAGAGAGACAGAGAGATCGTTCCCAGTGTTAATTTGCTTTTCCTAGACTTGTAATAGTTCAAGTGTATCTTTTAATCACAAGTGAGAAATTAAAGAAATCAAATCTCTGCAGGAAAATCTACGTACACGCCATTATTTTTTCCCCCATTTCTGTTGCCCGGTTCAGATCGGATTCAATCGTCTGATTCTGTTCGGGTCATGAGCCATCTGAGGCCGATCACTCTCGCTGTGTACACACATTTTGATCTCCCTTGCACTGTGCCCTTTCGCACTCCATAAATAAAGGTGTATGTTTGATGCTTTGGAAATCGAGTAAGGTGTGATGTCAGTGTAATATCCACAATAATATTCCCCCCTCGTCTACGGGGAAAAAAACCCAAAGCATTATCAACACTGAGGTGAAATTGAAGAGTTTATATTTGCTAGCTTTTAATTTCACGAAAGGGGAATTGTTTTACTGGTTTCGCCTCCGTGAAAGAAAGGTGGATATTACAGGTAACGTCACACCTACCCCGACTTCCAGAGAATTCAACATACACCATTTAAGAAAGTTGTACGTATTTTTTTTGGTGGTGTCTATTTTTAGTTACCTATTTCGCAACTTCCATATGCGGCTTTTTCCCCCTTACCTCCCCTGTTTCAGTTACTTAACAAAAATGGTCTCATTCTGGTCCGAGCTTTTGCAGGTCACCGACCTGTGATTGTGTTGCTGGTACGCGATAAACGGTTTTGGAATTGAAGGAAGAACCCCTTTTTTTGTTGTTCCTAGGCTAGAGCTTCGAGGTTCACTCATTGCGACAATTTGTGTATGCCACCGTTTTGGCCCTCCATTCAGGTAGCTGCATTCCAACTGCAGGTGTGGTGTCTTAACACGCACCAGTGTGTATGCGGTTTTGTTTGCTTTTGGTTGTGTTTGTTGGGGGGGCGTATTTTTTTTACTTAAAAAAATAAATTCATCCCCTTCTCCTTTCAGGCACTGGCCTGCCCTTCTTAAAAAGACGGAACTGGTGTTTAACGCGGGGTCAAGATGTTCAGCTGCGTTTGCACACGGAACCTTGGAAATCTAGTCTCATCAGGAGGACTTTCCGGGAGAGTGGAGTCAGCACTGATGTTAACTGGGGGAGGGTAGGTGAGGGGGGACCCTCCAACGGGTGCCTAGGTGTTTCCCCGGACCTTCCGATCAAGAGCACAACGCAGGCCACCCTACCCCTGGGAGAAGACTGTGTGTGTAGGTTTGAAGATGGTAAAGCATCGGCCATTGTGGTGTGTGAGGGGAGATGACACAGAAGGAGGCACACTGTGAGGTGTGTGAGGGGAGCTGACACAGAAGGAGGCACACTGTGGGGTGTGTGAGGGGAGCTGACACAGAAGGAGGCACACTGTGAGGTGTGTGAGGGGAGCTGACACAGAAGGAGGCACACTGTGGGGTGTGTGAGGGGAGCTGACACAGAAGGAGGCACACTGTGGGGTGTGTGAGGGGAGCTGACACAGAAGGAGGCACACTGTGGGGTGTGTGAGGGGAGCTGACACAGAAGGAGCACACTGTGGGGTGTGTGAGGGGAGCTGACACAGAAGGAGGCACACTGTGGGGTGTGTGAGGGGAGCTGACACAGAAGGAGGCACACTGTGGGGTGTGTGAGGGGAGCTGACACAGAAGGGGCACACTGTGAGGTGTGTGAGGGGAGCTGACACAGAAGGAGGCACACTGTGGGTGTGTGAGGGGAGCTGACACAGAAGGAGGCACACTGTGGGGTGTGTGAGGGGAGATGACACAGAAGGGGGCACACTGTGGGGTGTGTGAGGGGAGCTGACACAGAAGGAGGCACACTGTGGGTGTGTGAGGGAGCTGACACAGAAGGGGCACACTGTGAGGTGTGTGGGGGAGCTGACACAGAAGGAGGCACACTGTGGGGTGTGTGAGGGAGCTGACACACACAAGGCACAGAAGGAGGCACACTGTTGAGTTGGGGTGGCCCATTTGAAGGGACAGAAAGCGTTTCTACAACCTTTTATTTGAGAGAGAGAGAGAGAGAAATGGGAGAGAGTGTGTAAGTGTGTGTGTGTAAGTGTGTGTGTTGTGTTGTGTTGTGTTGTATTTGTGGTGTGGTGGGGGGGGGGGGGGGGGCGGGCATCATGTAAGAAGCTTTGTGAAGTATATCTAAATTCTCAACAAATAAGTTCGAGTTAAAAAAAAAAAAAGCTCTCTGTTTCTGTCCATTTGTCTGTCTGCCTGCCTGCCTGCCTGTCTGTCTGTCTCTCTGTCTATGTCTGTCTGTCTCTGTCTCTGTCTCTCTGTCTCTGTCTCTGTCTCTGTCTCTCTCTCTCTCTTCTCTCTCTCTCTCTCTCTCTCTCTCTCTCTCAAATGGCTCACATTGTAATCCTCTTTCAAACAAAGTAGCTGTTATCTTTAAGCCCTGTCTTTTGGCTGGTTTTGTTTTTGCTATCCCTATCTTCACTTATCATCAAGTTTCGCTTTATTGTTCAAATCGATTCTCTCTCTCTCTCTCTCTCTCTCTCTCTCTCTCTCTCTCTCTCTCTCTCTCTCTCTTCTCTTCTCTCTCTCTCTCTCTCTCTCTCTCTTCTCTCTCTCTCTCTCCTCTCTCTCTCTCTCTCTCTCTCCATATGCATATATTGTATATATATATATATATATATATATATATATATATGATATTATGTGTGTGTTTGTGTGTGTATGTGTGTGTTTGTGTGTGTGTGTGTGTGTTTGTGTGTGTGTGTATGTGTGTGTGTTCAATACTGAAGTACACCACATGCATGTATGTATATGTGCGCACGGTGTGTGCTTTTGCATTGATACGTACACAGGAGTACAACTATGAGCTAGAGACAACTCCATTGTTGCCATAGGTCTTTTACGTGCGCTAGATACGTGTTACGGGGCCTTGGCTTGTCGTCTTATGGGAAAGACTAGCACTGAGACCATACTTCATTGTCTAGTAGAATTATGTTACCTCTGGTTCATTAATCGACCTTTTGGCTTTGGTTGGGATATTGCTGTTGTTTGTTTATACCCCTAACTGCATGCTATTTTCGGGTAATGTTTGCGTACATGGGTTCATGCATGTGTGCGTGCACGCGTGCGTAAAATGAAAAACACAAAGTAGGCCTACACACACTAATGTTCGTTCATGTCTGGTACTTCTTTTTTTTTGGCCTCTAGGTAACTTTAGCCAGCGTGTGCCGGGAGAGAATCGTGTGTTGAGAAATGATGTAACATGAAACGTTCGCCCCACAAAGAAGAAGAAATAAAATGGCGAGAGAGGCAGCTGCTATCAATCTGTGTAACTGAATCCTTTCTTGGCAGAGATGTTAATGTTCTCAACAGACCCGCTGTGAGGGTAAGGGAGTGCAGATAAAACAGCAAAAAGAAATGATAAAACAATCGATTTTGTTGGAGTGAAGAGAGGAAAAAGAATCAGTTTTGACAGGTATTATTTTACATCCAATTCGTTGTAACAGTAGAGAATCAGCAAAGGCAAATTTTGTTGGTTCGAATTCTGTGACATTTATAGGTTGTAGATAGGATTTTTGGTAATGTTTGGTTGGTTTGGGTTTGGGGGGTGGGTGTTTAGGGGGCGACGGTTGTTCTTTTTAAAATTTCAGTCGGGTCCTGACCAGGATGGGTCTGCTATGGACACATTGAGAAGACTGAAACCTCAGTGGAGCAGCATCCATTTTGCAAATGCGATTTTGGGATTGTGGCACAAACTGTTTGACAAACACTCTGTGGTGAATATGAAGTGTAGAGTACAGCCATAGTCTCAGAGCTGATGCACTGCTTTAATATCTTCATCAACACTTATCGCCATTCGGTGAAAGAAAACAATGTCTCTGATTCGGTGGCCCCTTTTTTCCAGACTCATGATGACCTCAGTTTGGGTTTTTCATACACTTCTGTACCAGTGGTGACTTTGATGTTCAAGTCTTGGGGGTGGGAGGTTCAAGGGAGAAGGTCACTAGAGGAACTCTCCTGGCTACCACTCCAGCTGTCTCACCCAGTCTGGTTCTGCGACTGAGCCCTTGTTAACGTCAGAAGGGGGACCAGTAAGGGGTGCACTGTGTATAGTGGCTCAGAATCTGGCTGAAGTGCAGGACCCTGCTGGCTGGTGGCTCCAGGGCGACTAAAAATGGATGAACTCGCCATAAACTTCTGACCTTGTGGTCCAGATCGTGACATGACAAGCCTGGGGCAGGGAGACTGGAGTGAGCAGCAGGGGAGCAGTAGGGCAGAAATGTCACAGAAGCTGAGGCAGAGGGAACCAATGCAAAGCCATGCAAAACGTTTCAGCACAGTCACCATACGATGCAATGCATTCTGACACAGATTTACAAAAATTGCAAAACAATGAATTGCAACACTTTGCAGACTGTATACTATGGTAAATACAAAAATACAATCACACACCACACACCACACACACACCTCCTTCCCTCTACTTTTTGTTTTGGTTATATCATAGTCCCATCGGAGCTATCCTATTTAGGGACTGTAGTAGCCACAAATCATCCCACTTTAGCTCCAGATGCCTCCCTAAAAAATCAACAGCTAATGTTGGGCATGACACAGTTCTAAAGCACTGCAATGCTATGATAATTATATACCATTGCCTTCCCTCTCTCTTTCCACCTGCACTAAATACACATAGCAACATTTCTAAATTTGAGCATTCCATATTTGGCATCGGACAATTCCACATGACAACCACGTGACAGCGGCTAGCCAATGGCATCATTTCTCGCTGGCGGAGACCTAGTCTTTGTTTGAACAAAGAATACAGCAGCCCAAACCCATTATGAGGATTAGGTTAATCGTTGATGTCTATTGTCGACAAATTTGTAATGAAACGTGAAAGTCATTTCAGTTTTATTTAAAATATTAATCCTCTTTTTTTCCCTGAGGCTTTTGAAGGCACTCTCAAATTTGTTATTCTAAATAATCTGTTTTGCTGTGTTTTAGCTTTATTTATTTAATTATTTATTTATAATGCGTGGTTTCTTTTGTTTCCCGTGATTTTCTCGTTGTGTTTCTCTCCTTGTCTCATTCTTACCCTCTGTGTATCTGTGTGTTTTTGTCTGTGTGTTATTCTCGTTTAACTGTGTGTTGTCATCTGTTTATCTATGTGTTTTAGTCTGTGTTACCCTCTGTTGATCTGTGTGTTATCTTCTGTTATCTGTGTGTTTTTGTCTGTGTGTTATCTTCTGTTTACCTGTGTGTTATCTTCTGTTTATCTGTGTGTTTTTGTCTGTGTGTTATCCTCTGTTTACCTGTGTGTTGTCCTGTTTACTATGTGCTGTCCTCTGTTTACCTGTGTGTTATCTCTGTTTACCTGTGTGCTGTCCTCTGTTTATCTGTGTGTTTTTGTCTGTGTTTTATCCTCTGTTTACCTGTGTGTTATCCTCGTTACCTGTGTGCTGTCTCTGTTTATCTGTGTGTTTTTGTCTGTGTGTTATCCTCTGTTTACCTGTGTTGTCCTCTGTTTACCTGTGTCTGTCCTCTGTTTATCTGTGTGTTTTTGTCTGTGTGTTATCCTCTGTTCATCTGTGTGTTTTTGTCTGTGTTTTATCCTCCGTTTATCTGTGTGTTATCATCTGTTTATCTGTGTGTTATATCCTCTGTGTATCTGTATGTTATCCTCTGTTTATCTGTGTGTTATCCACTGTGTATCTGTGTGTTATCCTCTGTTCATCTGCGTGTTATCTATTTATCTTGTGTTATCATCTGTGTATCTGTGTGTTTTTGTTTGTTTTGTGTGTGTGTGTGTATATATATATATGTGTGTGTGTTGTGTTGTGTTGTGTGTGTGTGTGTGTGTGTGTGTGTGTGTTGTGTGTGTGTGTGTGTGTGTGTGTGTACACGCGCGGGCATGTGTGTATAAGCTTTAAAAAACAGCATAGATATAATTATAGTAATAGCGCCAGAGAGAAACACAGACGCGCGCGCCACACACATACACACCACATACATACATACATACATACATACATACATACTACATACATACATCTACTAATACATCATACATACACCACAACCACAACACACACACACACACACACACACACACACACACACACACACACACACACACACACCACACACACACACACACACACACAGATCTCTACAGTAGCAGTGTTGCCCACGATTCTAATTAGCCCTGCTGTCTTGGCGCTGTTGAAATGTGGAGTCATTGTCCTGAGAGTGTGTGGTGTGTGTGTTGTGTGTGTGTGTGTGTGTGTGTGTGTGTGTGGTGTGTGTGGTGTGTGTGTGTGTGTGTGTGTGTGTGTGTGTGTGTGTGTGTGTGTGTGTGTGTGGAGAGGAGAGAGAGAGAGGAGGAGAGAGAGAGAGAGAGAGAGGAGAGAGGAGAAAAGAGAGAGAGAGAGAGAGCAGGTAGAAAAAAAATCGGGTAACAGAAAATGGAAAGGTGTGGGGAGAGATTTTAAGCGAATATCGACCGAGAAAGGATGATGGGTGTATTGTATTGTATTGTATTGTATTGTATTGTATTGTATTGTATTGTATTGTATTGTATAATATCGAATTGTATTGTACTGTATTGTAGTGTAGTGTATTGTATACTGCTTTCAATCACGGCAGATTTCTCTGCACAAAAGTCGGGCTGCTTTCCCCAGGGATAGAATGTCGCCACCCCAGCAGCGTCCTCCATGTGAAAACAAGATTACCCTGTCTGCATGTGTGCTGGTGTCCCTACAGCATTGCAGTTTTCCACACGATTGTGCTGTACTGATTGATTTGATTTATTTGATTTATTCTTTTATATCGAGGATAATGGGATAAGCACTCTCGTGCTTTTTTTATATCCAGTCCCCGTGTGTATGCAGTTTTGTAAATGTCATCTGTTCCCACTGGCACACGATGGCCTACTCTTACGAAAAGCGGAACAGGATTTAACGTGTGCCCAAGATGTTCTGCGTGCGTTCGCACACGGGGCCACGGTTTAAAGTCTCATCCGAAGGACATTTGGGGAGACTGGAGTCAGCACTGATGTTAACAACTGCTGTTGGGCTCTTGGGTTCTGGGTAGGGTTCTTTCTATTTGAGTTGAATACGTATTGCAAACGGGGCCTTGGTTTATGGCCTCACCCAAAAGACTTACCACAGTATATGCACATTAAAGATCCCGTTAGTCATGACAGCGTTCGGTGGGCGACGGAGACACGAACATTCTCAGCATACATCCCCGAAGTCGGAATGCGGCTATCTTCATGGTGAGCAAAAAAACACGGTCGCATACGCAAAATCACACCATTGTCTTAGAGCTCAAGTCGAGGAGCGAAGAAGAAGAAAAAGGAAAGACTAGCACCCTGGCCACCTCTGAAGGTCTAGTAGATGAAAGAAAAGTTCGTGTTCAAACGGAGGATCG
>CM060323.1:9750171-9752671 GCA_030674155.1 Stramonita haemastoma
GTTTATTTGGCTGTTGATGAAGTGTATCAGATTTGTTGGTGACTTGCATCAAGAGTTCAGAAATTGTAGCTGGCAGGATGTCTGCGTGGTTTTCAATGCTGTCTGCATCAGGATAGCTGTCTTGCAGAAACCAGTGACTTGATGTCATTGTGAATGATAGTTTTTGCTGCTTTGGTAAGACACATCTGTTCATCTTCAGCACTGGATTCGCTTTTCTCTTGTTAAAACTTCTCAAAAATACAATCTGCTATTGTTATGAGTGGAATGATATCAATTTTGTTATTGGATCGAGCAAACGCAATTTCATCATCATAGTGTTTTAAGAATTTAACTTTCATATGTTGTGCACAGTATGCGTCATTCTCTGCGTCCTTAAGTAAGTCCTTCATGAAACACACTAAATCATGCACTGTGACTTGGTCATCATCAAGAGAGTCTAAAAACTGAATTGTCTGCTTGAAGGTTTCAAGTCGCACACTTTGGTCAGGTCTACCAAGGCGCAGATTCTTGGCAGCAGTCTGAGCATTCCTAAATATCTGGGGGATTCCACAGCATTTGGAAAGTTGGTATAACAGACAGCATTTTATACTGTGTCACTGGCAATACAGTCTTAAACAAATCCTAATTTCCCTTTTACGTTTTGGGGCCCATGACTCTCAGGACTCTAAACTCATAGTGCTCCAATACTGATTGCTGAAACAGCATGGTCCTAATAGGTATCAGTTTTCCAGAGGCACCATTTGAATATCTTTTTGATTTCTCAGCCAGTTTTTCCCCTTTTCCACAAAGCATTAATGTTTTTGGTTTTTTTCAGTGCTTGACTGCAAATTTCTGCTTTTTTGAGGAAAGATTTGTTCTTAGGTCTCCTTAAATCTAGCATCAATAGCTGTTTTATTGGCGTACATGGCACGGCATTCCTTATGTACAGAGTTCCCTACACATACCACTTTGTTGTCTTTTAACAGACAACTACAATGATTCATCCTAAGCACCTGTCTGGGTCACTATACAAGGTGGTTTCTGTGATGCTGAGGTCTTGTAGTTGACACAATATGTTTCATGATTTCTTGCAACAGACCGACATTTTAATATGTAGGTGCCACTTATATTCACACACACACACACAACACACACACACACACACACACACACACACACACACACACACTACACACACACACTACACACACACACATACATACACATATACACACAGAGTACACACACACACACAACACACACACACACACACACACACACACACACACACACACACACACACACACACACAATTCATATGGATAGATCATAAGACCACTTCTTTTATGCTTTAGATTATTCTGTGGCCCTATCTTGTTTATAAACTGTTATGTCATGCCTTGTTATTTTGTTTTCTTCACTATTTTTCTGTCTGAATCAAGCATATCATGCTGTTTTCTTTTCCGTTATATTGTGAGCAATACATTTTCTGTTTCCTTTCCTATTCTATGCTATATTATATGTACCTAGATTAAGACCTTTTTGTTTTTCTATCCTTTATTGATGTGTTTTTATAGCCATTGAAAAAAATTGTGAAGGCAAAATGGAAACTTTTGTTAAAGCTTAATGTTTTACCCTCAGTAAAGATCTTTTTGAATTACACACACACACACACACACACACACACACACACACACACACACACACACACACACACACACACACACACACACACACGCTTATCAAAGTAACTATTATTTTAAACACAACTTCTTCCGATTTTACAAAACAAACTGACTGTGTAATAATTATACTACTACGCTGGATGTGCTGTGGCGTCTGCTACTCCTTTTGTTTTGTCTTCCTCGTGGGTTTCTCACACAGGTTTTATTCATTACTTTCACTCTTTCTGTGACTGTAGCAAGATTCACAAACGATATGGACTTTGGATCATCCCATTTATAGCTAGCTATACAATGGTCAGCAAAGAAAACTTAGGTCTAGGCCTATCTCTGATTAATTCGCGGAGGGGTCTGACCCTGAAACCGCGAGTGACGCAAAAACTCTGGCCGGCTGACGAAATCGACAGAAAGTAGTTCGACATAAAAAGTGTTTTTACCTAACCCTCCCTCCAAAAAAAACAAAAAATCTTTTATTAAAACCAGTACAGTGGAATGTAATCGGGAAGGATCAATTTACTAGTTTGTGTAGTCAGACATTTTGAAGCAATTACTTTGCACCAAATTAAAAATGTTCCTGGACTAAACGTTATCAGTTACCAGAGCTAAAATAGTCCAGTTAATTTCAGATTCAGGGAAATCATCATACTCTATTAAATCCCTTTACTCACGGAGACACACGTAGTACAGCGTTGTTGTCTACCTCTCGTATGAAAGAACAGAGAGCTCAATAAACGTTTTCATTAACGTTTTCTTTCGAATGGATATTAATTGTGAAAAGTGAAACTAGAACCAAGTCTTACGTACTAAATTATTTGCCGCGATGGTTGATAAAGAAATCT
>CM060323.1:9755171-9765171 GCA_030674155.1 Stramonita haemastoma
GGTTTTTTCTTGTTTTTTTTGGGGGGGTGCTTTTTTTCTCTTTTTTGTCCATCAGTGTGCCTGTATTCTCTCTTCTTCATTCCTCTTCTCCGTTCCCTGGCTGTACTTAGTTTTGAATCCGCTGTGGATGGCGAAGTCTGTCGTCTGCCACAGTGACCCCCACCCCCACCCCACCTCCACCCCCACCCGCACCCCGTCAGTGCCGACAATTTTTTTCCTGGAGTTCTACTGGGCTGGGCCACCACCGCGTGTGGTATCTTGTGGTGTCTCTCTTCCAGCAGCTGTGGGCTGCCCCACTGAGGCTGAAGGCCCGGCGCTGTCACCGTCTGGCAGACCCCGGGGTGAGTACTATACCCTGGAGAGAGTCCTGTTTGTTTGCAAAAGTCCTTCGGATGAGACTTTAAACCCAGGCCCCGTGTGCGAACGCATGCAGAACATCTTGCGCACACGTTAAATCCTGTTCCGCTTTTCGTAAGAGTAGGCCATCGTGTGCCGGTGGGAACAGATGACATTTACAAAACTTCATACACACGGGATCTGGGTGTAAAAAAAGCCCAGGAGTGCTTATTCCCTTATCCTCGATATAAAAGAATGAATCAAATCAAATCAAATCATGGCCAGATTGGGAAGTCTGCATAGTGCCTGGTCTCCTCCCGCGCTTGTGACTCTGCATTAACACTTTCCATTTCACACCACTTTTCACACCACTTCAAGTCACGGCAGATTTCCCAACGTGAAATTCGGGCTGCTTTCCCCGGCGGAAGAGCGCGTGGCCACAAGAGCAGCGCCACCCATTTTTTGTGTCTTTTCCTGTATTTGTTTCCCTATCAGAGTGGCTTTTTTCTACAGAATTTTGCCCGGGACAACTCTCCTGTTGCCGTGGGTTCTTTTTTAAGTAAAAGAAGATAAAGGTGTCCCATAACCTAGGTGGTCGCAGGGGAGCGAGGCATCAGAGACCTCAGCTTCTCTAAGAGCCAGTATATTGAGGCGGAGCCTATCTCCTCTCCCTCGCTGCTTTACCTTCCCTGATCCTAAAAAGGGCAGGTACCTATTTACAGCTGGATGAACTGGGAGGGGACTGTACTGAGCCAAGGCGCGCAAACGGTCACCCATCCAACTGGTAACCACGCTCGACGCTGCTTACTGACTGGAAAGCAAGCGCTCGGGTTCTTTTACGTGCGCTAAATAATGATGTGTAACACATGGGACCTCGGTTTATCGTCTCATTAGAAAGACTAGCACCCAGACCACCACTCATGGTCTAATGGATGAGGGGAAAGTTTTGGGCCCAAACGAAATTCGAACTACCGCACATTTCGACCCGGACTTTCCGCTTTCTAGACAGGCGCGTTACCTCCATACCACCGATCGACTTCAGGGCATCTTACTGAACAGATCATGAGAAAAAAAGTTTTAGATTTGCTCTTTTTAAAGCAGAAGAATTAGGGCTGTGTAGGCATAAGATAAGGCAAGAGAGAGGGGGTGTTGATAGGGAGTTCAGGGAAGAGGCAGAAACCAAGGATGTGCTAGCAAAGGGGAAATTGGTAGAATAGAATTTCCAGAAAGTGTTTATACTAAAAAGCTTGGGACTACCAAGTGGATGGGTTATCCGTTTGCGCGTCTTGGCTTCAGCACAGTCCCCCACTTCACCCAGCTGTAAATGGGCACCTGCCCTCTTTTGGATCAGGGAAAATAAAGCAGCTAGTGGGAGGAGATGGGCGCCGCCCTCAACATGCTGGCCCCTAGAGAAGCTGAGGTCTTTGATGCCTCGTTCCCCAATGACCACACATGTTATGGTGCACCTTTACCTTTTACCTTTTATACCTTGTCTTTTTACCCCTGCCCCTTACCTTTCTTTTCTCTCCTTCCCTCTTCTTTCCCTCTCTGTGGAGTGGTTGGGGCACTGCGCTACCCTGGCAGTTTTCAGGCTGTGTTTGTTGACCAGGTTGAAACCCTGCGGGGCAGCCCATCTCTCTCCAGGTACAGGATGCATGCTGGGTATATTGTTTTCTGTAACCCTCCGAATGCTAACATGATTTGTGGGGATCTTACGCGTGTCATGTGTTGATCTTTTTTTCATGTCTGCACACAAATGCAGCGTAGGCTTGAACCCATCATTTCAAAACATTGAAAATCCTCTTTCATTCGGTAAACTCCACCCGTCATCGTGACACACTTTGATCCCACGATCACGCGCGCACTACACATGCAAATGATACACATTGTGATCGTCGTAAAAGCAAATAACGCACAAAGAAACAGTAATACCAAAATCGGAAACTAAAAATTAGTTTTAATGTCTGTCCTTGGAAAGTAGTCCAGCGAAAGTACCAGTTCAATCAGAGAGAAGAAGAAGAAGAAGAAGAAGAAGAAGAAGAAAAGAAGAAGAAGAAGAAGAAGAAGAAGAAGAAGAAGAAGAAGAAGAAGAAGAAAGGTCCGCTGCATCAATTAGCAGCACAGGAAAAGGAAATTGTTTTGAGAAGCCTTCACCGGATGTGCAACCTTTGTTGTAATTTTTTAATTCATGGGCCTGTTCTAATAGACAGGCTTTTTATACTGATGGAAACAGAATAGGGTGTGGTGGAGTCTCTGTGTGCTGATGGAAACAGAGATGGGTGTGGTGAAGTCTCTGTAACTGATGGAAACAGAGAAGGGTGTGGTGAAGTCTCTGTGTACTGATGGAAACAGAGAAGGGTGTGGTGAAGTCTCTGAATACTGATGGAAACAGAGAAGGGTGTGGGAAGTCTCTGTGTACTGATGGAAACAGAGAAGGGTGTGGTGAAGTCTCTGTGTACTGATGGAAACAGAGATGGTGTGGTGAAGTCTCTGAATACTGATGGAAACAGAGATGGGTGTGGTGAAGTCTCTGTGTACTGATGGAAACAAGAGAGGGTGGGTGAAGTCTCTGAATACTGATGGAAACAGAGAAGGGGTGGGTGAAGTCTCTGAATACTGATGGAAACAGAGAAGGGTGTGGCGAAGTCTCTGTATGCTGATGGAAACAGAGAAGGGTGTGGGAAGTCTCTGAATACTGATGGAAACAGAGAAGGGTGTGGTGAAGTCTCTGTATACTGATGGAAACAGAGAAGGGTGTGGTGAAGTCTCTGAATACTGATGGAAACAGAGAAGGTGTGGTGAAGTCTCTGAATACTGATGGAAACAGAGAAGGGTGTGGCGAAGTCTCTGTGTGCTGATGGAAACAGAGAAGGTGTGCGAAGTCTCTGTGTGCTGATGGAAACAGAGAAGGGTGTGGCGAAGTCTCTGTGTGCTGATGGAAACTGAGAAGTTGTGGCGAAGTCTCTTGTACTGATGGAAACAGAAAAAGGATGTGGCGAAGTCTCTTGTACTGATGAAACAGAAATGGCTCTGTGAAGGCTCTGCGTTCTAATGTATAAACAGAGAACATTGTGAAGGCTTTGTGTGCTGATGGAAACAAAAGAAGCTATACAGAAAACATGTATTGTTAAGAACAGAAAAGGCTTTGCAAAGGCTTCCTGTATTGTTAAGAACAAAAAAGGCTTTGCAAAGGCTTCCTGTATTGTTAAGAACAGAAAAGGCTTTGCAAAGGCTTCCCTGTATTGTTAAGAACAGAAAAGGCTTTGCAAAGGCTTCCTGTATTGTTAAGAACAAGAAAGGCTTTGGAAAGGGTTCCTGTATTGTTAAGAACAGAAAAGGCTTTGCAAAGGCTTCCTGTATTGTTAAGAACAGAAAAGGCTTTGGAAAGGGTTCCTGTACTAGAGGGTTACTGTACTTATGGAAAAAGAAAAAGGCTTCGGAAAGGCTTCCTATGCTTATGTAAACAGGAAAAGGCTTTGCAAAGGCTTCCTGTATTGTTAGGAACAGAAAAAGGCTTTGCAAAGGCTTCCTGTACTTATGTAAACAGGAAAAGGCTTTGCAAAGGTTTATTGTACTTATGGAAAGATAAAAACTTTGCAAAGGCTTCCTGTACTTATGTATACAGGAAAAGGCTTTGCACTGGTTACTGTACTTATGGAAACAGAAAAAGGCTTTGCAAAGGCTTCCTGTATTGTTAGGAACAGAAAATGGCTTTGCAAAGGCTTCCAGTACTTATGTAAACAGGAAAAGGTTTTGTAAAGGCATTCAATTCTTGTAGAAACAGAAAATGGCTAATCAGAGGTTTCATGGAACAGAAACTAACTTTAATGGGAACAAAGTCTCCCTGTACTGATGAGAACAAAGAAAGACTTTGTCAGTGTTTCCTGTTTCCGTCAGGAAATTAGAAAGGCGTTGTGAAAGCTTTTCTACCCTGGGAGAAGAAAAAGGCGTTTTGAAGGGTTTATGCAATGACTGGAATGGCTTTGTAAAGGCTCTGTATGCTGAGCGGAACAAAGCATGGCTTAGCGTAGGCTTCATGTGCTTATCAGGAAACAGGGAGGAAAACAGGAACAGAAAAAAAACGTTTTAAACCCTGTACGTATTACATGTGAAAAATGCTGTGTGAGATGAAGGCTTTGTGTAAAGATTGAACAGGAAAAAACAGCTTTGTGAAGAAACTTGTCAGAGCGATAAGGTCGGATCAACTGACACCTCTTTTAGCCCAAATTGCAGGCCGTTTGTGCACCAGAACCGCGTTGGCTGAAAGGGATCAGTCAGTGTCTTTGTTATGCACGCACACTGCGCAAACAGAGCAACACTTCTTCCAGCATAAGATGCTACTGGACAAAGCAAGAACAAGAGTTTATTAGACCCACCCTTCCTTCCTCAGTTAGAGCCACAAGGTTCACCAGTGGTGAGATTTTGCCTATTTGACCATTTTTACTTTTTGTTTGTTTGAGGGTTGTTGTTGTTGTTTTTTTAACCAGCCATTAACGTGGCTGCATTCCGACATGGACTTCAATGATGGTGTCTGAACTCTACACCTTTACGCATGCATTTTCTTTATTTTGTCATCCGTTCCTGCCGGCACGCCATGGCCAACTTTCCAAAAGGCGGAACGTGGTTTCTAACGTGCGCGGATGTTCTGCTTGCATTCGCACACAGGGTCTCTCCATTTATAGTGTCATGGGAAGGACTTTGGGGGAAGTGGAGTCAGTACTGATGTTAGCTCCAGCATGAAGTCAGTCCCCTAAAACGGGTGCTTTCATAGTGGCTCATCCCGGGCAGTCAGAGAACGAGCGCAACGTTCTGACCCCAAGGCTATTCCGCCGCCAGACGTGATGAGATTGTAGTTAGTGCCCACAGCCATACTGCCTTACAGAAAATCTGTCGATATTAAAATTAAAAAAAGAATATCACCTTTTTATCAACCGCATCTAGGTTGGGAACAGCTGCCGACTGGTTAAAGCCTTCCAAATAGAACCACGATTATAAATCCATCCCTGAGGTCGGAGTGCAGCTACCTTAAAATGGTGGCTTGACTTTTCATGGTAGATTAAAGGTGAAAAATGTTATCACCTAGGTCAGCTTGTGTCCAGACCTGCCAGTGCCCTAATATGATACAGTCTCTTTCAAAGGTGTGCACTTGGCTTGCAGATAGTCAAACATGCATGGTCCAGATCCTCAGTTGTGGAATAGAAAGCCTAACCAGTACACATCCACAATTAAAGGACTGCATTTGGTACTGTACTGAGTACATTATTTTATGAATGTGGTTTAACCTAACCTGTATGTGAGACACACTTTTGATAAAAAAAACTTGAATACTAAAAAAAAAATTAAAGGGGAGGGATTACTCAGAAATCGAACTAGAGTTGATGCTGCTATGGCATTTGTGTTTTGGTAATAATAATTTTTTAAAAGTGTATTGTTACGGTATTGTTCGTGAGGGTGATTTGTTTGTTTGGTTGATTTCTGTTTCTGTTTTTTTTTTTTTGTTTGTTTGTTTTTGGAGGAGGAGGTGGGCTGTTTTTTTTCGGGGGGGGGGGGGGGGGGGGTGCTGATGTGGTCATTTTAAAGAATGAACTTTGATCTATAAGGAAGTCCAATTCTTACCTCCCCAACCCGGTGACTGTCCTGAACTGAAAAACAATGAGAGAGTTGGTTTTCATTTTCCTTTAATATGCACAATCATACGAGTTGTATGGCCTACTCGTAGTTGCACAGCTTTAATCAACGCTCTTAAATCTATTTAGAATCTAACCAGGCAAACAGCCTTGATATGGCCGCTGTGGTCCTCAAAGCTTCTTCTTCTTTCTTGCTGGCTTTTATCTTTCCTCGGCTGCTGCAGCTCCGAGGTTCACCAATGGCGAGATTGTTGGGATTTTGTCCCTCTTTTTCATTATTTTCTTGTCATCTGTTCTTAGTGGCACAAAATTAATGACGGTCGACTCGACCTACTCTTCTCAAACGCAGACCAGGCTTTAAAGTGTTCTGCGTGTGTTCGCACACGAGTTCTCCATGTATAGCTTCGTCCGAAGGAGTTTCGGGAAGGAAGGGGGGATGGAGTCGGTACTGATGTCAACTCGAGGGGAAAAAATCCCCTGGAACGGGAATCTTGGTGGTGACTCGAACTCGGGCTGGATTCCAGGCCACCAACTCGCCGGCGCAACTCTTCAACCACTAGGCTATCCCCACCACCACCACCACCATGCTTTGGTATCAAAACTAGTCCCAACCTTTCATACCAAGGCAAGTTTTTTATGTGAAACTATACTAAGATCCTGTGTGCAAACAACGCACCGTAAAATCTTTAGCCCACGTTAAAGATCCCGACTGGTTTTGAAGAAGAGTGGGCAGTGGATTGACTTGGTGCAGGACACGAACACACAATCATACCAAGCATGCAATCTGTGACTGGAGAGAGAGAGGTGGGCTCTTTGCACACTTCAGCTTTACCAAGGTTGGGGGGAGGGGGATCGCCTAAGTTGTTGAAGAGTTGCGCTCGCAAGTTGACGGCCTGAAATCGAGTCCGGGTTTGAGACACCCCTTCAAAGGGATTTTTCCCCTGGAGTTAAGAGCAACCATCTCCACTCCCCCAAAGTCCTTCGGATGAGACTACTATAAACCGAGGCCCCGTGTGCAAAACACACGCAGAACATCTTGGTAAAAGCTGAACTGAAAAAGCTCAATGTTAGTGCCTTAGCGATTTTTTTGTTTTCGGTTTGTTTTTTTTATTCAAGGAGAAAAGACTGCCAAGCCTGAGTCTCTCTGACTTTGAGAGTGGACTTCCACAACAAAAACAGCCAGCCTCTGGTGATGGCTTCCCCCAACCATTCCCTTTTCCTGTGAGGCTAATTGACCAGGCCCAGGGTTTTTTCTCATCCCTGCTGCGTGAAGTGGTCATTTGCCGGAGACTATTTTCATTAGTGTATTGTCACCAGTGCAGAGATGAATTATAGTAGCCTAGTCTATCTTCCTCCCTCTCCCCACCCCCTCCTCCTCTCCACTTTGTCCATTTAGTGCGGTCGTTAAGCTGGGGCAGTTATTCCCCTTCTCCTCTCTCTCTCTCTCTCTCTCTCTCTCTCTCTCTCCTCTCTCTCTCTCTCTCTCTCTCCTCTCTCTCTCTCTCTCTCTCTCTCTCTCTCTCTCTCTCTCTCTTACGTCTACTTCCTAAATATATATTGAATCCATGTTGATTTTTTGATAAGCGAACAATGTTGGAACGGAAAGGGAAATAGCATGGGGGAAAATGTTAAGAGCACAATGAGGAAGTCTGCACTGTAGGCAACCAGTCACAAGCCGCCTTGCCACCGTGGTAAGAACAGTCTGGGGTTCTGGGTTTGAGCCTGTCTAAATGCATGATATATTCATTGTAAGGAGCGCTGTTTTGTTTGTTCTTGTCATGTTAAAGTGAGTATCAAAACGCACACACACGCACGCACGCACACATACACACACATACACACACTCTCTCTCTCTCACTCACTCTTACCCCCCCTCTCTCTCTCTCTGTCTGTCTCTGTCTCTGTCTCTCTCTCAGTCACTTTAAATAGAGTCTTAGAATTGGAGCAGTACCATGTTGAATCTTTATGGGTAGAAGTCAAGTTAAAACATACAAAACCATTACTCATCGGCTTTATTTACAGAAATCCTTCCGAAAGAATAAACTGGTATACTAATTTTAATACAATGATGGACGCTGCCACACTTTATAACAATGAAATAATATTATTAGGTGACTTTAATATTGATTTACTAAAACCTCAGACACAATGGGTTCAGCTTTTCAAAACTTTTAATTTAAATCAGCTTATTGACTGTCCAACTCGTATTACAGACACCACTAGCACTCTCATTGACCACGTTTACGTTTCTTCCGAACAGAACATAGCTGAAGTTTGTTCACCTGTTTCTTCGTGCAGTGACCATTTCCCTATTTGTGTAACTTGGTCGAGAAAAGGGATAAAAATTCCCAGGACAGGACACAAAACAATAAAATACAGATGCTTTAAACAGTTCAAAGAAGATGTTTTTCTTAATGATGTGGCAAACTCCACTTTGTCACATGTTTATCAGTATACTGATCCAGGTGAAGCCATAGACTTCTGGATACGCACCTTTTCTAAAATATATAATAAACATGCTCCAATAAAAACAAAACGAGTGAAATTCAAGCCAAAACCTCCATGGATATCAGCAGAAATAGAGAACGAAATAAAAGTAAGAGACTGTTTAAAGTCTAAACATGATAAAGAGTTTAAAAACCAAAGAAACAAGGTGACAAACATGAAGCGTGTAGCAAAACAAAAGTACTTTCAAGATCTTGTATCGGACAGAAAAAACTGCAGACACATTTGGAAAGCCATTAATCTACTAACAAATAAAACTAACAAAAAGGCACAAACTACAGTTAAAGATATTTCATCCTTGAGCCTGAATAAACATTTTGTTGGGATAGCCAACAACCTAATAAAGTGTGAAGACTGGAAAAGTAATGATTTGAAACATTTAAGAGCATATTGTGAGTCTAAAAATATACACTCTAAATTAGACATTCCATTTATTTCCTTACCTGAAGTGCTGACATCCCTCTTACAATTAAAGCAGTCAACCACAAAAGATGTTGATGGACTAGATGGTAAAATAATTAAAATTGCTGCGCCTGTAATAGCAGACACCCTTACCTATATTTATAATCTTTGTATTGACAAAGCTTATTTTCCTTCTCATTTTAAAAAGGCTAAAGTAATTCCTCTCTTTAAATCTGGCGCATCAGATGACCCATCGAATTACAGGCCGATATCAATTTTGTCTATCTTATCAAAGCCTTTAGAAAAGCATGTTAAAAAATCTTTACTTTTACATTTAGAAAAATATGACCTAATCAATCCAAGTCAATCAGGTTTCAGAAAAAAACATTCATGTCACACGGCTCTGATAAATATGGTAGACAAATGGCTTCTGAATATTAATAACAATATGTTTACCGGAGTTGTCTTCGCCGATTTTGCAAAGGCTTTCGATGTGATAAACCACACACTTCTGTTAAAGAAACTACACCTATATAGAATATCAAAGAATACCTTTCAATTTTTTGAATCATTTTTATCAAATAGACAACAGTCAGTCTTTGTTGGAAAGTCTCAGTCTGATTTTCTCACAGTGACCAATGGTGTTCCCCAAGGTTCAGTTCTGGGTCCTATACTTTTCTCTCTATATATTAATGATTTACCATTGTACATGAATGCTTGTTGTGAATTATTTGCAGATGACAATTCAATTTATGCTGAAAATCATTCCTTACAAATTTTGTCATCTAATCTCCAAGACAATATACATCAGCTTACCAGATGGGCAGAACTAAATCACATGTCCCTTAATCCAATAAAGACTAAATGTATGTGTATAACAACCAGACAAAAGCGACAGAATCAGATCTCTTCTATGTTCCCTATAAATGTTTCAGGTGAAAAAATTGAAGAAGTAAATTTCCACAAGGTGCTAGGAATCATTATTGATCATAATCTTTCATGGCAAGATCACATCGCCAATCTAAGTAAAGTTGTATCGCAAAAGGTGTTTCAGTTATCCAAAATAAAACATTTCCTTAATCTTAGCACTAGAAAACAGTTTTTCCATGCACACATAAGTTCTGTTATAG
>CM060323.1:9770171-9792671 GCA_030674155.1 Stramonita haemastoma
GCTTCAGTTGATTTTAATACTAGTCTATATACTTTTAAACATAAGTATCATTTGATTCTATTGAACGAATATACAGGCACATTCACATGATATCTTCTCTTGTCTGGCATTGCATCCTCACTCTAGCTTGGCTGCCTGCCTACCTGTCTGCCCCCCCCCCCGCCCCCTTCTCTCTCTCTCTGATTTTTTTTCCTATGTGGCTCATTTCCTTCCTTTTTTTCTTATTAATTCTCCATTTTGACATGCATTTCTATGATGGTAAACGTTTGCTTATGTTAGTTTTCTGGGGGGTTGTATGTTTTCAAAAACTGGCTTGTTGATTTGTTTTCATTGTGATTTTCTTGACTGAAGCTGGATGTAAAAAAGCCATTAGAGTGTTTTTCCTTCCCTAAGAAAAGTTTCAAAGTTTCAAAACCTGTACTCACTAAGAAAACCCTAGCTCTTTGTTTGTATTCTTTTTGTTGACTTTCTGTCTGCATGTAACAACATTCAACGCATCTCTGCACTGAAACAGTTTCTCGAAATGTCTATTCGCGACTTATTCTATGAATGCGAAATTTGGTGATTTCATCAAACCCATCTGTCTGCTTTTAAAATGCAGTATCGTCGGACAGCTTCCACAGTTTCCCGCAAGGTACATTCTGTCACCTACACTTTTACACGAATGACTTTGAATCTGATACCAAACTGATGATTCAAAAAAACCCTCTGGTATGGTGACACTGCTCTCCAACAACTGCCAACTTAACACTCTCTTGTTTAGCAAGTTGATGATCTTTTTGTTTTAATTGTGTAAATAGAATAACCTTAATCAAAATGGGAGAAGCACACAAGAGAACTGTAAAGGAACCACTTGTTGTTACAGGTCTTTTTATTGGTGAAGTGAAAGTGGGCATGTACATGACTGTAATAAGTACGTAGTACTGCCATTGATGATAATGTGAAGTTCCCGCAAAAATCTTTTAGATCTTAAGTGCCAGTTCTGTACCGTTTTTCTTCATAAACTTGGAAATCTGCAAGGCAATGCACAAGTTTTTTCCGAATTTTTATTCCCGTTTTATTGAGTCTGTGATCTATTTCTCATTTATTTGTCAGTGATGATGTTATGTTTTAAAAACAAAACTTATTGAACGAAATTGTATCTATTTATTTACTTATTTATTTATTCTTTTATATTCTTTTATATCGAGGATAACAGAATAAGCACTCATGTCCTTTTTTCATCCGGTCCCCGTGTGTATGCAGTTTTTGTAAATATTGTCATCTGTTCCCACCGGCACACGATGGCCTACTCTTACGAAAAGCGGAACAGGATTTAACGTGTACGCAAAATGTTCTGCGTGCGTTCGCACACGGGGCCTCGGTTTAAAGTCTCATCCGAAGGACTTTGTAACGAGATGTAGCAAGATTGTGGGCAGCACACACAAAAATCCAATCGAGTTAGATGAATACCATGTGAAAGGAAAAGCAAGGGAAATAGCCAGTGATGATAGGTATGTTTTAGCAAAGTATGAAGAGCAATTCCCCATCTCAGAAACATTCAAAGTTCCCCAGTTTTTTTGTTGTTGTTTTTTTTTGGTTAGTTTTTTTTTCGTTCCTCAGCTTGCTAGAGCTACAAGGTTTATCAACAGTGAGATTTTTGCGTATGCGACCTTTTTTCCCTCACCATTCACGTGGCTGCATTCCGACTTAAGGGATATCCTGAGAGAGAGAGAGAGAGAGAGAGAGAGAGAGAGAGAGAGAGAGAGAGAGAGAGAGAGAGAGAGAGAGAGAGAGAGAGAGAGAGAGAGAGAGAGAGAGAGAGAGACAGACAGACAGACAGACAGACAGACAGACAGAACAGACAGACAGACAGACCAAGACAGACAGACCAGAGACAGAGCACAGACAGACAGACAACAGACAGACCAGACAGCTAGAAGAAGACAATTAAAAAATACCAGCACACAGACAGACAGGCAGACAACTAAAGATAAACAGCAAGTATCTTGACATGGTGAAAGAAGAAATACAGGCACAGCAGACAGGCAGCAAACAAATCAAAGAAAACACAATACTGCTGGTAGGTAGACAGGCAGGCAGGCAGCAGGCAGCAGGCAAGTGAATCAGGACAATATTGCTTTTAATCTGTGTGCTGGGAGAAAATGGGGGGGCACTAAAGGAAAGGAAAAGAATACTCTGTGTCATATACATGTTAGCCCGTGTTTGTCTGCTTTCTTTCTTTACTTCAGGGTTTTTTTCCTAATCATTTTCATTTTCCTCATTCTTTTGTGTATTTCATTTATGTCTGGGGGGGGGGGGGGGGGGGGGGGGGGGGGGGGGTTGTTTGTTTGGGGGGTGGGGGGGGGGGGGGGGGGGGTCTTGTCTTGTTGGCGGTTTTTGTTTGTTTGTTTTTTTTTAACTGTTTTTGTTTTCATTTATTTTGATTCCATTTTGCTATATTGAATTCAGTTACTTTTCCGTTTGTCGTATTTTCCCTAGCACATGTATTTTGACCGTGTGTGTGTGTGTGTGTGTGTGTGTGTGTGTGTGTGTGTGTGTGTGTGTGTGTGTGTGTGTGTGTGTGTGTGTGTGTGTTGTGTGTGTGCGTGAGTGAGTGAGTGAGTGAGTGAGTGAGTGAGTGAGTAACTGTGTGTGTGTGTGTGTGTGTGTGTGTGTGCGCGCGCGCGCATGCTCACGCTTGTGCTTGCAGACAATTGAACTGATACGGACACTCTACACTCGTGCTCACATGTGCATGCGCACGCACACACACACTCACACACACACGCGTGTGTGGAAAGACTGAGGAAATAGACGCAGAGCAATTTCATGAAAACAGTTTCTAAATGCTTTGCCCTAAAAGGAAAACGATACACACTCCCATTTTAACGTGGGTTGTGTGTTTGTTTGTTTTTTAGCAAGTAACGCTTAAAGGAAAAAGATACACACTGCCACTTTAACTTTGTCTTTACAGGTAAAGAAAAGCAATACAGAGTTCTATTTGAACAATTGTCTATCGTTTATGTGGAAAGAAAATACACTCCATTTTAACACACACACGCACACCTCTCCTTTGCAACTGCCATTTGAAGGAAAAACGATACATCGTTACATTTCAATTCAATGTCTTAACATTATCTGAAAGAAATCATTTTTACGTTTGATAATAGTAGGACAACATGGTTCTGCTTTAAAATTGCTTATATATCCCATAAAGGGAAACGATACACACTGCTGTTTGAACGTTTTGCCAGTGCAGGGGGGTGACGTGCATTAAAAACGAAACGACCAATTCTGTCATGGCTACTTTTAACATTATGTGATAAACTTGAGGGAAGAAAATCGGCTCACGGTACAAGTCAAATGTTTGGCAACAGTGCTCAAAACAGGTACACGAGACTATTTTAATGTCTTGAGAGCGGTCAAGGGAAAACGATACAAGGAAAAAGTACCAAGTACAACAAGATAAACAGTCTTAAGTACTGATTTTAATACGCGTACTGACTTTTAATTAATGCAATCAGTTGAGGCGTTCCGTTTATTGTCTCGTCTGTGTAACTGAACAAAAGTAAGTGGATGTTCTCCTTTTCACGATTATGGTAGGTAGGTTGTGTGTGTTTCTGTTGGCCTGTGTGCAAACTACTTTTCCTGCATTTTCATTGATTTCTTTTCTTTTCTTTTTAAATTTTTTTTCCTTGGAAGGTGAAGGAAGGGGAGATTATGCAAAGAACCATCAAAATGGAATGGTGGTCAAAAAAGCTATGGGGGTGCTGTGAGGAGGGGTGAGTCCCCCAATTCAGCCAGCTGTAAAGAGGCGCCTGCCCTCTTTAGGGTCAGGGAAAGTAAAGTAGCGAGGGAGAGGAGATGGTCGCCGCCCTCAATGTGCTAGCCCCTAGAGAAGCTGACGTCTCTGACATATCGCATACAGGAATGATAGAGACAAATAAAGTAATGTTTTTGTAACTGATAATTATCAAGCTGAAATAATTGGTAATGTTTGTGCCTGTTTTGAAAAAAGAGAACAATTGAAATAAGTAGAATGCAACATGGTTTTGCTTTGTGGTGGTTTTATGTGGGGTTTTTTCCTGCACATCATTTCAGTCATGCTGACCAGTGAATAGTATGTTGTATTGATGAATTATGTTGAGTTTATTTTGTTGTGTCAATAAGTCCATATGACTTTTATGGCAATAAATAATTTCTGATTCTGATACGATTGAAAAACAATCCATCCTTATTCAGTGATATCATCGCTAAACGACGGAGAACTATTTTGTGTGTGTGAAGATAGGGGATGACAGATCAGACTGGTGGAGGATAACTTCTGACGTTAATTCTAATCGTTCTAACCTACTATAGTGATGACAGGAGCAACTCATCAATGATGGATGCTTTCTCTCAGGATTAGGATTTGCGCTTTTCATCGGACTCTGGCTGGCTGGGGCTCAATCCTGTCAGATCTGACTTCTGTTTGTAGCGCCATTTTCTGTCTGCCTGTCTGTCTGATGTGTGTGTGTGTGTGTGTGTGTGTGTGTGTGTGTGTGAGAGAGAGAGAGAGAGAGAGAGAGAGAGAAGAGAGAGAGAGAGAGAGAGTGTCTGTGTGTGTGTGTGTGTGTGTGTGTGTGTGTGTGTGTGTGTGTGTGTGTGTGTGTGTGTGTGTGTGTGTGTGTCTCCCATGCCCCCAGCCCCTCTCCCTTCTTCCCACCGCTATTTTTTTTTCTCTTCCATCCCATTCATTCCCATATTTTTTCTCTTTTCTGCTTCGTCTTCCTAGCTTTCTGATAAGATTGCCCCCCCCCCCCCCCCCCCCCCCCCCCCCCTTCCATCTCCCTCTCATATTTGGAAATTGAATTTTTTTATGGTATTTGTTGTTAAGTTGTTTTGGGGTGGGTTTTTTTTGTTTTGTTTTTAATTCATAGTATTGTTTTAAAGTAAGAAAATGTGTGAAAATGTTTTGATATAAATAAATATATCATTTTTTGCTTGGGTTGCGCTCTTCTCTGCTGTCTTCTCTCTACTTCAATCTATCTGATTAATCAGTGTATCTGTTTTGACATTAATGTTTGGGTCAGTTGGAGATTATATGATTGTTGAATACATATCTATCTCTCTTGCTGGGTCAGTTGGGGATTATATGTTTGTTGAATACGTATTCTCTCTTGCTGAGTCAGTTGGGGGGGGGGGGGGGGGGGGGGTGGGGGGGGGGGGGGTAGGGCGACGATAGCCTAGTGGTCAGAACATTGCGCTGGCAATTTGACGACCCGGGTTCGATTCCGGTCGAGATTTTACTCCTGGAGTTAACATCAGTGCTGACTCCACTCTCCCCTAAAGTCCTTCGGATGAGACTTTAAACCGAGGCCCCGTGTGCGAACGCACGCAGAACATCTTGCGCACACGTTAAATCCTGTTTCGCTTTTCGTAAGAGTAGACCATCGTGTGCCGTGGGAACAGATGCCATTTACAAAACTGCATACACACGGGGACTGGATGTAAAAAAGCACAAGAGTGCTTATCCCATTATCCTCAATATAAAAGAATAAAAAAAAAAAAGAATTAAAATAAGTTGGGGATTATGTGTTTGTTGAATACATATCTATCTCTCTTGCTTAAATAACTATCAATGCATCCAGCTGGGGATGATGTGTCTGTTGAATATATGTCTATCTCCTTTCTTTGAATCCTAGGTTGAGCTTTTGTTGTTGAATGGTGATGATGGTTTTATGGGGGAAAGGGGGTGCTTTTGGGGGGGAGGGAGGAGGCGTCTTTGTTTTGTCTTTTTTAACTTTTTTTTTTTTTTTTTTTTGGGGGGGGGGTTGAATTGCTTTTCCTAATATGAATATCCATAATTATGAATTGAGTGTATTTTTGGTGTGTTTGTTGTTGTTTTGTGTGTCATATGCTTGTTAGTATGACTTTCGTACATCAGACTTCACTCATTCGAGGGGGTGTATTAGTTCAAGGGAGACAACCTACTTCTAACCATGCCAAAAGCAATCTAGAGTCAACTCGCTGTTTGTATCCCTGTGAGGTCTGTGCAACGCTCTTCTTTGGGTGCCTCGTCTGTTCCACGAAAGGTAGGAGTGTATGAAACTTGCTCAGGTTTGCTCTTTTTTCCCTATTACACATCTAAGACTACTTGTACGGGTACCCATAAGTAAAAACACCCATCTCGTATTATACCGGCTCAGCAGTGTTGTGTTTTTATTTTTCCCTATCACTGTAATGTTAAAAAAAATATATTAAAAAAATAATAATAATAATATAATACATGATTTATTCAAAATGTGCTTAACAGTAGCCTGTCAGTTTCGTTTTGCAAAATTTTGTAGACAGATATTCGGAGTTCACACAAAAAAACAAAAAAACAGTGGCCTTACCTGTTATCCATGACTAAGGTTTTTAGTCATATAATCAAATTTGGATTCAAATAACAGACCAAAAAATTAGATATTAGAAATTGTCATATAATGAAATGTATCAAAACAATGAAAAAGATCACTGGATTTATATCATCAAAAGAATACTGTTTTAAGATTGGATTAAAAAATGTGTGTAATAATCATAGTACACTGAATATTAAAAGACTATGCTATGCTATAAAAACAAAACTTGAAGAACTGTACAGTGTTTTAGAATCAACAACAAAAAAAAGTTATTTTCAGGGTTGAATTTTCGCAACTGTTTCACATGTTTATAAATATAATAGAGCCATATCTACTGATATGTAGAAATGAAAATTAAAGGCGCATATTCAGCAGATTTTGCACCAGCTCCAATAATTTAATGATAGAGCAAGAAAGATTTATAAATATGCTGAAAGAAGAAAGAAAATATAAGTTGTGTAACAAAACAGAACAGTATCACTTGCTACATGTTTGTATATTATATGTGATGATTTAAGAAAAGGTAGGAAGGTGGCAGGATGGTTAAGATGTTCACCTGCCAACAAGTGAACCGTGAGGTTCTGGGTTCAATTCCAAGTCTCGCCCTTTCTTCCCCGTTTGATGGAAAAAAATCGAACTGAATGTCTACGCCATTCAGATGAGACTATAAACCGAGGCCCCGTGTGCGAACGCACGCAGAACATCTTGTGCACACATTAAAACCCCATTCCGCCTTTCGGAAGAGCAGGCCATCATGTGCCGGTACTAGGAGGGATGACAAAATTATTTTAAAAAAAAAAAAAAACCAGCATGGGCACAAGTGTCATGTTTAGACACCATCCCTGAGGAAAAATCCTGGAGTTGGAGTCCCAGGGTGGCTCGGGGCTGTATATGGCAATGTTCTGGTGGCTCCTGTAACGGTACTAGAACCATTCGTATCAGTCATTGCCTTTTCAATGGATCATTCCAGTGGCGTCACACCTAAAATCCTAAGTTAGAAATTAATACTCCCAACATTACAATCCCCCCACCCCATACATCTGTAATATTGGTTACACAAACAAACCTGTCATCTGATTTCAGGGCCAGATATGACAGCCAAGTTTTTTGTTGTTGAAATGTTTCATTTTCTGACACTTCAGTGTCTACTTTATCCAATATATCGTTCTTTCCACAAAAACAGCTTGTTTTTGTTCACATGATTGAAATTTGCACTGTACAATGACCCTATTCAAATCACTGAGGCTTAGGGATAAACACATGTGCAAATTAAAACGGCTATGACATGAAAAAAAAAAATAGACCCCCCCTCCCCCCCAAAAAAAATCATAAATCCCACATTGTCTGCAGTAACTGTAAAAGCACACAAACATCAAACTTGTTAAACAATTTTAAGACCAACTTACAGGCAAAGGAACCAATGGAAGAACAAAGAAACACAAAAAGTTTACAAGAAAACATTTGTTTTAATAATGTGCAAGGTATAATAAAAGCATGCAGATTCCAACAATTGCACTGAAGAAAAGCAAAATCCTTTCAGACTAGTGGCTCCTGTGGACATCAATCCACCCAAAACACAAGCATCACAAAGTGAATACTTCCGTGTAAGCAAGGAAAGGGTACCAGATTATAAAAAAAAAAAACCCACTATAATGGTACTGGATGGTACTCGACATGGTACCAGATCATTACGTGTGAACAAAGAACAAAGTGCAGGATCATAACTGAGGCATGCTGGAGGCAGGACAGCCTAGAGGTCAGAACATTGGGCTTGCAGTCTGATGGCCCGGGTCTGACCCACTACCCAGACACCCATTTGAAAGAATTTTTCCCCTGGAGTTAAAAATATCAGTACCAACTCCACTCCCATAAAAATCTTTTGGATGAGACAAAAATCTAGGTTCTGTGTATATACACACAGAAAATTTTGCATACCTTATAACCCATTCCACCTTTTGGAAAAATAGGCCATTGCATGCCAGTAGGACAGATGACAATTTTTTTTTTTAATGTACGCACACTGGTGTCATGTTTAGACACCATCCCTTAAGGCCAAATGCAGTCACCTTAATGGTGGGCAAACGGTCGCATATACGCAAAGTCTCACCATCGGTAAACCTCAGAGCTCTAAACAAAAAACATAAAAATCACATATGAACAAAGAAAAAGTGCCAGGTTATATCATATCATATATACATTTTGATACCTGAAAAATCTGCAGAATATCGATGTCAGGCTCTTTCATATGAAAAAAATCTACAATATTCCCAAGTGCCACAGGGGTTTTTTGTTGCTTTTCTTAAACAGCCTTTACCTCCAGGGAACAACTTCAATACATGCACAACTATGTTGTTGGACATTTCCCAGTTTCACACCCACATCAGGACTATGTCTCACTTGTTAGTGAGACAGGACGGGATAGCCTAATGGTCAGAACATTGCGCTGGCAATTTGACGACCCATGTTCGATTCCCGGTCAAGGGGATTTTTCTCCTGGAGTTAACATCAGTGCTGACTCCACTCTCCCCAAAAGTCTTCCAGATGAGACCGTAAATCAAGGCCCTGTGTGCAAATGCACGCAGAATCATATTGCCCACACATTAAATCCTGTTCAGCTTTTCGTCAGAGAAGGCCATTGTGTGCCGGTGGGAACAGATGACAATATTTACACAACTGCATACACATGGGGACTGGATAAAAAAAAGCACATGAGTGCTTATTCTATTATCCTCGATATAAAAGAATAAATAAATAAATGTTACACTGAGGAATCACTGAATGTATTGTGTATATCTGTCTTCAAGTATGGTACCTTGCCATATAGGCAGCCATACTCTGACAGAGGATTTTGTTCCCTTTGTAAATGTCTATATCATGCTAGCAGCTTGTCACAGAGTCGGGACAATCTTCATATAACATGCTATAACATTCAACATTTAAAGGTAGGCCTGACATCAATAACTAGCACACCTTTTGGCCTGCAATACCTACACTGAAAGAAGATACAGGCAATGGAGAGGAGATGCTTTCGCAAACTTAATATCTCATACAGAGATCACATAACTAAAAACTAGAATTGAAACTCCACCAGACTACATGAAGAGCTCCTGACTTCAGTGAAAAAAGCCCAAATTAGAGAGGTACAGGCACATCACATGTACATCTGGACTGGCCAAGACTGTCCTACAGGGATCAGCACAAGAAGGAAGACGAATAGGCAGACAGAGAAAACACTGGGAAGACAACATCAGAGAGTGGACTGGCCTTGAGAGAATTGACACTACAGAAAGCTGAGAACTGCTAGGAGTGGAGGAAGCTGGTTGCAAAATCTTCAGTGATATCCTAATGGTCTACTAGACTACAAGATAGATGAAGGTATTGGTAAAGCCAAGGCACTGGGGCATAGACATTTACCTACAGCCCTTGACGACAAACAGATAAGTCTTGAATGAATGCCAACAACAACAAAAATGGCAAATAAAACATTGATGCAGCATGTCCCGAACTCCCTTTATCATGACATGCATTTCTTTCTCTGGTACACCAACAGCACTCCAATCATTGGAAGATAATTAGAGGATAAATAATAATATACACAAAACAATGTGAACACAGTACTGGAGGACACAGGTAATGAATGTTCAACTCCAACACAAAGTGAATATAAAAATCCTACAAAAATCAGCACCAAAGAGTAGATAAACAAAACTTCTTTAAAACCCAAAGGATCCTTTTTAACATGTGCAGAGTCAATCTGAAAGGGGAGGATCTGATACTACCATGCCTTGCACTCCTTATTTCCATTGTTTATAAATAGTCCCATTGACTGCAATGACTTATCGGGGCTGTCACCTCATTCAGTTTCAGCAACTCCAATAACAATTAACATCCACCTCCACATCAAAATCAAAACACTTAATCCTTTCAAATATAATCTTACACCCCCAATCAGTATTAACTGAATGTCAAAGTCCTCCAGATGAGACTTTAAACACAGAACATCTTGTGCACACCTTAAATACCTGTTCTGCCTTTCAGAAGAGTAGGTCATTTTGTTCTGGTAGGAATGGGTGACAAAATTATATAATACACACGCACACAGGTGTTCTATTTAGACACCATCCCCTAAGTTTGAATGCAGGTACCAGTACCTAAATGGTTGGGGAAGGGGGGGGGGGGAAGAGATGGTTGCATCTACAAAAATCTTGCCATTAGTGACCCTTGGAGCTCTTGCCAAGGAACAACAACAAAAATAAAATTTAAAAAACCATAGCCCTGCCAACAACACTCCCCCATATTAGGACCCCCAAAAAAACTGACGTGAACAGTCCACTCAAGGCCAAATGAACACACAAACAAAAACATTAATACCCACTGTCACCTCCGCATTAACATGAAAACTGGTGTAAAAAAGGCTATGTATTTAGTCCTCCTCATAAAGATCAAACTAACACAAAAACAAAAAACATTACCTATCATCCTTACGCATAATAACCAGGCATGTAAATTCGGATTCTCTTGAATTTAAACATAACCATAGGTTAACAAATAAAAAACCTAAAATTCAATAATCCCTATCAATTCTTGAGGCAAATAAAACCAGGCTGTGCTGAAATTCTGGCCATTCTCTTGAATTTAACCATACCCAGGTTACAAAAAAAAAAAAAAAATTGATAATCCCTTCAAAGCAAATTTCTTTTTTAAAAACTAACAAAATGCCATAGGGCAAATGACACAGCAGAATGGACATCCTGTGCCCATCGCATACAGTTTTACTACCTGGTTGCTAGAACACAACAGTAGGCAAAATGTCATATTAAGACAAGAATGTTGCCTAAATTTTTTTTTGCAAAAACACAACCCAGCAAAAGAATGGGCTGGAAGGCATAATGTATGTATGTGAGAGAGCAGACAAACACAAAAGAGAGGGGGAGGCAGGAGAGAAAGAAATAAGAAAAACAAAGAGAACAAAAAATGTAAATATGTGTGTGTAATAAATAGATAAAATGGAAATTTCTAGTGCAAAATTTTAGGTCAGGACACATTCTATAACCAAGAAAAAACTGAAAAATATTCATAAACAACTGTACATTTTGAAAGAAACTAAGTATACATATGTACATTTCAATCTAACACTACAGCACACACACACACACACACACACACACACACACACACACACACACACACACACACACACACACACACACACACCACACAAACCATAAATAGATCCAACTGACTAGATTAAAAATTATATCAAAATGAGCAATCTGAAAAATGGCATAAAATAACTGACAATACTGAATGAAAAACATTCTCCCCAATGAACAGATCCAAAAAGACAATTTCCAAACAAATGCAAACAAATCATTCAGGATATGGAGGGAAAAACTGACAAAAAGCAGATGGCAAAACAAATGGTAGAAACAGAGGGTGCATACTAGAGAAATTTCTAGAAAAGCTGGGGACACAATCTCTCATCAACAGCCCCTGGCATCCTTGCAGCTGCGAACTTTGAGATGTGATCTCTCCTAAACATCTGTGAGTAGTACTGGGATCACATTATTCCACATTCAAACTGTCAAGCCCTTCTATCTATGCAAGCAAGAAGTCATATTGATATGGCAAGCTGCCTTGAGGAAGCTGAAAAGCTCAAGAAGTTGGTACAGTTCTTTCCTTGTTATCACAATAGCAAGGTGGTTATCCACTGACCAGATGACTTTTGGCAGTGGTCATGCCTGCCAGGAAAAATCAAGCTGTAATAGTCAAGTCTTTCAGAGAAGACTCTAAACCATCAGACCTGTGTGCTTACAGACTTGTGCACGTCAAAAGAACCCATGATAGTTAAAAATCGAAAGAAGCAGGAGACACTTCTGAATGTCCTGGCAAAATTGGTAGTTTCAATTCCCACTGTATCTCTGGAGTTGGAATGTGGCAACCTTTACGAGAGCATACTAAAAAAATCTCTCCATTGGTAAACCTTGGAGCTCTAGCCAAGGAACAAAAAGAGAAAAAAGCAGCAAAAAATTCCCATTTCCAGCAAGGATGAGATCATTTCTATAAACAATAAACCACACACCAGTATTCAGATGGGACATAGAGGAAATATGCACAGACAATTTCCACATCTGTGACCCTGCACCAAGATAGAGTCACACTGCACCTGACCCACTTTTCAGCTTGGAACCACTGTTGGTAGTGGTGGGGGGGTGGTTGTCCATTTAGAGATGTTGATTGAGTATAAACTGTGAGCATTCTTCTATCTTGTGCTGTAGTATGAAGGCATCATTTTGTTTCCTTTTGCTTTAAAAACGCGTATAACAACACCCAACCGACACCTACTGTGATGCAAAATTGTCATTTTTTTGTTTTGTCACTTCCTGCAGTCCAAGCATTTCAATTTGTTACTTTGTAATACTTTTTCATACAACTGTCCGATTTTCAATCTTTTTTTTGTAATAAATAGTTTTGGAGTGCAGATTAATACCCATGTTAACAACCTAAAACTGACCCTGGTGCAGTGTGACTCGTTATCTGGTGGAGTGTCCATAGGAGGCACTGTACAGCAAAGAATACATTCAGACTAGTCACCTATAGTAAAATCCAGAAAAAAAAATGTTGCACTGTAAGTAAAATGGCTGTATAAAATCGAGTTATTTCAAAAGCTCTAGAAAGATGTATTCTAAAATAAATTACTGTCCTTTAAGAAATCCCACAAAAGTGAGTCGACCACTGTACACATTGTATAAGTTTCATTCATAAAAACTTTGAACTAAATGAAAATCAATCACTGTACACATTATACAAGCTTCATTCATAAAAACTTTGAACTAATTGAAAATCAATCACTGTACATATTTTACAAGCTTGCAACTTTTTTTTTGTTTAAATCACTATACACAATATACATGTGTATAGTGAGTCACCACTGTACATATTTTACAAGCTTTCATCCTCTTGCATCTTTTTTGTTTAAATCACTATACACAATATACATGTGTATAGTGAGTCACCACTGTACACATTATACAAGTTTCATTCATAAAAACTTAGAACTAAATGAAAATCAATCACTGTACATATTTTACAAGCTTCATCCTCTTGCAACTTGTTTTGTTCAGATCACTATACACAATACACATGTTTCATATGTACTTTCAACAAAATAAAACCACTGTACATTCCATGATTCTATGCATGTTTCTTGCATATGAATTTCAATTCAATGAAAATTGAATTGATCACCGCCATATTCAAAATCATATGTTTGAATAAAAAGCTTTGTAAAAATCATTGAAAGCAGACAAGTTCTGTCTCCAAATATAAAACCAACAATCAAAAAACCCAACAACAACAACAAAAACTCTTTGACTTTTCTACAAAACAATTATCATTAACGATATGGAGAAAAGAAAATAGCACCAACATTTTTGTTTTTCAAAACAAAGAATATTCAAAAGCTGCTATCAAAAGATTGCACTCTCATCAAAACTGCATGCTGAAATGACATGCAGAACTTGAAATGGAAATAAAGTGACCTTTAGGATGAAAAAAAAAAAACGAATGTTAAAAGACACCAAAAAAGGTGTCAGAAACCTGACAAAGTGGGAAAACAGCCCCCTCCATCACAGGCAAAATGTTGCATATATGCAAAACTCCACCATCAGCAAACTTAAGAGCTCTAGCCAAGGAACAACAACAACTAAAGTTAATACAAAAAAACTACAACATAGGCTTTTGTTGAGAGCTACTTTTAAAAAAAAGAATTTTTTAAGCAAAAATATGTTATACACACCAGACAACAATTTAGCAAATCGCTGCAAGTTTCTATGAATTTTACTAAACTTACATGACCATCATCAACAATAACACCAATTTAAAAATAAAAAAAAAAGTGACACCAGTTATAATACTACTAGCACAACTACAGTGAAGATTTTCTGGCAAGTAGTCATTATTTTTCTTTAAGAAGGCATCATCATCATCAACAACAACCTACTTATGATACTATAACCATCACTTCAGAGAAGTGCCTTGAAACAGGTAGGGGTGTATGTGTGTGAGTGCGTGTGCGTGTTGTGTGCAAAAATGGTCTCTGACACGTTAAAACTACTAACACTCCCAAGTTGAAGTGTATGTGTTGTGATGTGTTGTGTTGTACTGTGCATGCATGCATGCGGTGTGTGTTGTGCTGTGCTGTGCATGTGTGTGTGCCATGTGCATGTGTAGCTAACTGACGACCGGGTTTGATTCCGGTCAAGGGGATTTTTCTCCTGGAGTTAACACCAGTGCAAACTCCACTCTCCCAAAAGTCCTTTGGATGAGACTATAAACCGAGGCCTGTGTGCGAACGCATGCAGAACATCTTACCCACAAGTTAAATCCTGTTCACTTTTCGTAAGAGTAGGCCATTGTGTACTGGTGGAACAGATGACATTTACAAAACTGCATACACATGGGGACTAGATGTAAAAAATACATGAGTGCTTATTCCATTATCCTCAATATAAAGAATAATAGATAAAAAGTGTGCATGTATGAGCATAGGTACGACTACCTATCATAGCAGCACACACACACACATTTTCTTACACTATAATCAACCTAATCCTAGAGTATTTAATTAAATAATCATCTCCAGGCCAGGAGGTGACTGAGGCCCAGAAGAAGAAGAGAAGGCGTGGAGAGGAGGATGAGGAGGTGAGGACTTGGATGCTGAGCGGCGATCAGCTTTGCGTCCTGCTGCCTGCCTGTACCTGTGCTGATGGGGCCTGCGCTGAGCCACGCCCCCCTCACGCCACCCCTGGCTACGTGCCTCTCCCCACCACCCCTCTCTGGGCTCCCACCCCTCCCCTTTCTCGGGCGTGATCCCTGGGGCAGTGTTCTAGACGCCACACTCTGCCCGGCAGACAAGGGAGAGAAGTGGGGAGAGTTCTGCAGCGCTTTCAGAGGTGTGCGTGGCGACACCACGCTGCCATCCTTGTTGTCTCTACCGCTCAGCGTGTTCAGGTTGTTGGAGGTTTTATAGGCCGTTATTCTGGGGTTCTCGCACTGATCTTCCCAGGTGACGCTGCGCCGGGAATACTTGTTGGATTTGGCGGCCGCAGTCTTCCGTCTGGGGCCTGGGTCAGTTCTGAGTTGATCCGGGTTGGGCCCAGCGAGGTAGGAGTGAGAGGAACAGCGGTTAGAGGGGGTGGTGCTCCACACACTCTGCACGCCAGGAGAGCCCTGGTGGGGTAGATCTTGACAGGAGCGACAGGGCGTGGTCCACCCAGAAACACAGACATCACTGTCAGCATCGATGAAGTAGCGGTACAAACCTTCCCCCTGTGCCTTCACTGTGGGCACCGTGCGATTGGGATGATAACGCTCCTCCCATGAAGAGGCACTGTCTGAATCAAGAAAGAATCTGCAAGGAAAGCCTCATTGCTCTGTGGCTGTGCACTGCTGTGCTGCAGTGGTGGAGGGCAGGGGTGAGGGCAGTGAGTGCCGCGTCTCCAGGCCTGGGGGTCAAACAGGTCCACACTGCGCCCCAGGCGAGGGGGGGAGTGGTCCAGGCAGCACGGGCGCAGGGGGGACCCCTGGGCTGACCCACACAGGCTGGGGTCCACTCTGCCGCTCTGCAGCGGACCCAGCAGCAGGTGGACCATGGCCTCCTCTGTGTCCGCACACCCCTCAGCATGCACAGGGGGGGCAGGGTCCAGCCTCAGGTGCTGCAGCAGCCAGCAGCCGCTGTCTGAAGGAGGCACACACTGCTGCCCCACAGAACGTGGTGGGGTGGTCACTGCCGGAAGGGAGTGGGGTGGAGGTGAGGAGGTCAGAGGGCGTGGACTGTGGCACAGCTGAAGATCTTTCCTTGTCATTGGGCGTTGACCGCCCGCTGATGTCCGAACTCTCAGGCTGAGCCAGAGGGGCGGCGATCCCACACCTGGTTTTCCCTGAACTGGTTTTGGATGATTGCCCTTTACCCTCAAGTGACCGGTCTTCATCCCCGTGCTTTTTGGCTGACTGCTCCTGACTGCGGTCACTGCTGATGCTCCTGGACAGGTGGCTGCAGAGGGAGGTGTCTGGAGGGGGGAAGAGGTCCCTGACTGTGGAGCTGATGACACGACGCAGAGACTCCCGCCACAGCTGCTGCACGTTGAAGGGGGACAGCATGCTGCTACAGCTGCTGCTGCTGAAGTCTGCACAAGGAGGACTGCCAGGAAGGGGGTGAGTGCTACCACACTGGGGGACATCTGCAGACAGCAAAGACTGCCTACATCGCGGATTGGGGCTGTATGCACAACACGAACTTGGCCTTTCTCCTATCCCTGCATCTGCACTCCACCCACTGTGGCATGGAGAAAGACCTTTCCTACAGCATCTGCTTGCCTGAGCGCATGCCTGACCTTTCTCCTTCCCACAGTCGCACACACAGTGAGGGCTCTGGCTGTGTGCCTCCCCTCTCCTGCCCCGTTCAGCCTGTGGTGGTGACTTGTGACCATACCAGGAGGAGGAGGAGGGTGTGCACCAAATGCTGGTCTGGTTGCTGGCTGAGGGGGGGGACTGGTCCTGGCTGAGTGAGGAGCCTTGTCGCTGAGACAGGGAGCTGTTGTAGCCTTGATCTGAAGCCAGGGTGGCTGACAGAGGAGACTGGGATGGACTGCAAGATGAAAACATGTCTGCTTAAGATAAGATGCATCAGCACCAAAAATATCCCTTAGATACCAAAAACAGACACAAAAACTCCACACCAACATTTAGTTTTAAAAAAACATGCCAAAATCAACCTTCACCATGTTTTGTGTGCCTGACAAGATACATTTTTTCTTACTTACATACTTCTGACAGAATGATTTAAAATTTTTCTGTATTCCTCAAACTCTTAATTTGGTAATCAATTCTAACCAGTTTGATAAATGAATACTGCTTTTAGTAACCCCTACTCTTTTTCCATGGACCCAGTTTTATATGCAAGGTAAAAAAAGAAGAAAAAAAAAAGGTATCTGGACAGTGTAGATGTTCACCTACCTAACAAGTAAACCATGAGATTCTGGGCTCAATTTTAAACTTTGCCCCTCTTCCCATTTTGACGAGAAAATCAAACTGAATGGCAAGTCTTTCAGAGGAGAATCTAAACCAGTTAGACCCATGTGCTTACAGACTTGTACTCCTCAAAAGAGCACACGACAGTTTAATATCAAAAAGAGCAGGGAAGTACCTCATGAAAACTCAATCAATCATGTTGTTTATAGCCCCGCCAACCACACAGGCCATATTGGGGCTGTCACCTCGTCAACTTTTAAATCTCAGAATAAAAATGTGCAACTATATACGGATTAAAACAAAGTTTAAAAACAACTCTACTGTCCTTCCTTGAAGCGACACCCGTTCAACCATAAGAGTCAACCCAGGGCGGGCACCGCATAGTGGGAAAACCACATCAATCGCACATAAAATGAGATCAAACCAAAACCAGATTCCTTAACCCTCTTAGTCCCAATCTGGGATTTGCCGGGATTGAATAATTACCCCCCCTAAGTCTTGATCCAGGATTTGCCAGGATTTACACACAGTAGATTTCCATCATGCTGTGACCATCACTAATTGCTACCATATGTCAAAGCTCTATCAGGCCAGAAGGAGAAACCCTGTTGAATGTCTGGAAGTAATTATAGCTGCTGGTATGTACTTAGAAGGAGGAAAAGGCCAGGGAGCATGTGTGCCTGACCTGATTTCATGATGGAATGCGAAATCTAGGGGCAGTTTGTGTTCAGAGACACAGAGTGCAAGAGGGTTAAAGAGATTATAGGAGAGAAAGAGATTATGGGAGAGAAAGAGGGAGAGAAACAGAGAGAGGTGGGGTGGGAGGGATTCTCTATAAAAAAGAAAGGGGAGGTTGGTTGGCCTGCTGATTTTATGTAAACTTGCCAAGACTATTGATAGCTTGTGTGTTGTATAGGTTGAATGCAAGCGCTTTGATTTGTTTTTTGCAAGATATAGCGCTATATATAATTCCATCTATTATTATTACTATTATTAAACATTGCTCTCTGACCCCACCCTCTGCTGAAGTGGAACAGCCAGTGAAAGCTCTCCACCCCCACCCACTTTCCCCCTTCTACCCTAGGCCTAGAGCTGCTGGTCCATCCCTTTTATGGAAGCCGACACCCACTGTTGGTACACATGGCTCTCTTCTTTCAACAGAGAAAGTTCACTTGCTACCTAGTGATGACTTGCGATGAAACGATGAGAAGGGAAGCAATCAGCATGGAAGAGTTATGTTGCTTAACTGGTTTTCCGTGGGTTTCTTTTTTTTCCCCCTTTTCTTTTTTTGCTCTTTTTTTTTCTCTTTAAGTGGATTTCCGCGAATTCACGGAGATGTACCATGCCTGTTTCAACACAGCATTTACTCAAGACTTACAATACACAGAAAACATTGCTCTCTGATCCCCCCCCCCCCCCCCCCCCCAGTAAAACACAGCCCCACACAGTATCAGGCCTAACTCACCTTGTGGAGAGACTGAGGGATGGCCGATCCCCTTCACTCAGCACACTGCTGCACTCACTGTCCGACCCACAGGTGCTCATGCCACTGGGCCACTGTAGCTCTCCCTTGGTGGCGGAGTTCAGGAGGAAGGAGAGAGTCAAGTTGCCTCCCGGTCCCTCCTCAGGCCTCTCCCCGGGCGTGTGCTGTGAGGAGGAGCTGAGGTCTCGGCTGGAATTCTTCCCCGGGGAGGGTGAGCCAAGTGAAGAGTTCAATACTCGGTGTTCTTTTTCCTGTTCAGACACAGCACTTCAAGGTACAGAATCAAAATGGGATCTTTACCCGAAGTCAGAATGCAACTGCCTTACTGGTGGGCAAAAACGGTCGCATATCCAAAAATACCACAGTTGGTGAACCTTAGAGCTCTGGCAGAGGAACAACTACCCCCCCCCCCCAAAAAAAAAAACAACAACAACCTAGGATTATGGAGGGAAGGTGGCAGGACAGTTTAGACATTCATCTGCCTATTTCCAATCCAATCTAATCATGGTCTTGACAGAGAAGCTGCAGCTCCTCCCTATTGGATGCCACACCATGGATGTTTGTCATAATATTTGATACTGGTCTCCTCCCTCATTCCATATCTTAAATATCCTTCGAGAACGCAGAAAAAGGACTTTCGTGAATAAAATCTCTCTCTGCCTTCTGTCTTTTCGAAGGGGGCTTATGACCTTTTTGTCCTGACCTTTTGCCCCACTGTCATGGCAACCACCTCGGTGTTTCTGGAAGCACCACAGGTGACCTGTTTCCAGCCCTCCACTGGTGTTTGGGGAGGAGCTGGTTTTTCCTTTGCTCCAGGGGTTGGCAGTTAGGACCCCCAGATGGGATATGGTGTTTTCTATACGCCAAAAAGGTGCATGGGAGCAGGTTTTAGGCTCCCACCAGAGGCTGTCTTTACTAGAGTGGGAGTTCAAAACAAACGAAACAAAGCAAATACTCTTATTACTAATTGTTCTGACACACACTTACACATACCTGTGATGACTGTGGTAAGTTCCCATGCGGTGATGTGGCCACAGTGGGTGTCACAGAGAACAGGTTGATGTCACTGCTGGGATGGAACCATCGGTAATATACCATCATACACAGCAGCCCTGCAAGACAGAAAAAGAATGCCACACTTGAGACAAAATGTCCACACAAGTAAAAACCGAAAGTACAATGATTACTTGTCTTGATGATGTCAATTTTCATAAGCACAAAATCCACACATAATTTCATGTAGAGCCGAGGGTTGAGCATCGGTTGCCTCAAATTTTGTCACTTCAATCCAATCCAATTATGTTGCTTATAGCCCCGCCGACCACATAGGCCATATCAGGGCTATCACCTCATCACATATTAAAACTCTGTTTCTATTTCACAGCAATTTGAGTCCAAACAAAGAGCGAAATTTTGGTCGCACCAAATCGGCTCTTAAAAGTTAGCTTCATCTTCAAACTCCTGCCCACCATCCCTTGCAAGAAAATGCCATTTATCACATGCACAATGAAAACAATTGTTTCATTTGTTGCTACTTTAGTCATCTAGGGGGGTGGATAGCCTAGTGGTCAGAACATTGCGCTGGCAATTTGAAGACCCAGGTTCGAGTCCGGTCGAGGAAATTTTCTTCCTGGAGTTAACATCAGTGCTGACTCCACTCTCCCCAAAAGTCCTTCGGATGAGACTTTAAACCGAGGCCCCGTGTGCGAACGCACGCAGAACATCTTGTGCACACGTTAAATCCTGTTCCGCTTTTCGGAAGAGTAGGCCATCGTGTGACGGTGGGAACAGATGACAATATTTACAAAAACTGCATACACACGGGGACCGGATGAAAAAAAAGCACATGATTGCTTATTCTGTTATCCTCGATATAAAAGAATAAATAAATAAATAAATAAATAAATAAATCTAGCCTCCAAACTTGGCTTTCAGTTAGACAGGGATTCCATGCATAGTTATTGCAGTGCTTTGCTGTTTTGAGAACTCTTAACAGACAAAAATCCAGGATGATCAACTTACTGCTCATTGCGCAAGTTTACTTTGCTTGGACAATTTGCCATTTGCTGTTCTGTGTCCATTTTGTCCACACATTTGCATGCATTTGAACTTTTATCTTCTTTTTTTTTCTTTTTTTTTGCACAAAAATGTAACTATAATGTATTGTCATCATCAAAGAGAATACTTTCAATACACAAGCCTTGGTTTTGATGGAAGTGTTTGTCACAGGTTGCCATATTAGTAATTTTCAACAGGATTCAAGGTCTTGAATCTGATAATTACCTTTTAAAAAAAGAAAAAATGTATATATATAAAAAATTAGTCGGAAAACCGCCAATACAGAATTGCATGTAAAGCAGAAGGAAAATCACCTACGTATTCCATCACATACGTACCAAGAATAAATCCCATCACGATGACTGTAGCACCCACAGTCACCAGCCCAGAAGACGAGGGGCTATATTTACACCACACAGCAAAGAGCACAGCATTCTCAAGGGCCGCCAGGCTGTAGTAAACTGCTACACGAAACCTGGTGGGCCCGTCATGGACATTGAGGAAGACAAAGATGTAGATGAAGCCAGACACAATGCGAAATAAAACCTGCTCTGCTTTGCTGCGGCCAAAGTCTGCCCCCTGGTGCCATATCCAGGCCGTCATCAGACACCAGTGCACACCTGCAACAGACACACAGAGATGTTTCACACAGGTCCTTCCACTCCATTCCCTACTGTGTATCTACAGCCCTACCAACCATGAAGGCCACATCAGGGTTGTCACCTTAGTCAGCTTCAGTGGCTCCAGTAACTTTCCCTTCATGTTCAAAACAAACACTTCCTAATATCTTCAAATCTCTAATCCAATCCAATCCATTCTTGTTGTTTATAGCCCCGCAGACCAGAAATATTTGCAGGTCTGTCAGAAACTAATTTGTGTGTGTCTGCATGTTTACACACACACACACACACACACACACACACACACACACACACACACACAAACACACACACACACACACACACACACACACACACACACACACACACACACACACACGTGTTAATAGCCCCACCTACCACTCAGGCCATATCAGGACTGTCACCTCTAGCGAAGGAACAAAAACAACAAAACAGAAGAAAGAAACATGACATATAAAACACACACACACACACACACCACACACACACACACAGTGTTAATAGCCCCACCTACCACTCAGGCCATATCAGGACTGTCACCTCTAGCGAAGGAACAAAAACAACAAAACAGAAGAAAGAAACATGACATATAAAACACACACACACACACACACACCACACACACACACAGAGTGACACACAGTGAATTAAGACCTTATTTTATAGAATGAAACTAAATGCATCGACAACCAAGTTCAGCAAAAATGGTAAATGTCTGTGTGGTGAGAATATCACTAATACTCATATACTTTTTGACTGCAAGAGTGTAAAGCCTTTCATGCCCCATTTTTCTGAAAACTCCCTCACCAGCATATTCAGTAATTTAAAATTAGCATTTTAAATCGTAAAGGGTCTCTATCACAGTCCCATAGGACATTTGTTATAGTTACATTAACGTTAATGAGTTTTTATATTTCTTTTA
>CM060323.1:9797671-9835171 GCA_030674155.1 Stramonita haemastoma
GATTAGGACAATCCGTGCCCAGGTTGATGCTGATTGTCTGATTCAGTGATTGTGCAGCAGTCCCTGCAGCAGCCAGGTAGGAAACAGCAGCTGTGGTAGGAGAAGGCACACACCTCCTTGTTCTGTTGCTGTGCCTTGTCAAAAAGGCCCATCGGGATGTGTACTTGTGTCCTGGAGGGAAGCAGGCAAGTTTGAAAAATCCAAGAGTTGCCACAGGTTCTTTGGTTCAGTTGGCAGTGTACACCAGGTTGTTGTTTGCTCACGCTGTAAGTGGCTGTGATGCTACATAACAAGCTGGCTGTTTTCTATAGCCTGCCACTAAAAAAGCTGTAGTCAGAACATTTCAGACAGCAGGAAGACCTCTTTGTGAAAGAAGCCAACCATGAGGAGGTTTCAGATGCTGGTGAAAAAGCAATTGTTTGTCTGTACGGTAGAAACCAAGACAATACTTTGGATACAACTGGATTTGTTCTATGAGAACATGAAGATCCAGAGAAGATGCAAGTGAAAGCTGTAGCACTAGTGCCAGTTTGGATGCTTTCTGGTTCAGCCTTGTACCAGTGCTGCTGATACAGTGGATAGTAGGCCCAGTGTTTCATCAACAGCTGAAAAAAAGTACAGCAATCAGCAAACGTGGGAGGCATGACAGCTTTCGCAAATCATGGAGGCAAGACTTTGCATGGCTGCAAACAGATAAAAAAGAGACAATGTTCTGCTCAGACTGCATCAAGACCAAACAAAAAATGGATTTACAAGAGGATCAAGGAACTTTCAGTATTCTGCCTTGGCAGAACATACCAAGTCTGTGTCACACAAGGCTGCAGTGGCTACAACATCGAGACGAGACGTCTGTGTCGCCTTTTTCTGAGGCAGCATGTGCTTCAGAAATTGACAGTTTACAAGTTCAGCTTGAGACAGTGTTGGCATTGCCGAAATGACATATCTCTACCAACATCTATGGTCTGCTGCTAGAGCTCCAAGAAATCAACGGAGTTCCTTCCTTGAAAAATGCTCCTACATATACGTATCACAGTTCTGTGGCACAGATGGAAAAATGTCTGGAGCAAGTGACAAAAGATGAAATGAAAAAAAAACTTCAAGGCAGTGAGTTTGTGGGCATCGTCATTGACAGACATATTAAACTGCACTCTGGACAAAAAATTAATTGTATATATGCTCGCACAGTGTCTGAAACTGGTATCGTTGATTCTTTGTTTGTGGGGAACTACACCATCAGTAAGGGGACAGCTGGGTGTGTGTGTGAGAAGCTGTGTGAGTGCTGGAGGAGTGGGGGAGTACTGACAGGCAGCTGGCTGGTCTGGGGTCAGACGGAGCTTCAGTCATGACAGGGAAACACACAGGTGTGGGTGTTAGACTGAAGCAGGCACATCAACCGGCCCTCATTCATGTCCACTGCGCAGCGCACCGTGTTGCCCTGGATACCAAGGACGCCACAGAAAAAGTTCAGTCAGTGGCTGACAACAGACTGGCACTGCAACAGCTCTTCAAGTTTTACAAAGCATCAGGGGACCGCACACACCGCTTGAAAGAACTGAGTGATGTAGTACTGGGGACAACTGAGTACAGGTGCTTGAAACATCCCATCAGTGTGCGTTGGCTGAGCCTGGGCAAGGCTGTTGATGCAGTCACACACATCTTCCCAGCCCTGTGTGTACAACTTGAAGAAGAAGCCCAGCGAAAGAACGCAGCAGCTTTAGGATTGAGCAAAAAGTGCCACATGTATGCATTTGTGGCAATGACCTACATGCTGTCTGACCTGATTCCTGTCATGGAGAGGATGAACCTGACTTTCCAGAAAGAATGTGTGAACCTGTCTGACATCAGGCCAGCTGTAGAGAGTACCATCCCATGCTTGCAGCAATTGTTGACTGCACCAGGCCAGAATGAACAGGAGTTTGTCATGACTGTCAATCAGAATGAGGGCGTGCTTCAGACCGTCAAGCTGACACACTGTGACAGGGCTGCTGCTTTTTGGCAGGCACAGGCTGATAATCTGGAGCAGCTGATCCAGTCCATCACTGACCATTTCCCTGACGACCAACTGAGCACTGTTTCAGCCCTGGCCAATGTTTCTGACAGACTCCAAACCCCGGCCCCCTGGATGTTTATGCAGCTGATGATATGAGAGTGCTGACACGCCACTTTGCTGCTGTTATCAATGGCCCTCGTGCACAGGCTGGATTCCACCAATTCAAGCGGGCCCTCGGTGGTTACGGTGGTGATAACAGCTTCTCCATGTCCTGTAGAATAGCCATCCCAAACCTGGCTCCACAGTATCCAGACTTTGCCATGCTGGCAAAAATTGCCCTAGCTGTGCCTGTGTCCAGTGTAACAGCTGAGAGAGGATTCAGTGTACAGAACATGGTGAAGACAGAGGGCAGGAGCCGTCTGAATGAGGAACGAGTCGCAAGACTGATGAGACTCAACATCCATGGCAAATCTCTCAGAGACTTTGACTGCCATGCTGCTGCCACTCGCTTCTTGGGCATGAAGCCATGCAGGAAATAGGTAGGATTTTTTTTTCTAGTGCTTGTGTCACTGTCTGTGTCTGTCTGTTGTTTTGCATGACATCATTCGTGTGAGTTAAATTGTGCTAAGCCTATTCTTCTTTCTTGTTTCTATGCTTAGCGCTCATCTAGATCTTTTGTTTAATTTAGATTTAGTTTTGCTGCCAAACAATCCTCCCCTACCCCACCCCCTCACTAAATAATTTCATTTTGTTCACAGTACGTACCAGATTTTATTTTCTGGGGACCGATTTGGGGGGATTTGGTCAAGATGTCTCTGAAATGGCAACTCGCAGTACCAATTTTTTTAAATCCTAGCGCAAACCCTGCCCTTAGCTCTTCATGATGGCAGTTAGCAAATGACACAAGGTCCACCTCCAATCCAATCCCCCACCACAGAGGCCACACCAGGGCTCGTCACCTCATCCATTTCTCAAATCTCAGATGAAACCAACCTGTGCCACTAAACAGAGGAAAACATGGCCACCTACCCTGGACCCACTGCAGCTGGTCAGGCTGCAGCAGCATGACGTACAGCTGGATCACCAGCTGCGGCGCTGCCTCCAGGAAGGTCTCCAGCAGACGCAGTATGGTGACGTCATTCTGCTCACGCAGCACCTCCTCTGTCACCTGGGGCTGCCTGGCCACGCATGACTTGTACCCCAGCCACAACACTTTCACATACCTGAAACAATCAACAGCGAATCTTTTTTCAGCGCTTGACATATCATGAAAGATTTTGGGGGGGGGGGGGTTGTTTGAGGATTTTTTGTTGTTTTTTGCTGCCTCGTCTTCTGTGATGTCCCTGTCTCGTTGCTCCCATGCCGCTCATTTCAATCTCCCCGCCACAACCATACCCTAATTCATTGTGTCTCACCCCCGGGGTCGGGAGTCCACAGGGAACCCATCAATATTATATTAGGCCGCCATGGGGCCACCAGCCAGAGGGGCCCTGCACTTCTGCTGCGTCACTTTGGTGATGTTCAGTGGTGCCTAATCTGAGCAAACATACCCAGGACACCACCTACTAAGCCCCCCACTAACAACAGTTTTAGCTCAGTCATGGAGCCAGACTGCATGATGATAAACGATGATGAGGATGATGTAATGATGTTGCTGTGGAAGTGCATCCGCTTTGAGACTACTTGACAGGGTTGTACTCTACACTTACTATCATAATTATTAATATATATCCAAGCGTCAACCTGGCCCGAGAGATACAGACACCTGCAGTGTTGGTCAGGTAATTTGAGCAACACTCTCAAATTCGCATCCGTAAAGTGAATGAAGCTCAACTGTGTGGTCCCAGTCTCCCAACTGAGCCCACAGCACACTCACTCTGGGTAGGAGCCGGCCAGAGTACAAAAAATCCCTATGACTGACTCTTATGGGAATCAAACCCGCAACCTTACAGTCCGAAATCCAAGGCGCTAACCACTGGAAAGATTTGTTATGCATTCCCCACCTTCACACCCAGAATATGCACTCTTGTCTCACTCATCAAGGATTGAGAGAGATTGTAAACTTGTATGTAGTGATCAAGGTTTGCAATGACTGTTCAGGACCTTGCCATATAGGCAGTCATACGCTGACTTCAGAGGATTGTTTTTCTCTTTTATAGGAAAGTGCAAGTTATTTGCTATGAGTACGATTTCAACACAATATTTTTAAGCATAACAACTTTTTTTCCCTGTTCCTTGATTAGAGCTCCGAAGTTCAACAATAATGAAATTTCCTGTATGCAACTGTTTGCCTTAGATCATTAAGGTAGCCACATTTGAACTTCATACAAGCGGCCTTGGTATATAAAGTCTCATCTGAAGGACTTCAGGGCAAATGGAGTCGATACTGGTGTTAAGTCCAGAGGAAAAATCCCCTCAGACTTGACTCGATAGCGGCTCAAACCTGCGCCCTCAGATCACAAGCTCAGCATTCTGACTACAACTCTATACCCCCCCCCCCCCCTTCAGATCTTCTAAATCTTAAAACATATTTATTAAGAAACAAGATTTCTTTTTATCAATGACCGGTTTCACTACCCAAGCTTTTTTTAAAATTTCACACAGAAAAATTGTTATATCTGCAAACAGTGACTTTCAACAAAACAAAAACATGCCACATGTATTCCTGTGTCTAACCACCATTCATTTTAACCCTTTCGTCACCATAGGCAACTTCAGTCGACACTATTGCTCACTGGCCATAGGTGACTTTTATCAATGGCACAGGTCATGTGAAAAAGGGCAGTTTTTCATACAGTAACAAGGTTTCATACCTCAGTAAACTTATGCACGTGATAGCCTACTTTATATTAAGTCTTTTTTTTTTTCTTCTTTTTTTTTTTTGCTGCCTCATCTTCTGTGACGTCCCCGTCCTGTTGCTCCCACGCCGCTCATTTCAATCTCCCTGCCACAGCCATACCCAGATTCGTTGCGTCTCACCCCCAGGGTCGGGAGTCCACTGGGAGCCCATCAATATTAGGCCGCCGCGGGGCCACCAGCCAGAGGGGCCCTGCACTTCTGCTGGGTCACTTTGGTGGTGTTCAGTGGTGCCTGCTCTGAGCTAACATACGCAGGACACCACCTACTAAGCCCCCTACTAACGACAGTATTAGCTCAGTCGCGGAGCCAGACTGAGTGAGCCACCCACCCGAGGTGGCGACCACCACAACGTCCCTCCAACGACGGCCTCCCCGCGAACCTCCAACCCCAAAGGCTTTGACACAATCTCACCACAGGCACAGAAGCGTATGGGGAAACCGAATCTGAGGTCACCATGAGACCAGAGCAACAGGAGCCACCGAATCAGAGGCAATTTTTTTATTATTGCATGATGATAAATGATGATGAGGATGATGTAATGATGCTGCTATGGAGGTGCATCCGCTTTGAGACTACTAAACAGGGTTGTTCTCTACGCTTACTGTCATAATATATCCCGGCGTCAACCAGGCCCGAGAGATACAGACACCTGCAGTGTTGGTCAAGTAATTTGAGCAACACTCTCTAATTCGCATCCGTAAAGTGGATAAAGCTCGAATGTGTGGTCCCAGTCTTCCCACTGAGCCCACAGCACACTCACTGTGGGTAGGAGCCAGCCGGAGCCCGAAAAATCCCCGACTCATGAGATTCGAACCCGCGACCTTCCAGTCTGGAATCCAAGGCGCTAACCACTGCGCCATGGCGGCTGGTTACTTTATACTAAGTCTTTAGGCTGCTGGCATCCCTCAGACCACATATATGACAGAATAGGGGATTTTTTTTTTATTATGATTGTGTCAACTGTAATGGTTACAATGCACATTAGGGCAACTCCAGCCTTACCATATATATCCAGTGCACAGTGCGTTGGCAATAGGAAATTTTGTTTTTCCACAACCAGTGCATGGGACATCAAGGAAAAGTTAACAGAATTTTTGACAACCACATTTTTATGACTGAGGGGAGGGTGGTTGGCCTGGTGGATGGAGCATTGAACTCATGATCTGACAGCCCAGGATCAAGCCACCACGGAGGTACTCGTTTGAGGCGATTCCCCCCCCCCCCATTCACCCCCCCCCCCCCACAAAGATTTAACACCAGTACTGACTCCACTCAGCTGAAAGTCCTTCAGATGAGTATATAAACTGAGCTCACAGGTGCAGTTGCATCCCGCATACATAACCCATGTCGTCTTTCAGAAGAGTATGCCATTGCATGCCAGTGAGTAACTGAGTAAGAAAGGATGACAAAGTTTTAAAAACACAAGCACAGTGGTATCATGTTTAGACATTATCCCTGAAGTCAGAATGCAGCTCCACCTTAATGATGGGCAAAACCAGTCACATGTGTGTAGACATAATCTCTTAATTGATGAACCTTGGAGCTCTAGCTGAGAAACAAGAAAATTTTTGGGTTGTTTTTTTTTTTACAACTCAGCACTTTAGTAGAGTGGTACATATAATGTACAAAAATACTGGATTATTATTAATCAAGTGATACCACTAAAAAAAAAAATTTTTTTAAATGACATTCAATCTTCAGGACACAGAGCAATATAATTTTTGCCTCAGAACATCTAAAAAGTTAGAAATTTACAGTTGAATGTGCACAATCATTTCCAGACAGGAACACTTCATCATCACATGCCTGTGAATGGGAGCCAGCAGCAAGAGGTGGAGCAGAATGGTGGAAGGTGTCAGGGCGCCATCAGTGGCGTGCCACTTGAGGCTGAAGACATTCATGACCAGGAGGGGCACTGCAGTGAAGACCAGCATCAGGCTGCCCCAGGTGCTGCTGCCTCTCACGTACAACTGGCTGATCACCACCACATCTGGGGGACATACACAGCCAGGGCACTGATTACACTGGACCAACAAAAGCAAAAACGGTCCCACCCCAAGAAAGACACACAAAAAAAGAAAAACAACCAACCAACCAACCAAACCAAAACAAACCAAACCAAACTGAAACACACACACACACACACACACACACACACCACACACACACACACACACACACACACACACACACACACACACACACAGAATGGTGCCATGGGATAGCCTGGTGGTTAGACTAGAGTGATGTGCACTGCGCTCGTGATCTGCTGACCTGGGTTCCAATCTTGTTCAAGCAGATTTTTCCTCTGGAGTTAACATCAGTACCGACTTCACACCCCCTAAAAGTCGTTCGGATGAAAAGTCTATAAACCAGATCCCATGTATGAACGCTTGCAGAACATCTTGCACACACATTAAAAGTGACAGTGCACAAATCCTACATGATTCAGTCAGGTGTGCTAAATTAAGTGCATCCATTCCTTTTACATAGTCCAAGTGTGGGCAGTTCCTGCTATAATTAGCACCAGCTGGCCCCAGCTGGGCAAGGATGGAATGGAATGGATAGCAGCTAAGAGTAGCTGATAGTAGCTGATAGCGGGGAGAACTGGCAGCTGTACACCAGCTTTGATACCACTTGAAAGGGATAAACTAAATTAAGTAATACAATATTTCAAACCTAAGATGTTCTACTTCTCCTAAGATGTTCTCCTTCTGTTTCCATCTTTTATCTGTCCCTGCCTTCAACATCTACATGACTTAAAAGTTAAATGGCAATAAATATTTTGAATCTGAATCTGAATCTCACACACACACACACACACACACACACACACACACACACACACACACACACACACACACAGTCACACACACACACACACACACACACACACACACACACACACACACACACACACACAGAGTGACACACACACACCTGTTCCGCTTTTCATAAGAGTAGGCCATTGACATTGTGTGCCGGTGGGAAACAGATTCATGACAATATTACAAAACTGCATACACACGGGACTAGTGGGTGAAAAAAAGCACACAAGTACTTATTCCATTATCTTCAATATAAAAGAATAAAATAAAATAAAAAAATAAAAATAAAATACACACCACACACACACACACACACACACACACACACACACACACACCACACACACACAGCTAAATCAGCAAAACTAATCAGCAAAATAAGATATTTTAAAATAGAAACTTTGATCAATACCGATAATTTAACAGTCGTCAACCATTCAAAGACTTGTGTAAACAAGAAAAATTAACACACTATTTTACAGAATGAAACTAAACGCATTGATAACCAAGTTCAGCAAAAACGGTAAATGTCTATGCGGTGAGAATATCACTAACAGTAACACTCATATTTTTTTACTACAAGAGTGTAAAGACTTCCATGCCCCATTTTTCTGAAAACTCCCTCACCAGTAATTTAAAATTGGCATTTGAAATTGTAAAGGGTCTTTATCACAGTCCTATAGGACATTTGTTATAGTTACATTAACGTTAATAAGTTTTTAAATTTCTGTTATTTCTATTGCATTACCAAGTTTCTTTGTGGGGTGTATTTCTCTCTTTTTTTTTTTTTTTTTTGTGTGTGTGTGGGGGGGTGGGGGGGTGGAGGGGTGACATGTTTACAAATGATTTTTTTTCTTCTTCTTCCTCTCCATCGTCTAATAAATAGTAATATCACTAGAACTAGTAGAAGTGAACAGACGTAAAATTGAAGACAACAACACCACAGACACAGCGACACACACACACACTGCGACACACACAGCGACGCACACACACGCGCACACACACGCGCACACACACACACACACACACACACACACACACACAGAGTCACACAGTGACACACACACACACCACACACACACACACACACACACACACACACACGTCACCTCCTTCAGATGAGACTATTTAAACAAAAGCCCTGTATGCAAACATATGCAGAACCTCTTGCACACACGTTATTTGTTAACACTGTATATAAATTAATACACAGGGACTTCTTAATGTAAAAAAAAAAAAAATTTTAAGCACATGAGTGCTTATATTCCATTATCCTTTTTATAAAAGAGCACACGCATGCACACACGCATGCATGCATGCACGCACACACCCACACACACACAGAGGAAATATATAATAATGCTGTATCTGAGTGTATGGATTATTGTATATATTGTAGACTATTGACTCCCTCTCCCATTAAAAACTGATGAGACTGCAGGAATCGTGTGACTATGTGCACATGTATTGTATGCATAATCAATAACGTCAGTGGTGTAAAGGGTACTTACTAAGTACCTTAGTCTTAGGTACAGGAGTTAAGGAAACCCAAATCAACCAATTTACCAAACCACTGAGTTGACTAACCAGTGTGGTGTTTCATCTGTGCCCTCTACCATGGTCTACCATACTAGGGACTGTCAAAGTGTCATTCCCCCTGTGGGTCTGGACAGCCACGCCCCATGCTGTACCAGAATACGGCAACTCCATAATCTTCCAAGACTGAAGGATGCCTACGTAAAAAGGTACTTAGGCTTATGGCTATGTCCGAGTAATGAAACCCAAACCAACCAAACTTGCAAAAGAGCACTAGGCCTACTAGGCCAAGGCCTATGCTAATACTGCTGGCTTTCAAATTCCTGGCACAGGTACACTGATGCCCTTTCCTTAGTACAAATTATGAAACGGGTATTGATTTTGTCTGACTCGAGTACACCACCATCAGATAGTACCCTATCACTGGCACCAGTGCCTGGGGTATCATCGATGTGATAGCGGCTACTGATGAAGCAGTGCTTTCTCAATAGGCCTACCATCAATGGGGATGCCAGATGACTCACCTGTTCCGATGTCGACAAACAGTGTCAGAAGCGAAACGAATGTAACAAACAGATCAAAACAGCTGAACCTACGATTTTCCATGTTTTTGTGGTTATCCAGCTCAAATTATACAACACGAAAAACCAGTCTATCAAAGAAACTTTCTCTCCATTTCAAACGCGGCGGCACGACCATATTTGATCACGTGACTTGTTTGCATGGCCATACACAACAAATAAAATTTGTGTGGTTGAACACGGTTTCTTAGGCTACTTATTTTTTTTTTAATTTATTTATTCTTTTATATCGGGGATAATGGGATAAGCACTCATGTGCTTTTTTTCATCCAGTCCCCATGTGAATGCAGTTGTGTAAATATTGTCATCTGTTCCCACCGGCACACAATAGCCTACTGTAACGAAAAGCGGAACAGGATTTAACGTGTGCCCAAGATGTTCTGCGTGCGTTCGCACACACGGGGCCTCGGTTTATAGTCTCATCCGAAAGACTTTAGGGGAGAGTGGAGTCAGCACTGATGTTAACTCCTGGGGAAAAGTCTCCTCCAACGGGAATCGAACTCAGGTCGTCAAATTGCGAGCCCAATGTTCTGACCACAAGGCTATCCTGTCCCAGACGTACTAGACTGAAGGAGCTAGGCCTATCCATTCGTATTTTTTATTTCCAAGGGTGAAAGTTAAGTATAAACATCCAACCCTTTCCGTATCATCATTACTTTAAAAAAAAAAAAAAATTCAAATAAACCCAGAGAGAGCGAGTTTTCATCATAATCTCTACTACACTCCCCATAGTTCTCTGGTGGTCAGAATTAGGCTAGTAGTCCGAGTGTGAGGTATTGTAAATTCAACTAAACCTTGTTTTGTGATATAGGCCTATATTAGGTTTTTCAACGGATTTTGAAACTTCATTATGTCTTTATTTGAAATCGTTAGAGGCCAAGTTGGGAATCTTGGGCAACTCTTTACATAAAGCATTATTTACCCCTTCCCTAAACACTTTTCTGGCATCGCTGCGGCGTTCTAAATATAGCTGACGGGATTTAGAAGACAATCCCAATAGGCACAGGAGAAGCGGCTTCTATAAACAGTGGGCCAGCTGCATGCCAGGCGCCCTGGGGCCTTATTTTCACGCCAATCCTGCACGATCTTCAGGAGATGAAGAGAGGAAAAGAATTACACACAGCTTTTGAGTCTCCAAAAGAAGACCGCAATACTCGCCTGAAAGAAGATGCTACAGACAGAAGGAAGATAAGAGAGGCCCTGTCGAGATGCGTTGATGTCCTTGACACCAGTAAACACCCAGAAAATGGCACATCGTCAATATTTATATTAACCAAGCAATGTTGTAGATGAGCCTTCGCTGAACGTTCATGAAGTTGTTGAAATTGAATGAGAAGTGTCATGTTGTCCTGCTGGGTGACAGAATGGACTCAGCCAGCTATATACCCTCAGTGAGAGCACATCTCTTTAAAGCAAACAATGGTCTTGAAAAGGACAGCCAACAGGCAGCCAGTCATCAAAATGATTGCAGATGAACTGAGTGTCATGGAACCATGAAGAGGAAAGCAGATGATCACGACTGGGCCAGATCTGCAGCCAGTGTGCATAGGTGTTGGTCCACTGCAGAAAGCTGTCCACCATGAGGAGGCTGATGTGTTGATGGCACAGACTGTGCTTCAAGAAGCAAGAAATTGACACAAATCCATGCGTGATTTCTGACGACACTGATGTCTTGATTTGGATCTACCACTTACATTGCAGAACTGATGGGTTTCCTTAAGACCATCTGACCATGGAGTCATGCAGTATGGGCAAATCCACCATCAACGTGAATGAGTTCATCAAAACACACAAACATCATGCCAAACCTTCTCTGTGCTCATGCACTCACTGTGTCCCCCTTTTCTGGTGTTGGCAAGCTAACTGTGCTGAAGAAGCTTGCGTCATTTGATGGATTCCTGAGACTTGGGGATCTGACAGCAGAGAAGAAGGACATCGTAATCATATTCATGCTTGGATTGTGTTTCCATGCTATACAACCATGAGCAAAGTACACATATGAGAACTATGCGTGTTGGCATCTTCAGACAAAAGATTAAAGAGAAACGACACATTGCTCATAAATTGAATAGTCTGCCGCCAACCAAGACCAGCTTTGAAGCACACTGCTTACGAGCAGGTTAAAGTTAAAGTCTGTCCCAAGCCTAAGGCTCATCAGGCCGCTGCTTAACCCAGTTTCTGTGGCTTAAGCGACTGAGAGTCATAGACTCCCCCCTGGATAGGACGCCAGTCTATCTCAGGGTTAACCCCCAGCACAAGGTTGGTACCCCTTTTACACCTGGGTGGGGTGAGAAAATAGCCGTAAAGTGCCTTTTCCAAGGGCACAACGCCATAGCCGAAAGCTGGGATCGAACCTGCAACCTTTAGATTACGAGTCCAACGCCCTAACCACTAGACTACAGCGGCGGCTTACGAGCAGGTGGCCCTGTGCAAATAAAGCAGCAGGACATCCAACAACCCCTGGCATTAGTCCTCTGAACTGTGGCTGGGAACTGTGTGGGTCCACACTCATTCCACAGCATGGATTGCAAGGACAATGACCAGCACCAGAGGAGGTCTTGAATTTCATCAGCTGCACCTGCAAAACTGAATGCAGTACAAACATGTGCACCTGCACCAAGTTAGCACTGACCTGCAGGGAATTCTGCAATTGCAAAATTGCAGACGTCATCAGAGACCTAGAATATGAAGATGTGGACTAGACCTGTGTGGACAACTGATCGGATTTGAACTTATGTACCTGATTTTTTAAATCATATTTTCCCACACATGCATCCATTAATCATTCAATTCTGGAATAAGCTTTGTCTATTTGTTTGTTTGCTTGCTTTAGATTGCCTGTTTGTTTCTGTTTGCTTTATATTATTTATTTTATTCAATAGCATGCCAAGTATATCCAGGGAAGTATTTCTTGCCAACCTTGAAATTTTTTTTTTTAAACGTAAAATTATTCAAAATTACGTACTCTCTATATAAAAAGTGTACAACGAAGGCCTACTCTTACGAAAAGCAGAACAGGATTTAACGCGTGCACAAGGTGTTATGCGTGCGTTCGCACGCGGGGCCTCTGTTTATAGTCTCATCCAAAGGACTTATGGAGAGAGTGGAGTCAGCACTGATGTTAGCTGTAGGGGAAAAAATCCCCTCGAACAGGAATCGAACCCTGATTGTCAAATTGCCAGCGCAATGTTCTGACCACAAGGTCAGGCCATCCTGTCACCTCCTCCTCCCCCCCCCCCCCCCCCCCCCCCCCCAAGCTTTGGTGCGCCCTGAATTGTGGTATGTCTCTTCCCGTAAATAAATGTTGTTTTGACTAAATTCCCAGCAGATATTTTCGATTTCACACTCACTCACTCACTCAGTCCCATGTCCCAAAGGACGTAGGGGGGACATGAGAGAAGACGCAACAGAGATCTTTTTCCATGCTTCACGATCCTGTGTGGCTAGTAGGAGGTGTTGCAGGGTTGGGCGGTCCAGTCTTTGATGTTGTCAACCCATGATTTCTTTTGGCGGCCTCTTCTTCTCTTGCCCTCGACTGTTCCTTGCAGGATGGTTTTTGCTAGGGTGTTGTGTCTTGGGGTGTGACCAAACCACATCAGCTTTCTCCTCTTTATGGTGGAGAGCAAAGGCTCTTGGGGGCCCACACGCTTTTTGATTTCTTCTTTCACATAGTTATTGGTCTTGTGTTCTTTGTATGATATTTTGAGGAGTCTTCTGTGGCACTTGTTCTCGAATGCTTGGATTCTCCTCTCTAACTCTGCTGTCAGAGTCCATGATTCACAGCCATATAGGAGGATAGATATCACGAGGGATTTGTAAAGGTGGTATTTGGTGCAGAAGCTGATGTTGTTGCTTCTGATGATCTTCTCGAGTCTGACTAGAGCAGATGTTGCTGTTGCAATGCGAGCTTTCACTTCATTGTTTGATGTGCCATCTTTTGTTAGGATGGAGCCTAAGTATTTGAATTGGCTCACCTCTTCTAGTGTTTCTCCATTCATCTTTATTTCCGTGATGTCATTACTCGCGCTGTTGACCATGATCTTTGATTTCTCTGTACTGACCTCCATGCCGTATGCGCTCGCTCGATCTGTTAAATTGTCTGTGAGGATTTGCAGTTCTTGTTTGCTGCTGCCCATGAGGTCAATGTCATCTGCAAATCTGAGGTTGCAAAGGGGTCTTCCACCAATGGAGATGGAAGTGTGGTGGTTTTGCAGTGTCTCTGTCATGATGTTTTCGAGGAAGAGGTTGAAGAGTACAGGTGAGAGAGGGCAGCCCTGGCGAACCCCAACCGTGGTCTTGAAGAACTCGCCCACGTGATTGTTCATAAAAACTGCACTTTCTGCGTTCTCGTACAGAGCTTTGATGACTTCAATTAGACAGCTGTCAATGTTGAAGTGCCTGAGTACTTGCCAGAGGCCGTCATGCCATACCCTGTCAAAGGCCTTTTTGAAGTCTATGAAATTGTGGTACAAGTCTTTTTGGTGTTGGAGATGCTTCTCTATCAGAATTCTCAGATTGAAAATTTGTTCCATTGTGCTGCGTTTTGGTCTAAAGCCCGCTTGTTCTTCTGCCAGGAGTTTTTCCGCTTGGTTTTTCAGTCTGTTGAGGACTACCTGCAGCATGATCTTGCTAGGATGACTTATGAGACTGATGGTTCTGTAGTTCTGGCATTGTTTGAGGTTTCCTTTCTTTGGCAGGGGTATTACAAGAGACTGTGTCCATTCTTTTGGCCATTCTTTGGTGTCGTGGATCTTCTGACAAAGTTCTGTGAATCGCCTTGCTGTTTCATTCCCTCCATTTTTTATGAGTTCAGCTGGGATGTTATCGATTCCAGGGGACTTCCCCTTCTTCAATTGTCTAATAGCTGCATCTACTTCACACCTTAGTATTGGTGGGTCTTTATCTTGGTGTTCAGGGGGTTTGTCAGAAACTATGTTGGTATCTGGGCGTAGTGGGTAGTTGTACAATCCCTCACAGTATTCTGTCCAGCGTTGGAGGATGGCATTGTTTTCCGTTAAAAGATTTCCTTCTTTGTCTTCAATAACAGAGGCTTTAGGCTGTGTGGTTTTCGTTAGTGCTTTCAAAGTGTCGTAAGCTGTTTTGCTGTTTCCCTTGGTCATTCCAGCTTCGATGTTGTTGCATTGTTCTTCTATCCACGCTTCTTTGGCTTCTCTCATCTTTTTCCTCACTTCTCTGTGGCTATCCATGTACTTCTTGTAAGCTTCTTGACTTGTGAACTTTTGTTTCTTAAGTTCTCTTCTTTTGTCGCAGAGGTCAAGAACCTCATTTGTCACCCAAGGTTGTTTCTTTGTTCTGCTTCTTCCTAATGTTTCTTCTGCTGCTGTCGTTAGCACTTCTTTGATGTTGTTGGCCAATGTGTCCACATCATTGTCGATGGCTGTGAGTGCGGCGAACTTTCCTCCAATGTTGGCTTGGAAGATCTCAACCACTGTTGGGTCTTTCAGTTTTTCCAGGTCGAATCTTATGCGTGGGCTTTTTGGCTGTTGTTTTGCTTTCAGTTTCAGCCTGATGGTGGTAAGTACAAGGTCGTGGTCACTGCCAATGTCAGCTCCTGGGAATGTTCTTGTGTTTGCCTTGTTTATGCTGGATTTGAATCTTTGGGGTGACAGAATGTAATCAATTTGATTATGAATCAGACCATTTGGTGAGTGCCAGGTTGATGTTCTGGATGGCTTGTGAGGGTGGAGTGTGTTAGCCAAAGTCAGTTTGTGCTTCTTTGCGAATTCCAGCAGCCGCTGTCCTCTGTCATTTGTTTCTCCCAGTCCAAATCGTCCTGTGGTTCCTGCCCAGGTGTCATAGGCATCAGGTCCCACCTTAGCATTCCAGTCGCCTTCCACAATAAGGATGTCTTTTTTGGGCGTTTTGGAGATGACGTTTTCAAGTTCTTCATAGAATTCTTCTATCTGATCGTCATCGTAGTCAGATGTTGGAGCATACACTTGGATGATGGTGAGATTCTGTAATTCATGTGTAAGTTCCTGTACTCTTCCTGTTTGGTACAGAGTTCTTACATTCCATGTACCAATGGTTGTCCCTTTATCTGGAAGCTTTAGGGTTTGTTCTGCCCCAGTAGCACACTTGTCACTCCCACCCTGGAGACTTGCAGTGGGTAGCGCGGTCGTTGTTGATCCGGGCCTCGACCGATCCGGCATGTCTTTCTGTTTTGTTTTACTCATCATGTCCTTGCAGTGGGCTTGAGGAAGCTTGGTGGCGCCCATCTCCTCTCCAAGACTCCTACTGGTGGTTAAGAATGCACCAGCCCCCTCACAACGTTTCGCCCGCCAGTAGAAGCGGTTACCGGGGTGTGGGTGGGTTAAGGACCCGGACCCAGAAGTGAGAGTTGAGTGCCAAGTGAGGACCAGTGCTCCCGTCCATCCCGAAGGATGCTACTGCCAGGTTTACAAAGGTACCACCTCTCCTTAAGCACCCCATACACCCCATTTTCGATTTAGAGATCGTAAATAAAATAATTCATGGTGTTGATATGAATGACGTCAGGTGGATCACCTGGGTGCGTAAATTATGATTGTTTTATGATATTATATTACATCATCAATATCCAGAATCTTTTAATGGCGTCTTATTTGCGTTGGCCTTGGCTTATTTGCGTTGGCCTTGGCTTGGGTTTCCTTCTTTGCGTCCATGCTAATTTAATGGGGTTGTCAAGTTGAAAAACTCCTGGACACAGCCCGGCTTAGCTGACTATTAATTTTTGCAATTGATTTAAATCATTTAAAAAAAGCACTGCTGCAGATACTATTAACGTGATTGAGAATATATTGTTTACAAACATGGCAACCTTTTTAGAGGGATCGTGAACTTGTATGTGGCCTTGAACTCGTATCACCTCTGCGGTCTTCCTTCTGAAGGCCTTGACTCTTCTGGCTCGACTTCGCAATTTAAGCATAGATACGTCACTCTGCAATGGCTTCGTCCGTGTTCAAAACAGGCATTGTGCAGCTTTACCGTTGCAGAAACAAGCAGATACCGAAGCGTTTACCTCTGCTACAGGTGAGGATCGGTAGCATTTTTCATTGGTTTCGCAGGACGGAGAACGATGGTTTGCGTTTGGCCTGTGTAGACGACAAAAATGCACGTTGACAGGAAGTACCTGTGGATGGATGGTTTGGTTGGAGGTACTGGTAAACGCAGTTAGTGCATCTGCACCTTGCTCAGAAATTTAGTTTCATTTTTATTATCAGTTTGTCAGTTAAATTCGTTTTGAATTTGCGCGATAGGGCAAATGATGTTTAAATTACCACCCTCCCTCTTTTCTTATCTACCGTTTTTTTTTCCCAATTATTCGTGAATGTCGAATTGCGCAGAAGCAATGGCAGGGACGTAATCATAACAACCGGCAGAAGCAACAGGTACAGTAAGCCCGAATCAACACAGATTGTCGCATGAATTGTTTGTTATACTGTACACTGATAGGCAGCAAGACAGTGCTACATATCGTCACACACTAAAAAGGGCTCTTGTCTGCTGTGTGGTTTTGTCAGCCAGTGTTTACTTTTAACCTGGATCCTCATTATTTTGCCCCTCACTTCACTTGCAGTTATGCTGAAATCATACTTTTCTCAGTATGTCTTTTCACTTCTAATAATGCACTCCACTCACCCAGTTTTTGCTCTGTATGTAATTTCTTTGATATTCATTGTTTTTAGTAATTCTATCATGCTCTTGTGATTTGTTTAATTGTGGGTGAAAACTTGTGTAAATATGTTGGGTTTGTTTCTTTAATAAACTTTAACACTGTATAAATTTGATTTATCTTTCTTAATGATAATAATATTATTACTACGACTACTTATAGTAACGATAGAATAATAATGATAAAACCCAACAACTCACCTCATTGACAAAGTTGAAATCATTCAGGCCCAGGTTTGAATCATCACCCCCCTTCACCACCCCTCTTACACCTCTTCTGACCGCTAGGGTGAAGGACTAGCACCCTGGAGGAGGAAGGGAGAGGTGTGGTTTCAAGGGGACTGACATGGGGTCGTTCACCTCCGCACCACTTTCCCCCCCCTCCTTCTTTGTTACTTTACCTGTTTTCCGTACCCCTGAGTGCAAGCTACCAAGCGCATGGGGAAACCAGATTTTTTAATTTTCACATGCCCTTAGGATGCGTTGAGCTCTGCCATATGACAGTGAACAAGTCGCTCATGCACGGCAGAGTTTGCGTGGAAACCGAAGTGGCATCTCACCAGTGTTCAGGTGATGGCAGGTCTGCATTGCCTGTCTGGATGCCTACCACAGAACTTTGTGTTTGGTAGCCAAAGTGGATGTTGAGAACGCCTAGCCGTGTAGTATTTTGCCTCTGAGTTGTGTATTGTGAGATTGCTGTGATTGGCACATTCTGCCTTACGAATTAAGAACAATGAGCTTGTCACAACAATCTAAGCCTATCCTTTCGGGGATAAACTTGGATAACTCTTTTGTGTGTGTGTGTTGTGACAATTTAATTGTGTTGTAAGCCCTAAGTTCAGTGTATTTGTAGAAGTAGAACCAATTAGAAGTGAAAACATGTTCTAGATTTTATAGTGATCAGTAAATGAATGTTGCTTTTGTTTTAAAACAGTGCTGGTGTTCAGAAAAGAAGCTTATCTTTGCTCATTGATTTCCCATTCTTCCAGGGTCAGAAAAGCAATAGCTGACGAATTCAGCACCAGTCATGTTTTGCTGGACTTGGAAAAAAGTAATTGTTATCAGTTTGAACACAGGTATTGAACTTGATTTTTGCAGGTGGCACAAAGGGGATATGCGACACCAACAAGAAATAACAAGTTTTACGACAGTCCAGAGGATGCTATCTCTGATGTAAAGGATGGAGTAACTATCCTGTTTGGAGGTAATACCTTAGTAGAAGTGTCAAATATGTTGTGCAGCACATGTTGCCATTGATGTATGTGTTACAAGTCTCTGTGACATAAACACAAGGCAGGATAGCCTTGGGCTATTTTTATCATTTTATTTTATATGTTCTTTTATATCGAGGATAATGGGATAAGCACTCTTGTGCTTTTTTACATCCAGTCCCTGTGTGTATGCAGTTTTGTAAATCTTGTCATCTGTTCCCACCGGCACATGATGGCTTACTCTTACGAAATGCAGAACAGGATTTAACGTGTGTGCATAATGTTGTGACAATTTAATTGTGTTGTAAGCCCTATGTTCAGTGTATTTGTAGAAGTAGAACCAAGTAGGAGTGAAAACATGTTCTAGATTTTATAGCAATCAGTGGAGAGTGGAGTCAGCACTGATAACTCAGGAGAAAAATCTCCTCAACAGGAATCGAACCCGGGTTGTGAAATTGTGAGAGCAATGTTCTGACTACTAGGCTATCCTGTCTGGAGGAGAGAGAGAAGAGAGAGAGAGAGAGAGGAGGGGGGGGGGGGGGGGGAGGGGAGGTAAACAACACCACACAATAATTCAAACATGTGCAATTTTTTCGTGTTGCTAATGAGACCATTTTCAATGTGTCCACTTTTAATCACTGAAACTGAAAAAGTGAGTGGTTTATTATTGGCAGGGTTTGGAATATGTGGCATCCCAGAAAATTTGGTCAAGGCACTGCTGAAGAAGAATGTGAAGAATCTAACTGCTGTCAGTGACAATGCTGGAGTGGCTGATTTTGGTTTGGGCTTGATGCTGCAACAGAGGCAGGTAATGGTCAACTTCTTCACTACTGTTAGAAATGATTACTTTTTTTTAAAAAGTACACTTCTGTTGTTACTGTAGAATTTTGGAGTACATTGAGCACAGGATGAACATGAATGGCTATATCAGCACAGCCTGCCTTATCTGTACTGTAGCTGGGGATATATATATATATATAATATATATTATTAATATATATATTTAACAATATATGGCTGCGTTAGCTAAAGGGACTGGCTTTGCCTCAGACCACTTGTTCTGCTGGCTTCAGTTGCCCTGAGAAAATTAGGGCTAGTGGGACCTTGCCTTTTTTTAAAAAAGAAAGCTTTTTTTGAATAACATTATTCATTACAGACAGAATCAAATGAAATTTGGCACATTTATAGGATAATGCCAAGGAAAATGAAATGACTATATTTATAAAAAAATAAATGAACATTTCCATGTGTGTTTCACCATTATTGGTGGCTTTTGGTAATTTTGTCACTTGTATGTCACATTTAATTCTTTCCCTGGCAAAATCACTTCCCCACTACCACATGTTGTGCTTGCAAGGGTGGGTAGGGGGGTGGAGATCTGTGGATTAAAACTGTTATCAGGTCAGTAAGTGTACTGCTAGCACAAGCAGACTGACTATTTCCATTAGTCAGGACCTTGAGTTAAGTATTTACTAATTTAGGCTGATTACATCCCTCAACCATAAATGATAGAACATGGAGATTTTTTAAATCATGACTGTATAATGGTTATGTTATGCCTTTGGGCTATTCCAGCCTCTCGTAACCAGTGCACAGTGCACTGGTAATTAGATTAAAAAAAGAAATGTGTAACCATTGCACAGGTCATTGGAAAAAAGTTAATGGAATTATGATGAAATTGAGAGTTCATCAGAATTAGCAGCCACATCAACTTCGATCAGTATCTGAATTACTTTCATCATCAGAATCTGCCTCATTTTCATGATGACCATGATACTTTAGTTATATATATAGTCATGGTTGAGCAGATGCACAGTTTCCTCACAGGACAAACTCTGGTTTGCCAACATTTTTCATTGAAAGATGAGCACCAAATTGCTCTGAACATATCAAAAATGTCTTGTAGTCCAATGTTTCAGAAGAAACAGACTTAAGGAAATAACTTAAGAGGAAGTGTGTGGAGAATCACAGTGAGTTTTCTGCCTTTACCTGAAAAATCAGTGCCTCCCGTTACAGATGGGTTAACTGTCAGTGAGGTGACAGCCCTGATATGGTATGGTGATATATGTCACTGCAGATTTCTTTGCGTGAAATTTCATTTAGATTCAGGGTTTGTCTTTGTTTAGATAGATTTATGCATGGCTTTCTCTTTGTTTGGATAAATTTCAGCATACTCTTCTTTTTGTTTAGATAGATTTATGCATACCTTTATCTTTGTTTGGATAGATGTATGTAACCTCTGTCTTGGTGAGGTAGATTTTTGCATACCTTTGTCTTTGTTTGGAAAGGTTTATGCATGCCTCTGTCTTTGTTTGAATAGATTTCTGCATACCTCTCTCTTTGGATAGATTTACAGAGTCGAGGATGGTGACTTACTAACCAGCTCTGAGGCCCATCCAGGGGCTGAAACTCTAGTCGGGTCTGGAGGAATGAGTGGTCCTTACTGTGAAATGTCCACATGCTGCCACCAAGGACATTTATATATATCAGTGTGGCAACGTTTGGAATTTCTAAGATTGATTTCGTTCTGTAGCACCCCAGTAAGAGTTTTGACTAAACAATGGTCAAGTAAGGAGAAAAAAAACCAATAACTGTCATTATGATATGAGTGGGGTTTCTTTCTAGGAAAACCTTATGATGACCCTCTCGGAACCAGAATGTTCTTTCTTCATTAAAAAAAAAAAATGCTGTGCTCAGTCTGGTTTTTTTTTATATGTTCTAAAGATTTTGTGTCTAGATATAATACCTTAGGTTATATATCTTGATGCTCAGTCTGTTTTTGAATTTTCTAAAGATTTTGTGTCTAAATATAAATAATACCTTAGGTTATATATCCTTCATACTTAATCTCCTTTCTTTAAACAGCCAGAGTGGGATGCTTAAGCACTTTTTTCAGATAATACATACATGTATACCAGCTGACAATGATGACACTTTCAGATCAAGCGGATGATTGCCTCATTTATCGGAAACAACCCCGTCTTTGAGCATCAGTACCTGGCAGGAGAACTGGAGGTGGAGCTGACACCACAGGTGAGGAGGCTTATTTTGTAAAGTGTGGTGTGGTGTGGGGTGGTGTGGTGTGGGGTGGGGTGGTTTTCAGGGCTGGTTTCTGTGCCTTAAAGTCCCAGAGAGAGCGTGTTGCTGCTTGCACAGCACCAGTCTTTTCTTTCTTTTTTTTTTTTTTTTTTTGTTCTTTGCTTTTCTTGTCTGTACACTGCTGCTCAAAACAGGGAAAAATCCGACTCTTTAGTTGGCGGCTGGCACTGCACTCCGTAACCCGAAATTCCATCCCACCGCTAGGCTAGGCCTATCTAGGGCACCGCGCGGTCAGGGGTCAGAGTCCAGCATCTGGCGATGCTGCTATACTTTCCTTCTTTGCTGTCTATTAGCCACCGAGCAAATTTCTGTATGAAAGGCTTTTTTTACCATACGATGCCGGATTCCCACCATTTTTTACAATGATCATACTTCAGTGAACAAAACTTTAATACTTGCTTTACCTGTTTGTTGTAACTTTGTTGGTGTAAGTTTGTGTTAACTATTTTAAAAAAATATTTTAAAACCATTGGGTCTCTCAAGAAACAAAGCCCGGAGTGTCAGCTTGTTGCTATGTGTGTATGTGTGTGTGTGTGTGTGTGTCTGTGTGTCTGTGTGTATGTGTGTGTGTGTGTGTGTCGGTGTGTGTGCATGCGCACATGCATGAATGCATGCGTGAATGCATGCGTGAGTGCTTGCGTGCATATGCATATCAGTGTGTGTGCATGCATGTGCGCGCATGTTTGTGCGCTGGCATGTGTGTGTGAGTGAGTGAGTAAGTGTGTGTGTGCGTCGCGCGCGTACGCACGTGTATATTTCTGCGGCAATACAGAGAGAGAGAGAGAGAGTGTGTGTGTGTGTGTGTGTTCCTGTGTGTGTGTGTGTGTGTGTGTGTGTGTGTGTGTGTGTGTGTGTGTGTGTGTGTGTGTGTGCACGGTGTGTGTTTCTGCAGCAATAGAGAGAGAGAGAGAGAGGGAGTGAGAAAGAGAGAGAGAGAGAGAGTGTGTGTGTGTGTGTGTGTGTGTGTGTGTGTGTGTGTGTGTGTGTGTGGTGTGTGTGGGAGAGAGAGAGAGTCTGTTCTTCTGTGTATGTTTGTGTGTGTGTGTATTTTTGTGTGTGTGTGTGTGTGTGTGTGTGTGTGTGTGTGTGTGTGTGTGTGTGTGTGTGTGTGTGTGTTACTCTCTTTCTCGTTTTTACTTTGATGTCAAAGTGTAGATTTCTGTGTGGTTTGTTCTTTTTTCACAACACTGAAATAGTCATCGCTTTTGATCACAACATTTTTTCAACATGATCAGAAGATTTTTTTGTATAGTATCAGAAACATCAATGAAATATATATTTTTTAAACCCAGCCATTTGTGAGCTATTTCTGCCTGATAACACTGACAAGACATTTGTTTTCTACTGTGTGCTCGTGGTTATAAGCTGTACTGGAATTAGTAAATAAACCTTCAGCTGTAGCGAAACCACTAAAATCTGATGAAACAGTGGACTGTGTACGTGCTGAATCGCCATGACTATGCAGTAGTGTTTAGAGTGAAGTGAGATACCTAGCCGACACTAATGACTGCCAGACTCTCACCCCACGCTGTGTATTGCGCTGCTTCTCGCACGCTGCAGGTGGTAGACTACTACGGTGTGTTCATCTATAGCTTCGCTGTGCCCACAGAAAAAAACTCTCAGCAAAGAAAAACAGTTACTCTGCATGCAGACATGTTCAATTTTTTCTCTATATTTGTTGTTTGTAGATTAGAAATGTCTGTTCTTTTAGAGAGAGAGTTGAGAATGACTGATTTTTGTGACTGTGTTTTTCCTGTCCCTCCCCTGCTCATCTTCACCCATGTTTTGACTGCTCTCACGTCAACCAGTGTGAAAGAAAGTATATGGAGTTTGGTGTCAAAAGAAAGCTTGTTTAAAGCTGATTGTAAAGAGAGCTTTGTTTGTCTTTTTTTGGACGAATCACTGTGCAAAACGATGCGTGAAAGAAACCATGGTAATTTACAGCTGAACACGGCTATAGCACTAGCTGCTACTGCCGTCTTTCCTTTTGCCCCGTTTATTTATATCCACGCCCTGCCAGCTGCGGGTCATGAACTTTGAGCGGGGAACTAAAGAGACCGCTATGAGAAGCCGTGTGTAGTGTAAGTGTATCTGTTTCCATATGAGAATGCCTTTTCCTGCAGAATTTTGCCGGTGTGACAAGACTTAAGAGGGAACAGGACATACGTTGCTGATACTTCCGTGTCTGTTCTGTGGAATGTTGATCTGCGCATCCTGTTCTCATTACGCTCCTCTCTTGCAATGTCTTACCTTGCAAGTGTCTGTATCATGCTAAAAATGATCTACTTCATACTTGGCTTGTGTCAAGGAAGACTGTATATATAGCAAATGTGGAGTTTAAAATAGAGAGGAGACATAGGGGTTGGGAAAAGGGGAAAATTCCAAACTGTACCATAATTATGATGGTTGTTGCTTGTGACGTTTTGAATGTTGAGGTTTGTGTATTTTCAGGGGACCCTTGCTGAGCGTATCCGAGCAGGAGGTGCAGGTATTCCTGCCTTCTACACACCCACTGGCTATGGCACCTTGATTCACCAAGGGGTGCCCCTGTCAAATACGATTCACAGGAAAGGTGGATATACGCAGCAAACCACGAGAGGTAAGAGGCAGGGATTTGACAGGGTGAAGAAGTATCTGCTTGGGTTGACTGTTTCAGTGAGTATGACCTTGAGCTGTGAGATGAGCCACAGTGACAACTCTAGGCAGCATGTTGTAGGCAAGTTAAAATCTAGCGGAGCCCATCTCTCTGCAGGTCACAGAGGGCATGGATGCTTGTTTCATCCACACCAGAGGCCATACTAGTCCTACTTTTCTACAACAGATGCCAAAGGGTGCTTGTTTGTTTGTTTGCACGTTGGACTGTAGTTTATCCGTCTTATCTGAAGGAATTCCTGGGGAATAGAGTGGGAAGCAATATGATCTCCAGGGAAAATTGCCCTCATCTAGACAGTTCAGTGGCATGATGCAAAGTGACACCAAGGATCTTTGTATTTTGTATTTTGTACCCTTTATGTCACAGCAGATTTCTCTGCGTGAAATTCGGGCTGCTCTCCCCGGGAAGAGCGCGTCGCCACAAGTGCAGCCCCTACCCTTTTTTTTTTTCTTTTTCCTGCATGCAAGTGTATTTGTTTCCCTATCAGAGTGGCTTTTTTCTACAGAATTTTGCCAGGGTCAACCCCTTGTTGCCGTGGGTTCCTTTACTGTGCGCTAAATAGTGATGTGTAACACACGGGACCTCAGTTTATCATCTCATCCGAAAGACTAGCGCCCAGACCACCACTCAGGGTCTAATGGATGGGGAAAAAGTTGGGGGCCCAAATGGGTACAAACCACTGCACCTCCAACCCGGACTTTTTGCTTTCTAGGCAAGGCGCGTTACCACCTAGACCACCAGATCACCATCAGATCACCAGTCTGTTACTGTCACTAGTGAGCTGTTACAGCCACAGTGTGTGAAAACAGTGTGGAAGTTTTAGAGGCTGAATTTGGTTGAATATGACAGAGACAATGAGGTAAGAATTATGCAATATTTTTCGAAAAACTTAATAGAAATTGATCACGATCCAACTGAATCAAGCAGCGCTAGTTTTCCTGGATGCAATTCTTTACTACTCGGACTGTTTTAATTAGTTTTGATTCAACAAGGCTTCGAAGTAATTGTTGAGACAAATTGGTATGCTGCTGTGTACTTTGCATTACATGAAATCAAGCGATCGTCACATTTTCATCATAGAAAGCCACCGTTTCGCACAAAGTGAGTGTTCAATGAGTTTCTAGAGCAGTCTATTTCTGATAATAGGGTCTTTAGTTTCAAAATGTAACACCACTAAGATTTGATGTGATTAACTCCAAGTATCTGCATTGTTGTGCTAAAGTGAATGCAGTAAATACTTTTTTGCAGTTGGGACCTAGTTTGTGACAGTGTTGGTGACATGCAGGTATTAGAACAGGTAGATACTAGCAATGTTATCAACAAAAAGACACACATTCTTGCCTTATGCCTATGTCCAAACTGTACATGAAAAAGTAATGAAATATGCCTGCCTATTTTAGCAAAGTCCACATGATATTATTTAAGACATACTCTGTAGGGTATCAGTGTGCCACATAGACCCTTACATCTGAATGACTTTTTCATGGCCATGAAGCCACATACATTGTGATGACTTCCCCATGCTCTCCAGGGGCCAAGGAGGCCTTCCTTCCTTCCTCTCTCTCTCTTCCTCTCCTTCCATCCTTCCTTCCTTCCTTCCTTCCTTCCTTCCTTCCTTTTTCTCCTCCTTCTTCCTTCACACACATGGACCAGGCCATGGATAAACAATATGGCAAGTGATAAGGGTGGCAGATGTGGAGGTTGACAGGATGTCAGGGGTGTACTGCTATGCTGACCAGATGCCTGCCTGGTTTACGGGCCATAGGATAATGATTAGCCAAACAGGTTGTTGTTTTTTTTCCATTTCTAGGAATCCAGGATATTATTCTGATCAATTGGTATACTTGGTGCTAGAAAAAAGAAGCTAAGAGCAGGAAAAAAGCTGAACAATTTTGTGTAAAATAATGGTACTGCTAGTTTGTGTGAGAATGTAGGTATACACTCTACATGTACATGTTGTGTGTGTGTGTGTGTGTGTGTGTGTGTGTGTGTGTGTGTGTGTGTGTGTGTGTGTGTGTGTGTGTGCAGAGTCGAGTGTTCAAAGGACGCCATTTCATCATGGAAGAGGCAATTCACGGGGATTACGCTATGGTCAAGGCATGGAAAGCTGATAAACTTGGGAATCTCATGTTCAGGTCAGATATAACCTGACAGTTTGATAGCAATTCCGATGATATGCATAGTGATGCTATAAGTGTGAGATAATTTCGCTGCTCTCAACATGCACACAATGTGTGTTTGTGTGTGTGTGGTGTGTGTGTGTGTGTGTGTGTGTGTGTGTGTGAGTGGTGGCGCGTGTGCGTGTGTATATGCACACACACGTAAGCTCATGCCAATAAGTATATGTTTAATTTTTTATTTTGATGATTTTTAATACACACATGCACACGCATGCACACACGTGTGCGCATATACAACAACACACAACACACACACAGACACACACACACACGTGCACGCACGCGGGGCACACACCACACACACACGCACACACACACACACACACACACACACACACACACACAAACAGCCGGGACGGGATAGCCTAGTGGTCAGAACATTGCCCTCGCAATTTGATGACCAGTGTTCCTTTCCCGTTTGAGGGGATTTTTTCCCCTGGAGTTAACATCAGTGCTGACTCCACTCTCCTCAAAAGTCCTTCGGATGAGACTATAAACCAAGGCCCCGTGTGCGAACGCACGTAGAACATCTTGCACACACGTTAAATCCTGTTCCGCTTTTCGTAAGAGTAGGCCATTGTGTGACGGTGGGAACAGACAACAAGATTCACAAAACTGTATACACACGGGGACTGGATGTAAAAAAGCACACGAGTGCTTATTCCATTATCCTTGATATAAAAGATAAATGAATATATAAATAAATAATTAAAAAAACCCAAACACATCACACATGTAATTGTATATATGTTTTTTCTAGTCAATAGTCTCTGCTGCATTGTGTGTGTGTGTGTTTGTGTTTGTGTGTTGTATTTTTATTTGAACGTGTCGTGAAATGTTTAAACAAATATCAGTCTTAGCTTTCTTTGTGGTGTTTATTCTACATCATGATTCCCATCAATTATGTGCTTGTCAGTGTTGTAATCACACTTCATGGGATAATCAAAGAATTTTTTAATTGATTTGACATGAAAAAGCTGCACCAAAAGTCACGTCTCCCTCAGATTTTTAAAAATCAGTAGTTTTTAATTTCTCTTCGATACATTTCAGAATGGTGATTTTAGCTTGCAACACTTGGCAGTCATACACTTGTTTCAATCAAAGGAGGATGACATAACTATCATTCCAAAAGTCCCATAATCCCCAGAGCTCCTTGGCTCTGTCTTTAACATTGGGAAGGCACTCAGAGGTCTTGGCTCAAGCAAATACTGAAATTTTTTTTTATAATTCTTTATATCGAAGATAATGGGATAAGCACTCTTGTGCTTTTTTACATCCAGTGCCCGTGTGTATGCAGTTTTGTAAATGTCATCTGTTCCCACCGGCACATGATGGCCTACTGTTATGAAGAGCGGAACAGGATTTAACATATGTGCAAGATGTTCAGCGTGTGTTCGCACATGGGGCCTCGGTTTATAGTCTCATCCGAAGGACTTTTGGGGAGGGTGGAGTCAGCACTGATGTTAACTCCAGGAGAAAAATCTCCTCGACCGGAATCGAACCCGGGTCGTCAAATTGCCAGCGCAATGTTCTGACCACTAGGCTATCCCGCCCCCATGCTTCAGTCAACAAGGGCGATAAAACAAAGGCGAAATAAATTTTAAGAAAAGGATGAGAGTTTTTCTTCAGTGTTTTGGGGTATGTCGTTTTCATTTTTATTTTTGCAATATAGTGAAGCCTCGAATATCTTAATTAAAAGCAAGCAGTAAGTGTAACCCATTAGGAAAACTAAGAGGAGGCAATTTCTGTGGCAACAGAAAGACGGCCAGAAACTTCAACCCCCCATGTGTAAAGCAGCTGCAGTGACCATCGCTGAGGTGGAGGAGATTGTAGAAGTGGGGGAGATCCCTGCCGATGCTGTCCATGTGCCTCACCTTTATGTGGACAGAATTATCAAAGGACCGGTCTATGAGAAGAGAATAGAGGTGAGAGTGTGTTAATATTGTGTGTGTGTGTGCGCACATGTGTGTGTGTGTTTGTGTGTGTGTGTGTATGTGTATGTGTGTGTGTGTGTGTGTGTGTTGTGCGCATATGTGTGTGTGTGTGTGTGTAGAAATGACATTGTCTGGCCCAGATTTGACACTGGATTTAAGTTGCTATGAAGTTAAAAGCAACCCTAAATCACTGCAGCTGGTGCCCAGCACTTGTCTCTGCACAATTGCATCTATTGATTTTTAGGAAGTGAGCAAGGATATTTAAAGTGAAGTTCATTTTTGGTTTCCTCTCAAACTGGACCCCCCACCCCCCACCCCCTAAAAAAAAAAAGATTATGCTTTCTGTTAGTATGACCAGAAGACTGAAGTGATTATTCACAGCACAGATTTAATGATGAACACGTTTTGTGCTTTCTTGTTTTTAGTGAACTAGTCTGATAAGAAATATAATAATTAAAGTGACAACTTTGTACCACTATTTCAGGGGAGGGGAGGGTGGGAGAGAGCGTTGTGGTTAGAGCATTGTGCTCATAATCTGATTGCCTAGGATCAAGTCACCTCAGAGGCACCCTTCTAGGGTATTTTTCCCCCTGGAGCTAACATCTGTATCAACTCCACTCCCCTGAAAGTTTTTGGATGATATTACAAACTGAGGTCCATGTGCAAACACACACAGAACATCTTGTGCTCACATCAAAATCAAAGTGAAAGTTTTGTTTTCAGATGGTACATTGAATAAGCGTGCGTTTGCTTATATGCATATATACATTATAACCATTCTTCCTTTTGGAAGAGTAGGCCATCATGTGCTGGTAGGAACAGATGACAAAATTGAAAAAAAGAAAACAATTACACACTGGTTTTGTGGTCCTTGAAGTCAGAATGCAGCTGCCATAGTAGTAGGCCTCCATTAGTCAGGTGTCGACTATGGAATTCACGCCAAAAGACAGGTCATTTGTTCAGCGACAATGCTGGCTGTGGCTGGTCAGTCCAATGCGGGAGTGGCAGTCTCTGTTGCATCTGATGCAGATGTGGCTTGTTGAGGTGGCTGGAGTACATGCCTTCCGCTTGGCTCTCTTTTCGTTTGCTGCGGTGTGGATCTTTTCTTCACCACAATTCAGCTGTTTGTGGAGAACACTGTGCCATTTGCAGCTGCCATAAGTGTGGGCAAAAATGGTTGCATACCTAACATCACTCCTAGTCTAGCAAGGAACAGCCCTCCCCACAAAGAAGAAACAACCACAACCCCTCCCCCCTTTTTATGGTCTGTTTGGTATTTTTAGGGTCTGGACTCATGTGGATTCCCATGTTGTTTAAGTTGGACATTTGAGTTATTGCACAACTTTATTAGCTTCATGTAATCAACCAGAGTAAACTCTTTTATTCATATGCTATCTTTCTTAGAACTCAAAGAAAGATCAGATATTCAAGTTATCGTAATTTTTGTTTCTTATGTGAGTCATGATAGAAGGAAGGTGACAGGAGGGTTAACCCTAGTAGCGCTGTAATAACGGCAGCGGTACTAGGTGCTGCTGGCTGAATTAACAGCAGCCATTGTTGATTTGCAGTAGGGTGGGGTCAAACAACTCCTGATATTGATATGTAAAACTAAACTAAGTGTGTAAAGTTGTAAATCACTGGAAAGCTTAGATAACAAGCTTTTAAAAGAGTGAAATTTTATAGCAGCATGTAGTGTTTATGATAATGTAAAAAATAAATAAAGTTTAAAAACTGCGCGTGCACTACCAATCACTGTTGCGATGTCGGTGACCCAGATTGATTTTAACACGATATGCAATGTTGTTGCGGTGCAAAAATGTCATGATTCGATAAATACTGTCTCTTGACATAAGTTTTGAAAAATAAAGAGCTTCCGTGGCTTTATCGGTCGTCAAATACTCGGAAAAGTCCAGCGAAATGATCGACGCGATCGCGATCGTCATGGCGGTGAACACTTATTTCGTGCGAACTGGTGGTGTTCTATGACGAAAATACGACAATCGCTTGATTTCGTGTGATGCAAAGTACTCGACAGCATATAGAAATGACTTAAAAACAGTTATTTCGAAGCCGTGTTGCGTTAAAATAAAGTAAAACAATGTATGACATCGAAATCGCCCGGTAGCTATGAAGTGCTTTGGACAAAACTTAGCGCCGCTCGATTCAGTCCGATCGCGATCAATTTTTCCGAAGTTTTTCAAAAATATTTCACAATCCTTACCTTATCGTCTCTATTATCGTTTAATTCAACCAAATCCAGCCTCTAAAACTCCTCATCGCCGTCAATATCGTAAAAAACCTCGAAAAATACTTCGAGTGATACGAGTGCAAACACTTTGCTGCCATTTTGTTTTCAGGTGATCGACGTTCGTCCAAAAAAAAAAAAAAAATACACCTCTAAACCAATCAGAATCCTCGTTGCTTGCGACTGCGGACGACCTTCACCCATTTCTGCGGCCCTACAATGGCCTTCACGTTCATTGGATGACCTTTGAAAGCGAAAGAAAGCCTTCAATTACGATCACCGACGTCATCGCGGAATATTCTGGGAGCCGCCAGAAATGCTGCACTACGTCACTCCGGAGTAATCCGGGAACAGCGCTACTAGGGTTAAGATGTTTGCCTGCCAACAAGTAAACCATGAGGTTCTGGGTTCGAATCCCAGCCTTGCCCTTTCTTCCCAGTTTGATGACAAAGATCAACTGAATGTCAAAGTCTTTCGGATGAGACTATAAACCAAGGCCCCATGTGCGAACGTATGCAGAACATCTTACACACATGTTAAAAACCTGTTTCGCCATTGTGTGCCGGTAGGAGCGGATATCAACAAATAAAAAAACCAGCATGCACACAGGTGTCATATTTAGACACCATCCCTGAGGAAAACTCAGGGAGTTGGAGTCCCCAGGGCAGTTCGGGGCTGTATATGGCAATGTTCTGGCAGCTCTTGTGACGGTACTGGAACCATGTGGATCGGTGACTGCCTTTCCGGTGGACCATTCCAGCGATGAGGAGAGGTGGGGTCTGCTGCATGGGTAACAGCTTGCCCTCCCTACTTACTTTCCCAGGTTTTAAAAATTTTATTTTTATTTTTATTTTATTCTTTTATGTCGAAGATAATGGGATAAGCACTCTTGTGCCTTTTTATATCTAGTCCCCGTGTGCATGCAGTTTTGTAAATGTCATCTGTTCCCACCGGCACACGATAGCCTATGCTTATGAAAAGCGGAACAGGATTTAACGTGTGCGCAAGATGTTCTGCAGGCATTTGCACACGGGGTCTCGGTTTGTAGTCTCATCCGAACACAACTCCATAGTCTTCCAAGACTGACGGATCCCTACTCTATGTCAGTCACCCTTTTTGTACACAGCTTTGTAGCATGGCCTGTGTGCACCAGTGTAGAATGGCAAGCCTTGACAGGGTTTTATCTTTGTGGCGACAGAAACTACGGCTGAACATGAAAGATGTTGAGGCGCCAAAGGATTCCAGAGCTCAGCTGAGAGAGAGGATAGTGCGACGGGCAGCGGTGGAGTTAAAAGACGGCATGTGCGGTATCCTTGTCTTGTGCCTGTCCTCTACACTACAATACTGATAAGTGAGATAGCCAGAGCTGTATTCATTTTTTTTTGTGGGCTGTACATGCCAAAGCTTTGACATTGAGTCACTTGACATCATCTCTTACTGCAGTGGACATAATTATAGTTATGACTTATTGTTATGCCCAAAAAATGAAAAAAGGGAAAAAGACTTGTGGTTGATTTAAGGGGAACAGTCCCAAAGAAATATTGTATGTTTGTCTTGTTCCATGTAAAATGATGAAATAGAAAGTTTGCTGTCTTGATAAGATTGGAAAACATTTCAAGCAGATGAAGCTGAGATATAACCATTGTGGAAACATGGGGGCATCTGTTTGCATGGCTTTGTCATTCTTAAATGCACATTTCTGCATCTATGTTAAGTCAGGATAAGATATGGTGTCATTGTTGTTGACTGGCTTGTTGTTATTGTTGTTGACTGGCCTGCTGTTATTGTTATTGACTGGCTTGTTGTTGACTGGCTTGTTGTTATTGTTGACTGGTTCATTGTTGGTGTTGGCTGGCTTGTTATTGGTGTTGACTGGCTTGCTATTGTTGTTGACTGGCTTGTTGTTATTGTTGACTGGCTTGTTGTTGTTGACTGTTGTTGTTGACTGGCTTGTTGTTGACTGGCTTGTTGTTGTTGTTGTGACTGGCTTGTTGTTATTGTTGACTGGCTTGTTACTGTTGTTGATTGGCTTGTTACTGGTGTTGACTGGTTTGTTACTGGTGTTGGCTGGCTTGTTACTGGTGTTGGCTGGCTTGTTACTGTTGTTGGCGATTGGCTTGTTATTGGTGTTGACTGGCTTGTTATTGGTGTTGACTGGCTTGTTATTATGTTGGCTGGCTTGTTGTTGGTATTGTTAAATGGCTCTTTGGGGTCAGTGCCCTAGCTGAAGAGCCTCACAGTCAGTGTCAGTATCAAATAAGGAACTGGTGCCTGCCTGAAGTAGTCAACAATGGATGTGCAACGGTACTCCAAAAACACATCACACAATGTTAACAAAATGCATGTTGTTTTTATACAGTGTTGTCAGGGCACAAGTTTTGTTTACTTATTTTCCTTTGTAAAACTAGTCCTAGTCAACTATTGTCTACTCTTCATATTACAGTTCATATGTGTGTGTGTGTGTTTAATGGTATGTCTGTTGTGTGCACAAAAGTGTATCATCGTACAAGGAGTCACAGTGTCACCAGGCAGGTGTGACAAACACAAAGCAACACAGACCTGCTGTCTGCCTACAGTGCTGTCATCACAGTAGTCTCCACAGCAGTTGTAGTGATGGCCCAGGGACACATCACAGAAAACTCCAACTGTATATCACTGTATGTGTCAGTGTGCTGACACCTGCCCAACCTTGCACACTGCCTGGTGACCTACTTGTTTCCCACCTTGTTATTTACTTTCTGTTTGTTCTGCCTCTGTGGTTTCTTTCTTTGTTTCTGCCTCTGTGGTTTCAAGAAAGAGTGTGGAAACAGCAGGGGAAAAAATCTTGAGGTTTTGCATTTTTAGGCGGTGTATGTTATGGACAGATGGAAGGTCAGTGTTGTTTACAGTGGGTTGTGTAGCACGAGTTGCCACACTGGCTGGCATGTGGCCAGTGGCATGTTACCTTGGGCTCTGGGTTCTCTCCTCCTGTGCTGCATCATTTTCTTCCTTGTCTTCCTCCTCAGCTTCTGTGTCTTACTTACCGAACATTTGTTCTCAACTTTATCTACTTCAGAAGAATAGCGTTCAATTTATCGCCGAATTAATCAGAGAAATTATCAGCTAAGAAAGGGACGCCATTTTTTCGCCCTGCTGTTATGTGTGAACAGCGTCTCTATCACGAGCAATGCTTTCCTCCTTCCTTTTCTGTTACTTGCATGTCAGTAGTCTGAATTTTCAATGGCATCCTCTGAAATATTCCCCCATCACATTTTAGACTCATTTTGTGAGATCCAGGAGAAATTTGTCTGAGGGAAAAGTATTTGCCCATGCGCTTGGCACCAGTGGTCAGCTGTGGTCTTAATGGAAAATTAAATACAGGTGCCTGCCGTTGATGTCAGTGGCGCTGTTGTAGGAGAAATAAGAAGATGAAGGCAGGGAGGGAAGACTTCTCTTGGCATAGTGTAAGAGCTACATTCTCTTCAGCAGTGCTCAAACATGGAGCTACTCTGGAAGGATGGGATGCTGGACAAATCTTATTTATAACTTTTCAAAAGTTGTAGAATAGGTCCATAGTGACAGCTGCATCAATGGACTGGGTTTGAAAAGGGTTGAAGAGTATCATGCAGTATGCTGTGAAAGGAGGATTTTAACCGCATGCATTGCAAACAGTTTGTATGTTGTTTTTTTTTCCCCTCATCATAGCTTTATACACTGTCAAATTTTTTAATCAAACTATTTCATTGGGTGTGATGTGTGTTGGATTATGCATTACAGACATAGATGAGTAATGAAAAGTCAAAGTTTGAGAGCATGAGGGTAGTTGACAGAGATGGAAGGATATGTTCCCAACCTTTTTGTTTTCCTCTTCTGTATGGAAATATGTATGCAGATCAGTTATGAGTTAAACTGAAATAGAATTCAGAAGGAAAATATTTATGTTTGATGTTGGTGTGTTGAAGATTTGTTGTCTTAATTCAGTTTGTAATCAAAGAGACAATTACAAATGTAAGTAGATCATCTGTTAGAAAGTAATCTGCACTGTAAAGTATGCTTTCTTTGGGGTATGCTTATCTCTCATATTCCTCTGTTGCTGTTAAATTAGTAGTAGGCCTCCGTCAGTCGAAGTCGACTATGGAATTCGCGCCAAAAGACAGGTCATTTGTTCAGCGACAATGCCGGCTGTGGCTGGTCAGTCCGATGCGGGAGTGGCAGTCTCTGTTGCATCTGATGCAGATGTGGCTTGTTGAGGTGGCTGGAGTACATGCCTTCCGCTTAACTCTCTTTTCGTTTGCTGCGGTGTGGATCTTTTTTCACCACACTTCAGCTGTTTGTGGAGAACATGCGCCATTTGCTGCGTCAGCCGCTACCTCCTCCCAGTTCGCTAGGTTGATGTCCAGGGCTTTCATGTCACGCTTGCAGAGTCTTTGTAGTGCAGTTTGGGGGCGGCCAATGCTTCTCTTGCCGGAGGCTAGTTTACCATAGAGGAGATCTTTAGGAATGCGTCCATCCCCCATCCTTTGCACGTGACCGAGCCATCTGAGTCTGCGTTGTCTGAGGAGTGTGTACATGGTGGGAAGACCTGCAACTCGAGGACCTGAGCATTGGTAACTTTGTCACTCCAGTGGATGCCGAGGATGCGACGGAGAGAGCGCAGGTGGCAAGCTGTTCAGTTTGCCCTCCTGTTTGGAGTATGTTGTCCATGTTTCACTGCCATATAGGAGAGTGCTGACGATGCAGGCTTGTACACTGCCATCTTGGTGGAAATTGTCAGCTTTGGGTTCTCCCAGACACGGGTAGTGAGGCGTCCTAAGGTCGTAGCAGCCTTGCCGATGCGCTTGTTGATCTCGGCATCAAGGGATAGGTTGTCACTGATGGTGGATCCCAGGTATGTGAACTGGTGTACGACATCGAGCTGGTAGTCATCGATGTAGATGGCTGGTGTAGTTAAATACTCTCTCTGAATTCAACTCAAACTTTGACTTCCAGTGTATGTACTCATTTCAGTTTGTACTTTGTGCTGTACAAGTAGGAGTCATCCATTTTTACTGTAAAGTTGCAATCTAGGAAACACTTTCTAGGACAATCTATGATCACTGTCATAGTGATTTTAGATTGTCCTAGAAAGTGTTTTATTTTTGATGATTATGTCACAAGAATCGGGGAAGTTTTTGTTTGAAATTGTTTGGTAGAAATGTATTTTAGTGAAGAAAGTCCTTAACAGTGACCAGTCAACCTGGGCATTGGTCTGCCTATGGTGGCCAGTAACTTCATCAAGCCAGGAGTTACAGTTCATCTGCAGAGTGAGAATGGCGTTCTAGGAATGGTGAGTCATGTGTTTCTGTATCTAGTGTTGCTGTCATGCCTGGTAAGTGGCTGCAACCCATTTGCCTGCAGAGTTCATCATTGTTTGCATTCTCCTTTGTGGAAATGCCAGGGGCCTGTCAGTATAAATAGCATCTCCACATTCTGGAAATTATGTGCTTGAAATTTCCTCTTTTCTATTTACTCTCTTTGTTTCTGCCTTGTTTCTTTTTTTTTCTTTCACCTCCTCCTTGTCAATTTTCTGCCTTCTTGGTCCAATCTTTTGCTTTTTTTTCCCCGAAAGACCTAAAAGAAAACAGTTCTCTCTTATGCCAAAGTCAGACATGCTGGGCCAGACTTGTTAGGTGCTTAACGGCAGCATGATGCATTTTTACTCATATAACAGACAATGATAGTTGCTGTGGAAGCATTCAAGGGAGAAGAGACATTTACCTCATACAGAAGTTTTCTTTTGCAATGGCTTGTATATATATATTTTTTATAGCATAGATAGTTTCAAAATAGCAGATGATAAATACATAATACATGTCTCTGTTTGTGTGTGTGTGTGTGTGTGTGTGTGTGTGTGTGTGTGTGTGTGTGTGCACGTGCACGCATCGCACTCATGCACATGTGTGTTTTCATAGGTAAACTTTCAAGTGAGGCCATCAGTTTTGAAAAGGATTATCAGCTTTACTGGTTCAACAAAGTTCTTTTAGAATATTTCTGAGAGTTTTTAAGTAATGAAGTGAGATTTAATATAAGAATCTGAGATGAGTTTAAACATTTTTCCCCCCAAGATTCTGTTTTTGAGCTGTTAATGGTTTACTGCATCCTCTGTGACCTAAGTTTCAAAACTGCCACCTCATGGACAGTCAGACCCAGAGGGGGTCAGTGCAGGCACAGGGCGGGGATGGACAGCTCTCCTGGAGGGGGAGTCAGCGGGGAGCAACCTGCAATGAAGCTGTCAGGCAGTGAGTGGGGACTCACTGGGGAAAGGGAGGCTGGAAAACCCTCAACAGTCAAGCCTTGTCAGTCAGAAACATTCTTGTTAAAAATCATCATAAAAAGAAAGGACAAATTTATTTGGGAAAAGAAAAGGCACTAATGCATGAACATTGGAAATTTTCAGGAATCATTACTTTATTACACATATCTACACATGCATGTGTGCGCATGCACGCGCATGCACAAGCCCCAACAGACACAGACAGACACACACACAGATGCAGACACACACATCAGACACACACACACACACACACACACACACACACACACACACACACACACACACACACACACACACACACTCACAGTGTGCACACAGGTGTCGTGTTTAGACACCATCCCTGAGAAAGAAAAAAAAGGGTAAATGCTGCACATGTGGCGACCGCTCTCCCCGGGGAGAGCAGCCCGAATTT